>CM070729.1:28482499-29682499 GCA_036346275.1 Otatea glauca
GACCGAATCAGCGATTGAACCCCTTTGTGTTTACCGCACTATTCCGGGATCAGCGCTAGTGCACACGACTTAACATTGGTACATATCACATCATACTCAGCGATAATAGAATAATAGTTCATTCATTGATATAACTAAAGGTATGATCTTATGACCAACTTACATTATTAAGCCACGCTTGAGGCAAGGTGAAAATATAACTAATGATTAAGCGGCGGAAAATAGAAAGCGTAGATAGCTCATCAGTTCACCACAGCAACCGACAAGGCTCGGACCCTAATGACTCGTGTCTTCACGGACTTCATCTTCCAACACGGTGTAGATTCCTCAGCTGTTGATTATTGTTGTTTGGCAAGGGTGAGTACTTAAAGCACTCAACAAGTTGTGCCGAGAATGCAATTCTATGTATCTATATGTAAGGCTTATTCCAATGGATAGGCTATCATGGCTATTTTGCAATAAGCGGCATTTATGAACAAATCTGATAAATAGATTGTAAAGAATGTAAAACAAATAACAATAGTAAATAAATTCAGGATTTCTCAAGTAAACCAAGTTTCCAATCCTAAGTCAAATTCCATCTTCCATATGGCATTCGCCATCCCAACCATGTTGTCCAATTAATTAAGCTAACCCTTAGCTGTAATTCCGAGCATTGCTCAATACATGAGCACGGCTATCAGAATAGTTTCACACTCTGCGGAGGTTATGCACTTTACCCACGTGATACAACCAAACACCACCAAGGCGAGTGATTATAACAAAGCCTTTACAATGCTCAAGCTTAACCCGATACTATCCGCTAAGGTTTCAACTTTGGTGGGATGGTTACCACATCCGGGGCCCCCTCTTGCGCCATGTGAATTACACCATAACTCGGGAACTCACACCGACCACGATAGTACCAAAATTAAGACATTGCAAATTACTCGGCTAAGTGGCCCATACGGACATGTGGTTGCATGATTGACTCGAGTCAAAGGCTTGCAAGGTTAAGTCCTTAGTGTGATCAAGGCAAGACATCCACATACCCTCGCCCATCGGGCCCACCTTAGCCTCCTCGCCTTGCCACTTGCCCCAATCTAAATTATCATCACCCGGTTGATTACCAAGCACCACGTGCCATCAACAATTCAACATCGTTGCGTGACATGACTCGCCACAACAACTCAATCTCATCGTGTGATCCCATGACACACAAGTTCATAATATCGTTCCATATTCCATTAATCAAGATTAATTATCAATGATTACGATACATGTGATGATGTGGCACGACTAAGCAACTAATACGGTCTAAACCTCCAATGTTGATCATAATTACTAATCAACTATATCAAACCAATCTAGGGTGACAATGGATCATGGCATACAATGACAAGGTAGGGTGTAGATCAATCGGTATATTAGCTAATCCCAATCTAATTTGAAACAATTGTATATTTGAAACATATGCAATAGGGTAAAACAAATATAGCAATTTTATAAACATGGGTTCAACATGATCAAAGCACAACTTGCCTTGGAATAGGTCTGATCTGGTTCTGGAACTTGCTCTTGAGTTGCTTGATCTTCCTCGAGCGTCGCACAATTCAAGCGTCTATCGTGCAGAAGGAGAAAAGCAAATAAATACCAAAACAGAGAGCAATTGAACTCCAAAAATCAAATAAAATTCACCATTAAATAGATCTCAATTTTACAAATTTTTAGAAATTTGAATCACTCAAATCGAGTTAAATTGCAAAGATATAGCCTTTTGAAGTTTGAAATAAATCTTGAAATCAGAAAATCGAAATTCGAATTAACAGATTTATTTTTATTACGAAAACCGATTTATGGCGTCAGCATGACCTCATGATGACGTCATCATCTGAAATTTCAATCGGATTATTTTCCAATTGAAAATCCCTTTATGGCGCAAGCATGGCGTCGCATTGGCGTCGACCTGGCGTAACCAATCGAAGCGACGCGTGTCGGCGTATGGGTGAGTCCACGACGACGCGCCCGAGCCCACGGTGGACTCGGCTCCGCGGCGCCGGGCCTGCGCGACCGCAGCGGCACGATCGGTTGGCTCAACCAGCGGCGCGATCTGGGCCTTCCATCAGCGTCCGAGCGGCTCATGCTAGCGATGGCGTGGCTTACCGACCACGTACTCCGCGCGGCGAGATCGCGCTCTCGATCAAGATCCGGCGGTTGCAAATGCTCGCGAGTTCGGCGATGAGCTCGGCGGCGCGTTCACGGAGGCGAGAGGCGAAAGCGAGCGGCGGCGCTTTGGCGATCAACGAGCGCGAGCGCACGGAATCGAGCGTCTCCGCGGCGATTCGGATCGCCCTCAGCGGCGGAAGGACACCGGTCGGCCGCAGCGAAGAAAATGACGCGCGGCGCTCGGTGTTCAACCCAAAATTCCGGCGAAAAGCTGCGGCTCTCGGGCTCTGGCGCTTAGGGCTTTTGCTCACGGCCTCCCAGCGAACCACGGCGCACCCCTCTTATAGCCATAGGAGGCCGTGCCCGCCCGGTTTCGCCGCGGTGTCCATGGCGACACGGGCTGGACTCGAGTCCTCATCAGAGAGCGGCGCGCGAGCAGCGACACGTGGCGGGGTGAGCGGCGTTGATTGTCTCGCGGACAGCGTCTTCATCGGGGCGCCCATGGATCTGCAGGCCGAGATCTTCGGAAGGAACCCATGGGCATGTATGTGGCCGGGTAGAAGCGGAAATAATGGGCTCGGCCCATTACTTTAATTAATTTTTTTCAGTTTTTCTTTAAAAACAAAGCGAAATTCATTTAATTGGTTTTAGACAAATAAATTATCGGGAAAAATCCAAGAAAAATCTCAAAAATACTTTGAGACATTACGGACTCAAATAAAATATTTTGGCAAAACTTTATTTTAACTTTGCATGATTTAAATAGATTTGAATAAAAAGCAATAAACTTGAAATAAGAATTAATTCAAATAAATCCAGAAAAATCCAAATAAATTCCAGAAAATCATAAATGCTCTTTTAAGCAATAAAATAATATTTAAGCAAAGTTTTGGGATGTTACAAACCTCCCCCATATGAGAATCTTGACAGAGATTGGGGCTAACTAGAGAATAGGTTAGGAATTCGACTTCAAATCTTCTTCTCGCTCCCAAGTGGCTTCACTTTGGAATGATTGCTCCATGAACTCTGCAAAGCGAATAGACTTGTTTACGGTCTTGCGTTCCATAACATCAAAATTACGATTGGTTGCTCTTTGTAAGTCAAATCTTCTTGCGACTCTATTGCATCCAACGGGGTTTGCTCTGTTGGCACTCTGAGACACTTCTTAGGCTGCGACACATGGAATACATCATGCACTCCTGCCAGGGTGAGGCAACTCTAAGCGATAAGCTATCTCTCTCGGCGGCTCGGAATCTTGAGCGGACCAACATATCTTGGTGCAAGCTTCCCTTTAACATGAAATCTTTTAACGCCCTTAAGAGGGTAACTCTAAGATACACATGATCTTACGGTTCAAAACTCAAATCTCGGCGGCGGTTGTCGGCGTAGCTTTCTGTCTTGGTGTGCTATCTTCAACCTCTCTCGATCATTGCGACTTGACTTTGGCTTCCTCGAGAATGTCGGCCCGAAAACCAAGCGTTCTCTGTTTGTTCCAATTCAATGGAGTACGACAAGCACGTCCATACAAGCGCCTCAAGCGGTGACATCTGCGAGCTAGCTTGATAACTATTATTGTAACTAAATTCGCATATGGCAAACACTTATCCCATGTCATGATTATAAGCTAAAGCACAAGCTCTCAACATATCCTCTAAAATCGATTTACTCTTTCGATCGACCATGCATGCTGCGGGTGATATCTTTGTACTAAAATTGAGACGAGTTCCCATGGCCGTGCAACTTATTCCGAATCTTGAGGTAAATTGGGTACCTCATGTCGACACAATCTTCTTGGGCACTCCATGCAAACATACAATCTTTGACATGTACAACTACGCTAAGCGATCTCACGAGTAAGTGGTCTTTCTTTGGGATAAAATGGCGACCTTGGTTAGGCGATCCACAATTACCCAAATGGAATCGTAACCTCTCGAGTTTTAGGTAAACCGGTGATAAAGTCCATTCCGATTTCCTCCACTTCCATTCCGAATTTTCAATGGTCGCAACAACGACCGGTGGTCTTTGATGCATAGCTTTACTCTCGACATCACGTCGCATAAAGCAACATGCTCAGCTACTTCACGCTTCATGTTAGGCCACCAAAATCTCTCTTTCAAATCCTGGTACATCTTGGCACTCCCTGGATGAATTGAGTATTTTGAATCGTGAGCTTCCTCAAGAATCAATTGCTTTAGTTCCTTTTTATCCGGCACACAAATTCGGCCTTTGAAGAACATGGTTCCCTGCTCATCCAGAGTGAAATCTACAGCTAGGCCTTCTTCCTTTTTAGCCTTAATCTTAGAAATTTTATCATCATCTTTCTGGCCTTCTCTAATCTAATCCTCTAGCGTTGGCTTTACTTCCAGTGCAGCTACCATTCCCTGCGGAACAACTTCCAACCTTAGTTTCTGAAATTCCTTGCATAATTCTGGTTGATCCTCCATGGTCAATGTTTTTGCGCTATGGCTCTTTCGACTCAGAGCATCGGCTACCACATTGGCTTTTCCGGGATGATAATGGATTCCCACATTATAATCCTTAATTAGCTCAAGCCATCTTATTTGTCTCATATTGGATCTGCTTGAGTGAATATGTATTTGAGCTCTTATGATCCGTATATACCTCACATCTATTTCCTATGAGATAATGGCGCCATATCTTTAAAGCATGCACTACGGACTAATTCCAAATCATCGTTGGGTAATTCACTTCATGTGGTCTTAAGCGTCTCGGCGCATAAGCAACAACTTTGCCTTCTGCATTAACACGCACCCTAAGCCTTGCTTTGAAGCATCGCAATAAATATCAAATCCATTACGCACATCAGCAGCACTAATACGAGGCTGTTGTTAAATGCTTCTTTAATTCCATGAAACTTGTCTCGCACTCTGGCGTCCATGCAAACTTCTTTTCTTTCTTCAACAACTGCGTAAGAGGTTTAGCAATTGTCGAGAATCCTTCTATGAACCGGCGGTAATATCCGCCATTCGAGAAAACTACGGATCAGGTAGCGGACTTTGGTTGCTCCCAATGCAACACTGCGTCCACTTTGCTTGGGTCAACTGCTACTCCTTTAGTAGTCATTACATGACCAAGAAATTCTACTTTCTCCTTCCAAAATTCACACTTGCTAAACTTAGCATACGGTGATGCTCTCGCGACCTCTCTAAAACCATTACGAGATGTTACGCATGCTCTTCCTCTGTCTTGAGTAAACCAAGATATCGTCTATGAAGACTACAACAAACTTATCCAAATATTCCATGAAAACCTTATTCATCATGTTCATGAAATATCTTTGGGGCATTAGTCAATCAAATGACATGATTTGTGAACTCATAATGTCCATATCGCGTAGAAAGCGCAGTCTTAGGCACATCCTCGCTCGGATCTTCAAGCGATGGTATCGACGAAGATCTATCTTGGAAAACTCGGCTCCTCTTAAGCGATCAAATAAGTCATCGATCACGGGCAGCGGATACTTATTCTTGATCGTTACTTCATTCGATGCGATAATCGATGCACATTCTAAGACTTCCGTCCTTTTTACGAACAAACAAAACCGGGGCTCCCCACGGTGATGAACTTAGTCTAATGAAACCTTTCTCTTGCGGTTCCTCAATCGCTTCTTCATTTCCACTAACTTCGTCGGTAGGCATCCGATATGGTCTTTTTGATATCGGTCTTTGTACACGGCGCTAACTTCGATCACGAACTCGATATCACGGTCGGTGGCAATCTTGGCAAATCTTACGGAAACACATCCGGGTATTCACAGCTCTTGGCACATCTTCCATCTTGATGGCTTTCACGCTGTTGACCATTAGCGCCCATCTCGAGCTGCGGTCGCTTGAAACTCTACTTTCTTGCCACTAGGGCCTTCCAAAGTCACGGTCCTTGGCCACAATCCAAAGCGACCTTATGCTTAGACGGCCAATCCATTCCAAGGATGATGTCTAGGGATTGTGCATCTATTAAGATAAGATTCGCGAGAATTCTATCCCATCCATAAGCAACAGCTCCCAAACACCCAAGGCTAGATCTAAGCTCGGATCACGGGGCTTGGACTAAAACACACTTAAGATTCACCACTTTAAATCCATTCTTGGTTGCAAAACTTTGAGAAACAAGCGAATCTGAGCTCGAGAATCAAACAAAGCGTGGCAGTCTTGAGTTGACGAAACTTACCCGATACTGCGTCTGTAGCTTCACGAGCTCCATCTGCGGTGATGTGGTTGATCCTTCCACGCCTTTGTTGATTGCGGGGTTGCTCGGCTTGACTGGCGCACGATTTCCTCCCGAGGTTGGTGCCTTGGCGGTGTTGTTCCCAAGTTGAAGCGAAGCTGGCGTGATGCCTCCATACGTGGACACCTATTGGAAAAGTGCCTGGCTCATTGCGGGTATAGCATCTTTTCACGGCGATTATTGATTCCCTCTGGCGCATTGTTGCCTGTCTTTGAGTGCGAAAATTCGATTGGCGGGCGAGTGCGAGGGTTGATGTCTTGTTCACGGTGGTGGTTGGAATCTAGCAAATTGTTGTGGTGACATCCTCAAGCGTAGATGGTTTGGGCGTCCACTGATTAGTCATTAAGCGCTTACGGTTCTCACCCAGCTCTTTGCGCTTATCCTCTAGGATCAAAGCCTTATTCACTAGCTCTGAAAATCTGGAAAATTGTGGGTGATCGGTCCACTGCGATCTGAATTGGTCCCTTCATGAAGCAGGCGCCTAGCTTTATCAGTCGCTCGTCTTGAGGGCATAGCGAGCTAAGCGAGTAAACTTGTTCGGTGCTCGGCCTTTGGTTGGCCTCCTTGTTTCAAAGCCACGAACTCTTCCTTCTTAAGGTCCATCATTCCCTCGGAACATGATCTTGGCGGAAAGCATTAGTAAACTCCTCCTAGGTGATCTCTTGTGGGGCTCCATGGCGGCACGATAATTCTCCACCATTCTGCGGCGGTTCCTTCCAAGCTGATGAGGCGTAGAGTACCTTCTCATTTCCTTCATATTGCGTGATGTGCGGCTTCTTCTCAATAGTCCTAAGCCGGTCCTTCGGCTTCCAAAGGGTTCACATTTCAAAGCGTTGGTGGTCGAGTCCTCATAAAATCGATAGCTTTGGTGAGGTCGGGGTCCACCATGGTTGTTACGAGCTCTGAGGTTGTTGTTCTTTGCTGCTGCGTTGGTCATTTCTTTGCATCTCTTTGCATCATAGTCTGCATTAGTTGAGTCTGCGGCAAGCGCTCCCAGTTACGCATGTCCACTAGCGGTGGTTGAGGCTGCCTCGTCATTGGGGTTGTCGTTACAGCGCGATCCACTTCACGAAGCACCGTTGTTTCCTCAGTATTCACCATCGATGATTGCCTTTTAGGTTAGGGACGGTAGATGTAGCATAGATAAGAAGTAAGACTTTCTAAAGCGGGAGATAGGTTATACCCAACTGAAATAATTCTTTATTATTCTTGGTATGGCTGCTTATTTAAGCCTACAAGCTTTGCAACACATCTTGCACACTCGGCATTACAAAAAGCAAACTAACATGAAACCTTAACGTCAACTAAAAGGTAAAGACTAACAAAGGCGCGACTCACACTCGAGTCTCAACACGGCTCAAGGTGACACTCACTCATCCGACCACCTGGTGAGGTGATCAAGCGCATACACGGCGGATGGTGGCATAGGGCGAACCTATCACGATGACCTACTCTGGGTCCTCTGCAACCATGAGTCTGCACTCCCCTCTGGCTCCCACTCTCGCTCCTCTGGATCCTCCTCGGACTCCTCAGCTGGCTCCTGAACTTCTCGAGTCACGCGCTCCAGCTCGTCCTCAACTGCCTCCAGGGCCTCTCCCAGCTCAGTGATCATCCCGATGGCTGAAGCACGGGTCACCTCGAGCTCCTGCTCTGCCACTCTGAGTGCCTCGTACACGATCTCGGCTCTGAGTAGTCTCTCTCATATGATCCTCACAGGCAAGGGCAAACTCCGCATGGTGTACCGCGATGGCACACTCGTTCTCCACGATCCGTCGGCGTCGGCATGCTTGAGCGTGCAGGTGAAGGCGGAACAACGAGTCGTGAAGCTTCGTCGGCGTGGTCGCGGCGGAACCGGCGAAAAGCAAGTCGGCAACCTCTGAATTGCAACCTCGTGCGAGAATCTTCGGCGAGAGATGTTGATTGGCCTGCTAGCTTCCTCGTTCTCCGGCGTAGATAATCGACTTGCAAATAAATCCCGGTGTACACCATTAAGCGACCAGTGCCTCCTCGGTAAAGCGGACGAAAAAGCCCCAAGAGTCGAAGTACTCTCCACGGCTCCATTGCGTAGCCGCCGGTGACTCCTCGAAGTCGGAACAATCGGCATCTGCTCCACAAGAACTTTGAATAAGAGCTCCACCCAAAGCGGCCGATAAAGCGGTAAATTCAGCAAAGCGAAGTAGAGAATGAGATGAGTCGAGAGTGTTTTATTAGTCAAGTTTAGATTTTCTTTTAGAAAATAGTTTGGACACACACAAGACACCTCCATACTATCTAGGGCCAAGACCTACGATCGGTATGCTCGATACCACCTCTGTAAGGACCGAATCCAGATTGAACCCTTTGTGTTTACCGCACTATTCCCGGGATCAGCGCTAGTGCACACGACTTAACATTGGTACATATCACATCATACTCAGCGATAATAGAATAATAGTTCATTCATTGATATAACTAAAGGTATGATCTTATGACCAACTTACATTATTAAGCCACGCTTGGTACAAGGCGAAAATATAACTAATGATTAAGCGGCGGAAAATAAAGCGTAGATAGCTCATCAGTTCACCACGGGCAACCGACAAGGCTCGGACCCTAATGACTCGTGTCTTCTGGACTTCATCTTCCAACACGGTGTAGATTCCTCAGCTGTTGATTATTGTTGTTTGGCAAGGGTGAGTACTTAAAGCACTCAACAAGTTGTGCCGCAGAATGCAATTCTATGTATCTATATGTAAGGCTTATTCAATGGATAGGCTATCATGGCTATTTTGCAATAAGCGACATTTATGAACAAATCTGATAAATAGATTGTAAAGAATGTAAAACAAATAACAATAGTAAATAAATTCAGGATTTCTCAAGTAAACCAAGTTTCCAATCCTAAGTCAAATTCCATCTTCCATATGGCATTCCGCCATCCCAACCATGTTGTCCAATTAATTAAGCTAACCCTTAGCTGTAATTCCGAGCATTGCTCAATACATGAAACACGGCTATCAGAATAGTTTCACACTCTGCGAGAGGTTATGCACTTTACCCGTGATACAACCAAACACCACCAAGGCGAGTGATTATAACAAAGCCTTTACAATGCTCAGCTTAACCGATACTATCCGCTAAGGTTTCAACACTTGGTGGACTGGTTACCACATCGGGGCCCCCTCTTGCGCCATGTGAATTACACCATAACTCGGGAACTCACACCGACCACGATAGTACCAAAATTAAGACATTGCAAATTACTCAGCTAGGCTGGCCCATACCAGACATGTGGTTGCATGATTGACTCAGGTCAAAGGCTTGCAAGGTTAAGTCCTTAGTGTGATCAAGGCAAGACATCCACATACCCTCTGCCCATCGGGCCCACCTTAGCCTCCTCGCCCCTTGCCACTTGCCCCAATCTAAATTATCATCACCCAGTTGATTACCAAGCACCACGTGCCATCAACAATTCAACATCGTTGCGTGACATGACTCGCCACAACAACTCAATCTCATCGTGTGATCCCACATGACACACAAGTTCATAATATCGTTCCATATTCCATTAACCAAGATTAATTATCAATGATTCTGATACATGTGATGATGTGGCACGACTAAGCAACTAATACGGTCTAAACCTCCAATGTTGATCATAATTACTAATCAACTATATCAAACCAATCTAGGGTGACAATGGATCATGGCATACAATGACAAGGTAGGGTGTAGATCAATCTGGTATATTAGCTAATCCCAATCTAATTTGAAACAATTGTATATTTGAAACATATGCAATAGGGTAAAACAAATATAGCAATTTTATAAACATGGGTTCAACATGATCAAAGCACAACTTGCCTTGGAATAGGTCCTGATCTAGTTCTGGAACTTGCTCTTGAGTTGCTTGATCTTCCTCCGAAGCGTCGCACAATTCAACGTCTATGCGTACCGAAGGAGAAAAGCAAATAAATACCAAAACAGAGAGCAATTGAACTCCAAAAATCAAATAAAATTCACCATGAAATAGATCTTAATTTTTCAAATTTTTAGAAATTTGAATCACTCAAATCCGAGTTAAATTGCAAAAGATATAGCCTTTTGAAGTTTGAAATAAATACTGAAATCAGAAAATCAGAAATTCGAATTAACAGATTTATTTTTATTACGAAAACCGATTTATGGCGTCGGCATGACCTCATGATGACGTCATCATCCTGAAATTTCAATCGGATTATTTTCCAATTGAAAATCCCTTTATGGCGCAAGCATGGCGTCATTTGGCGTCGACCTAAGCGCCAACCAATCGAGCGACCGTGTCGGCGTATGGGTGAGTCCACGACCGCGCCCGACCCACGGTGGACTCGGCTCACGGCGGCGCGGGCCTGCGCGACACGCGGCACGATCGGTTGGCTCAACCAACAGCGCAATCTGGGCCTTCCATCAATGATCCAAGCGGCTCATGCTAGCGATGGCGTGGCTTCCGACCACGTACTCCGCGCGGCGAATCGGCGCTCTCGATCAAGATCCGGCGGTTGCAAATGCTCGCGAGGTTCGACGATGAGCTCGGCGGCGCGTTCACCGGAGACCGAGGCGAAGCGAGCCAGCGGCGCTTTGGCGATCAACGAGCGCGAACACACAGGCAGAAGCATCTCCGCGGCGATTCGGATCGCCCTCAACGGCGGCGGAAGGACACCGTCGACCACGAAAGCGAAGAAAGCGGCGGCGCGGCGCTCGGTGTTCAACCCAAAATTCGACGAAAGGCTGCGGCTCTCGGGCTCTGCGCAGCAGGGCTTTGCTCACGGCCTCCCGGCGAACCACGGCGCACCCCTCTTATAGCCATAGAGTCAGTGCCCGCCGGTTTCCGCCGCGGTGTCCATGGCCGACGCGGAGCTGGACTTGGAGTCCTCATCAGGAGCGGCGCACGAGCATTGACATGTGGCGGGGTGAGCAGCGATTGTCTCGCGACGCGTCTTCATCCGGGCGCCCATGGATCTAGCGGCGAGATCTTCGGAAGGAACCCACGGGCGCGGTTGAATTTGGGGCGGCGGAGTAATGGGCTCGGCCCATTCTTGTGCGATTTTTTCAGTTTTTCTTTAAAACAAAAGCGAAATTCATTTAATTGGTTTTAGACAAATAAATTATCGGGAAAAATCCAACAAAAATCTCAAAAATACTTTGAGACATTCTGGACTCAAATAAAATATTTTTGGCAAAACTTTATTTTAACTTTGCACATATTTAAATAGATTTGAATAAAAAGCAATAAACTTGAAATAAGAATTAATTCAAATAAATCCAGAAAATCCAAATAAATTCCAGAAAATCATAAATGCTCTTTTAAGCAATAAAATAATATTTAAGCAAAATTTTGGGATGTTACAGCAGCCGAGCTGCAAAATCGTCGATCAGAGGTCCAAGCCCTACGGGAGGAGAAGGAAACCCTGCGGCAGGAGAAGCTGGATGTTGTTGGCTCCCTTCGAGGTAGATATTTCCTAGACTATCCCGTGTTCTCATTTAATCGTCTGGTCTTTTGATCTCCTCATCTTCATGTCAGTTCGAGATTCTACTATCGTAAAGCTCCAAGAGCAACTTAAGGCCTCGGAGGTCTCCAAATTGAAATCGGAAAAGGAGCTAGAAGGTACGCTCAGCAGCTTGGCCTTCCCTTGCCTTCATTGTCTTCTTGGTACTTCTTGATAATCTGTTTCTTTTGCAGACTATAAGTTCAAGACGTGGGCGCAATACGCCGCTTATAGCGAGAAGGTCGAGGCCCTTGAAACGTCTTGTGCTAAGCTTCGCGAGGCCTCTGACTCGTTGCTGAGGTTGCTTCATCCCGAAGGCTAGAGGCCACTCAGTAGGGACCAAGTTATCTCCCAACTGAAGGAAGCCCCCAAGGAGCTTAAGATACTCTTGAAGGAAATGGCGACCAATGGCGCTAGCCAGGCTCTGGTGATCACCAAGTCGCTTTATCCCCGAGTGGATCTTGAAGCTATTAAGGATGGCTATGCCTGTAACGTGGATGAAAACCGGCCAGCCGAACTCTGGGAGGAAGTTAAGGATGCTTCTTCGGCTGTCGTAGAGACTTTGGACCTGTAAACAAATATTTGAAAGTGTTTCTTTGGCCCTGCATTTTCTCTTTAAATATGCTGCTTTGCCCGAGTAGTTTTGACATCTTAAATATCATGCCCGAATAGTTCAGCCCCCAGGCTCTGAGGCATGGTTCATGACGCATGTCTCAGAGTCTTATAATTCGTAGGAGCAAAGCACTCGGACGCATAATTTTCGAGAAGATTATACAAGAACAACTCTAAGAGTAAACATTTATTCATAAAGAAGAATTCAAATTACAGAGCTCAAGGGAAAAAACGACGTAGCTGTTCTATGTTCCAGGTGTTGTTGACAATTGTGCCATCTTCACGCTTGAGCTTATAAGCCCCAGGACGTATCACTTCATCGATGATGTAAGGGCCATCCCAGCTTGGGGAGAACTTATGCTCGCATTTCTGATTCTTTCTAAGGACCAGATCTCGTTTGGAGAATGCGCGGCTCCTTACATTGCGATTGTGATAGCGGCGTAAGCCACGAAGGTACTTTGCTTGGTGAATTGTTGCAAGCGTCCACGGCTTCTTCGGTCGGTCGAGTCTTCTAGGTGGCTTTCTTCGAAGCGACCTCCTCATAGCACCGATCCGCGGGGATCGAATTCTAACTTCGGTGGGGAGGACCGCATCCGAGCCATACACGGGAAGAAAGGTGATTGCCCGGTTGCTCTTTGGGGTGGTTCGCGACCCCAGTCTGAAGGCAATTCTTTGACCCACCGAGTGGCGTATGGTTTGAGGCGATAAAAATCCTTGCCTTTAGGCTTTTAGCACCATCTTTGTTGGCTCATTCGACCTATCCATTGCTTGAGTGTGCTCGCGATGCGAAGCAAATCTTTATGCGAGTTCACCGCACCGGTCTTGAAATATGTCACCTCGAATTGGGTGCGTTATACGTAATGATTCGGTTCGATCGCGAATCTAACCACGATTTCATGGAAGAATTCTTTGGCTTTTGCGGCTGTGATTGTGGCGGTGGCAGCCTCAATCCATTTGGTGAATTTATCGGCGGCCACGAAGAGATGAGTATAACCACCTTGAGCTTTCTTCAAAGGTCCCACCATGTCAAGCCCCGGACATAAGCGGCGGTGATTGGGATGGTGCGTAGTTCTGTCTTTGGTTTGTTCACTGTCGCGCAAAGAATTGATATCTTCGCATGACGGACGATATCCTTTGCATCGATGATAGCGATCGACCGAAAAAACCACGACGATAAGCCTTACCGGCTAGGGTTGTTGGCGCGCGTGATTCCACAAATTCCGAGTGGATTTTCTTGAGAAGATCTCTTCCTTCTTGTTACGATATGCATCGTTGTAGTACACTAGAGGAGCTCTTGCGATAGAGTTCTTCCACGATTACCACGTAGCTCTTGCTTGGCGCATTATTCGCTCGGCTGCATGCGGTGTTTGGGTATCTCGTCCTTTATCCGATAGTCGAGATCGGAGTGTCCAATCGGGGTAATGATCGGGACTTACGCCTCTCGTTCTTCTCCACGGGATGTCGAGCTTTGGCGAGTACTTATTGTGGGCTTATGAATTTCTTGACGAATACTCCCACTGCCGCGTGGTCGGCGGATCCCATTTTGCTAGCTCATCTGCCGCTTCATTGTCCCGACGGAGCACATGAACAAGTTCTAAACCGTCAAAGTTGCCTTCTAGCATGCGTACCGCCTGGCAATAGGCTACCATGTTGTCTTCGATGCAGGACCATTCTTTTTGCACCTGATTGACCACGAGCATTGAATCTCTACGAACCGTCAAACGTCGGATACCGAGCGATATGGCGATATGGAGCTCATGGATGAGTGCCTCGTACTCGGCGGCGTTGTTCGACACGGGAAAAAGTATTTGAAGAACGTACCTCAACCGTTCCCCACTTGGTGATATGAGCACTATACCAGCCCCCGCGCCGCTGAGCATGAGGGAACCATCGAAATACATCATCCAGTACTCGAGTTCCTTGACGACAACCGGGTTTTGAAGTTCTGTCCACTCGGCAGTAAATCAGCGAGCGCTTGAGACTTGGTGGCTGTGCGAGGCTTGAATAGGATATCAAAGGCTCCTAGCTCGACTGCCCACTTTGCAATTCTCCCAGTGGCCTCCTGGTTGTGAATTATATCTCCTATTGGGAAGGAAGTGACCACCGAAACAGTATGCTCTTGGAAGTAGTGCTTGCATTTGCGAGATGTAAGAAGTATGGCGTATAATAATTTTTGCACTTGTGGATACCGCACCTTAGATTCACTCAAGACCTCGTTGATGAAATAGATCAGGTGTTGGACCTTCTGCACGTGACCCAGCTCCTCCCTTTCTACCAAGATTGCAGCGCTGACTACATGAGTTGTTGCTGCGATGTAAAGTAACAGAGGTTCCCCTAGCATCGGTGAAACCAAGACCGGGGATGTCGTTAAGAAGGTCTTCAAGTCTTGAACGCTTGCTGCGCCTCGGGAGTCCATTGGAACTTGTCCTGCTTCTTGAGAAGTTTAAAAAATGAAATACCTCGCATACCTAGTCGGGAAATAAATCTGCTGAGTGCGGCCATGCACCCCGTAAGCTTCTGGACGTCCTTTTGGCAAGTCGGCGGTTCCATATTTAATATGGCTTTGATCTTTTCTTGGTTGGCCTCAATGCCTCGTTGGGATACGATAAACTCGAGCAGTTTTCCCGAAGATACTCCAAAAACACACTTCTCGGGATTAAGCTTCATGCTGAAAATCCTTAGACTCTTGAACGTCTCGGTTAGGTCGGCGATGAGATCCTTCCTCTCCCGAGTCTTTACCATGACATTGTCCACATATGCCTCCACATTGCGTCCGAGTTGGGCTTGAAAACACCGCTGCAGCGTTGATACGTTGTACCAGCATTTTTCAAACTGAATGCCATCATGGTATAGCAAAATGCCTCAAAGGCGTGATGAATGAAGTCTTGATATGATCTTCGCCTTTAAGCGAATCAGTGGTACCACGAGTAGGCATCGAGGAAACTCGGGATCTTGCACGGCGGTTGAATCAACCACCTGATTGATTCGAGGTAGCCCGAAGGGATCCTTCGGACATGCCTTATTGAGATCAGTATAATCAACGCACATGCGCCAAGTTTTATTCTTCTTTTGAACTAATACAAGGTTCTCCAACCAGTCAGGATAATACACTTTTTTGATAAAACCTGCAACTAATAGCTTTGTGATCTCCTGCTTGATGGAGTTCCAACGATCTGGAGCTAACCGCCGGAGTCTTTGCTTGATTGGCTTTGCCTTTTCATCAACATGTAGAGAATGCTCGATCACCTCCCTAGGAACACCTGGCATGTCGGACGGTTTCCAGGCAAAGATGTCTTTGTTGGCCTGGAGGAAGGTGAAGAGCATGCCTTCTATTTATCCTCGAGCCCTATCCCGATCAGAGTCGTTTTGAATAGCTCGGATGAGTCAAGAATAATTCTCTTGGTTCCTTCGCCGGACTTTATCCTTGACGTGGCCTGCTTCTTCGATGGGATGTCGCCTTCTTCCTGCAACATGGCGGCCTCTGCCTGGATATTCTTCCCCTCGACGGTTGCCTCCTGTAGCTCAGCGAGTTCATAGTTCTCTCGGTCGCATTTCAAAGATCGCTTGATGTCACTGCAAACCGTGATGACGCTTTTGGGTCTCCGCATCTTCATCACCAAAAAGGTGTAGTGCGGGACGGCCATGAATCAAGCCAGATCGGGTCTTCCCAAGATAGTGTGATACGCTGTCTCGAAATCCGCTACCTCGAAGTTTATATACTCGGTCCGATAGTTGTCTTTGGTACCAAAGGTGACGGGCAAAGCAATCTGCCCGAGTGGAAATGAAGACGCCCCAGGAATCACCCCGTGGAACGGTTGTGAGCTCGGCCTTAGCTCTGAGTGGGGGACGTTCATGTCGTCGAAGATTTTGGAGAACAAGACATTGAGTCCACTCCCTCCATCGATCAAGACTTTCTTGAGCTTTACATTGCGAATAACAGGGTCGAGTACTAGAGGATACTTACCTGGATGTAGAACTCGGTTGGGGTGATCCGAGCGGTCGAAGGTGATCGGGACTTGGACCACTTTAGATCTTTGGGGGTTGCGGTTCCTCGCATTGATCTCGGCGGTAGCTTTGCTTCCGTTTGGACTCGTATCCGGTGGAGCCCCCGTATATGTAGTTCAGCTCGTGCTCGGGCTCTTGGTAATCGTCCTCGCCGGGAGGGTCTTTCTTCTTAGCAGCCTCATCCTTCGCTGGAGCTAGTAGTTTGTTGCTTTCACGCGTAAAACGCTTCAGGGTAAAGCAGTCTTTGGCAGCGTGCTTTCCCTTAGGGTGGAAAGGATAGATCACATCCATGATAGTACTATAATCATGCGCCTCCCTCCGCGTGGCTCGAGGCCGGTTGCGTTCTGTTACCGCAACTAGCTCCTCGTCTTTCTACTTTTTGTCTTTGTGCTTGGAGGACTCTGGCTTGTCACTTTTTTTCTTCTGTTGCGGGCGATCTTCTTGGCGCTCGGCCAGGGCGTCTGAGGCCATGGCATAGCGGTCGGCCAACGCAAACATCTCCTTTACGGAGGCCGAAGGTTTCATAGACATATTCTTGATCAGATCGGGATCGCTGACCCCTTTCTAAAAGGCTGCTACCACCACCGCATCAGATACATCCCTGATGGTGTTTTTCTTCTGCATGAAACGCCAGATGAAATCTCTCAGCATCTCATCTTTCTTCTGGTGAAGCTGATATAGGTTCCACGGGGTGCCAGGCCTCTCGTAGGTTCCCTGAAAGTGTGCGATAAATTGCTCGTAAAGATCGCTCCAGGAGTCCACCGAGTTCACAGGAAGTCCTGTGAGCCATGATTGAGTTGAAGGGGTGAGATTGACTGGCAAATAATTTGCCATCATGTTTTGATTGCCTCCAGCCACTTTAACTGCCAGGGCATAGACCTGCAGCCAAGCTTATGGATCTCGATCTCCGTCAAACTTAACAATGTCCTTGGGGTTGAAACCGGGCCATACTACTCGGCGTAGCAGAAGTGAGCGCCGGATTCCATCGATGGATCTATCGTCATGATGAGGGGGAGTCCGGCGAGGCGAGCCTCTGGCTCGACGATTGTCTTCAACACGTCGGGGTGGAGTTCGGTGCGGCGAGCCCATGACTCGGCGATCGTCGTTGTCGTTCCGACCTCGACGATGATGATCTCCATGGTCATTGTAGTCGTCGTACCGTTGATCACTTCGTCGATCGTGGCCGGTACCGAAGCGTTCGTAGTCGTCGTAGCGCCAGCGTTGATCTTCTTTGTCCCGCTCTTGCCGTATGGCGGTGATGTATCGACGAAGGTTGCGGTTGAGATTTGTGGCGTCTTGATGGTTGTATGGGCGCCATTGCCGGTATTCGATTGTAGCGATCGGCTGCTGGCGACGCGGGTAGCCACGTGGGAGCGTGAGTGCGCTTCTCCTACCGACTTTTCCTGATTTTGCTAAATGGCTGCCGCCGTCACCATGGCCTTGATCTGGGCCACAATTGGGGCCGACGGGCTATCAGATGCAATCATCGGGCCCAGTGTGTCGAGAAGTGTCTTGGAGGCGACGACGTTCTGCAGCGGTGTGTGAAAGACAGCTTGGTCTCCCAATCTAGATTGTAGGAAGTCCTCATGGAAATTACGGTCGCGAGATCGAAGCGATCGCGCTTGTGCCTCCTTACACTTACGAAGAAGGCGATCTTCCTCTGCAGCTTCTTGAATCTCTTGCTGGTGTTGGAGATCGGTTTTTTGCTCTTCTATTGTGAAGATGCCACGAAGATTGTAACAATTCCTCGCGACGCCGACCGGTTTGATGGCTGAGTCAGAGTGGCGTACACGAGACGAGTTGGCACGATCTTTACGATTGGATCGGTTCGGTCGAGCGGACAAGTTCTCCGCGTCGTCTCGATGAAGTCGAGCTTCAAAGGAAAGGCCGGAGATGAAGGTGGCGATGATTCTGCTAGTTGCTGCCATTGAGTTTGTAGGAAAAGATTATAGCGCTCCCCTACTTGGCGCGCCAACTATCGAATTTTGTGGTCGGCAATGAATTTATGGGGCAGGCGCTAGATCTCAAACTCGAAGGTCACACAAGACAAAGGTTTAGACAGGTTCAGGCCCTCGACGGAGGAGGTAAGACCCTAGTCTGTGTCTTTGGGATTATTTGGATCTCTTGGATCTAAGATTGCTCATGTCTCTGTTGTTGCCGCCCTCTCCCTTATATAATGGGGGTGGGGCGGTTCCTGAGTCCCGATCGATTAAGGGATTACGATCGGTTATTAGATTCTAATTAGTTACGAGGATAGAGTTTACATCTTTATCTACCTGCTAACAAATCGGATTACAATCATATCTCTTATATCTAAATATATGTTCAACTGTCTCTAGGATGTATCTCCTCGCGCACGGTAGCAAGGCTTGGCGCGGAGGTTATCCTCTGGGCCTTTTACTGGGCCTTGTCTCTCCCTTAGGCATTTCTGGGCCGGTTATGAAGACACCTGGGTTCTTATATTCCACAGACATTTATCAAGAATATCATCTACAAAGTTCTTATTATGTCATAGATGTTTTTGTATACTATTGAAAAATATTTTATTTGTATTCATGTTGGATCAACATAAAACTTTTGTTTACAATTTGATTTATTTACTAGCTTGTTGAGATATGTTCTGCTTGATGTGTGTGCGGAAGAAAATTATACTTTACTGTACGGCTTAGAATCCAGCCTACTAATACGTATCACTTATTTACGATTCCATTGCAACGCATGGGTACCCTACTAGTCATCACAAGAAGTAGAGCTATCAACCTTAATGGGAGGATTACTTGTTTGATTAGCAATGGATAGAGGATCAATATTGCAAGTAATTCTCTTATCAACTTTGGTTACAACAAATTGCTTGTCAAGGAGTGAGTTATCTATAACTTCTAGCTCTTCATACTTAGCACTAGCTTTATCAAACTCAGTGGTAAGTGTAAGTGCATTTTCTTAAGCACCTTGAACTTATGCTTCTCCTTATCAAGTGTCATGTTTAGTTCCTCAATTATCTCAACATGTTCATCATATGAAGCGTGAGCCAATTACTTTCCCATCATGCTTGGCCATTAGGCAAAATGATAATGTAGGAGGTAGTGGTGTAGACTCCATGAGTGCAAGATGGCAAGACCCTTTGAATTAGGTCCATCTTCATCATCATTGTTTGAATCATCATCGGAGCTTTCTTCATCTATTACCTACTACTCTCCAACATAGGCTCACTTCTTTCCATCACGATTGATTCTCTTGAAGTTGGTCTTCTTTACTTGCTTCTTCTTCCCTTTGAAGCAGCCCTTATATTTCTTCTTGTATTGTTATCTTGAGGCAATGTGATACTTCTCATTGCATTCATAGCATATGGTGTTGGCGAAGGGGGTTCTTCTTGTTGTTGGAGTAGCTTGATGATGATATTTTCCTATCATAATTGTCATCATTGGTGTTCATATCATTGGCGTTCATCTTCTTAAGGAGACGCCTTGTATTCTTAATGAGTAAGGTTAAGTCATCCAAGTTTTCCAAGTCGTCATCATCTTTAAGTTCGCTATCTTCATCCTTGGTCTTGAGAGCAATGTTCTTCTTGGTACTTGGAACATCCCCATATTCCTCACAAAGAGCTCATGTGTGGTGAGCTTCCTCAAGAGTGAAGTTGATGCCAACTAATTCAAGTCTCTATTTGTGAGAAGCACCACGAGCATCTTGTACACCTTTGGCAGCACCCTAATCATTTTTCTTACAATCTCAAGATTAGATAATGTTAACCTAATGCCCTTCGACTCATTCACAATGCTATTCATTCAAGTGAACATATCGTTCTCCTTCTCGTGAGGTAGCATTTTGAAAGAGTTGAATTGGTCCTAATGAGCGAACATCTTAGCCTCTCGCGCATTAGGTGCCTATGTGAATCTCATGAACTACTACAAATCTCTAGCGGTGTTGAGATTGCTCACTCAGTTGAAGATATCAATGCTAAGAGAGTTAAAAATGGCATGCTTAGTTTGAGCGTTGAATTGTAAGTTTTTGACCTCCAATCCATATCCTTGGGTTCAAGTGGATTACGTGGAGTGGCAAATCCATACTCAACCATGCGCCAAACATTTAGACTGAAGGCCTTGAGGTAACATCCCATGTGAACATTTCAGTAAGAATAATTTGAGCCATCAAATAACGAAGCCCTACCAACATTCACACCATCTCCCAATATCCTTATTCAAGGCGGTAAAGCCTTAATTGAGCAACCTCACTATGATACCAATTGATGTGGATCGGGTGCCCAAGAGGGGGTGAATTGGGATTATTTTTGCTAATGGTCAAATTAAAAACTTAACATTTCCTAGCCCAATCTATGTGCCTATTGTTCCTAGTGTAGCCAAACAACTCCTACACAAATCTAGTGAAGCTTTGCAACATAAGTTCTAAGCATACACAAGTCTAGTATCTTGAAATTGAAAGACATGGAAGTAAATATGGAAATGTAAAAGACACAATGAGCACAACCATTTTTTTACCGAGCTCTCAAAGATTCAACGAACTTCCCTACTCCTCATTGGAGTAATCTCACATGAGTATCGCTCTTGTAATATCCTAATTAATTTTGAGCCGTTTTGGGTTGCAGTGTGGCGTGTGTGGGCTGATTTGGTCTTAAGGGGCCGTTTGGGCCATTTGTGGCTAGTTTTGACCCAAGTGGAGAGGGAAAGGTTAGTCAAACCCTAGCCCATTTCCCCTCCCAATCCCCAGCCACATCCAATCCTCCCCCAGCCGCTTCCCTGCAGATATACTCCCTCCTCTTCCTGCGCCCCTCCCCTTCCTGCGTTGCCTCCCCTTCCTGCGCCCCTCCTCCCTCCTGGAGTCCCTCCTTCAGTTTTGAATTATTTTGTGGATATGTTTTGGTGATTTATTGATAGAATTTCAGGTTTTAGTGCAGTTATTATATTGGTTTGGGGAGAATTGTTATTGTGGGGTGAGATCTGGGTTCAAGCAGTGATGATCTGAAACTTAGGGCAGAGATTAAAAATAGTTCCAGTCATTTCCAGAGGGGTTGGCTGTTGGTAAAGTGGTAGAATCATCGTCTTAAGTTTATTTAGACACCAAGATCACGAATTTTGGTTTGGTAGTTTAAAAGTTATGGCTGTTTGTCTAACTGCTGTCCAAAATCTGCCTCTGCTGGCAGCAGTCGCGGAAAGCTGCAAAGTAGGGTTATCTAAAAGTTGAATTAATTTTTCTAATGACCAGATTAAGTTAGGAAATTTTCTGTAGATTTCAGAAATGTCCTCCTTTACTTCATTTGGATTTGTATAAAATTAGTTATGCTATTTTGAAGTTTGCTATCCAGAACTTGCTGCTGTTGTTAGTAGTCTCGGTTTGGTATTATTTTGGCAATGTAGTGCCATTTACTAAGGGGTTGGTTATATAAGAAATTGTAGAGCATGGTCTTATATTTAATTAGAGTCAAAGAACATGGATTTTGGTTTAGCCGTATAGAAGTTATACTAGTTTGAATGCCTGCTGTCCTGTTTGGCATTATTACTGATAGTAGCTTCAGTGTTGTGCTGTGCATGCCTAGCTAGAGGCCAAATTGAATTATTTCAATATCTAGAGAAAGATTGAAAAATTTTCTGTAGATTTCAAAAATATCATCGTTTGCTTAATTTGAAATTGTATAGAAATTGTTATCAGTTTCGAAGCCTACTATCCTGTGAGTGGACAGAGCAGTCTTCGGAGTTGTATTAGAGAAGCTTGATAACCTAATAAAGAAAAGTGGGAAACTAGGAAATTGTGGGTTATTACCTATAGATTGCTTAAATCTTTTGGTCTCATAAGTTTGGGCACTAGAGGTTAAAATTTTGGTGTTTTGTCCAGCGGGATAGCAAGGGGCGCGTAGTTGTGAGGTCACTTTGTTGTGTTTAAATTGTTGATGCCAAATGTTATGATTGCATTATTTTGAGATGTATGTAATTTTTATTTCAGGAAGTGTGACTTCGGGGGTGGTCTCAACCCCGCGCCACCCTGTTCTTCACGGTTAGAGGCAAGTGTATCAACTAGAATGATGTTAGGATGTTAATTGCTTGCTTGTGACTATGGATATGATTATGCTAATGATTATGGTTATGTTCATGAGTATGTCTTGGATGATGATTATGTTTATGATGATGCAAATGATAAGGTGATGGATGCAAGTATGTGACAATGTGCACGTTTATATTTATGTTCATGTTTATGTTTATAAACATGTCTATGGCAATGTGAGTGTTAGAACAGAATGCAATTTGTAATTCATTCATATCACTTGCATTTGTGCATTCATAATGGAAGAGGTGACCCGAGTGGGTCTCTATGTCTCACACGTAGTGAGACATGAAAGACCTACTTCGGTAGGACCCTCCACGCGATGGAAGGGAATGAGAGGTTGCACGCCGACGGGTGTGCACTCAGTTATAGTAGTATGAGCTATGAGATGGCAATGTGCATACGGCATTCTGCATTGCATAATTGAACGGATATTCTCAAAGGTTGAGCTACGAATTTGTACATATGCGTGAAAAGCATGGTGTGTTTTATGAAATCAATTGCATTTATATGTGATGTTGTGGCTATATGATGTATCTTGCTGATTTTTGGACTCACGCTTGTTTATTTAAATATTTTTTAGGTACCACATGACGACATGGGGAAAAAAGGGTTGTAGCATCACCTCTTCACTTCACATGGAAACAATAACCATAGACTATCGCGAATCTTAAATTTATAGTATCACCTTTCCGTCTTGTGGACAAGAGTTGTTGGGTTTACCTGGTTATGTTTTGCTAAAATAATGAACAGAGCTATGATTTGATATTGTGGTTACTTTTTGTTAATTTGGATTGGGGTTCAATTCCTATCATAATATCAGTATATCTGTCAGAATTTAGTCATTATTGTTACCTTATATTATCTTCTCAAGTAGTTTTGTTTAGTTGCTATGTAGATTTTATTTGGAGATGATTTTGGTTGCTGAAGCTCAGTTTTTATGTAATAGTGAGCTTGCTGAAATTTTGGTTTATTTTACTATTTAGTTGTCATCTTTTGCATGAGGTAGTGACATTCTGGGCATACAGAATGCCAAGGTGTTACAGTTGGTATCGGAGCGGGCTTTAGGTCCGTGGTGTGAAATTAGAAAATTACTCTAGAGTGAACTAAAATTTTGATTTGAGAAATTAGAAACATGGCTTAGGTATAAATTCTTTAAAAAATTTCCATAGGACAATAAACTTAAAATTTGATATAGGTTGGTTAACTAATTTAAAACTTGACACACTCTGATGCATAGTAGAAAGGGTATGGGTAATCATTGCATTACACTTTAATTTCTGATTTGAGCATTGATGATATATATGTGTTGAACATGATGGTGTTATGATGATGTATATTGCTATGATTATGATTGAGTGGCTCGAAGGAATGTGATTATGTGAATTAGATGTACTGAAGGGTTTCAATCGTTGTCTATGTGGCCGTGGTAGATGTTGTGGTTGTTTGCGTGGCTGTGGTAGAGGCCTTGGTTGTGGGTGTGACTGGGTAGAGCCACTACCTAAGGTTTAGGACCCCCTCGTATGGGAGAGTTGTTGTCTATGTATGTCTTAGATCGGAGAGTTTGTTGAGAAGGTTGCTTTCGTTATATCTTCAATGGTCGGAGACAAAGAGAAAGTGTTTAGTGAATGAGTCTTTATTGATTGTTATTACTACCGTTCTAGTGATTGGTTTTGTTGGTTAATGTTGGTTGTTTTGCGCGGAAAATTGTAACCTTTTGTATGTGTATATCGGTTTCTGCGTTTAAAAGAATTTGTTAAAGTTTTTGAACAACATGCATATGAACAGTGATTTCATCATGAGTTCAAAAAGAAAAATCGAGGAATCTTTTGATCCAATGATCCAAACTCAATGAAACTTTGTGGACACCTTCCTATGGATGTCAAAACCTATTCCAATTGGCGATTGTAAGAATCGACGTCAAAGTTTCAACCTTTTTCAAATTTACGGAATCGTACACAAGAACGGGTACAAAACTAAAAACTGAGCTCCAAAGTTGCTCGTGGGTTCTTAATGATCAAGATGATCCTTGATGACTTCCCACATGTCACAGCAAGCTAGAACACAAGACAAGAACGCACAAAAACCTGATCTTCCAAGATTGATCCTCTTATGAACAAAAATTAGTTTCTTGTAAAAAAGAACACAAGATTTGCCTAGATGATTGTGATATGGCCTGAAGAAGACTCATCCATCAATCATACATCCTCAGCAAAAGATCCAAAAGCATTTAGAAGGAGGGGAGGCAAACCCAACTTGCATGAAAGTAAATTGCATGAATGTAAATTGCAGAATTTAAAGACTGAATTTAAAGCATAATGTAAATGCAAAAAGTAAATTAAGAATTGAGAGGAATGGATTAATGTAACACCCGGCAACCCGTGCCTAAATGTTACACTTTCAGCGACAACAACACAAAGACATAAGAGAAACAACCATTCAACCTAAACATGCTAGTAGGTTGCCGAATTAATTAAAAATTTCGGCAGCACCTTCCCTAAAACTTGGACATCCAATCAGCAGACAAAAGACAATAATCATTCTAATATCATCTACAACATGTCATGGAATCAATCAACCATCATGACCAACTAAGCACACAACTAAACATAATATCATCAAGGATTAATTAAACTTAACTACAACACGATTACATAATGAATTCAACTAGTTTTCAGAGTGAACTGATTAACCGAACTAATCTTTTAACATGTCATGAGCGTGAGTGGAGGTGCAGCTAAGTCCCATCCCTGCAAGTCGCTCTCAGGGTACCTAAAAATATTAAACAAACAAGCATGAGTTCAAGACTCAGCAAAGTGCATCACAAACCAATTTACACAATTAAATCAACAGTAAGAGCATACTTCTTATCCAAATCCATGAATTTATAAAACAATAATATCAATAACATTTACCTCTTTTCACTTCATTACTTACTTCCTACACGTACCTCTTTAAATCTCTTTGGATGAGTCCACGACTCAATTCCCAACTCTACATATTTCTATTGAACTCAAAATCATCGTTAGGATGCAATGCGACATGCATGCTCATGAATGCTCTTTTCTTTGCACGTACCGGTACTGCCGAGTGCACACCCGTCGGTGTGCACCCTCACGTCCCTTCCATCCCGTGGAAGGTGCCTACTCTTACTGTCTCGCTCCCATTCACTTCGATAAATGGGACCACGAGGTAGGACTTTCGTGTTCACTACGTGTGAACACAGAGGCCCGCATCAGAATGGGTCGCCTCTTCCATTATGAATGCACGTATGCAATTAAAATGAATACATGTGCAACTTCATTCATTTTCACCACTTGTATAGTCATGCCCAATTTCATAAACATCAGTCAATTCATCCATCCATGAATTACCGTTCTTACTAGTCTAAGCAAATTCAAGAAATATGCATGGTAGCACATCATATCATATTCATATGCACAAGCAACCAATCAACATTATAATATCCTTCTAGTTGATACACTTGCTTTCTACCGAGAGGAATGGAGTGGCGGGAAGAAGAAGCCACTCCCGAAGCTACTCCACCTGGAAATACAATTGTGCACTCAAATTCACATGTTCTAGAGTCAACAAACAGCACTTTCACTCCCTAAATCAAATTTGCCCCAAAACTCTGAATTCATACAAAACTAGTTTAGATAGCCCACTTCACCATAGCATAACTACTGCTATATAACTTTAAATTGAGCAAACGAAGACATTTTAAGCATCTACATAAATTTTTTCATCTATCTCTAGGCAATTGCAAATTCCAACTCGGTCTCTAACTTGTCATAAATCACAGAACAAAATTGAATCTGCTACTAGTCACAATTTGGACAGCAAAAGGTAAAACTTGCATAACTTTTTAATGGTTGAACCAAATTGAGTGAACTCTGTTTATAATTAATCACAAGAGGATAATCTACAACTATATTATAGCCATTCATTCAGAAGATACATTACTAGTTCCCAGATTAGAGATGAACAGAGGTTATATACATTAACTATAGTTCTGAACAGCAGGTACTAAAATGAACATAACTTTTAATTGGCTAAGTAAAAATTTGCATTCTTAGGCTCCAAATTACCACAAAAGGATAACCTATAGTTTCCCCATATCCATTTTCTCAACACCTGAAATTAAAGTCCTCAAACTGCCCACTGAACGTCAGACCAACTCTGAACTTTCAGCAGAAATCTCAGTTCTGGACAGCAACTTCAACAGGACAAAACTTTTGATTCCTAACTCCAAATCAAGGATACAAATACACTTTCTAAATCTACAGGAAATTTCCTACATTTCTCTAGGCAATCAAAAATCCTAATTCGGCCTGTTGCTATATCAAATCTTCAGTTGAACATTTCGGGCGCAATCCACAACCTAATCTGGACAGTCAACACCAAAAATGGCATAACTTTCAAACGGCTGAACAAAACTTAGTGATTTCGGTCTTCATTGAAAGATAATTCTATTATATACAACTTTTGAAACAGACGGTCCCCCAGAAAACGAACCTAGAATATTCTAATTTGCACCCTAACACGGTGACCTAATCTGCCCAAGACAGAAAGCAGCTCAGATCTAGTTTTCCTCAAATCCATCTAGTTGCAGCACATGATTAGAAGCTATTAGCACGAATTTTTCCCCACTACAGCACCTAATCCCCCCACAAAAACTTAAAATGAACATACCTCTCCTTCCAACCACGATCTCCCTCCAAACAGCAGGAATTCGCCGGAGTTCTTGGATCGGATGGTTCCCAAATGAGAGAGCAAGGAGAGGGAGGTAGGGGAAGGAGAGGGGCGGCTTGGAGGGGGAAAGGAGTGGCGTGCAGCCAAAGGGGTGGGAGAGGTGGCTGCAAGAGGCGCATGGGTGGGAGGAGACAGGAGGGGGTCGGCGGGGAGGGAGCAACACAGTGGGAAAAAAAGAGAGGAGGGATTAGATGGGAGGAGAAAAGAGGAGTGGTAAAATTGCCAATTTTTCTCCTGCACCAATTTCTAACCCTCAGAGTGTCAAAAGGCTCACCACACTCCCGACTAGAAATTCCTAAAAACTGGAGAAAGATCTAGAATATTACAATTAAACTTTCATTTCTGGAAGGGATGTTTACAAAGCCTCACAATAAAGTGGGCAAAGCTCAAAGGAGCACAACAACCTCAAAACCTTCAAGATGAGGAGGGCTACCCCTACCCCTCTATTTATACTACTCTTGGGCCACCTACCACCCTTGCATGAGCTTCTAAACCCTAGAGCACTCATCAAGGCCTAGGATTAACCCATTCAACCAGCCATTCAAGGGCTCACCCAAAACCCACACACATAATGGGTTTTCATGCACGATTTTCAAAGCATACTAACTAGACCCGCTAACCTATCAACTAGATTAAGATCCAATGGCTCTCATTGATACATGTAGCGCCTAGCTAGCATCTTATACATTCCTTGTCTTCACGGCTTGCCACGACACTGTCTCCGATCATCTTTCGGCGATCCCCGATCGTCTGAACCTCCAGCGCACCTCGTCTAGTCCCAATCATCCTTCGCCTCACCATGATCTAGCTTCATCGACCTGCAACCATCAAAAGTAAGGAAACACTGTTAGTGTTATGCCCTTGAGGCAATCATTTAGATGATTGTAACATGACTATGTTTATGAATAATAATATAATTATTGGTCCAATGAATGTAATTCGATAAATTATGTGACTTGCTTATGAAGCTCTTTACTTATTGATGTAATTCGATAAATATCTCTGATCGAATATCATCATATAGGACAACGATGAATAGATCAGCACATGAACTGATCGATGATCATGCTTCATAGATCATGGGATATGGAGATATCATCTATACATTGTGGACGCATGTCGGAGAACATGGGTTAGATAGACCCGCCATGGGACACTGCGAGAATGTTACATTCTTATGTGTCACCAGTGTATCTAATACATAGTAGATGTATGATCCTTATACCTGAGATTGTCATATTCTCTACATGTGTAATAGTTTTCCTTGGGGCTATCAAACACTACTTCCTATCCGGATAGTTATAAAGGTAGCTTTCATGTTTACTATGAAACGTGCAGAGGGAAGTGAGCAGTCAAGAGGGAATTTGCCACTCCAATGAAACAGAGATATATGACAAGGCCACTCATGTGAAATGATTAAGGAAGTGCATGGCCATGCCGTTATTGAGGAGTCAATCACAACTTATTAATATATTACGGATACGAGAGATGGATTGAATCATCAAAGGATGACATGCTTCTCGCCTTGAGTTCAATCTTCATATACTTGGCAAAGGGATTATTACATGAGTACTTTTGATAGGTTATGTCCGATTTGATCATAGTATGTTTGGGAGTTGGCATGCTTTGCAAGGAGCCGCTACCAACTGTTGGATTGAAAAGGAGTTTTCCGAATCCATGTCCAAACGTACGTGAACCTGCAGGGTCACACACTTAATAGGCTGGGATGCATTATTTTGGATTGGATCTGTAATTAATGGACCTCGTGGGCTTAGCATACTAATGGGCCCTGGTTTAGGGTTTCATCTCATGGCTATATAAGGAGTGGAGGAGGGTGGGCGCAGGGTGTGCTTTCCACGGTTTATAAGTGTTTCACCCGAAACCCTAGCCTCCTCCTCTCGTTGCCCTTGCCGAGCGACTAGGTGCTTGCACACCGACTCATGGTGTTCCATCCCCAAACGTGTGGACTACTACGGTGACGCTGCTGCGACTACGGCGTGGGAGGACAATTCACAACGAGGCGAGGACGATCCACTCCATCGATGCAACGACCGCGGCAAGGACGATCCACTACATCGACGTGTGAAGGATTCCACAACTGCGCGTCTAGTGGTAATCTAATCTATGATTCCCTTCTTGCGAGTAGCTTTTTGGTTACACGGTAGATTTTTTTGTGCTAGCGTAGCATACCGCGTTCCTCTTCAAACACATCATATAGCAATGTCCAAATTGATATGCAATAAATCTCACGCAATTTCAAAATTCAAACTCAACATTTGCTCTATTGTCTGGCACTACCACCTCCTGGGGCCGGTAGTGCCGCTCGGCCGGCACTACCGCTCCCACATGACCGGTAATGCCACTCCCCTAAAAAACCAGCGAACACCTCTCTTTGGAATATAACTATCGCTCCCCCGGCCGTTACTACCACTCGACCGGCACTACCGCTCCCACATGGCCGGTAGTGCCGCCTCTGGCAGACACAACTCAAATTGCTTCATATCCAATTCAAATCAAATTGAAACCAGAGCAAACCAAGCTTAAATTTAGTCAATTACTCATCACCAACATGAGTAGACCTCCACTTGGTCTTTCATGGCGGTAGCACTGGCCCTCAGGTTGGTGTGATTTTTTCAAAGGGCTGTTTTTTGGGATTTCTTGGAGGGCGGTGCTATCGGCTCTTATGAGCGAGAATGAACTAAAATTTATGATTTTGAGAATATAATTTCATATCTTTTTGGACATTACTATGTGATTGGGAATTTCTTCTCTTTGATGGTCGCGGGACGATGGTGCTAGGTCATGGTGAGGCGAAAGACGACTAGGACTAGGCGAGGTGCGTCGAAGGTCCAAACGGTCGAGGATCACCAGAAGATGATCGGAGATGGAGTCGTTGATGGTCGCAGGACGATGGTGCTAGGTCATGGTGAGGCGAAAGTCGACTGGGACTAGGCGAGGTGCGTCGAAGGTCCAAACGGTCGAGAATCACCAGAAGATGATCGGAGATGGAGTCGTTGCAAACCTAAAAGACAAGGAATGGATGAGATGCTAACTTGGAGCTACTCGAATCAAGGAGAAGGAGGGCCGTTGGATCGCGGTCTAGGTGATAGAGTAGCGGGTCTAGTTAGTATGCTTTGAAAAGCGTGCAAAAACCTAGTATGGTTGTTGGGTTTTGGATTAGCCCATGTATGGCTGTGTGAGTGAGTCAATCCTAGCCCTTTAGATGATCCTTAGGGATGAAGGAACTCATCTAAGGGTAGAGGATGGCTCAAGAGTAGTATAAATAGAGAGGTAGGGGTAGCTCTCCCCTCTTTAATGGTTTTAGAGGTTTGTGTGCTCTTTTGAGCTTTGCCCACTTTGTTGTGTGGCTTTGTAAACCTCCCATCCAGAAATGCAAGTTTAATTTCCTCAAGTCTGAATTTATTTTACGCATTTATATTATGCTTTAAATTCATTCTTTAAATTTCGCAATTTACATTCTTGCAATTTAATTTCCGCACATTTGGATTTTCCTCCTCTCCTTCTAAATGCTGAGGATGTATGATTGATGGATGAGTCTTCTTCAGACCATATCCCAATCATCTAGACAAATCTTGTGCTCTTCTTTGCAAGAAACCGATCTTTTGCTCTTTAGAAGATCATTCAGATCGGGTTTCTGGTGTTCTTGACTTGTGTTCTTGCTTGCTTTTACATGTGGGAGGCTATCCAAGATCATCTTGATCATCAAAACCCCAAGAGCAAGTTCAAGATCAAGTTTTTGGTTTTTTATCTTACTTGGTGCATTCTTCCTTTAATTTGAAAAAGGTCAGAACTTTCACGTCAATCTCTTGGATTGAAGGTTGAAATAGATTCCTGACCTCCATACGAAGGTGCATACCAAGTTTCATGAGTTTTGGACCAACCGGTCAAAAGTTGCATCATTTTTACTTTTGAAATTGTGTTGTGTGTTTTGCTGATTTTTGAGGCCCGGTGCTACTGCCCTTGGTGTGGTGCTACCGGTCTCCTAGTGGTAGCACCGGCCAACCAGAGCAATTTGCTCCTTCTCATTTACTCTTTTTTGATTGTTTCATCTGTGGGCTTGGTTGGATCATTTTGAGTGGGAAAATTTTATTTGGAATCATTCACCCCCCTCTGATCGCCATCTCGGTCCTTCAGTTGGTACAACAAGGCATAAAACTCAGGGTCGTGCCACTCGTAGACCCATTGGGTGGGAGGTTGTGCATAAGCATCGGTGATGGCGTAGTCATAGTAGCCATATGAGTCATAGCTCCCTTGCGTCTCGACGACGCCATAGGAGCTAGAGCTATCCTGTGGTGCGTTATGGCTGTGTCGGTGATCCTTTCGCTTCCCTCCAGTGTCGTCCTCTGTGATTGGGGAGCGCCATGGTCTCTGTCCTGTGTTTTATGAGTGAACTGCGACTCCCCTGTAAAATCGATGGGATGCTGCTCTTCTCATTGGTATGTGAGAGATATGCAGGCATCGGTACCAAACTCACCGCCATCGGTGTCCATTTTGGAGCTGCTATCATTGGACTCTTGGTATGGCGGGCTCCGACGGTCCCCGCTCTCAATGGAGTCATCACTCCCTATGTAATGTCGCTCATTTGTAGGATGCTTCCCCTTTTCTTTGGAGGATGCTCTCCTTTTTCTTGTATCCCTTCTCGACATTGATTGGTGCTTTCTCTTCCCTGTGTGAGTGTCCCCGACTGTCCTGTCTGCCTATTCGGGGATGCTTCCATCCCCAGTATCCTTTCTTAACATAGCAGGGTGAATCGGGTTTGACACAAGCTGTGATGGGAGAGGGGTGTCACTCACTGTGTCCTCCTCATCAAGTAATGGGTCACCATTGGATCTTCCTTTTTTCATCCACTATTGGATCGGATTTGCATCATCACATAGTGTAAGCTCTATAAGATGCTGAAATGGATCATCTTCATTTGAGCACCTTTGATTTTTTGCGGTTTGAATTCGAAGCCGAAGATTGTAGTTGACGTACACCAGCTTATGAAGCTTCTTGTATGACAGGAAGTCACGATTTTTTGTGTGGATGAAGGTAAATGTACTCCAATTGCGCTCACATCCACTAGAAGATGCGCATTGTGGCTCAAGACGTAGGGCAAACCACTGGAGCATAGGTGTTTTCGAACCGAACATATCCCACCAATGTGCTGCAAGTTAACGAATAGAACAATAAGTACCGACGACAGTACCATTACATTTAAGATAGTATAAGGAAAATACTAGGGGATATTTTGCCATCATTAGCCATCCTCGTAGCTAGAGCACTGGAGAATGATCCAGCCTTCCTTCTGAAAACCTTGTAGTCATGAAGAGCTTGCGCAGCACTATCAGTATCATCAGCAAGTGCTTCAAAGGTATCCGGGAGATTTGGCAAGAAGCTGCTATTCGTGTTGTACGCGTAGGCAGTCTGGGGGTTTAAGGCGGCAGTAGTATGAAGCAAAACGAAATATGTCAGCACAAGTATGTAACGTATGTGCAACTTCAAGATATTGTGTTCCAGACAAGAATGTATTACAGGCGTTCATATAAGTGTGGCGCGTTAAGTCGTCTATTCTTCGGCCCACCACGTCCATGTATATCTGGTTTGTTGCTGGAGAGTCATGGAAACAACTATCGTACTCCTGTCGCATTATGGTGTACCGTAGGATCGTCTTGCTCAGTGTAGATACCCTTTCGTGATCGGCGAATCTTAGGAAAGAGTACAACGATTCCACTAACTTGAAAATAGCTCAAAGATTATCCCACCAGTCCAAGTTCGAGAGGCAACCGTACGCGTACGTCCCCTCTGTGGTATCAACAAAGCGAGAACTTATAGATTCTTCGACAGCCATCCATTGCATGAACTTGTCCTTGTGATGAAAGAAACTGTCCAAGAACATGTAGTTAGTGCCGAAACGAGTTGCATTCCGTTTGACCAACTCGCCTCCAATATGCTTCTTCATCATAGCATGAAGGTTGGAATGATTGTATATCTATCGAGAGATTTTCCTTGCACTCTCAATAACGGAGGCATGATCAGGGAACTCTCCAGTCTGCTTCAGCATCAAATTAATGGTGTGGGCCACACAAGGCTGCCACACGATGTTGCAGTGCTGTCGTGCGATGAGCTTGCACACCTTCTTATAGTTGGCGCCATTATCCGTGACAATCTGCACCACATTTGTCGGAACCACCTTGTCGACCATGAAATATATTTCCTGTGTGAATAAACAAAATGAAAACCTCCATTACGTGATGCGTACATCAATTATATTTCAGAAGAGGACCAACGAAACCAAGTACTTTGCGCAAGTACGAGGCATCATGAGATAGGCCCACAGTATCAATGGACTTGTGGAATAACATAGTGCCATTGGAGTAAATCATGAAGTTAATTATTCTCATGCGTGTCGGCTCTGTCCAAGAATCGCACATGATTGTTACTCCGTACGTAGGCCATTCCTGCTTGAACTTTGCGAACTTCTCCTTTATGTCTGCTTTATTGGTGTCTAAATATTTTTCATCTATATCTCGCCCACTTGGGGATGGGACATCCTCGCCTGCAAATGGAATATAGTACAACAATGTTAGCTATGAATCGGCGTACAACTGAATGAACATTTTAAAGCTCACTTACAGTATTTTTGCATTTCCCTCACAGCGCTAACAAAGTATGGATTATCTGCTTTCTACCTCGCAATACCAACAGTGTGGAAAAATTTGGCCCACGTCGAGACAATGGCCTATTTTGCACTCTTCCCTTTCTGTGTCCACTAATGGCTATCAATCCTTGGTTGCATAGGGCCACGGGTCGAATCAACGTTGTAATCCCCCACCATCTGCAGTCTTTCTCGTTGTGAGGAACTCCAAAACATCTTCGACAACGGACCTATGAGATCTCTTCCAGCCCCCTGGAGAAGCCACTACCACCATCATGCTCAAACCTGCTACCTGCCTAGCTCCTAAATTCTTCTTCCGCCCTGGAGGCAGCCATGGTATGCTGGAGTTGATCCTCCTCATCAGTATCACCCATGTACTTTGAATATACACTTCTTCTCAGCGGGGAATCTCTAGTTGCTCCTTCTTTCCTCAGCCTCTCCTCTCTCTTGTCCTTCTTCTTATCCTTCGTACTATCTAGGTCACGTTGAAAGTACTTGCGAACTTCAATAGGAACTTTACTACAATGGACAACACTCGTACCGCACCTTACCAAGTGTTGCTTCAGTCAGGTTGCATCGCCTCCTTTCTTCTCTTTGAGATATTGCTTGCATCGAAATTCACCACCCAATTTCTCGCCGTGCTCCCACACCACATCGACTTGGTCTACCATATGCTAATAGAAACAATAAGAAGTAAGCATGTATGCAATTTACGTAAAGAAATTGCTTGTGTAGATAATTTGAAAGAAATAGCTTATGTCAAACTGCGGGCTGTTCAAAGTTCAAGCTCCATGAAGCTGGTTTTGGTGTTAATGACAAATCTAATCTTGAGACTAACTATTTTGATAATTATAATATTGATTAGTCTCAATTGTTAAGTAATGACAAATCTTTTATAAGACTAACTCTTTTGGTGAGCTTAACTATTATTAGTCTCATATTTGGATGGAAAATGGAAAACCTAAGGTATGCACTTGTATTCACTCTATCGTCTTAATGCATACTTAGGATTCAACTTAAAGTATGAACTCATCCGTTGTTTTAGTCCAAATATGTGCATTATGTTCCTAATTCATATATTACATGAATGTACACATTTAGGGGGAGTTTATAATTTAACTTGTTGTTTCAATAGTATTGATCCATGTCTGATTACTAAATAACATATAAAGGATCAAGACTTTGGAACAATCGTTTGAGTATATTTAACTTGTGTAGTTAATATATACTCATGATAATTTAAATACAATTTAAATTGTGTTCGGTTGCCATTCAATCAACAAAGAACTAGTCATGTGTTGATGGTTCACTTTGTTGATCCTAGGGCAATAGAAAGTTCTTGAGTATATGAAGCATTAGTTGCATAAGTATACTCAAGACACAATTAATCTTTCAATCATTTGTCTTTGAGTTGTGGTCAATCATCAAAGGAAAAGATCAAAGGATCTTGGGAGCATCCATTATGTGTTAATGGAGTGCAATGATGATTGAGACAACCATGTGTTTTGGACTAACACTTTCAATGAGTTTGAAATAGGATAAGTGCAAGGTTGAGATGGATGAACGGGAAAAGGACGTTATCATGTGTTGATGAGCATCAAGAGAGGATCCCGAAGCTAAGACAAAGGGAGTTCGTCATGTGTTGATGAACAAGTCGAAGATCCCGACTTGGAGAGAAAATGATGGAAATCATAAAAGCTCTAAGTGGATGTACTAGAGGCAAAGGTATAACTAGCTAGTGCTAAGGATGTGTTCCTAGTCATTTACCGGTCTCGGTGTTTAGATGGGAGACCGGGTTGCTAGTTAGGTGCCGTACTATTTTAGCTTGGGTTAAGTATTTTAGCTTGGGCTTCATCATGTGTTGATGAACTCAATCTGGTTCACTCTAGCTCACTCTCTATTCGGTTCTTGCATGAGCTAAGTATTTGCATGTGTTGCAAATAAGAGAGCTCATGCTCGCTTCTTATTGAATCTTAATCGATTTGGTTTTTGCATGGAGCTATGGATTTGAATGTGTTGCAAAAAGGGAGATAGCTCATGTAATTTGGTTTATGTGGTTTTTGTATAGAGCTAAGTTTTGCATATGTTGCAAAAGGTGAGAGCTCATGCATCGGAGTTTTAGCTTGTGATTTGATCATGTGTTGATCATCATAAGGCTAAGTAAAGTTTATGATTTTTCTATTTGCAAATGTGTTTTGCAAATAATCTGGAGGTTATGGTTTTGATCCTAGAGCATGTGTTGGTATTTGCAAATGTGTTTTGCAAAGTGTTGGGATCATGTGTTGATCCTTACATGGCTAGAGGATTGATCTCATGGGTTCTCGGTTTATTTGCAAATGTGTTTTGCAAATTGTTTTGATCATGAGTTGATCACCAAATGGCATAAGATTTGATCTTATTGACTCTCTCTAGCTTGTAGTCACACTCTTGATCAAGTCTATGTGAGGGATTTCGAGAAATCAGTTTTTAGACTTGAATGACTACATTAGAGTTCTTATTTTGGTGATATTTAAAAATATCTATGGTTGCTTAAATCATGAAAATGGGTGGAGATTGTAGCCCTCGTGATAAGCTTCGCATAGAATCAAAAATCACCTAAAAAGTTATGAGCGTTTTAGTGGCTCTGACAGTGCTAGCACCGCCCCTAGATGGGCGGTAGCACCGCCCGAGCGGTGCTACCGGCCCAGAGGCGGTGTTAAAACTCCATAGAAGTGTTTTTAATGGAAATGGCCGGTGCTACCGATCCTAGATGGGCGGTAGCACCGGGGGTACTGTAGCAACGGCTAGTTTTTGGTGTTTTTAATGCACGAAAGTGACCGTTGGCCTAGAGGCCAGTGCTACCGGCCCTAATAGGGCGGTAGCATCGGGTTTACTGCGTTTTTACCCCATTCTACCCTCCAACGGCTAGTTTTCTTGAGGGGTAATAAAAGGGGCTGAGCTAGGAGGGTTTTGTTGCTGCTCTAGCACCCATTTGAGGTATTCTTGTGAGAGCAAAACCCCAAGAGCTCATAGAGCCATATTTGAGTGATTTGAGATGAATTTGATTTAGAGTTTCTTATGTAGAATCTCTTTGGTGTTGATTTGCTTTCTCTTGAGCTAGTGTGAGCCTCTCCTCTACATTGTGCATGTGTTGCACTTTTTAAGCAAAGAGAGAAGCCTCTAGTTGCATGTGTTGCATCTAGAGAAGGATTGAGCATCTTTGTGCATGTGTTGCACTTGTTGAGGTTCAATCTAGAGGGCTTGACTTGTTACTCCTGGTGTTTGCCGACACCTAGACGGCGTATGGAGGCGTCGTGCATGATGACCTTCTCAAGGAGATTGTGAGAAGGCCCGGCAAAGTTGTGAAGGTCAGAGCTCGCCTAACCGGAGAGAGAAAGAGCTACCACTAGTGGAATCGAGGCGGGTGCTCAATTCGTGGAGCCGGTCCAAAGTGATTTGGTCTTGCCTCAACGTGGATTAGGGGAGACCGGCAAGTCTCCGAACACCATGGTAAAACATCGGTGTGTCTCATTATGTTTGCTTGCAATTCTCTATTTACATTGTTGCAATTTACATTCCTAGAATTAAATTGCTTGATTGTCTTTAGGATTGTATATTCTTGAGTAGAGACATAATTAGCTAGTGCACTTAGTAAGCCTAGTTGATTTAGGCTATTATTTGTCAAAACCTTAGTTTATCGCTTCCGCATTGTTTATTGTTTAGGTTTTGACATAGAGATCAATAGAGCGTGTATTTAGTGAGAAGAATTTTTAAAACCGCCTATTCACGCCCCTCTAGTCGGCATCCTCGATCTTACAAGTGGTATCAGAGCTAGGTCTCTCATTTATTAGGCTTTACCGCCTAGAGAGTAAGGATGACGACTAGTGATTTAGTGCACTACACCGACTCATATATTTTTGATGGCTCAAATTATGCATCATGGAAATTATTTATGATTTCTCATTTTAAATCCATGAGCCTCCAAATATGGTGGATCGTAGATGTTGGCTTTTCTCTTCGGTTGAATGAATTTTCTCCAACTAAAGGAGAAGAGAAATGCCTACATCTCGACGCTCAAGCTACTAATGTTTTATTTAGCGTTATGAGCGTAGATGTGTTCAACAAAATTTGCAATCTCAAGAGCGCTCATGAGATGTGGGTCAAACTTCAAGAAATATATGATTCATCCACATCAACAAATGAAGATTGCATTGATGAATGCATTTCGGTAGAATAATCCTCCACTTCTACCTCAAGTGATGAAGAAACCTCAACTTCTATCTCAAGTGACGATGAACAACAATTTCTTTCATCATTAACTCATTGCTTTATGGCAAAAGGTAAAATTGAGGTAAGTGATGATGATAATGATAATGAGCCCTCTTATGATGATTTAATGGATATGTTAGAGGAGCTCAATAATTATCTTGGTAAGGAGAAAGCCAAATATAAGATTTTGAAGCTTGAGCATGATTCACTTCAAAATGATTATAATGTGCTTAAAGAAAATCATGAATCCCTCCTTCTCAACGAAATTATCAAGCCTAGAGAGGACATAGGAATTCAATGTGATTTAGTAGATGAAATGCCATGCATAAATTCTATTTCATGCATTCCATCTATGATTGACATGTTCACCTCTAACAACAATATTCTTTGTAACTCAAATTCAAATATTGCTTCTACTTCTATGTCTTGTGAGACTAACCATGTAGAGGTAAATATCGAGCTCAAGGCTCAAATCATAAAGTTGGAAAATGACTTGAAGAAGTGCTACAAAGGGAAAGCCATCCTCGACGATATCTTAAGCAAGCAAAGGGTCTTGCACGATAAGAGAGGGATTGGCTACATCTCCGAGAAGAAGGTGAATAGCAAGACAAGGCACAACGCAAGACACATGAAGAACATCAAGTGCCTTGGATGTCATGAGAAGGGTCACTACGCCTCGGGGTGCCCAAACCAAGAGGATGTCAAGTCAAGGACGTCAACAAAGAGGCAAATTGGTATTGAGCAAGACAAGAAGATCAAGAGAGGTCCAAATAGCCAAACTTGCTTCAATTGCCAAGAAAAGGGACACATTGGTAAACAATGTCCCTTAGGTAACACTCCTAAGCCAACTCTTGTAAATGATCATTATTTGCTTAGGAAAGACAAAAATGGTAATGTGTATGCAAAATTTGTCAATTCTCCTAAATGCTTGCAAAATAATGATATTCATTTGCTTAGGAAGAGTAAAACTAGAAATGTGTTTGCTAGATGTGTTAGTACTCCTAAGACCACTCAAAACAATGCAAACAATTTGCTTAGGAGGAATAATAATTGCAAACCATTTGCTAGAAATTCTAAATCCTCTAAGCATTTTCAGAAAAATGTTAATCATGTGCTTAGAAAGGATAAGTATAGCAAATCATTTGCTAGAAATGTTAGTTCACCCAAAATTGCTATTTCTAGGGCTATTTGGGTCCCTAAATATCTTGTGACTAACATTCTTGGACCCAACAAATATTGGGTACCAAAAAGTGCTTAAAATATTTAATAGGCACTTGGAGATGCATTGGAGACTTGGCTCAATCAAGAAAAGATGATTTCGTCATATGCAAAATGGAGCCAAGCATGAGGATGATCACTTCAATCATGAACCAATGCCATCTCGATAACAAGTATTTAAATTGATAATTTTAGCTTATAGCCTTGTGTAGGTTATGGTGCATTATCATGAAAATAAATTTAAATTGCTTGTACTTGCTCATGCCTCTTAGTTGAATTTATTGCAATCTTGAGCAAGTTGGGATGTGGCACATTAAGGGGGAGTGCTAAATCATAATCATGTATATCACATCTCTATATGTGCCCATATTTATATAAGAGCTAATATGTTTTCAAAATCAAGCCATTTAGCCAAAAGTGAAAAATCTTAGTAACTATTACTAATCTTGTGAAAAACTAGTTGCAAAATGTATACAAATGTCTTCAAAAGGTTTTCCAAGAGTTTTTGTCTCTATAAAAACCAATTTCAAAAGAAAATAAGTTTCAAGTCAAAATCTAGTTACTAGTATCTTGTTTTGGATTTAAACTTATAATTTTCATAGAATAAATTGTAAAAGGATTTTGAAAATAGCTCCAAAATGAAAAACTTAGAGTTGTTCATTCGTAACAATTCTCGTATTCAAAAGATTTCCAAAAGACCAATCTATCCAAAGTTATTTGATTTTGAAACCCACCCAAAAAAAACTAATATCGACCTATATTGGTTATATTCTAGCACTTTGTGAGTTTCATCTTTTGGACCGGATCTTGTATAGTATCTTGGTTCAAAATAGTATTTTAAACTCACATATACCAATTCCAATCAAATATCTTCTCATTTGATACTTTTTGAAATGTTATTGAAAACCATATGCATACATATCCTTTTATATGAGCCTCTTTGGTCAAAAGTCAAAAATATTGCTTAAAAGGCCCATATGTGTGAAAATCTTTATAAAAGTTCTCAAATATGTATTTCAAATGTTTTACAATGCTTTCGGAGTAAAAATACCTTTTTTAGAAACATATTAGCAAAATTGACCTCAAATGGATCTTATAGGATCTTGATTTTGGATTAAATGAAATATTTTCATACATCAAAATCTATTGAGTTTTTGAAAAAGTGATCAATACAAAACTCGTAGGGTTGGTCATTCCAAGCATTTCTCTGGTTCAAAGTTTTTACAAAAGACCAACCGTTCAAAAGTTATAGCCATTTGAATTTGACAAAAATCATTCATTTGACCCAAAACGGCCTATTCTTGCATATTGTGGTTTTTGCAATTTGAATTGGATTTCTTTGTATATCATGACTTGAAATAGCATTTATAACTCATACAAAGCCATGAAAGTTCAAATCTCCATAAATTTCAATTCGGATTGCATTTTGAGCGTTTTGTGGAAATTCAATTTCTTTTCATGCCTACAAAGCGCATTTTGCCATATCTTTTGAAATAAAATTGATTTTTAGGAACTTATTTTTGGGAAACCTTCTAAATAGTAAAAAGTTCATTTCTGGAAATTTTCAAACCATTTGGACTTTATTTCAAAAATTTTTGACTTTTCTCCTCTTTGAGTAAAATTCATGTCTTGAATGCAAAATTTGGCATATCTTTTGATTGGAGACTCCTTTTTCGAAAATTCTTTTTGGAAAAGATTTTTCATGCTCCCAAAGTTTGTTTATGCACAGTTTCAAATAAATTGAACTTCATTTGAAAAAGTTATGAGCTTTTCTCTCTTTGATCAAATGCTGAAAATTCAGACTTTTATATGGTTTTGAGCTGATTTGTGATTTTTGTATCTCCAAATCAGATCATAATTTGAGGGGACCACCTTTGTAAAACTTGATACTAAATAGTTTTTCTATTGTTTCAAATTTTATCAGATTTTTTGGACCTCATTTGAGCAGTTTTTCAGCTATCTTTTGAAGCCTAAATGAAATGTCAAAATCTGAAAACCTGAAATTTTCAGTTTGTGAAATCCTTATGGTTTTCATATCTTTTAATTGGCTTTAAGTTGGAAGAACCTCTCAAAACAAAACTTGAGCATGTTTAAATGTATTAGCTCCATGATTTATCTTAGAATCCTTTTGGAGCTTGTTTACTCAAGTTTTGGAAGATGCTTTTCTTTTGTGTATGTCATGGTATCAAGTTGATTTTTAAATTGACATATAGTTTTGATCTTTGAGAAAATGAGCTTGTTTTTAAAATAAATGTTAATGATTTTCTCGAAAGTGGTATCCTCATGCAAAATGATTTTTACAAGTGGTATTCTTTTCAAATAATAGTATTACCAATCTTTTCATGTGGTATCAATTGAAAAATGAGCATTACAAGTGGTATTACTTTAAAATTGATATTTACAAGCTTTATATTTTCTTCAATTGGTATTACAAGTGACGCTTCTTTAAAATTTTCTACAAGTGGTTTTATGAAAATTCGAATCTCATTTGGATGCTTTTCTAGTTTAAGCACTATTAGGCTCTCAAAGACTCCTTTTGTGAGTTTGTTTGCAAATTGAAAAGCCTAATAAAATGAGGAGTTTATATGAATGTGTTTCAAATATCTTTCTTGTGCTTAACTCAAAATATGGCCTCATTTCCTTTTGGTTTACTTTTTTTGGGCCATATAAAGAAGTTTGCTAAATTCTTGAATCTTATTGAAAATTCTTAATATTTACAAGTGATATTTTATTTAAGAATTCTTGTGAACTTCAATAGGTCATATGTATTCATTTCAATACCTCATTTCAGAGAATTTCTTGCCAAGCTTTCTCTTCTTCAAAGTGGTATTTTCTTGCCAAGCTCTTCACTCTAAAAATTCTCCTTTTTGGACCCATTTTCCATTTTTGGTGTTTAATGCCAAAAGGGGGAGAATTTGTGGGAGCTTAATACCTCATTTGGTTGAGTAGTTTGTGCGAGCTCAATTTGGTTAAGGGGGAGAATTATTTTAATTATTTGTCTAAAAATCTCTCATACACATTCAAATAGATTAAATTATCTCAATATGATGATTCTCATCCAAATGTTGATATTAAGCTTGGATTTGTCATAAATCACCAAAAAGGGGGAGATTGAAAGTTCAAGCTCCATTAAGCTGGTTTTAGTATTAATGACAAATCTAATCTTGAGACTAACTCTTTCGATAATTATAATATTGATTAGTCTCAATTGTTAAGTAATGACAAATCTTTTATAAGACTAACTCTTTTGGTGAGCTTAACTCTAATTAGTCTCATATTTGGATGGAAAATGGCAAACCTAAGGTATGCACTTGTATTCACTCTATCGTCTTAATGCATACATAGGATTCAAGTTAAAGTACGAACTCTTCCGTTGTTTTAATCCAAATATGTGCATTATGTTCCTAATTCATATATTACATGAATGTACACATATAGGGGGAGTTTATAATTTAACATGTTGTTTCAGTAGTATTGAGCCATGTATTATTATTAAATAACATATAAAGGATCAAGACTTTGGAACAATCGTTTGAGTATATTTAACTTGTGTAGTTAATATATAATCATGATAATTTAAATACAATTTAAATTGTGTTCGATTGCCATTCAATCAACAAAGAACTAGTCATGTGTTGATGGTTCACTTTGTTGATCCTAGGGCAATAGAAAGTTCTTGAGTATATGAAGCATTAGTTGCATAAGTATACTCAAGACACAATTAATCTTTCAATCATTTGTCTTTGAGTTGTGGTCAATCATCAAAGGAAAAGATCAAAGGATCTTGGGAGCATCCATTATGTGTTAATGGAGTGCAATGATGATTGAGACAACCATGTGTTTTGGACTAACACTTTCAATGAGTTTGAAATAGGATAAGTGCAAGGTTGAGATGGATGAACGGGGAAAGGACGTTATCATGTGTTGATGAGCATCAAGAGAGGATCCCGAAGCTAAGACAAAGGGAGTTCGTCATGTGTTGATGAACAAGTCGAAGATCCCGACTTGGAGAGAAAATGATGGAAATCATAAAAGCTCTAAGTGGATGTGCTAGAGGAAAAGGTATAACTAGCTAGTGCCAAGGATGTGTTCCTAGTCTTTTACCGGTCTCGGTGTTTAGATGGGAGACCGGGTTGCTAGTTAGGTGCCGTACTATTAAGAGGGGTTAAGTATTTTAGCTTGAGCTTCATCATGTGTTGATGAACTCAATCCGGTTCACTCTAGGTCACTCTCTATTTGGTTCTTGCATGAGCTAAGTATTTGCATGTGTTGCAAATAAGAGAGCTCATGCTCGCTTCTTATTGAATCTTAATCGATTTGGTTTTTGCATGGAGCTATGGATTTGAATGTGTTGCAAAAAGGGAGATAGCTCATGTAATTTGGTTTATGTGGTTTTTGTATAGAGCTAAGTTTTGCATATGTTGCAAAAGGTGAGAGCTCATGCATCGGTGTTTTAGCTTGTGATTTGATCATGTGTTGATCATCACAAGGCTAAGTAAAGTTTATGATTTTTCTATTTGCAAGTGTGTTTTGCAAATAATCTGGAGGTTATGGTTTTGATCCTAGAGCATGTGTTGGTATTTGCAAATGTGTTTTGCAAAGTGTTGGGATCATGTGTTGATCCTTACATGGCTAGAGGATTGATCTCATGGGTTCTCGGTTTATTTGCAAATGTGTTTTGCAAATTGTTTTGATCATGAGTTGATCACCAAATGGCATAAGATTTGATCTTATTGACTCTCTCTAGCTTGTAGTCACACTCTTGATCAAGTCTATGTGAGGGATTTCGAGAAATCAGTTTTTAGACTTGAATGACTACATTAGAGTTCTTATTTTTGTGATATTTAAAAATAACTATGGTTGCTTAAATCTTGAAATGGGTGGAGATTGTATCCCTCGTGATAAGCTTCGCATAGAATCAAAAATCACCTAAATCGGAGTTCGGAGTAAAAAGTTATGAGCGTTTTAGTGGCTCTGACAATGGTAGCACCGCCCCTACATGGGCGGTAGCACCGCCGGCCCCAGATGGGCAGTAGCATCGCCCGGGGCGGCACTACCGGCCCAGAGACGGTGTAAAAACTCCAGAGAAGTGTTTTTTGATGGAAATGGCTGGTGCTACCGGTCCTAGATGGGCGGTAGCACCAGGGTACTGTAGCAACGGCTAGTTTTTGGTGTTTTTAATACACGAAAGTGACCGTTGGCCTAGAGGCCGGTGCTACCGGCCCTAGTAGGGCGGTAGCACCAGGTTTACTGCGTTTTTACCCCATTCTACCCTCCAACGGCTAGTTTTCTTGAGGGGTTATAAAAGGGGCTGAGCTAGGAGGGTTTTGTTGCTGCTCTAGCACCTATTTGAGGTATTCTTGTGAGAGCAAAACCCCAAGAGCTCATAGAGCCATATTTGAGTGATTTGAGATGAATTTGATTTAGAGTTTCTTGTGTAGAATCTCTTTGGTGTTGATTTGCTTTCTCTTGGGCTAGTGTGAGCCTCTCCTCTTCATTGTGCATGTGTTGCACTTTGTGAGCAAGGAGAGAAGCCTCTAGTTGCATGTGTTGCATCTAGAGAAGGATTGAGCATCTTTGTGCATGTGTTGCACTTGGTGAGGTTCAAGCTAGAGGGCTTGACTTGTTACTCTTGGTGTTTGTCGACACCTAGACGGCGTATGGATGCGTCGTGCACGGTGACCTTCTCAAGGAGATTGTGAGAAGGCTCGGCAAAGTTGTGAAGGTCAGAGCTCGCCTACCCGGAGGGGGAAAGAGCTACCACTAGTGGAATCGAGGCGGGTGCTCAATTCGTGGAGCCGGTCTGTCGGGACACGAATATGCAAATCCGGACCCTCTGTGTATTCAGCACTAGTCCAGGATCACGCTAGTGCACACAGTCTCAACATAGATGAAATATCACAATCATACACAACGGAATAATAAATAAAGACTTCATCTATTAATATAGAACTATTGAACGACCTTAAGGTCAAACTTACACTTGTGAGGCCTTGGTGGCTTCAACTCAAAATAAATAAACAACAGCGGAATGAAGATCGTCGACGAATCCCATCAATATACCACAGGCAACTGACAAGGTTCAACTCCTAGATAATCGCCTCCTCGTGGAACTTCTCCTCCTTCGAAGTTGTGGTCTTCTCCTCAACTGATGATTTTGTGTGTTGCAAGGGGGTGAGTACATAAAGCACTCAACAAGTCGTGCACAGAATGCAATTCTAACATAGCTATATGCAAGGATTATTCCAAAGAAATGGCTAACATGGCTATTTTGCAAAAAGAAGCATTTGTAAATTAATACAGTATATAAATTGGAAAGACAAGAAACAAATAATCAGTATTAGATAGATTCAACATTTCTCAAGTAAAACATGTTTCCAATCCTAAGTCAAAATCCACTTTCCATGGCATCCCGCCATCCCAATAAGTTTTGTTTAACAAAAGTCTAACCCTTGACTGTAATTCCCGAGCTTTGCTCAATACCGTGAGCACGGCTATTCGAATAGGTTTACACTCTGCAGAGGTTATGCACTTTACCCACACGACGTGATATTCTCTTTGTGCCTGGCCATCAGCACACTTCCTTTGGTGTACTGCAGAGAATTCACGACAAAGCCTTTCAGAACCTCTACCTTAACCAAAGAACCTCTCGGTGTTGCCTTCGCTATCACTCCTCTCACGCAATGCCGGTAGAAGTATAGGATGTGCCAACACCGTTGGATGGGTACCAAGCCGCAAAGACAGTACGCTCCCCATGCAGTACATTTCCGTAATCGTCGCCCCGAGGTATCGGAGGAAAGATATCGAACCCTAATCAACTAGGTCTGCATCCCATATCGGACATGTGGTCGCATGATTGACTCAGTCAAAGGCTTGCAAGGTTAAGTCCTTAAGATGATCGAGGCAAGACTTCACATACCCCGCCCATCGGGCCCACCTTGGCATTCTCACCCTTGCCACTTGCCCCAATCTAAATCATAACCTCTCGCTTGATTACCAAGCACCACGTGCCATCAGCAATTTAACCTCGTTGCGTGACATCCTCTCGCCACCGCAACTCAATCTCATCGTGTGACCACACATGACACACAAGATCATAACATCGTTCCATATTCCATTAGTCAAGATTATTTATCAAAGACTAAAGTACATGTGATGGCGTGGCATGACTAAGCAACTAATACGGTCTAACCATCCCATGTTGATTATTATTACTAACCAACTATAATGAACCAATCTAGGGTGACAATATATCATGGTATACAAATGGCAAGGTAGGGTATAGAGCAATTGGGTATAATAGCTAAGTCCCAAATTTAATTGAAGACATTTGTACATGTCAAATAATATGCAATAAAGTAAAACAATATAGCAGTTTTTGTAATCGTAGGTTCAACATGATCAAAGCACAACTTGCTCGGCACTTGCTATAAACCGCTCTTTACTCTTTTAATTGATCTTGACTTCATCAACCTTTGGCTCTTCAATCGAATGCTTGACTTCCTCGTCCTTCACTACTACGCCGGGTAACTTCGAACGACACGCCTAACGACAAAGAAGCACAAATACAACAAAACTCAAAAGCAATTCAAATAAACTCCAATTTAATATTAGATTGGTGCTGAACGGAAGGATTGAATTTAGGAACTTAGATTTGATCAAGATCGGATGAAAGAGAACAAAGCTTTGGAAGATTTATCGAGAAGGTTACGATCGATAATTAGGGAAAACGGAGTATATTCGAGGATATCCTTCGAGATTAATTAACTCGATTGGACAAATATTGACATATGGGCTCTTGATCTATAGATCGGGTCCATAAAGATATGTTAGTTCATGATGAACTAAAGCGATGCTCAATGTTGACTTTTGTTGACTAAACAAATACAGATCAAACAAAAGAAAGATAGACTAATAGAATAGATATGGCACGAGGATATGACATATGGCCAATGGTCTATCGACCAAGTCCACGAATGAATTCAGGTTAATGGCGATTAGATTTTCGAGGATAAGACAAGGACGGATGGAATCGACATTGATGCGATCCGATCGGGGTTCATCATACATCAAAGAAGAGACTTGACGATAACAGGCGATGACGATATGTAGTAAGACAAGACAAATATCTTACTACGGTGGACACAACGTGGAAAACCGCAATACTGAATATGCTCACGATGAACTCATCCATCGAACCGGTCTTAAGTTAGGTTTTGGTCCGGCTTTGCAGATGATAGAAAGATAAAGCTAGACTCACAAGAAATGGGGTTAGATCACGATAGGACGATAGAAAGGATAATGACATCGCGCTACGCTCTTCCTGGAATGCGCATATGCGATGATAGCGAAGCGAGAGCAAAGCGTTAATGGCGGAATGTTAACGAAGAAACGTTAGCAGCGGAACGTTAACGATGGAACGTTGACGACAGAACGTTAACGGCGGAACGTTGACGACGGAACGTTAACGGCGGGAAGTTAACGACGGGACGTTAACGACGGAACGTTAACGGCGGGACGTTAACGACGAATTGGACCAAGGGTTAAGTCCGGGTTTGAGCGAAACGATTCAAGGATGAATACACTTGGCATAGGGTAGGATGGTAGGGTTGGCTCTGCGATTAAAGGTTTCCAAAGATGGCGAACCGAAATGCGCACCGACACGAAGGACTAGGCCAAAAGACGTCGGGTAGATTCTAGAATATGGCTTTGACGGCAACCGGGGATCAATGAACTTCAACGGTGGGCAAAACAGGGGATAATGATTTTCTGGACACAATGACATGGCCACGACAAACCAAAATGGTTGGCGGCACAAGACGACGCGCGGCGGTGGCAAAAAGGCGACGGTAACAAATATTAAAATTTTCGGTAGATGGAACAGCAGAGGGGATGTGAGCACCACGTAGAACGCGGCGACACGAACTCAACGGTATATCCGGATTTGGAAGCAACCCAACGGACAGATCACAAACTGCCGATGAACGGCTGCTAAAGCTAATAGATCAAACGATAATAACTATTAAAATAATAGATGAAACCTAACCAAATTTTACAGAGAGCTATCTGGGATCATTTGGCACGATATGACGCAAACGGATCTGAGTTTTACCTTCTGGATCAAAGGGGAACGCGCGACGAAGTTTTCTGCCGTATGTACGCAGTCTGATCGGGGAAGATTGAATTTTCTGCAGCAATCCCTCGGACAAAACCTTGTGTTAGGGTGAGCAACGTGTAGAGGACATCAAGAGGAGTCTACAGAAAAAATTTTACGGTCAAACTCGCAAAAACGAAGGAGAACGGGTGACGGCAAGATTCGAGATAGGAACGGCCATAACTTTTGATTTCCTGGATGAAACTGCACCAAATTTGGTGGAGAGATAGATCTTACTATATGGCACAATATGACGCAAGAGGATTTCATAAAAACTCAACGGTATGACGGGGAACGCGATGCCAACATCGGCCGGCGATAGCGGCGCACCGGAAGAGCTCGTCGACGTTGTAGGAGAAAAAGGGTCGCCGGCAGAGCTCTGTTTGGAATTTTCCAAAACTGTTTCACAGAAGTGTTGCAACCTTCATGGGGGTGCTCCACAAACAATTTGAGGATAAACGGAGTTCGGGAGCGCCCTGTAGAGCTCGCCGAAGTTCTTACCGGAGTTAGGGAAAAAAGCTTGCCGAGTGATCTCCGTTGCGATTATGATACTGATATTTTAGTATGATGTGGGGAATGAGGAGAGGCGTCTAGGGTTCAATTTTCAGCTACAAAGGAGCAATGGATCAACCGGAAAAGCTCGCCGGAGTTGGGAGAGAAATCGCTGGCCGGAGGTGCTCCGGTAGGCATTTGCAAAATCTGATTTTACTGGATGTAGAGGACAGCAAGAGGAAGCTCTGGTAAAAATTTCAGATCAAAATAAGATCGGAAGTGACCAGGAGAGCCCGCCGAAGTTATGCCTGAAAATCTGCCGGAATTACTGTAGCAGTTACTGATTATTTAATCCGAATTATTAAGTATCACCCATAAAATCGAAATAAATATCAAACAACCGTTTAAAAATCAGAGAAAAATCTGGAACGTGACCCACAGCCTTAGTAACACAAATAAAATATTATTACATAAAATAATAATTTTATTCGTGTACAGTAAATACTTTTATATTGTTTTTAATATCTTTTTAATTTGGAAAATACTAAAACAACCCAAAAATTCTAAGAAAATTCAGGAGTTTAATTAGGACATTTTGAGATCAAATAAAATATTTTGGTACCACCAAATATTTTATTTTTGTACCCACATATATTTTTATTTTGTTAAAGCTTTCGGAAAGGCTTTAGAAAATATATAATTTGACAAATATAGAAAATTTCACAGAAATTACCTTAGGTTTATTTATATTAAATAAGATAGTTTTAGCAAAACCAAATCTTTTATTTTGTCTCCAAACTATATTTTAATTGATGAGACTTTTGGAAAGATTTTGAAATCAGGATTTTAACAAATAATGGGAAAATTCACCGAAGTTCCTTGTGATATATTTTTTTAAAACAATGGAAATAGTTTTAAGTTTTTCTAAAAATAGGCAAAAGTCTTTTTCTTTTGAACTCTAGAGAAATCCAGAAAATAAAGAGGAGACAAATAAACTTGAACAACCGATAAAAATAATAATTTAATTTTTTTTATCCTATTTTTGAAATGAAAATTTGGGATGTTACAAACCTCCCCCCTTAACAGAATCTCGTCCCCGAGATTTAGGCTGGCTATAGAATTGGTTCGGGAGACTCGACCTTCAAGCTTTTGCACTTGCAGACAACTTCACATGACTACAAAGCAACAAGCTATTCTGCGGTCTTGGTGAAGATTGAACATCATTTCGTTGAGTTGGTTCTTGAGAATAGCTCTTGATCCGAGGAACTCAAGTCGATTGATAATTGCTTCTCCGCAATTCAACGTCTTGAACGATTCCTTGATCCTTGCAAATTCACTACCAATGACCTTCTGAGTAAGGGACATTGACCAAATGAATCGCAACTCTTAACATCATGATCGAGTCATGGAATTTCAAGATTCTCAATTAGTTTTATCTTATTGGACTTGTCAAACGCATGGATAAAAATACCACTCTGTTGATCTGTTGGTCCGATACTATCTTTGTCGGTTTGGTTCTCAAGTAGCGATGGAAATTCTATATCCGCTAGATATTCTTTCTATAACGAATTAATGCTTCAATTACCATTGAAGTAAAGGTACCGATCTTCAATATGCTAAATCAACAAATTTTGTCTCTACATCACATTATCGTGAATTCGTGCTCTATGGCCAACATACACATGAACATTATCCGTAAAGTGAATGCTCAAAGACATATCAAATCCTTTATTGCCATTAATACTTTTGATTTTGAATTCAGGTTAGATCGAGCATAACCGAATACCTTCTAATAATGACAAATCTTCCGCAGACAAGCTCCACGCTAAATGGTGCTGAATTGACCATTATAGCACACATATCACTTTCAAGTGAACCACCATTGCGCACAATATCTTCATTTACTATTAATGCTTTTATTTCAAACTTCTCATACCAACAAAACATTCATCTCTACTTTATTTCTTTTGCAAGGAAATCTTTAGATGGAATTCATTACTAATCTCCTCACTTTACAAATGAGTTATGACACTCGCTCGAGGTGAAATCGTTGATCCGAGCTTCCTTGATTGGCGTCGACACCGAGGTTTTGACTGTGGCGAGTTGAGATTGGCTTGAACCGCATGATTGCTTTCTTCCGAGGGCAATTGTTGGCAAAATGTCCGCTTATGCAGTATAACAGAGTTTATGGAAATTTTTCTTCCTTGGGCATTCACGACCGGGTAGTGTCTTCGCCGACGTCTTTTCTTCAACCGGTTCTCTAGGCAAACTTCTCTTACGGTGTCACCACTCACTCTTGGCGTTATGTACTTAATCAAGTAACTTCGGAATAACCACGGTGCGTAAAATAATTGTCTTCTCTGTGGACATCGGTTAGCATAATGACCTTCCTTCTAATAAGTAGTAGCACACACGCTTGCATCAAGCAGCCTTGTTGGGTATAAATGTATGCTCATTATTGTTCTTCCGTAATTGTGGCTGGTTGCTTCAGAGGGCATTCTCTAGACCAATGACCTTGTTCATCACATAAGAAACATGTTGTTGGCGATTGCCACTTACTACTTTCTTGATGAAGACAGCCAAGATCAGGAGGCTGCATCTTTAGTTTTTCAAGTGGCGTCTCCTGTACAACTAATATTACACCTCTTTTTGACAATTCTTGAGTAATTGCAGCTCGAAGATTCTTCTGCTGACGCTGAGTCACTGCAGTAACTATTGGATCCAAGGGACATTGAGTTGGGCAATGATCTCGACCTTCACATAGGTAACATGTGATGTTGTTCATAGGGCACTCTCCGAAAGGATGACTTCCTTCACAACTGGAGCAATTGATCGCATGCTCATCGTGGTATGGCCTATTTCTCCACAAAGTGAATGCATGCACGATCTTCTAACTTGTCGCCGACAACACTTCAAAGAACAACGTCTAGATCTTGAATCGATGCGAGGTAGCATTTTGATCTGAATCTATCATGATGACACCATCTTCTCGTCAAGCAAAGGAATAGCGAAAAGCATCAACGAACTCATTCGGTGATACTCGCATATTTATCTGTATTGACGGTTGCAAACTGATCCATCATTGGGGTTCTCACCGAGTTGATTTCCACTTCCATCGACTTTATCTTGGTTCCACCGCATCGCACCATCTGCTTGGTTGCTTCAAAGGGTTAGGGAAAAGGGAAATAGCATAGATAAGGAATAATGATCCTAATATAGGGGAGATAGGTTTAACCCAACAACTTAAGCAAACAATATTAATAACTTGGTATGGTTGCTTATATAAGCCTAAGAGCTATGCAACACATACTGCACAATCAACAATCAAGGAACAACCAAATCAACCTATACACACAAAACTACCGTCTATAAGGGCGACATTCTAGCTTAACAAGACGTGGCTCCCACACATGAGTCTCAACTAGATACTCGAAGCACTGGGTCTTCTAGTTTCAGGAACACTGCATCGATCCTCCCTTCCTTGAGCTTGATGATTCCTGTCTTCACGATCTTAAGGTTCAAAGAACGAGACACCCAAGACTTTCTCCTTAAGTGGGAGACATCGTTAACTACTTAGAACAACGCAGGTAAGATTTTTATTTAAACCAGTGAGGAAAGATGAATAATTTTTTTAGCAAAAGGGGAAAGAATGGAAGAATAAGATAAGTCAAGAACTTATTATTCTTTCAAGTTAAATTTTCACTTTTACAAAATACTTTTGAAGCTCTTAAGGAACGGCCAAACTATCTAGGGTCAAGACCTAAAGTCAGTATGGCTCTGATACCACCTCTGTCGGGACACGAATATGCAAATCCAACCCTCGTGTATTCAAAGACTAGTCCAGATCACGCTAGTGCACACATCTCAACATAGATGAAATATCACAATCATACACAGCGGAATAATAAATAAAGATTTCATCTATTAATATAGAACTATTGAACGACCTTAAGGTCAAACTTACACTTGTGAGGCCTTGGTGGCTTCAACTCAAAATAAATAAACAACAATGGAATGAAGATCGCCGATTTAATCCCATCAATATACCACAGCAACCGACAAGGTTCAACTCCAAGATAATCACCTCCTCGTGGAACTTCTCCTCCTTCAAGTTGTGGTCTTCTCCTCAATCGATGATTTTGTGTGTTGCAAGGGGGTGAGTACATAAAACACTCAACAAGTCGTGCATGTAATGCAACTCTAACATAGCTATATGCAAGGATTATTCCAAAGAAATGGCTAACATGGCTATTTTGCAAAAAGCGACATTTGTAAATTAATACAAGATATAAATTGGAAAGACAAGAAACAAATAATCGTATTAGATAGATTCAACATTTCTCAAGTAAAACAAGTTTCCAATCCTAAGTCAAAATCCACTTTCCATGGCATCCCGCCATCCCAATAAGTTTTGTTTAACAAAAGTCTAACCCTTGATTTGTAATTCGAGCTTTGCTCAATACCGTGAGCACGGCTATTCGAATAGGTTTACACTCTGCAGAGGTTATGCACTTTACCCACACGACGTGATATTCTCTTTGTGCTCGCCATCAAGACACTTCCTTTGTGTACCGCAGAGAATTCACGACAAAGCCTTTCAGAACCTCTACCTTAACCAAAGAACCTCTCGGTGTTGCCTTCGCTATCACTCCTCTCACGCATGCCAGAAGTATAGGACGTGCCAACACCGCTGGATGGGTACTAAGCGCAAAGATGTACGCTCCCCGCACAGTACACTTCCGTGTACCGTCGCCCGAGGTATCGGAGGAAAGATATCGAACCCTAATCAACTAGGTGCATCCCATATCGCATATGTGGTCGCATGATTGACTCAGTCAAAGGCTTGCAAGGTTAAGTCCTTAAGATGATCGAGGCAAGACTTCCACATACCCCCGCCCATTGGGCCCACCTTGGCATTCTCGCCTTGCCACTAGCCCCAATCTAAATCATAACCACCCCGCTTGATTACCAAGCACCACGTGCCATCAAGACAATTTAACATCGTTGCGTGACACCCTCTCGCCACCGCAACTCAATCTCATCGTGTGACCACACATGACACACAAGTTCATAACATCGTTCCATATTCCATTAGTCAAGATTATTTATCAAAGACTAAAGTACATGTGATGGCGTGGCATGACTAAGCAACTAATACGGTCTAACCATCCCATATTGATTATTATTACTAACCAACTATAATGAACCAGTCTAGGGTGACAATATATCATGGTATACAAATGGCAAGGTAGGGTATAGAGCAATTGGGTATAATAGCTAAGTCCCAAATTTAATTGAAGACATTTGTACATGTCAAATAATATGCAATAAAGTAAAACAATATAGCAGTTTTTGTAATCGTAGGTTCAACATGATCAAAGCACAACTTGCCTGGCACTTGCTATAAACTGCTCTTTACTCTTTTTAATTGATCTTGACTTCATCAACCTTTGGCTCTTCAATCGAATGCTTCGACTTCCTCGTCCTTCACTACTTGGTAACTTCGAACGACACGCCTAACGACAAAGAAGCACAAATACAACAAAACTCAAAAGCAATTCAAATAAACTCCAATTTAATATTAGATTGGTGCTGAACGGAAGGATTGAATTTAGGAACTTAGATTTGATCAAGATCGGATGAAAGAGAACAAAGCTTTGTAAGATTTATCGAGAAGGTTACGACTGATAATTAGGGAAAACGGAGTATATTCCAGGGGATATCCTTCGAGATTAATTAACTCGATTGGACAAATATTGACATATGGGCTCTTGATCTATAGATCGGGTCCATAAAGATATGTTAGTTCATGATGAACTAAACTGATGCTCAATGTTGACTTTTGTTGACTAAACAAATACACAGTCAAACAAAAGAAAGATAGACTAATAGAATAGATATGGCACCAGGATATGACATATGGCCAATGGTCTATCGACCAAGTCCACGAATGAATTCTAGGTTAATGGCAGATTAGATTTTCAGGGATAAGACAAGGACGGATGGAATCGACATTCAGTGCGATCCGATCTGGGGTTCAGTCATACATCAAAGAAGAGACTTGACGATAACAGGGCGATGACGATATGTAGTAAGACAGTACAAATATCTTACTACGGTGGACACAACGTGGAAAACCGCAATACCGGCAGCGCGGCTCACGATGAACTCAGTCCATCGAACCGGTCTTAAGTTAGGTTTTGGTCCGGCTTTGCAAATGATAGAAAGATAAAGCCAGACTCACAAGAAATGGGGTTAGATCACGATAGGACGATAGAAAGGATAATGACATTGCGCTACGCTCTTGCTGGAATGCGCATATGCGATGATAGCGAAGCGAGAGCAAAGCGTTAACGGCGGAACGTTAACGAAGAAACGTTAGCAGCGGAACGTTAACGATGGAACGTTAGCGGCGGGAGGTTAACGATGGAACGTTGACGACGGGACGTTGACGACGGGACGTTAACGACGGAACGTTAACGGCGGGACGTTAACGACGAATTGGACCAAGGGTTAAGTCCGGGTTTGAGCGAAATGATTCAAGGATGAATACATTTGGCATAGGGTAGGATGGTAGGGTTGGCTCTGCGATTAAACGTTTTCAAAGATGGCGAACCGAAATGTGCACCGACACGAAGGACTAGGCCAAAAGACGTCGGGTAGATTCTAGAACATGGCTTTGACGGCAACAGGGGACCAATGAACTTCAACGGTGGGCAAAACAGGGGATAATAATTTTCTGGACACAATGACATGGCCATGACAAACCAAAATGGTTGGCGGCACAAGACGACGCGCGGCGGTGGCAAAAAGGCGACGGTAACGAATATTAAAATTTTCAGTGGATGGAACAGCAGAGGGGAAGTGAGCACCACATAGAACGCGGCGACACGAACTCAACGGTATATCCGGATTTGGATGCAACCCAACGGACAGATCACAAACTGCCGATGAACGGCTGCTAAAGCTAATAGATCAAACGATCATAACTATTAAAATAATAGATGGAACCTAACCAAATTTTACAGAGAGCTATCTGGGATCATTTGTCACGATATGACACAAACGGATCTGAGTTTTACCTTCTGGATCAACGGGGAACGCGCGACGAATTTTTTTACGCGTGACGACGCGATCGATCGGGAAGATTGAATTTTCTGCAGCAATCCCATGGACAAAACCTTGAGTTAGGGTGAGCACCGTGTAGAGGACATCAAGAGGAGTCTACAGAAAAAATTGTACGGTCAAACTCGCAAAAACGAAGGAGAACGGGTGACGGCAAGATTCGTGATTGGAACGGCCATAACTTTTGATTTCCTGGATGAAACTGTACCAAATTTGGTGGAGAGATAGATCTGACCATATGGCACGAGATGATGCGAGAGGATTTCATAAAAACTCACCGGTATGACGGGGAACGCGATGCCAACATCGGCCGGCGATGGCGGCGCACCGGAAGAGCTCGTCGACGTTGTAGGAGAAAAAGGGTCGCCGGCAGAGCTCTGTTTGGAATTTTCCAAAACTGTTTCACAGAGGTGTTGCAACCTTCATGGGGGTGCTCCACAAACAATTTGAGGATGAATGGAGTTCGGGAGTGCCCTGAGAGCTCGCCGAAGTTCTTACCGGAGTTAGGGAAAAAAGCTTGCCGAGGGATCTCCGTTGCGATTATGATGCTGATATTTTAGTATGATGTGGGGAATGAGGAGAGGCGTCTAGGGTTCAATTTTCAGCTACAAAGGAGCAATGGATCAACGGGAAAAGCTCGCCGGAGTTGGGAGAGAAATCGCTGGCCGGAGGTGCTCCGTAGGCATTTGCAAAATCTGATTTTACTGGATGTAGAGGACAGCAAGAGGAAGCTCTGGTAAAAATTTCAAATCAAAATAAGATCGGAAGTGACCAGGAGAGCTCGCCGAAGTTATGCCTGAAAATCAGCCGGAATTACTGTAGCAGTTACTGATTATTTAATCCGAATTATTAAGTATCACCCATAAAATCGAAATAAATATCAAACAACCGTTTAAAAATCAGAAAAAAATCTGGAACGTGACTCACAGCCTTAGTAACACAAATAAAATATTATTACATAAAATAATAATTTTATTCGTGTACAGTAAATACTTTTATATTGTTTTTAATATCTTTTTAATTTGGAAAATACTAAAACAACCCAAAAATTCTAAGAAAATTCAGGGAGTTTAATTAGGACATTTTGAGATCAAATAAAATATTTTGGTACCACCAAATATTTTATTTTTGTACCCACATATATTTTTATTTTGTTAAAGCTTTCGGAAAGACTTTAGAAAATACATAATTTGACAAATATTGAAAATTTCACAGAAATTCCCTTAGGTTTATTTATATTAAATAAGATAGTTTTAGCAAAACCAAATCTTTTATTTTGTCTCCAAACTATATTTTAATTGATGAGACTTTTGAAAAGATTTTGAAATCAGGATTTTAACAAATAATGGGAAAATTCACCGAAGTTCCTTGTGATATATTTTTTTAAAACAATGGAAATAGTTTTAAGTTTTTCTAAAAATAGGCAAAAGTCTTTTTCTTTTGAACTCTAGAGAAATCCAGAAAATAAAAAGGAGACAAATAAACTTGAACAACTGATAAAAATAATAATTTAATTCTTTTTATCCTATTTTTGAAATGAAAATTTGGGATGTTACACGGTCCAAAGTGATTTGGGTTTGCCTCAACGTGGATTAGGGGAGACCGGCAAGTCTCCGAACACCACGGTAAAACATCGGTGTGTCTCTTTATGTTTGCTTGCAATTCTCTATTTACATTGTTGCAATTTACATTCCTAGAATTAAATTGCTTGATTGTCTTTAGGATTGTATATTCTTGAGTAGAGACATAATTAGCTAGTGCACTTAGTAAGCCTAGTTGATTTAGGCTATTATTTGTCAAAACCTTAGTGTATCGCTTCCGCATTGTTTATTGTTTAGGTTTTGACATAGAGATCAATAGAGCGTGTATTTAGTGAGAAGAATTTTTAAAACCGCCTATTCACCCCCCCTATAGCCGGCATCCTCGATCTTACAGCTGTAGAACAAAATAAGTACATAATATAACTAGTAGTACAGAGTACAACTTCCATACTAGAGTTTTGGTAGTTCGTGCATACATACAACAAGAAGCTTGTCAATATGGATAACATTAACATATTAAAATATACCATAGCAGGATATTTTTTGTTCATGCAAATATTGTTACTTGAACAAATAGTACCATTTTCGGGTGTTGTCCATTGCTACTAAATATACATCAACAAATATTGCTACTAAATATAATTGAACAAATATTGCTAATAAATATACTTGAACAAACATTGCTACTAAAATATGTTGAAGTAAATATTGCTACTTGTCAAACTTGAATAAATATTGCTACTAAAAATACTTGAACCAATAGTATCATTTCGGCATGACCACAGTGAGCATTGCAGTAGCATTTTCCAACCAATTAAAACATAAATACATGCATAAACAAGAGATAGCTCCAATTACTCAACTGAAAATCGACAATACCGAGTGAAAATCGAGCACTTTTCGACAAAAACCGATTAGATTTCGAGAAATTTGTTGCCGAGCTCGAAATTCATTGTGGCCATCGATTTTCGTTTAAATATGTCCATTTTCGAAGCTTACCGCTCAAATTTCAAGCTATCACCGGCGCAAAGTTGACGAGCGGCTGTTGGATCTTTGCATAGGCGTCGCCTGCTTTGTCCAGTGGAATGGGGAATTTTTGGGATGCAATGACTGGTCTGACAGAGCATCGGTAGTAGTTGCCAGGTGTTGCCATTCTTCGTGAGCGGAGGCCCAGAGGCGGCTCTATCCTGTGGACTGAAGCATTCAGGCTAGGCTTTTCTCTTTTTTTAGCTTTTCTATCATCTACAATTTGAATGGCTCAAAAATGTCTCCAAACTTCATTTTTTTTCAAAAAAAAAAATATTCACGCTAGAGGTCATAAAGCTATTAATACTAATTTTAGGGAATTTTTGGATACATTTTTTTAAATTTTTCAAAATTTTTGAATTTGAATTTGAACTTGACCGGTAAACCGAATGGTTTTTCTTTCTGAATCGGTGCGTTATGCACGAATTTCGCAAAAACCGAGCTGTTTTCAATGAAAAGTTGAACCCTGGATAAGGTCATCCATAAATCTACCTCATATTGATGCTGCAATATTTACAAGTAGGTGTTAAAAGGGGTATATTTGACAGATATATTCATCTTCAGCTCCACCCTCATGAAGATGTTATGAACACCATCGTGGTACCCATTGAACCTTGTGATTTTATAGCGGAGAACTTACGGCTCAAGAATGCCTTAAATTATAATATTATGTCCACTTTATTTTTTCTATAATTTATTATTACTAGAGATTTATTTTTAGTCTATTTTATGTTAATAATAAATCCTTGCAATTCTAGGACTATCACTCCTCGTGGATATGATACTCTTATCATTCAAAAAGATATTAGCAATGATATTGCGCACTTGCGGGCATTCGATCATCAGCATGCTGTTATTACCACACATCACCGGCTCAGCCGCTATGACGAGGTACCGCTCTTGCCACCATGATGATGCCTCACTAATCGTGCAACTAACCCACTCTCTGCTATATCTAATCGCCAACTCCACGCTCATCAGCCATAGCTTCATCTCACGCCACTCGCGTCGTCTCGCTATCGCACCTTAATTTGTCACTTTCTTGCTAGCTCTCATCACTATTTAAGTTGCGACCAACCACATCACTGGGTTCACCTCATTGCACTAGGTTCACCTCATTGCGTGCTTTAGTATCGCCTATCTCCCATCCTTACTCATGCACAGAAGGGAAGAAACTAGAGAGAGCTTGAGCTCTTTGTTTCTGGCCGCCACATCCACCATCGCAATCCTGGCCATTTGCATTGACATGTGGACGATCGAGATTTCGTCGTCTCCGTGAAACAGTCGGAGTCCGGATTCATTCCGTCACCGCATCGCTTGGAGTCCTTGAGCTGTATGCGACAATCGAAACCGCTATTTAAGCCGCCCTCAACACCCCGAGAATCGCCGTCTCTCAGCGCATCCGTGAACCCTAGAATTGTCGCTTACTCCGCCGTATCCGTCGTTCCAGAGCTCGCCGTAGTTGGTGGTACTTGTCATCGCGGTTTTCGTTAGATTTCGTCGGCGTCGTTGAGTCTCCGCCGTCACCAGTGTCATCATCGAGTTCTTCGTGTCGTGATCTACCAGAGTCACGGAACTGCGTCGCCTTTTGGTCATCACAGCACTGCACCGCCGTCTTCGTCTCCAACCACGGTGAGTTTTCACCGCTGCACTGCCATCGCCGGGTGTTGAAGCTTCGAGACCATTGGATCTGCTGTGGACGTTCGAAATTTGGCCACGAGGTTGCGATCTGCGACGGTAGGTTTTGGTCGTTGGATGAAAGATCAGCGTTCGGGATCTTGCCGCCGATAGCATCCAATAGATTGCTGACACGTGTCGGGCGTAGGGGCCGAGGCGACGTGCACCGGGTGCGCGATGGACCGGCCAGCATGGTGAATCAGGTCCATAGACCGTGGACGCGTGTCACTCTGTGATTGGCCCAAGGCATCGCTGACGTCATGCTAATGTCATAATCGAAGATTTTCCATTGAAATATATTTCAATCGGAAATTCATCGATGCTAACGTCGTCATGAGGTCCTGCTGATGCCATAAATGCGAATTTTGTTTATAAAAATAATTCGGTTTATTATTTGATTTTCAACTTTTTCATTTTTAGAATGTTTGAATTTTTCAAGAGCTCGTTCTTCCTCATACGAACTCCGATTGAGGTGATTCAAACTTCTAAAAATTTATAAAATTGAGATCTATTTAATGGTGATCTTTGTGAAAGACGCGATCATTGTCTATCTCAATGTCCATTGGATTCAATAGTGACCACCGTGACTCGGCATCAGTAAGTGAATTTTTGAGCCATCATTGCTCAAGAGTTAGTGAAAAGAGAAGGATTGCCATCCGCACTTGCTGTGCTGCGTGACGAAATGAAGAAGAAACATGTCAACTCTGTCTGTTTGCCTCAAAGAACAAGGGATACTTGGTCACCATGGAATTGTTTCTTGTGCGATAAACAAGGTCATTGGGCCAGGTAATGCCGTATGAACCAACAAGTGGTGATGCTTGAGAAAGACGATATTGTGCATATGACTACACCTAACCAGACACGACGACCCAGACGTTCGTACTACAATTGTGGTAAGTTAGGTCATTTTGTTAAGGAATGCCCACAGAAAGGTCAAGCAATTTTGGAAGCCATGATCATTCTAGAAATTACTTCAGTAAATTTTATAACCCCAAGAGTGAGTGGTAAAACTGCAGGAGTAACTTGCTCAAAGAGTTAGTTGAAGCAAGAGGAGTTGGTTAACAAGACCCTTATTTTAGGAGATGAGCGCAAGGAATTAGAGTATAATCGTAAGCGTCAGAAAGCTTGTCAAGAAGGACTACCGCAACAGCAAATGAGGAGTGCCCCTCAACAACTCAGTTGCCATATTGCTAACAATTTGTTTGAGACACCTTCACCTGTGCCTCGTGTAACATCCCAAAATTTTCCTAAATATTATTTTATTGCTTAAATGTGCATTTATGATTTTCTGGAATTTATTTGGATTTTTCTGGATTTATTTGAATTAATGTTAAATTAAGAATATTAACCTTTTATTCAAATCTATTTAAATCTGTGCAAAGTCAAAATAAAGTTTTACCAAAAATATTTTATTTGAGTCCAGAATGTCTCAAAGTATTTTTGAGATTTTTCTCGGATTTTTCCTGATAATTTAATTGCCTAAAATAAATCAAAGTATTTTCTGTAATTATTTTAATACAAAAATCGTTAAAAACCCCTGTGAACAGTACTGGGCTTGGCCCATGTATTGTCGCGTAAGCGCCCGGTGGCGCGCCCGTTGGCGTGACTCGTAAAGTCGCGTCGGTCGTTGGATCGCGATCGTAGGGCTTACGTCGGGCCACGTCACCAAGTGCGTCTAAGTCGTAGGATCGGGATCGTGTGGTCAGCGTGGGTCATGTCTCATCGTAACCCTAGCTAATCGTAGCCGTTGATCCAATGATGGCCCGGATTAGATCTCGTCGGGGGGAAATTCGGTGCGTCCGTTGCGCCACGTGGACGGCCGCTGTGCGTCGTCTCCGAGCGGGACTCTGGCGTCGCCGCCGTATCCGAGAAGGACTCGTCGCTGCGTCGGTTAGGATCCTAGGCGCCGTACGCGGCCGTCGAGGCTATTTAAGGGGGTCCGCAGCCTTCCCGAGAATCCTCATCGTGCGCCGCAGCTTTTGGTCGGAGAGGTTTCGCGAGGATCGTCGTAGAGCGCCCCCGGGAGCTCGTCGGAGTTGAAGTATTGCGATCGCCGAGTTTTTGCTAAAGAACGTCGCCGGTTTGTCGGTTTCGACGTTTTGGGTCCCAGATCCGAGCTCGCCGAGGTGTTCCAGATCGGCTACTCCTCTTCTTCTCGTCGAATCGCGCCAAACGCGTCGCCGGGTTTCTTCCTCGTCTCGGTGGGTCTTCGCCGCCGCCGCCATTAGCCGGGTGAGTTCGTGGCGTCGGATCCGAGTGGACGGAGGAGATTGAGCCGCGTCGCGCGCGTTTGGCGCCGTTCGATCAGATCAGGCCGTGGATGCGCGCGCGTGTTGGGCGATCGGGCGGCATCGCGACTAATCGGTCGAGCGCGTGTCAGCTCGTGTTGCGAGGCGCCGTGGACCGCGTCTGCGGTGGACCAGAGGAGGTCCCGTGGACCGGGTCTATGCACCGAGACGCGTGGCAACATCTGATTGGTTCGGGTCAGGGATGACGCCAGCATGATGTCACACTTGCGCAATAAATCAGTTTTTCAGTTTAAAAATAATTATGTTAATTCCGAATTTCTATTTTTCTGTAATTTCAGTATTTATTCAAACTTCCAAAGGTTATAACTTCTGCATCTTAACTCGGATTTGAGTGATTCAAATTTCTAAAAATTTGTAAAATTGAGATCTATTTAATGGTGAATTTTAATTGATTTTTGGAGTTTATTTGCTCTCTGTTTTGGTATTTATTTGCTTTTCTCCTTCAGTACGCGTAGACGTTGAATTGTGCGACGCTTCGGAGGAAGATTCAACAACTCAAGAACAAGCTCCAGATCAAGATCTGGACCTATTCCAAGGCAAGTTGTGCTTTGATCATGTTGAACCCATGTTTATAAAATTGGTATATTTGTTTTACCCTATTGCATATTATTTCAATTATACAATTGTTTCAAATTAAATTGGGACTTAGCTAATATACCAGATTGATTTATATCCTACCTTGTCATTTGTATGCCATGATCTATTGTTACCTAGATTGGTTCATATAGTTGGTTAGTAATGATAATCAACATGGGATGGTTAGTCCGTATTAGTTGCTTAGCCATGTTACGTCATCACATGTGTTGGAATCATTGATAATTAATCTTGATTAATGGAATATGGAACAATGTTATGAACTTGTGTGTCATGTGGGATCACACGATGAGATTGAGTTGTTGTGGCGAGTCATGTCACGCAACGATGTTGAATTGTTGATGGCACGTGGTGCTTGGTAATCAACTTGGGTGATAATCACTTAGATTAGGGCAAGTGACAAGGGGCGAGGATGCCAAGGTGGGCTTGACGAGCAGAGGGTATGTGGAAGTCTTGCCTTGATCACTCTAAGGACTTAACCTTGCAAGCCTTTGACCTGAGTCAATCATGCAACCACATGTCTGGTATGGGCCAGCCTAGCTGAGTAATTTGCAATGTCCTAACTTTGGTATTATCGTGGTCGGTGTGAGCTCCCGAGTTATGGTGTAATTCACATGGCGCAAGAGGGGGGCCCTAGATGTGGTAACCAGTCCCACCAGTGTTGAAACCTTAGTGGGTGGTACCGGGTTAAGCCAACGCATTGTAAAGGCTTTGTTATAATCACTCGCCTTGGTGGTGTTTGGTTGTATCACGTGGGTAAAGTGCATAACCTTTGCAGAGTGTGAAACTATTCGGATAGCCGTGCTCGCGGTATGGAGCAATGCTCGGGAATTACAGTTAAGGGTTAGCTTAATTAATTGGACAACTAGGTTGGGATGGCAGAATGCCATATGGAAGATGAATTTGACTTAGGATTGGAACCTTGGTTTACTTCAGAAATGCTGAATCTTTTTATTATTGTTATTTGTTTTACAATCTTTATAATCTATTATTGTATTTGTTCATAAATGCTGCTTATTGCAAAATAGCCATAATAGCCTATTCGTTGGAATAAGCCTTACATATAGTTACATAGAATTGCATTCTGTGCACAACTTGTTGAGTGCTTCAAGTACTCACCCTTGCCAACAACAATAATCAACGATCGAAGAATCTACACTGTGTTGGAGGAGGAGTTCGGGAGGACGCGAGTCATTAGGGTCCGAGCCTTGTCGGTTGCCTGTGGTGAACTGATGAGCTATCTACATTTTCTACTTTCCGCTGCTTAATTATTAGCTTATATTTCCAGTCTTGCCCTGCGTGGCTTAATAATGTAAGTCGGTCATAAGATCATACATTTAGCTATATCAATAAATGAACTACTATTTCTATGATCGTTGAGTATGACATGATATGTACCGATGTTGAGCTGTGTGCACTAGCGTTGATCCTGGGACTAGTGCGGTAAACACAGTGGGTTCGAATCAGTGGATGACGGTTTCATCAGAGATGTTGGGAATCGAGTTTCACGCGCGGGTGAACCGGCGCACGAAGTCTCGTAGATGTTCCCCCTTTCCCTAGATAACACGGTCCAGGTCCCTTTCCCGTCTAGGCCGCTCGTAGCAGCTCTGGAAGTTGGAGAGAGCGCTCGCACGGGGCGCCATGATCGGAAGGTCTTTGGCGATCGTTGAAGAGCCAGGTGCGGGCGGCGCCGTCCAGAACGGTGGGGAGATAGTTGGCCATCGCGGCCTCGTCCCCCCGGCCGCCAAGATGGCGGTGGAGTATATGGAGAGGACTTCCGCAGGGTTCTTGGTCCCGTCGAACCGCTCCATCATCGTCGGTTTAAACCGGACCGGCCAGCGTAGCCGACGGAGATCATTCGAGTACGCCGGGCAGCCGTAGGCCGGAAGGCTACTGCCGCCGCTGCTGGCATCGGAGTCGTCATCAGCCGACAGGGAGTACGCCAGGCTCCAACCGAAGGTCCCGCAAGGCCATAAAGGAGCTCTTTCCCGACCTAGCCGACCGCCCGAGCTCTTTCCCGACCTAGTAGGGCGTTCGACCTTCGTCACGGACCGGGCTCCCTCGACCTCCGACCAGCCCGATCCCGGTCTCCGCCAAGGGTCGAGCATCGGGCCCTCCACTGACCATTAACCACGTGTCCAACAATCGCGACCGCCTGAAGCGACCGCACAAAAGCAGATGGCTCCTTCCCGAGGCAGCACGAAGGTCGCCAAAGTCAAAGCCTCAGTCCCATCATCTAGTCGCGTAGAGCATGGGAGTCCACTCACCCCAGGCAGCGCTGGGGCCACGCATGGCAACGTCATCATCTGACAAAACCGCAGAGAGTGGGTGCATTTGTTTCCAAGAAGCAGCGACCTGCTTTGCTCGGAGAGTCTACTAACCCGGCGTGGGCAAGGCCAGACAAGACTAGTCACCAAGACAAGGGCTTTCTGGCATGAGTCCCTTCATCCTCTCGGCTCCCAATCCCCAATGTAACCTGCCCCTTTCGACCGTATAAGGGGGGGCAGGGCCCTCTGGAAGAGGGGTTCCTCTTCTTTCTCACTACACCTCCACGAACTAGGCTCCGGCACTCTCATATTGGAACCCCTAACTCTCATTTGTAAATGCCGTGCAACCATAGGCATTGAGGGCAATACAGTACCATCATCCGAACTGGAGTAGGGACGTTCGGCCCGAACCAGTATAAATCTTGTGTCCCCTGTTTGATTGTCTTTGGCCCCCTGTTCAAGACGCTCACGAGGGTACCTCCCGGACGAGCGAAACTCTGGGCCTCGCCCTCTGTACTACCCTTCACCCTCTTTCTTTGCGGTCGACGGTCCCGATCATCGAAATTTCATGTGTAGATCTGTTTTCAAAATAAATTGGGATTTAGATATTTAACCTATTTGAGTATACCCTACCTTGTCATTGTATGCCATGATCTAATTGTCACCCTAGGATGGTTAATTAATACTTGGTTAATATTGATAATCAACATGGGCTGGTTAGACCGTCGTAGATTGCTTAGCCATGCCATGTCATCACATGTGTTGAATCATCACTGATTAATCTTGACTAATGGAATATGGAAAATGTTATGAACTTGTTTGTCATGTGTGGTCACACAATGAGATTGCGTTGTGGTGACGAGTGGATGTCACGCAACGAGGTTGACTTGTTGATAGCATGTGGTGCTTGGTAATCAACTAGGGTGATAATGATTTAGATTGGGGCAAGTGGCGAGGGGCAGTGTGCCAAGGTGGGCCAGATTTGGCAGAGGGTATGTGGAAGTCTTGCCCTAGTCACACTAAGGACCTAACCTTGCGAGCCTTTGACCTGAGTCTTGCAACCACACGTCTAGAATGGGACAGCCTAGCCGACTAATTTGTGATGTCTAGATTTCGGTACTGTTGTGGTGTATAGTGAGTTCGGTGTATGGGTAGACTCACATGCCGCAAGAGGGGGGCCCGAAGTGTGGTAACCAGTCCCTTCCGTGTTGAAACCTCAGCGAGTAGTACAGGGTCTAGACAGAGCATTGTAAAGGCTTTGTCATGATTACGCTGCCAGCACACCAAAGGAAGTGTGCTAATAGCTTGGCAACAAGGGACGAAGAAAGAGGGTGAAGGGACTCATGCCAGAAAGCCCTTGTCTTAGTGACTAGTCTTGTCTAGCCTTGCCCACGCCGGGTTAGTAGACTCTCCGAGCAAAGCAGGTCGCTGCTTCTTCGGAAAACAGCGCACCCACTCTCTACGGTTTTGTCAGATGATGACATTGCCATGCGTGGCCCCAGCGCTGCCTGGGGTGAGTGGACTCTCATGCTGTACGCGACTGGATGATGGGACTGAGGCTTTGACTTTGGCGACCTTCGTCTTTGCCTCGGAAGGAGCCACCGCTTCGCGGCGGTCGCTCAGCGGTCGCGATTGTTGGACACGTGGTTAATGGTCAGTGGAGGGCCCGATGCTCGACCCTTGGCGGAGACCGGGATCGGGCTGGTCGGAGGTCGGGGGAGCCCGGTCCGTGATTTAAGGTCGAACGCATACGCTAGGTCGGGAAAGAGCTCGGGGCGGTCGGCTAGGTCGGGAAAGAGCTCCTTTATGGCCTTGCGGGACCTTCGGTCGGAGCCTAGCTCGGAACAGTCCGATTGGTGCTCCGGACTGGCTGTTCGGGGACGTCTCCGCCCGAGTTAGGGAACAGTCCCCCGATCTTAGAGGAGGGCTGCTCAAAGTCCCCCCTGGGGGGGCCACGTGTCAGGGTGGTCGATCCCTGACAACCAGCCCCCAAGGCTCAAGAAGCGGTCTGAGACTTCTAGGTGCTCTTGAGTCTGAGGTCTTTTTGGGGAGGGATCGTCCCCCCCTTCGGCCGGGCTCGAGGTTTCTAGGGCTCACCTTCAGGCCGAGAGAAGGCCTCCCTGGGGCGCACATTTGGATCCTGATATCTTGTTTTCCCAGGTGGGCTCAGAAGGCCCGGGAGCCTCGTGGATAGGGAAGTTGGAGGGATGTGATCTGGCGGATGCGTGGATTGACGCGCCCGTATGGGGTTTTGAAGGGGTCCTGGCGCCTCGTCTACCGCCCGCCGGCTACGGGCGCGCCTTTTGAGGCGATGGTGACGACGGTAGACGAGGCGTCTTTAAAAGCCGGAGGGGTCTCTTCCTCCAGGGTTTCGCTTCCCATTGCTCGTGCTCTTGCCTTCTTCTTCTTTGTCCTTCGTGACCACGCCTTCTAGCCTTCGCTTGCGATCTTATCCCCCCCTCTCGACCTCGACCTCATGGCGAAGTTCGGGAGGAGCACGCTCACTGCGGAGCGGATGAAGGAGATGGAATCCTTGGGGCTTCTGGACCCATTCACCTGGCGGCTCCCGTCCGGGGAGAGCGTGCCGCAGCCTCGGGACGACGAGATCGTGAGCACGGAGCAGTACATGCTCTTCGGGCTGCGAACCCCAGAGAGCGATTTCTTGGCTACGGTCCTTGCGCAGTGCGAGATCGAGCTCGTGAACCTGGTACCGAACTCCCTTCTTCTCCTTTCCATCTTCGCGCATCTTTGCGAGGGGTTCTTGGGCGTCCTTCCCACCCCCTCGTTTTTCTTCCGCTTTTACTCTTTGTCTCGCACTGCGAAGGATCCCGTCGTCGGGTGCCTTTACTTCCGGCTGCTGGCAGGGCTCCCTTGTTCCTTCCTCCAAATCCCGACCCGGGACTCGCTCGGGCCGTGGACGGAGAAATGGTTCTATCTGAAGAAGGGCGAGGGGAGCGGGCTTGCCTACAACGGCACCGCGGTCGAGGGAAAGTGGGAGACCCCAGAGCCTGAGGACTCGGCGACCGACTAGGCGGCGGTTGCCTTTATCCATATCTGCGCCATGCGGGGCCTCAAGGGGCAAGCGGTCATTCACGACTTCTTGCGGAATCGGGTGCTTCCTCTCCGGAGGAGGTTGCACCCCTTTTTTGAGATCACCGGGAGGTGCGACGCCACCCGGGAAAGCCACGAGGGTAAGCGCCGTCCGACCTTAAGTCCTTTCGGGGTCTTGGTCGGAGTTCCCTCATTTCTTGATGCTCTCTTTCTGACCTTGCAACACCGAAGGCGGCTTGGATCCCCTCGAGGATGTAGAAGATCTTTGGGAAGGCCGCCACCGCCTTCGACCTCGGCGGCATCGTCCCCAAGAACGTCCTGGGGCGCAGCAGTGAGGTAATGGCCTTCCGCTTTGATTTTTTCCTTGGGGGCTCGGACTCAGATGCTCATCGTGATGAGCTTGCGCAGGCGACTAGGGAGCTCTGGGATACGGCGAAGCAGCTGCTACCGCTCCCCGATCCGAACAAAGGCAAAAAAGGAGGTAAGAGACCGGCTCTTGACGCCCCGAAGCAAGTAGCCAAGAAGCCCCACGTCGAGTGGGGCGACCGGGTCGTGGTAAGCCTGAATGCCCCGAGTTCGGGAACATCCGAGCCCGAGCTCGCTTCCTTCGTGCCGCCTTTTCGGTCCTTATGCTAATACTTGCTTCTTTGCCGCCAACAGAGGCGGCCACGCCGCAAGGGCCTCGAATCACGCAATGAGCCACGAGCCCGGCGTTGAGCCCCGGGAGGAGTCCTCCTGCCGCCGCCGAGAACCATCACGCCATGTACGGCCTCCGACGTTTTCGCCGCCCCGCCCGTCGCGGCGTTCGGCGCCCGAGGGCACCGACCTTTCCGTGGTTCGTGGCGCAGGCCGGGAGGACGGCGATGTAGACGATGCGCTTTGCGCCGCGACCCGACGCGGCGGATGTTCTGCCGCGTCCTCCGAGGAGGACGGAGCTGCCGAGGAGGAGCGGTTGAGAGCGCCGCGGCCGAGGGCACCGCGGCCGAGGGCGCACACCGCCGTCGTGCGGGCGCCGCCGGGTGGAGTCCTCGAGAAGCGGATGGCGAATCGCCCGGGAGGTCCGACAAAAAAGCAAGGTTGCAAGATCCGCCGCCGCGAGAAGTATCCCGCTCGCTTCTTGACTTTGTGGTGGTAGGGTCAACCGAGCACCCCGATAATTTGTTGTGCGAGCACCTACGAGGTGGTCGTGGCGCAATCCATCGTCCGACCCGGCACTTCGACCGTGGTGCCCCAACCCCGACGCCCCGATCGAGCGGCAGACTGCCGCGCACCCTAGGTGGAGGCGTTCCAACAGTCGAGTCGCCGAAGGGAGCGAGCGACGACTTCAGCAGCGGCCGAGCGGGCTCCTTCATCGCCGAGGGCGGCGGGGATCCCGAGCCGATCGCCGGCCTAGAGGTCCGTCGCCGCTGTTCTCGCCGGCGGACGCTCTGGGCCTTCGCGGGGTACCGATACCACCGCGGTGGCGGAAGTCGCCAGGGATACGGCCACGGACGAACTGCCCCGGGGTTCCGACAGCGCGGTCGACCTACCCTTGCTGGAGGTCCGGTTAGCGGAGGTAAGCACGGTTGTGGTGACCTCTCCTTCTTTTCTCCCTTTTCCTTGTGGTCGTAGTAAGTTTTCTTTTGCCCTTGTAGGGTCTACGGCTGATCTCTCGAGGGCACGATGTCGTGCGTGACCATGTGCTCGACTTTCGGTCCTTATGCGGTGCCCTCGAAATCAACCAAAGGGACACCGCTGAGCTCGAAGCCACTGTGCTGCGCGGCCAGGAGGAAGTCTTGCGCCTGAAGGAGGCCCAGGCCCTCGAGATCGCGTGAGCCGTTGAGGTCGGCGGAGCTCGGCCCGGAGGTCGGCGGGAGTTAAACACCGCGAGACCTTGAGCCATAGCGCTCTCAAGACCATCGAGGAGGAGCAGAAGGGCGGTGGTCGAGATCGGCGCCTCGGCTCGAGGTCTCCAACCTTCGATCAAAACGGAGGTCGCCACGCAAGAAGGGCGTCCCCTCGAGCTCGAGGCCAAGGCGGCGAGCTTGAGAAGACAAATGGGATTGGAGGCGAGGGCCACTGGAGCGAAGCCAAGGCGGTGAGCGGAGGCCGGGCGCCAGATCTTGAGGAGAAGGCGAAAATAGCTCGAGCGGGAAAGGACGCCTTGGCCCAGCTTCAGAGCGACCGTGACCGGGTCGATAAGGCCGAAGCCGAGGTCATCACGCTGCGGCGGAGGGTTTCCGACCTCGAGCGGGAGAAACATACCCGAGATATGTCCCTGTAAATTAAAGTTAGCGGACGGGTCGGGGGGCGAAGGATTCCCCCCCTTGTAAAGAAAAATAACTTTTTGCTAAGTCTTGTAGAGTTGCGTTTCTTTGGAAGACTTAGCTCATTTGTTGGTTTGTATCGCCTTTGTAGACTTTGTGTGGCTTGCTTCGTGGAAGGGTCCAATCAATACTGGATACGTGACATGTAGTGAGCACGTTTCTGCAGGCTCTCGCAATGAGACTCGCCGCCTTTCACTTGAACCACTCAGTTCAAGCTGACCGAGTAAACTGATGCCCAAGGTCAGTTTAACCGAGGCCTCACCCGAAATCACTCGGGCTCAGGCACGACTCGGATTGATATGTCTTGATCATTTGGCCATAGAGAATTAGTCGGCTTATTGCGACAGAGCGACTTATTGCAACTGAGATCATCCCTGGCGGTAATCTTAAGAGTCGCGACCTCTGAGCCCGGGAATGTCATCGGGCCTGGGGCGCTACTTGAGGGCGTTCACTGGTCGGCAGCACAGGGGAATAGCCGGCTTACTTCGATAAGAATCGTTTTACCGCGGCCTCCGAGCCCGAGAATGCATCGGGCTCGGGATGCTGACATCCCTGAGGCGAACCTAGAGAACGTGTCCCCAACCGAGGCCTCGCCTGGCAGTACTCAGGTTTGGGCACAACTCGGACTGGCCGGCCTGGGGTAGCTCAGGCTCGGACCAGATTTAGGCCTCGGGTCTGACTCGGCGAGCTCGGAAATGCATCAAGCTCGGCAAGGCCCCCTCAGAGGGTGGTTTAGAAATTCGAATCTGGCCACTCAGCCCCGGAGGAAAGGTCGGCTTAGTGTGCAGGCCGGCTTATCGCGACCGAGTCATCCCCGGTGGTGAATTCCAAACTACGACCTCCGAGCCCGAGAAACGTCATCGGGTTCGGGGCGCCCTCTGAGGACGTTCAATGGTTGGTAGCACGGGGGAATGGCCGGCTTACCCCGATAACAATCGTCTTACTGCGGCCCCCGATCCTGGGGATGCCCAGGCTCGGGTTGTTCATCCCCGAGGCGAACCTAGAGAACGCGACCCTAGGCGCTACAAAAAAGAACACGCATGGACGCCCCGAGGCCGAGCCCGCCGCGTGACCTCATGGTTGCTCTTATGGTCACGCCAGGTCGCGCGCTGAGGCGCCTAAAAAGGAATTACTTTGGTTAAAAGGAGAAGCGGGACTCGGGGCCGAGGTCTTTTAAGACGGCGCGACCTTTGGCCGAAGGAATCTGCAACTTAGGGTTGTGGCGGAACGCCACCCCTTCCACAAATCAAAAGAGGTTAGTACCGGGAGCGAAGGAAACCTTTATCGCGGCCACAAACCTAGGCCGGACTAGGGCATGGCAATACAAAAGTCCCGAGCATGCCCCGGGGCGCGCTTGCTTAGAACACAAGAACGAACATAACAGTAAGGGAAGAGACATCTTAACTTAAAGACGGATGAAAGAAGAGCGCTAGGCGTAGAACTTCCGGAGCTGGCCTACGTTCCACGAGCTCGCGAGCTCCCTGCCATCGGGGACCGCCAAACGGTAAGCTCCCATGCGACTTGCTGAGATGACTCTGAAGGGGCCCTCCCACAGCGGGGACAGCTTGTTGGTGTGGGAGCGATCTTGGATTCGTCTTAGGACCAGGTCCCCAACACAGAAGCCCCTGGGTCGGATAGCTCGGGCGGCATGCCTGCGGAGATCTTGCAGGTAGCGCACCGAGCACGTGAGCATGCAGACACCTTACTTCTTACGCCAAGGCGAGGTCGAGGACCGCTCTGCCGAGGTCGACACAGTCGGCCGAGCCCGCCCGACGGAGCGGAGCGTGACCTCGGCGGCGGGACGACCTCGGCCCAAGACGAGCCGAAAGGGCTTGTTCCTGTTGCCCGGCTGGTCGAGGTGCGGACAGACCAAAGGACTGTGGGGAGCTCGTCCACCCATGCCCGGCCGCGGTGACCGAGCTCGTCGAAGACTCGCTTTTTGAGCCCTTGGACGAGCTGCCCGTTGGCGCTCGGCGCCCGTTGCTCAGGGGTGGCTCACGAGGCATAGCAGCCTTTGGTTCCTATATCTGCGCAAAACTCTTGGAACAGCTCACTGGTGAACTGCGTCCCGTTGTCGGTGATGATCCTGCAAGGGACTCCGTACCTTGTGACCACGAAGGAACGGAAGAACCTTACCGCGGCGTTGGCGGTGATAGCGGAGACCGGCTCTGCCTCGATCCATTTTGAAAAGGTGTCAATGGCCACGAACAGAAACTTCTTCCCCCCGACCGACCTCGGGAAGGGACCGAGAATGTCGAGGCCCCGTCGAGAATGGCGAGCGAGGAATGGTCTGCAGAGCGTAGGCGGTTGCCCGGCTTCCGGTGTGGCCGACAGATCGCAAGAGCGAGCGATCGCGGGCATCTTGAGCCATTGGCGATAAAGCCCATCTGAAGGCCTTCCGACCATGGTCTGAAGAGGAGTGAGCGCCGATAGGCCGGAATGTATGTCGTTGAGCGGTATTTACCTTCTTCTCGAGTGATGCATTTGTGAGAACACCCAAGGCCCCCGATGGTAGAGCTGCACGACGAGCGACATGACGAGCCCGCACGTCACCGGAGCTCGCTTTTTTTCGGTGGAGTGGCGGGAGCTCTCCTTGGTCGAGAACTTGATGAATGGATCCATCCACGACGGAATGCTTTCGAGGAAGGCCACTGGGTCTTCCTTGTCGGTGATGGACGGTGTGGCCAAGGTTTCAAAGATGACATCCGGCAGAAGCTCATCGCCGGATAATCCGAGCCTGGACAGAAGATCAGCGGTGGAATTGTCCTTCCTTGGTACGTGCTGGATTCTCAGGTTCCGGAACCATCTCTCCATCTTGCGTACCTCGGTAGTACTTGGCCATCGAGGTTCGAACATTGGTAAACTTTGTTGTCTTGATTGACGACAAGTCGAGAGTCTCCTTTCACAATGAGGCGGCGAATGCCCAAGGACTTGCAAGCTCGAAGGCCGGCTAGGAGGGCCTCGTATTCCGCCGCGTTGTTGATAGCGGGGAAGCCGAAGCGGACCACATATCTCAAGTGGTCACCTTGAGGGGTGATGAGGAGAACGCTGGCCCCCGAGCGCTCAAAGGACCTTGATCCATCGAAGAACATGGTCCAAGGGTCCTCGGCCTCGGCCTCGGGCTCGGGCGAGCTCCATCGTCGCTCGACTCACGAAATCTGCCGCTACCGTGATTTGATGGCGGTGCGGGCCGTGAAGCGGAGGTCGGTCGGCCAGCTCCATGGCCCACTTGGCGATCGACCTCGGCCGGGGTTTCGAGGATCTCCCGAGTGGGAGGCGCTCGGGATAACCACCGCATGTGCTTGGAAGTAGTGCAGAAGCTTAGGAAGCCATGAAGAGTGCATAGAGGAGTTTTGGACACGGGATAGCGCTCCTTTGGCCCGTGGAATACTTCGCTAAAATAGTAGATTGGGTCTTTGCCGCCGCGCTCGGCTACGAGGACCTGGCGGCGGCACAGGTTGCGACCAGGTAAAGCAAGCATCACCTCTCCCTGCTGCGGGGTTGTCAGCAGAGAGGAGGGCGAGAGGTATGTCTTGAGCTCGTCGAAGACCGCTGGCTTCGAGTCCACTCGAAACCCTCATGATCGCGAGATCTTGAAGAAAGGCAACCCGCGCTCACCGAGCCGGGAAATGAAGCGGCTGACGGCGACGATGCGGACGGTGAGGCTCTGCACTTGTTTCTCGAGGTCGGGCGGTCATTTGCTCGATTGCCTCGATCTTCTCGGGTTCGGGCCACGCCGTCCCGATCATGTAGCCGAGTACTTTCCTGGAGGTCGTGCCAAGCGCATTTTCGGGTTGAGCTTGATGCCGAACCTATTCAGATTGGCGAAGGTCTCGACCAAGTCATTGACGTAGCTGTCCTTAGAGGGGCTCTTGATGATGATGTCGTCGACGTACACTTCGAGGTTCCGGCCGATCTGTGGGTCGAAGGCTTTGGCCATTGCTTCGCGAAGCGTGGCGCCCGCGTTGCGGAGGCCGAACGACATGGTCGTGTAGCAGAAGGTTCCGAACGGCGTGATGAAGGCGGTCTTGTCCTCGTCTTCCATGGCGAGCTTGATCTGGTGGTACCCGGAGTAGGCGTCGAGAAAACTCAACATCTCAGCGTTGGCAGTGGAGTCCACAATCTGGTCTATGCGGGGGAGTGGGAAGTTATCTTTGGGGCATGCAGCGTTCAAGCCCGTGTGGTCGACACACATTCGCCACTTCCCGCCCTTCTTCTGCACAATTACAGGGTTGGCCAGCCATTCGGAGTAGTTGACCTCGCGAATGAAACCGGCCTTGAGGAGCTTGTCGAGGTGCTCCCTGATTATCGCCGCCTTCTCGGGGGAGAAGCGCCGGAGCTTCGGCGCGCACGGTTCGCGCCCGGGCTTTGTTTGCAGTTTGTGCTCGATCACCTCCCGTGGGACCCCTGGCATGTCCGCCGGTTCCCATGCGAAAATGCTTTTGTTATCTCGGAGGAAGGTGACGAGCTCGTCTTCCTATTTGGGATCGAGTGGTGAAATGCGACGCATTTGCCGAGTTCCCTTTTTCAAGCTACGGCCTTGGTCGGGCCGTTTGGTTGATAGTTGTCTTCAAGCAGGCACCCTTGAGGTGATCTCGGGGCGGATAGGGCGATATGCGGCCAGCGCCGGGCCTTTTCTCGCACCGTCGCTGCCTTAAGGTCGCCGTGGACCGTTATGGCGACATCGGGCCCGGAGCTTCATGCCGGTGCCCATAGTGATTCGCGACCATAAACTTGATCGAGGCGGGGCCGAGGATGGCGTTGTAGGGGAGATTGCCGTCCACGACTTCAAAGGTGATCGGCTCGGTGCGGAAGTTTACGGTCGCCGAAGGTGACGGGAGGACCACTTGCCCGGCCAGTGGTCGAGCTCCGACGACGATCTGCGAAGGGATTGCTATGTTCTTGATTTTCGGCCGGGTATTTGCATCCGATCCAAAGCGCCGCCAGAGCGAGTTGAGGCTGCCCCGTCGACCATGACCCGGCCGACGAGCGGTGTTGCTTATGGTCGGGCGAGACCGAGCGTTTTGAAGTCTCGGGACATCCCGGGCGTCGTCTGAGAAAAGGTGATGGGGCGCCGCCCCCCTGCAGGAGTTGATCGTGGGCTTCGGCGGTGGCTTGATAGACGGCGCGCGTGGCGTCCTTCAGCTCGCGTCGGGATCGGTATGCGGAGGAGCCACCGAAGGTTACGTCCACACGGTGGTCACCTTGTTGAAATTCTAGATCGGGGCCTGCTTGGGCCTGACCGGCGTCGATCCCTCCGGGCCGTTCATCGCCCTTTGGGAGCGTGGGCATCTCTCCAGTCCCCCTATAAAAGGCGTCTAGTTTGAACAGCCATGTCCTGCAGCCTCATAGGTCATGGCCGTGAATCTTGTGGAATAGGCAAAACTTGTTGGCGTCGAAGCCAGGCTGTTCCTCGTTGCCCCAAGCTCGGACTTTCGCGTGGAGGGGGTCTCCCCGACCCTGCCCCTGCTGGGGCCGGTGCGGCGCCTGTTGCGGCCACAGACGGCTCTGCAGAGGCCGGGGGCCCCGGCGATCGGGCTGGCGCGCTTCCACCCCTTCGCGTTTGTTGTCGACCTTGGCGACTACGCGGAGCTGGCCGCCCTCGACGCCGCGGTCTTTTCCTCGCCTTTTGTCGCGCGGGACCGGATCTCCTTCTTTAGCGCCGGATGGTCCCGTTTTGCCAAAGGCGAGGCCGAGCTTGCCTCGGTCGTAGTCATGCTTCCAGCGGACAGCATCGTCCGCGTCCGCATATCGCTCCGCCATGTAGAACAGTTTGTTGATGGTGAGCCTCGTAGCAATCTCGAGGTCCTCAGTGGCGTCATCTCGGACACCAAACTTGAAAGCCTTGATGGCGGTTTCATCGGAGATGTTGGGAATCGAGTTTGCGCGCGGGTGAACCGCCGCGAAGTCTCGTAGATGTTCCCCCTTTCACTGGATAACACGGTCCGAGTCCTTTCGATCCGAGCCGCTCGTAGCGGCTCTGCGGAAGTTGGAGTGGAGAGCGCTCGCGGTGGCGCCATGATCGGAAGGTGCCGGCGGCGGTTGAAGAGCAGTGCGGGCGGCGGCGCCGTCGAAGCGGTGGGAGATAGTTGGCCATCGCGGCCTCGTCCCCGCCGCCAAGATGGCGATGGAGTATATGGAGAGGACTTCGCGCAGGTTCTTGGTCCCGTCGAACCGCTCCATCATCGTCGGTTCGCCGGACCGCCAGCGTGCCGACGGAGATCATTCGATCGCCGGGCGGCCGTAGGCGGAAGGCTCTGCGCCGCATCGGCATCGAGTCGTCATCACCGGCGGAGTACGCTAGGCTCCAACCGAAGGTCCCGCAAGGCCATAAAGGAGCTCTTTCCCGACCTAGCCGACCGCCCGAGCTCTTTCCCGACCTAGTAGGGCGTTCGACCTTCGTCACGGACTGGGCTCCCCCGACCTCCGACCAGCCCGATCCCGATCTCCGCCAAGGGTCGAGCATCGGGCCCTCCACTGTCCATTAACCACGTGTCCAACAATCGCGACCGCCTGAAGCGACCGCACAAAAGCAGATGGCTCCTTCCCGAGGCAGCACGAAGGTCGCCAAAGTCAAAGCCTCAGTCCCATCATCCAGTCGCGTACAGCATGGGAGTCCACTCACCCGAGCGTGGCTGGGCCACGCATGGCAACGTCATCATCTGACAAAACCACAGAGAGTGGGTGCGCTGTTTCCCGAAGAAGCAGCGACCTGCTTTGCTCGAAGAGTCTACTAACCCGGCGTGGGCAAGGCCAGACAAGACTTGTCACCAAGACAAGGGCTTTCTGGCATGAGTCCCTTCATCCTCTCGGCTCCCAATCCCCAATGTAACCTGCCCCTTTCGACCGTATAAGGGGGGCAGGGCCCTCTAGAAGAGGGGTTCCTCTTGTTTCTCACTACACCTCCACGAACTAGGCTCCGGCACTCTCATATTGGAACCCCTAACTCTCATTTGTAAAGGCCGTGCAACCATAGGCATTGAGGGCAATACAGTACCATCATCCGAATGGAGTAGGGGCGTTCGCCCGAACGATATAAATCTCGTGTCCCTGTTTGATTGTCTTTGGCCCCTGCTCAAGATCTTGCACGAGGGTACCTCCCGGATGAGCGAAACTTTGGCCTCGCCCTCTGTACTACCCTTCACCCTCTTTCTTTGCGGTCGACGGTCCCGATCATCGAAATTTCATGTGTAGATCTGTTTTCAAAATAAATTGGGATTTAGATATTTAACCTATTTGAGTATACCCTACCTTGTCATTGTATGCCATGATCTAATTGTCACCCTAGGATGGTTAATTAATACTTGGTTAATATTGATAATCAACATGAATTTGGTTAGACAAGTCGTAGATTGCTTAGCCATGCCATGTCATCACATGTGTTGAATCATCACTGATTAATCTTGACTAATGGAATATGGAAAATGTTATGAACTTGTTTGTCATGTGTGGTCACACAATGAGATTGCGTTGTGGTGACGAGTGGATGTCACGCAACGAGGTTGACTTGTTGATAGCATGTGGTGCTTGGTAATCAACTGGGGTGATAATGATTTAGATTGGGGCAAGTGGCGAGGGGCAGTGTGCCAAGGTGGGCCAGATTTGGCAGAGGGTATGTGGAAGTCTTGCCCTAGTCACACTAAGGACTTAACCTTGCGAGCCTTTGACCTGAGTCTTGCAACCACACGTCTAGAATGGGACAGCCTAGCCGACTAATTTGTGATGTCTAGATTTCGGTACTGTTGTGGTGTATAGTGAGTTCCGGGTGTATGGGTAGACTCACATGCCGCAAGAGGGGGGCCCGAAGTGTGGTAACTAGTCCCTTCCGTGTTGAAACCTCAGCGAGTAGTACAGGGTCTAGACAGAGCATTGTAAAGGCTTTGTCATGATTACGCTGCCAGCACACCAAAGGAAGTGTGCTAATAGCTTGGCTACAAGGGACGATCATGTTGTGTGGGTAAAGTGCATAACCTCTGCAAAGTGTGAAACTATTCGAATAACCGTGCTCGCGGTATTGAGCAATGCTCGGGAATTACAGTCAAGGGTTAGACTTTTGTTAAACAAAACTTATTGGGATGGCAGGATGTCATGGAAAGTGGAGATTAACTTAGGATTGGAAACTTGGTTCACTTGTCAAATGTTGAATCTATCTATCTATTATTTTTTGTTTTACTGCAATTTCAATCTATTTACTATATTCTTTTATAAATGCTGCTTTACTGCAAAATAGCCATGATAATGGCATTGTACTAAGCTGTGCATATAGAATACTAGACTTGCATTCTGTGCACAACTTGTTGAGTGCTTTATGTACTCACCTCTTGCAACACACAAAATCTTCAGTTGAGGAGAAGACTACAACTTCGAAGGAGGAGAAGTTCCACGAGGAGGCGAATATCTAGTAGTTGAACCTTGTCAGTTGCTTGTGGCACATTGATGGGATTCAACGACGTTCTTCATTTCGTTGTAGTTTATTTATTTTGAGTTGAAGCCACCAAGGCCTCACAAGTGTAAGTTTGACCTTAAGGTCGTTCAATAGTTCTATATTAATTGATGAAGTCTTTATTTATTATTTCGTTGTGTATGATTGTGATATTTCATCTATGTTGAGACTGTGTTGAATGACCAAGATGGCGAACAGAGGGGGTGAATGGTCACAAATAAAAATTCCCCCAAAATACTCCAACAAAAACCTCGACAAGATCGCTCAAAGGAAATTGTGAAAAAACCGAAAAACTAGACAACTATGTGTACCCCAAGCTTGCATGGATAAGTACCATAAAATATGTGGGGATTTTTGAGTCACAATCTTGGTTGTCTAGTGTCCAAGATAAAGAGGAATCAATTCAAACTCTTGCTTTTAGAAAGGACATCAATTCAAATCACAAAAGTCACTTTCAGAAAAGCAAAAACAGAATTTTCAGAACTTGTCCTCAATTTGCACAGGAGGTTGGTGGGTTTCTGCAGCTCACAAAATTCTAAGAATTTTTCCCCCTATGAGCATCAGAGTCGTGAAGAACTCCACCAAATTTCTCCTCAAAAAGCCTTACAGAAAAAACAGGAAAAATCTAAGAACACAGTATGCTCAAGAACTTCGAGTAGAAAGTTTGGGGCTCGGTTTTCACCTCATGGCGCCGAAAAGGTGCAATAAGTGAACTCAAAATTTTTCTGCAGGTGTATGTCAGAGTCCCGCACCTCCTCCAATAAGAATCACTCCAAAATGATTTTTTTATATTTTTACAAAAATCAAACACTGACTGCTGCGCGAAGAACAAGTTCTGAACAAAGTTGGAACTTGAAAGAAAGATGTTCTCTACTCAATCCAATAGTGCAAAAGAGACGTAAAACCATATGAACACACTCAAAACATCCAAGATCAGCAGCATTTAGAAGGTGGGGAGGCAAATCTAAATTACTTGAAAGTAAATTGCGGGAATGTAATTGCGGGAAAGTAAATGCTTAATTTAAATTGCGTAAAGTAAAGACATAATGTAAATGCGCAAAATAAATTCAGAGGTGGATGGATAAAACTTTTATTTCTGGAAGGGGAGGTTACAAAGCCTCACATTCATCTTTCGGCGATCTCCCAACCATCTGGACCTCCGACGCTCCTCGCCTAGTCCCGGTCATCCTTCGCCTCACCATGACCTAGCACCGTCGCCCTGCAACCATCAAAGACAAGGAAACTCCTCACATAGCAATGCCCACAAAGATGTGCAATAAACCATCCAACTCATCACTACCGCGTCCATCGACCAGTCGCCACTCTGGCAGAGACAACTCAAATTGCTTCATTTTGAAAATCAATCCAAATCAAACTCAAACTTGAGCACACCTTGCTCAAATAAAGTCAAATACTCATCACAAACATGGATGGACCTCCACATGGTCCTTCAATCTCCCCCTTGATGAGTATATTGACAAACCACACAAAAGGCATAAATTTGAGTTTGAAGAAAATGAAGAAGAAAGCAATTTTTAGTTGCAAAGTCAAACTTGGTCCAAAGATAGAAATTAGAACCATGACCAAGTTGACGAAGAGGAATTCAGATTTTAGAGTTAAATTTAAGAAAGAGCAAGTTTTCAACATAAACTCTAAAATCCAACTAAACATGTCAAATGTGATTATGAGATTATGATCCAACAGAAGTAGTAGCATAGTTTTACAAAGATCATAACAACCAAATAAGCATTCACATTTTTATCATTTTAGTGATGCCTTTTCTACGTTTTCTCTCCCTTTTGGCAATATAGGCATCAAATTTTTTTATGTATGCATGAAATGCAATCGAAAGAGCTTTGAAGATTATCCAATTGATCAAAATGGAAGGATATTACACCAAGCTTGTCAATTTCAGAAGATGACTAAACTAAGACATGTCCAAGTGCAAATACGAGCTTAGTTTTGAATATTTCATTTTTAGCAAGATTAGACAAGTGCAACACTTTGCTTTAGTTTCAAAAATAGAAGAATAACCACTCTAAGGATCAAAAGGAAAACCTAGAGTTCAACCTACTCAACACTTTAGGGAATCTAGAAGAGCATACAAGGTCCTTCGGGCTCATTTATCACTTAATGCAAAATTTGATTTATCATCATACAAGACATAGCGGGGTGCAAATGTTTGACATTATTTGCATTCTTTACCCACATATGTCTTTGTTTTTAATATTTGCATTTTCTTTTGACAACCAATTGACTTAAGCCGTATGCGACCATCTCAAGATGAACTCTTAAGAGGATGGTCTAGGTCAAACACGATGTATTCCAAGTTCATCCCAAGTGCAATGGGAAGCGGTCTTGTGAATGCAAGGTGTTGAGTCATATGTGCACAAGAAGAGTCAATTTTGTTTAATTTTCATTTTTTTTTTGCACAATGATTCATGAGCAATTGAAGGACTCTAGCATGGATCAAACTAGTTTCACCCAAGTTGCTATAGGGACTCTAGAGAACTCCTAAATTTCTCAAATTATGGCACAAACCTCTAGAGAAGAAACCTAGCAAGTAAAAGCAACAAGTTTCATCAAGTTTTTCATTTAAGGCTTATTTCATTTTTAAGCTTAGCAAGTTAAATGAACTTGGACATACCTAAGCTAGTGATTTTCTTCAAATGATGTAGCATGGTGTATAGCATGAAGAAGTGTAAGGACCCGAATCCACTGATTCGAACCCACTGTGTTTACCGCACTAGTCCCAGGATCAATGCTAGTGCACACAGCTCAACATTGGTACATATCACATCATACACAACGATAATAGAATAATTGTTCATTCATTGATATGTCTAAAGGTATGATCTTATGACCAACTTACATTATTAAACCACGCAGGGCAAGACTGGAAATATAAACTAGTAATTAAGCAGCGGAAAGTAGAAAACGTAGATAGCTCATCAGTTCACCACAGGCAACCGACAAGGTTCGGACCCTAATGACTCGTGTCTTCCTGGACTTCCTCTTCCAACACAGGTGTAGATTCTTCAACTGTTGATTATTGTTGTTTGGCAAGGGTGAGTACTTAAAGCACTCAACAAGTTGTGCACAGAATGCAATTCTATGTATCTATATGTAAGGCTTATTCCAATGGATAGGCTATCATGGCTATTTTGCAATAAGCAGCATTTATGAACAAATACAGTAAATAGATTGTAAAGAATGTAAAACAAATAACAATAGTAAATAAATTCAGTATTTCTCAAGTAAACCAAGTTTCCAATCCTAAGTCAAATTCCATCTTCCATATGGCATTCCGCCATCCAAACCAAGTTGTCCAATTAATTAAACTAACCCTTAACTGTAATTCTCGAGCATTGCTCAATACTGCGAGCACGGCTATCCGAATAGTTTCACACTCTGCAGAGGTTATGCACTTTACCCACGCGATACAACCAAACACCACCAAGGCGAGTGATTATAACAGAGCCTTTACAATGCTCGCTTAACAGGATACTACCGCTAAGGTTTCAACACTGGTGGGTCGAAAACCATAACGGGGCCCCCTCTTGCGCCATGTGAATTACACCCTAACTCGGGAACTCACACCGACCACGATAGTACCAAAATTAAGACATTGCAAATTACTCAGCTAGGCTGGCCCATACCAGACATGTGGTTGCATGATTGTCTCATGTCAAAGGCTTGCAAGGTTAAGTCCTTAGTGTGATCAAGGCAAGACATCCACATACCCTCTGCCCATCGGGCCCACCTTGGCATCCTCGCCCTTTGTCACTTGCCCCAATCCAAGTTATTATCACCCAGTTGATTACCAAGCACCACGTGCCATCAACAATTCAACATCGTTGCGTGACATGACTCGTCACAACAACTCAATCTCATCGTGTGATCCCACATGACACACAAGTTCATAATATTGTTCCATATTCCATTAATCAAGATTAATTATCAATGATTCTGACACATGTGATGACGTGGCAAAGCTAAGCAACTAATACGAACTAATCCTCCAATGTTGATTATAATTGTCAACCAACTATATTTAACCAATCTAAGGTGACAATGGATCATGGCATACAATGACAAGGTAGGGTGTAGATCAATCTGGTATATTAGCTAAACCCAATCTAATTTAAAACAGTTGTATATTTGAAATATATGCAATAGGGTAAATCAGACATAGCAATTTTATAAACATGGGTTCAACATGATCAAAGCACAACTTGCCTTGGAATAGGTCCTGATCTGGTTCTGGAACTTGCTCTTGAGTTGCTAGATCTTCCTCCGGAGCGTCGCACAATTCAACGTCTCGCAGCGTCAGAAGAAGAAAAACAAATAAATACCAAAACAGAGAGCAATTGAACTCCAAAAATCAAATAAAATTCACCATTAAATAGATCTCAATTTTACAAATTTTTAGAAACTGGAATCACTCAAATCCGAGTTATGATGCAAAAGATATAGCCTTTTGAAGTTTGAAATAAATACTGAAAATACAGAAATTAGAAATTACGAATTACAGATTTATTTTTAATTCGCCCGACTTATGAGCGTAAGCATGGCGTCATGCTGGCGTCGACCACAGCGCCCGACCAATCGGATGGCGACACGCGTCTCCGGCGCATGGAGTGGGTCCACGGCCCGCGCCAGCCCATGGTGGACTCGGCTCACAGCGCTTCGGGCTTTGCGCCTAACACGCGGCACGATCTGGTTGGCTCAACCAACGGCGCAATCTGGGCCTTCCATCAGCGATCAAGCGGCTCATGCTAGCGATGGCGTGGCTTACAAAACACGTACTCCGCGCGGCGAATCGGCGTGCTCGATCCAAGATCCAGCGGCCGCAAGCGATCGCGAGGTCGACGGCGAGCTTGGCGGCGCGTTCACCGGAGACCGAGACAAAGGCGAGCCCAACGGCGCTTTGGCGACCAAGCTGCGGCGAAAACACCGGAATCAAGCGTCTCGCGGCGGCGATTCAGATCGCCCTCAACGGCGAATGAACACCGGTCGGCCACGAAAACAAAGAAAAGCGGCGGCGGCGCTCGGTGTTCAACCCAAAATCTCGGCGAGCGGCTGCGGTTCTCGGGCTATGCGCTTAGGGCTTTGCTCACGGCCTCTGGCGAACACGGCGCACCTTTTATAGCCCTAGAGTCCATGCCCGCGGCTTCCACCGCGGTGTCCATGGCGACATGGAGGCTGGACTCGAGTCCTCATCAGGAGCGATGCACGTGCACCGACACGTGGCGGGATGAGCGGCGCAGATTTCCTCGCGACGCGGCTTCATCCGGGGCGTAGCGAATCATAGCGGCGAGATCTTCGAGAAGAAATCCACGGGCGCGCCGGCTGGGAAGCGAAGTAATGGGCTCGGCCCATTCTCGCTAAGCAATTTTCAGATTTTTCTTTAAAACAAATGCGAAATTTATTTAATTGGTTTTAGGCAAATAAATATTCAGGAAAAATCCAAGAAAATTATCAAAAATACTTTGAGACATTCTGGACTCAAATAAAATATTTTTGGCAAAACTTTATTTTAACTTTGTACAGATTTAAATAGATTTGAATAAAAGGGCAATAACTTGATTTCAAATTAATTCAAATAAATCCAGACAAATCCAAATAAATTTCAGAAAATCATAAATGCACTTTTAAGAAATAAAAACTTAGTTAAGCCAAATTTTGGGATGTTACAAGAAGAAATCAATTGCATAATAGACAAAGCTCATAAAACAGAAAATGCAGTCTAAATGCAATGCATGAACAGATTCCCAAACTCCCCTCAACAAATGAATCAATTTTAAGCTCAAATCTGGTTAAAGTTGAGTTATTATCAAGATTAGGCATAAAGAAAACCCGAATGAACTCAATAACAACCAGAAAAACAGAATGAGGAGAAGAAGCCGAGAAGCGCAAAACTTGATGGCTATTGAGCATAGATAAGATAGAAGAGACTCACTACGGCTTAGACTCGCTCTTATCTTCCCATGGTGACATAGGAAGGCGACTCTAGATCCCAACTAAGGAGTGCACATGGACCTGTCTACCCGGAGGCCTAATACCGCTAGACTTATAAGGCGTGAGGGAACTCAACCTAGAGAGAAGAGAGAACGACTAATCACGCATGATAGCAACCTAAAGCACAAGATAAGAGGTCCATGGAAGGCATGCCAGAAGTCTAAGTGAGTGAACTCAACTCAAGAAAACAAGCCCAAAGTCACCCAAAAGAAACACAAAGAAAAGAAAAGCTAAGCTGGAAGAAAACATATAATACATAATATACAAACCAGCTCCCCCTCACGAAAGGCCGTAAGGGCTCACGACTCCAAGCTCACTCCTCAAGGCAACAAAACTGGAGCTATCCAAAGGCTTGGTGAAGATATCAACTAACTGAAGGTCACTCTCTACGAACTGAAGCGCGATAACTCCCTTCTCCACATGGTCTCTAAGGAAGTGATATCTAATATCAATGTGCTTGGTCCGAGAATGTCGTACTGGGTTTTTAGCAATGCAAATAGCTGAAGTGTTGTCACAGAAAAGTGGCACACTCTCTATCTCTAACCTATAGTCCGTAAGGTCGATCTCATCGAGCACTGCTCTGACAACTAGTGCGACAACATACTCGGCCTCGTGGTGGGTATGCAACCCTGCATCGCTTCCTAGATGACCAAGAAACAAGAAAAGTGCCAATAAATTGGCAAGTGCGGAAGTGCTCTTCCTATCTATCCTCTGACCCGACAAAGTCGGCATCGGAAAAGGCTCTAAGAGATAGACAAGAAGGCGAAGAGTACCAAATACCATAATCGTGGTATACGAAGGTACTGAAGATGCGCTTGACCGCTGGCGGTGAGAGGTGCGAGGAGAAGCTTGAAATCGGCGCCTGACACACAAACAAAATGTATGTCGGCCTCGAAGCGGTGAGGTACAAGAGGAGCCGATCATGCTCCGAAACTCCTTTTGATTAGCAGGCTCACCATCCTCATCGGGCTCGAGGACAGAAGTGGTGGCCATAGGAGTCATCACCGGCTTCCCATCAGACATGTTGAAGCGCCTCAGGAGGTCACTGGTATATTTGCCTTGATGCAAGAAAGTACCCTCCCGAGTCTGCTTGATTTGGAAGCCAAGAAAGTAGCTCAACTCGCCCATCATACTCATCTCAAACTCTGTGCTCATCACCTCAGAAAACTAAGACACAAGCGAATGAGACGAGCCACCAAAAATGATATCGTCCACATAAATCTGGACAAGAATAAAATGAGACTCATGGTGTCTGATGAACAGAGTTTTGTCTACTATACCCATTTTGAAGTCATGGCTGAGAAGATAAGAGTTGAGCCTCTCATACCATGCTCTGGGGGCCTACTTGAGTCCATACAAAGCTTTGGAGAGCTTGTATACATGACTCGGAAACTTGGGGTTCTCGAATCCTGGAGGTTGTTTGACATAAACCTCTTCCTCAATATAGCCATTGAGGAATGCACTCTTGACATCCATTTGATAGAGCTTGAAACCCTAGGATGCAGAGAATGCAAGCAAGATCCAAATAGCCTCTAGTCTAGCTACAGGGGCAAAGGTCTCCTCAAAGTCAAGACCCTCAACCTGAGAAAAGCCCTGTGCAACTAGCCTAGCCTTGTTGCGAATGACAACCCCATCCTCACTCTGCTTGTTTTTGAACACCCACTTGGTCCCAATGACATTATGACGGATGGGGCTCAACAAGCTGCCATACCTTGTTCCTCTCAAAGTTCTCAAGTTCCTCATGCATAGCATTAATCCACGATTCATCGGATAATGCATGAGAAACATCCTTCGGCTCAAAGGAGGCAACAAAGGCAGAGTGGAGGCGAAGCAGGACAAACTGATTTTGGCGAGTGACCGCTCAAGCGGATCACCAATGATCGATCGGTGGATGAGCTTCTGGATATGACGGGAGGACCAAAGCGTAGTGGCCTCTACCTCATGCACGAGAAGAGGTAAGAGCGAGCCACTGTTGAAGGAGAGTCGGAAGGCAAGGGTGGTCTCCCGAGGTGCGAAATGGAAGCAGGAGGCACCTCGGTGTAGAGGGGACTGGATCCGGTGGAACACCATCATCCTCATCTTCTACAAAGATGGTCTCGGAGGGATAAGAAGAGCCTAAAATATCAGGTCTAGCTCCTGGGCTAGCCTCATCAAAGATCACATCACAGGTCTCTATGATCCTATGCGCATCAAAGCTCCAGACCCTATAGCTACGAGAAGAAGTCGAGTAACCTAGAAAGATACCATCAGAAGAGCGAGACTCAAACTTATCTAGGATACCAGACTTCAAGATAAAACACTTGCAACCGAAAACGCGAAAATGAGACACACTGGGCTTTCGCCCATACCTCAACTCATAAGAAGTGCGATGCAAATGTGCTCTCAAAAACACGCGATTAGAAACATGGCAAGCAGTAGCTATAGCCTCAGCCCAAAACTTCCTAGGAGTACTGTACTCGTCTAGCATCGTCCTGGCTATCTCAACCAGGGTCCTGTTCTTCCTTTCCACTACGCCATTCTGTTGAGGGGCATAGGGAGAAGAGAACTAATGCTCTAAACCAGACTCCACACAAAAACTCTCAAAGTAGGAATTCTTGAACTCCGTGCCATTATCACTGCGTATAGCTCGTAATGCACCTGGGAGCTCAATAGACAACCTACTGATCAAACCCCTGAAGTGAGAAAAGATCTCATCTTTCGAGGCCATGAAGAATACCCAAGAGTATCTAGAAAAATCATCAACGATGACAAGAACATACCACTTCCCTCTGCCGATTGCACTCTATTTGGACCAACGGTGTCCATATGTAAAAGCTATCACGGTGCATCGGTCATCACTACGGTGGTGGAGGATGAGAAGCAGTAACCATCTTGCCATGTCGGCAAGGAGAGCAAACTAAGTCTTTGACCATCTTGAGTTTGGGCAAACCCCGAATGAGATCGTGGCTGCTAACTCGGGTCAAATGATCAAAACCAATGTGACCAAGTCTCCTATGCCAAAAGGAGAGATCACGGGACTCAGAAGCAATCAAACATCGAAGAGAGTCTCCAGAAGAAGCAGAAAAATCAGCACGAAAGACTCTCCCAAATCTAGAAATCCCGCAAACTAACCCTCCTGATGAATCAAAGATTCTACAGGCATTACTCTTGAAACTTACCTCGAAAGAGTCATCGATAAGCTGAGAAACAGAGAGCAGATTGTATTGCAGCTTACTTACTAAGGCAACATCTTTAAGAATGAAATTTTTGTTAATGCGGATGGTACCTTTAGCAATGACTCTACTCGAAGATGCATCCCCAAAAGTGATTAACTCATCACGGGGGCTCGGACTAGGAAGAGAACCAACGAAAATCTCGGTCATATGGCGAGAACAACCGAGTCAACAATCCAAACATCGCCCTTCCCCATCAAGCGAACTGATCAAGACACAAGAGAAAGATGACTCGATCTTGGGATAGAGTGAAGACTTAGGAACCCAATCTTGAACCATCGACACCTCAGTACCGACCACGAGAAGAAGGCGCACTCGAGTGTCTCTCGACCTCAACTCTCACACGATCGGGAGCAACTCGGTAGATAATCTAGGAGTCAAAGCGGGTTGTACGCGTGGTGCAAAAGCCGGACCATCCGAGTAAGGCTGCTGGATCTCCTCTGGAAAACACCTCACGCGCCGATATCTACCTCGATGGGAAAAGCGAGGAATATCAAGAAGGCGACGGAAAGCCCGACTACAAACAGCTCGGGGCTAAAACTCAAAGAACTAGCATGAAAACCGAGTCTGGGCCTTTGCCCAAACACTGAGCGACTCTCTAACTTTGTCTAGAAGCGGTGTGTGTATTAGGAGCACTCAAAGTTTGGGGATGACCACGAATACCCTAAGAGCGACAACACGCTCACGCCGAGTGATCTTGCGCGCTGAGCGTAAATCTACTAGGTGACCATCCTTCTTACGGAAGGTGCATGTGTACTTCACCTTGCTAGGCGAAGCAATAGGAGTAACACCCTTACGGTGGAAGTCCTATGGACAACCCAGTGAGACCTAAACTTGGTGGTGCTCACTCGGGAGCTACCACAATCTCACCACTCTTGGAGTCGCGCACAATGGTGGGAGGATGCGCGGCGTGCTCAGGGATCAAATCCTAGACCTTGATTGAATCTACTAATCTTGGATTGGTCTAGAATAAGATTGAGCTTCTTCTTGCCTCCAACAAACTTCTCGAGAGTGCTCATAAGATACTAGCAATCTCGGAAGAAAGAAGCACAAGAAGAGCAGGGGAAGGAGAGGAAGAAGAAGAACCAGAAAGAGAAGATCTCTCAGCACGTGCTTTTTGTTCCCTTAGCACGGCTGCCTCAATCTTGAGGGCCTCACAAGAAGCGCAAGGAGCATCTCTAATCCTAAGGGTTTGGTCTTTTAACTTCTTCATAAGCTCGACATGGATTTGATCCACATCATCCTTAACCCCAACACACAGCAAGCAACCAGTTTGTGACTTAACTAGTAAATCCTTAGCAAGTTGATCACACTTGACATTCAAAGCATCATTGTCAAGTTTTAGTTGCTTCTGACCCTCACATGACTGGTGGGTCCTTAGAAGCATGCAATTCAAGTTCATCATTTCTAGCGAAAGCTTTCTAAGGTGTTAGCTCATGGCATCAATTTGACAAGCAATTTAGGGCAATTAGCACATGATGGAGTGGAGTGAGCATGAAGAAAACTAGCCTCAACAGAATAGCATCAATAGAACTAGTGCTAGCATTCTTCAACCTAAGACCATCAAGTTCAACAAGCACACTATCATGTATGGTCCTTAGGTTCTCCAACTCCACAAGAATAGCATCACACAAAGAGCAATCATCGGTGACTCGGGAGGAGAAGATCTAAGTGAAGCTAACTCCGAGTCAAGGTACCTACTTCCTTCTCAAGCTCAGTACACCTAGCTCTAGCTCTAGCATGAAATTTTCCTAATTTGCGAAAGCTTCGTTGAGCTGGTCATAGGAGGGTACCTCATCCGAGTCATTTGTAGAGCTCTGAGTCGATGTCGTTGGTGTCGGCCATGAAGCACATGCCGGAGAAGTTGTCGCCGCCCTTCTTCTCTTGCGGATCATCCTCGCCTCGTCGCTCCATGTCTCCGTGTCGGAGAGGTTGATGTCGTCAAGCGCGGCGAGGACGCTTGATGGAAGACTTCTTGTTCTTGGAGAAGTTGCGGTACTTCTTCTCGTGGCGCGGTTCCTGAACTGGAGGATTCTTGTTGCGGTTCTTGTCGGTGTAGTCGTTCTTGCCCTTCTCGGCTTGGGACAATTCGCCGAATGTGGTTGGGGCCACCACACTCAAGCGGTGATCATGCCACCTCTCTTCCTCTCTCTCACCCTCTTGTATGCATGAGAAAACTTGCGGCGAGAAGAGCAAGCTCATTTTCCGAAATTTTCCAGTTGGTCATCGCTTAGCTCGCAAAGGCGGAAGAGAGAAACCAATAGAAGGATCGGAAGAAGAAGATCAATGGGATCGGTGACCAAAGCCATTGGTGAGATTTCGTCTTAGAGAGACGACATCGATCTCATGAGTCTTGAGGCGGGAATAAAGCCCGTCAAGAGTCGAGTCGATAAGTCGGTGGTGTCCTTGATGGTGGTCACCTTCATCTCCCTAACCCGAAGGTCGAGTGCGGTCAAGAAATGCCGAGCATTGTCCGAGTCAGGGTATATGCAACCAACTGCTCGGAGGTCGCTCAAAATCTTTGTAAACTGACCAAAACACTCCTCGAGACTCTCACCAGCGCGTTGATCAAACTTGTTGTACTCACGCTTGAACTAGTCCTGCCTCACGGTCTTGATTTGAGTAGAGCCCTCATGGTAAGCATCGAGGTTACCCAAATCTCGTGGCGGAGAGAAGGTGAGAAATCTATCATACTCACATGGCTAAGACCTCAGTATGAGAATGTTCCTTGCCTTAGCATTCGCCTCAACGTCAACCATATTGATGGCGTGACATTTTCATCGGCAGGAACCTCATACGGAGTTTCACCTTACGCCATATCGGTAGCCACAGGCAGTGATGTATGACTCCATCAGGACTTCCAAAAGGAAAATCAACTCCATTAAAGATGGGAGGCTTGGTGGAATATTTGTCCGTCGCCATGGCTCTTGAGACCGGTCAAATCTAGAAAGAGCAGAACCGGCTCTGATACCAATTGAAGGACCAAGATGGCGAACAGAGGGGGGTGAATGGTCGCAAATAAAAATTCCCCCAAAATACTCCAACAAAAACCTCGACAAGATCGCTCAAAGGAAATTGTGAAAAACACGAAAAACTAGACAACTATGTGTACCCCAAGCTTGCATGGATAAGTACCATAAAATATGTGGGGATTTTTGAGTCACAATCCTGGTTGTCTAGTGTCCAAGATAAAGAGGAATCAATTCAAACTCTTGCTTTTAGAAAGGACATCAATTCAAATCACAAAAGTCACTTTCAGAAAAGCAAAAGCAGAATTTTCAGAACTTGTCCTCAATTTGCACAGGAGGTTGGTGGATTTCTGCAGCTCAAAAAATTCTAAGAATTTTTCCCCCTATGAGCATCAGAGTCATGAAGAACTCCACTAAATTTCTATTCAAAAAGCCTTACAGAAAAAACAGGAAAAATCTAAGAACACAGTATGCTCAAGAACTTCGAGTAGAAAGTTCGGGGCTCGGTTTTCACCTCATGGCGCCCAAACGGTGCAACAAGTGAACTCCAAAATTTTTCTGCAGGTGTATATCAAAGTCCCGCACCTCCTCCAACAATAATCACTCAAAAATGATTTTTCTATATTTTTACAAAAATCAAAAACTGACTGCAGCGCGAAGAACAAGTTCTGAACAAAGTTGGAACTTGAAAGAAAAGATGTTCTCTACTCAATCCAAGAGTGCAAAAGAGATGTAAAACCATATGAACACACTCAAAACATCCAAGATCAGCAGCATTTAGAAGGAGGGGAGGCAAATCCAAATTACTTGAAAGTAAATTGCGGGAATGTAATTGCGGGAAAGTAAATGCTGAATTTAAATTGCGTAAAGTAAAGACATAATGTAAATCATAAAATAAATTCAGAGGTGGATGGATAAAACTTTTATTTCTGGAAGGAGGTTACAAAGCCTCACATTCATGTGGGCAAAGCTCAAATGAGCATCAAAACCTCAACACCTTCAAGGGAAGGAGGCTACCCTCTACCCCTATTTATACTACTCTTGGGCCACCTACCACCCTTGGATGAGTCCCTCAACCTAGAGCACTCATCTAAGGGCTAGGATTAACCCACACACACAGCCATGCAAGGGCTAACCCAAAACCCACACACATACCGGGTTTTCTTGCACGGTTTTCAAAGCATACTACCTAGACCCGCTAACCTATCAACTAGACCTCAATCCGAGCGGCCCTCATTGATCCACGCGGCATCTAGCTAGCATCAACTCCTTTCCTTGTCTTCTTGACTTGCCGGACTCCGTCTCCGATCATCTTCGGCGATCTCCCAACCGTCGGACCTCAGGCGCTCCTCGCCTAGTCCCAGTCATCCTTCGCCTCACCATGACCTAGCACTGTCGCCCTGCAACCATCAAAGACAAGGAAACTCCTCACATAGCAATGCCCACAAAGATGTGCAATAAACCATCCAACTCATCACTACCGTGTCCATACGACCGGTACTGCCACTCCTGGCAGAGACAACTCAAATTGCTTCATTTTGAAAATCAATCCAAATCAAACTCAAACTTGAGCACACCTTGCTCAAATAAAGTCAAATACTCATCACAAACATGGATGGACCTCCACATGGTCCTTCATGTGTGCACTAGCGTGATCCTGGACTAGTGCTGAATACACAGAGGGTTCGGATTTGCATATTTGGGTCCCGACAGTTATGTCCCGATCTTTCGATGTGAGCGATAACTATCGATTTGGTGGAACCGACTTTGACGATCCGACTATAACGTACGACGACGATGCGTCTTAGCAATCGCTAAACCAACTCGGAGTGTTATTTATTTTGCCGTTGGCACAATTAACCTGAACACGACGTTCAATTCCTGCAAGCAACCGAAGAACAAGCAAGAACAATAGTAAAAGCATTCTGAAATTGTGAATATGAATAAAGGCCAAATAGGGTGGGGTTCTATTGAAGGTCTTGAACAACTCGAAGACTCAAAGTTTGCACTTGGCTAAACTAATCAAACAAAATCCAAGTGTCTAAAGCGACAACTACTAAATATATGAGAGGGAGGGACGTGAGAGGTTCGTCCTAGGGTAGTGTGCAGCAAGGGGGTGCACACAACTTGGGCTTGGGCCCCAACACACTTACAAGGCCCAAAACAGCCTAAAATAGTATTGTAGTACATTATTTTTATGATTTTGGCTGATGTACGATGAATCTAGATCTGAGATTAGATCCATTGGAAAGATCTCGTTATAAGCTTTCAATCAAGTCCAAGTTCACCCAAATCGGAGTCCGTATGCAAAAGTTATTCATATTTGAAGTTGGTGCTGTCCCAAGAGGTCGAATTGGATTCCAGAACGTGATGGATTTGATATCTCTCTCTTCTTGACCCAAGGATGACGTGTTGGAGTTGGTCTAACCAGGTGTGAACATTTCCTTAGGAGTGATGTCCTCATCATTCTCCCCTTCTTGAATTTGAGTCGTCCTCGACTCAAGCTCACCTTTTAGCTTGTCCTCAACACAAAATATTCTCATATAGGCCCTACATTTAATTTAATAAAATAGTAGATCCGCCTCTTTATATATTGTAAACACAAGATGGACATTTAGAGGATTCACTTGAAAATCATCTACAAAGCTCAATATTTCTTTCCAGCATATAAATGCGTGTTGAAAGCTGGCACTCTTGGATGCTTCCTCCCCCCATGAAGGAAATCCATCCTAGTAGATGTAGACGATGCAGAGGATACCGTGAAGTGTCGCCAAACTGATATAGCGTTGGTCATATCCAGGACAAGTATGGTCTCATCATTCTCCCTTTCTTGAATTGGAGTCATCCTCGACTCCATCACAATCTCCTGCAAAATGTTAGTAGCGACAAAGAGGAAAGCAACATGCATATCTTTTGTGATCAAATCAATGGCTTGTGAATCACAATCACCCAAACATTCCCTTTCTTGAAAACTATCATATAGATTATAAACAAAAGTAGGGGTACTTGATATGATATTAAAATTATCAAATTGATCACATTGTTGCATAGGAAGTAGATATTTTATATCTGAACAAATGTATACTCTATACACTTTGTACTCTCCTTTATCATTATATTTGCCAACAATATGAAAAATATTTCGCGAAAACCATGGCAAATTAGAATGTACAAAAAACTTCTCCTTGAAACTATCTAGATCACATAGAATATCAAATTCAATGTAACCTAAAGTATTTAAAGAAGACATCAATTTAAACTCATCTTCTTCACTGGCAATGTGAATAACATGTTTATGTTCAGCGCAAGTGTTTAGTTCAAATATAAATGTTTCATGTTCATTCACTAATTGTGGCGTGGATATAAGTGAAGCATTATCACCAGGAATAGCAAACAAATCAGCAATGGGTTCCATTAATAGTTGCTCTACAATAGCATGATTCATAGATAATTTTATCTCTTCAAAATGATTTTCACCATGTACACAGTCCATAACTTTTACATTACCTTCTAAATCATTCTCAGTAGTTGTAGACGCAACTTCAATTTCCATCTCTTCACATACGTATGGAGCAGCAAAGATCTCCTCTTTCTGCACATTTTCTTCTTCATCCTTGTAACATCCCAAAATTGGAGTTTTTGGAATGTTTGAATTTGAAAATGAACCATTTGCATTTTTCCCAGATTAATCAAAGCTTAATTTGAATTTTATATTTATGAAATGATTTAATTTGACTAATCTATTCATCAAACAAAAGATTTTCAGTTTTAGTTGGGTTCATTATGCTTCAAGGAATTTTTCTGTATTTTTGGAGATTTTTTGAATTTATTTGCTTTTATTTGAATTTCTGGAATTTCATTAATTCAGAAAATATTCTTATTTCAAAAATCCTCCTGGGCCGTATTTCCCGCCCGCCCGTTTCTTTTTCGCTCGACCGCTCGCCCGCTCTCGTCGACCGGCCTAGCTCCGCTCTCGTCGGATCCGCGATGCGTGGACGGTTGGGATGCAGCCATGTCGCCCCGCGCCGCCGCCGTCGCTGAAACCCTAACCGCGTCCTCGCCAATTTCGGCGTCCGTGCCGCGCCCGCCTCCTGAGGCTATTTAAAGCCCCGAGGACCCCCTTCCGAGGTTCGCCTCGCTGCGCCATCTCTTTTCCCTAGCTCATGTTGCCGGAGACACCGTCGTCTTCTCGCGTGAGCTCGCCGAAGTTCCGCCGCCGTCCCGAGCGCTTCTCTGCCGTATTTCTTCTTCTCCGGTGAGCCTCCGCCGCTTATTTTGATCGCATCAAGATCCCCGCGACTCCCTCTCCCTTTTGCCCCAAAAACCCGAGCCGATCCGTCGCATTTTGCCCAGTCGGCCATGCCTTCTTCTCCGCCTCTGGCGTTGTCCGCGCCAGCGCCGATGCCGTCGCCCCTCGCCGTGAGCCGTGGCTGTCCGATCTCCCACGTACTTATCCGATCGCGCCACATCCTCACTGCCCGCAGCCTTGCTCTCTGCCGTCAGATCCCGCGCCGCCGTTGGATGCGCGACGCGTGGCCCATCCACCTCAGCTCCTCACCAGCCGCCGCGTCGGCAGCCGCGTAGCCCATTCACATGTGCCCTAACCCCGCGTGGCACGCCACCTCAACCGGTCTGCCACGTCACCCCCTAGATCTTGTTGGTGCTCCCGGTTCACCGTGAACCCAAGCGCTGACATGTGGGCCCCACATGTCAGTCGGCATTTATTTTTCTTTTTCTTTTTCTGATTTTCCAGAAAATCCAAAATTCCAGCCAATCAGATCTTGCCACGTGTCAGCCTTTTTGTTTTTGTTTCTGAATTTTTTATCCGAGGAACTTTCAAGAACCCGTTCTCCTTCGTTCAAGCTCCGATTCCTGTGATTCAAATTTTTAAATTCATCTAAATTCATGGTCTATGTTCCAGTTCCATTCTTTTCAATTTTTCAAATTTTGTTTGAATTTATTCGGTCTCATTTCGCGTGTAGACGACGCATTGAAGCTCAAGCGAATCAGTAGTCAGAGGTAGATCTAGCATGAGGCATCGAAGGCAAGTCTTCCTTGAACATATTGATCTCAAATTTTATAAAAAGCTTATGTTGTTTTAAATTATGAATGCTTACTTTTATGCAATGTACTTTAAATATAGTTTGAGTATAGTTAAATACCAGAATTTGTTATACCCTCATTGGTATTGATCATGTCAAACCTTTGTCACCCTAGATGATACTAGATATTTTATTTGGTGATAACCAGTAGATTAGCATGGGACGGTAGAACTGTTTAGTCCAGCTTAAACGTTTTGGTATTATGCCATTATGGGAATCACTTCAAACATTGTTGAAACTTATTTGTAAAATCGCGGCAATTGGTGTTGCTGCTGTTATTTAAATGAAATAAAGTGGAAAACATGGTTTAGACCAGGACAGATGGATGTTTGGCGGGTGCAGAAAGCACGAGACCTTGGTATGTGAATGTTCCGCCCTAGTCAAATAAGGACCGAAGCATGTGTTATCATGGACCAAGCACTATCGTACAACCACAAGTCTAAATGGGTACGACCTGGCTAAATAATTTGTGCGTCTCATTATTAGCTTCGCTAGTTGGTGAGTGCCAGATGATGGCAGGCGCAAGAGGGGTCTTCTGTACTGGGTAGCTAGAACCCTAACAGCAGTGAAACCTTAGCGGGCGATGTTAATAATAGGGTTGTGCATTGTAAAGGCCTTGTCATGATCTCTCTGTCAACACGCGCAAAGGAAGTGTGTTGATAGCATGGCAACAAGAGTCGATCATATCTTGTGGGTAAAGTGTACACACTCTGCAGAGTTAAAACTACTTAAGTAGCCGTGCCCACGGTCAAGGGTAGGCAAGGTACGCTTGCACATTGTAGATTTCATGGTTTTGTTTTAAATGAACATGGTAGTTTGGGAATCCGTGAGCAGATGGAACTCTCGGGTTATAATTTGGCAAATGGAGCCAGTCAGGTAGCAAGAACCTGCTTTAGTTGTCATATCAAATTCAATTACTATGCTATTTACATTTTGGTCAAATGATACTTTGTGAAATTACTATTGGTATTTACAATTAAACTTTGCTTTATGCTAAAAGAGCCATATTATGCCTTCAATTGTTTAGCCTTGCATATAGTTATCATGCATTATGTTTCCAAGACTTGCGGAGTATATTTTGTGCTCACCCTTGCAACATCCCCAACTTTCCACAGAGGAGTTCGCAGAAGTTGAAGGTGACTATGAGTTATATGCTTGTGGTTATGATGAAGGCGATCCGGAATGCTAGGACGCGTACCCCAGTCGATTGCCTGTTTGGCAAATGGATGGGCTTATCTTGCTATTGTTATTTCGTTTCTGTTGGTTCTTATTGAACTCAAGCTATGATGCTGCTTATTTGTAATAATTGTCCATAAGGCTAATACTCTTTTGCTTAATTAATATTATTTGAATCGTGATATGGATGTGTTGTCATCATTGTTTCTACTATATGTGCTAGCTTTTCCTGGACTAGCTCAGGTTATACACAAAGGGTTAGGATTTGAAAATCCGGTCCCGACAATCCTTCTCCTGATGGTGTTCACTTTTCTGCAAAATGTTAGCTACAACAGAAGGTGCAACAATGGGCACCTCAAATGAAGCTAAAGGATCTTTTAAAGATTCAGCAAGCCTGTTTTCAGCTCTACAAGCAAATTTAATCAAGTCTGAAAGAGAACTATATGTTTCATCAATAATAACATCCTAAATTTCATGATTAAGTTCACGTATGAACCTAAGCTCAGTAGCTTCTTCACATTTTTGTAAACCACAACGCAACAAACAATTTTGCAATTCATGATAGTATTCTATAACAGTTTTAGAACCTTGTTTTAAGCGTTGAAGTTTAGTAAGCAAATATTCAGCATCATATTCAGGAACATAATCATTTCTCATAAGTCTTTTCATGGCATTCCAAGTTTTAGGTTCTTTATCACTTCTAGATATATGCTTCCACCAATATATTGCATTTGACGTTAACACTTTAACTGCGGCACTAATCTTTTGGTTCTCAGATAAGTCATAGTTTGCAAATTCTTTATCTACCTCTATCTCCCAATTAATATATGCATTAGGATTGAACTTTCCACCAAAATGAGGCAATTCAAACTTGATTTTACCTTGTTCATCATCCATTGATGAACCCGTGGTGATGTGTGGTGGGGCGACCGAGGCAGCGGGTCCATGCTGGGAAGCCGAGGCAGCAATGGGAACCTGTCGTGCACGTAGTACACCATTGTTGTTGCTTAGGAGATGATGAGGACTGAAAGTTCCAGGGGCAGCAGCTACGAGCATATAAAGTCTAGACAAAATAGTAGAAGGGTAGTGTTAGCAACTCCCTGAGTAGCCTCGATGCACCGGAGACGGTCGTCTTACAGCGACATTCGCTCATTAGTGAGTCATACATTGCCCTTCGTGCGTGGAGAATGATGTAGTGAACTCTTGTCACCTAACATGGTTAGTAGCAAAAAGGGAAACACAAAGGTTTATGTAATTCCCTATCAACTACTAGGAAGTGGAGAAAAATCGCTCAACTCTCAAGTCTTAACCAAAGCTCTTACAAGTTCTTACCGTGCAGCAGGAGTTGTCGGCCGTTGGCGGTGTCAAAAGTTCTCCGAAGCTTGGATAAAGCGATTGCCAAGGGACCGAACAAACTTACGAGGTAGAATATGTGGAGCTAGGTAGGCTATACTTATTTCCTATGCAATCTGATAATTCTAGTTATTGTAATGATAAGTAATGATCCAAACTAGAATTCACAAGTCCTAGTTGCCGATCTCAAACATATAAGCGAATTTCAAGGTAAATCACGCGCAAAAATAATGTAACTTAATCCAACCAATGGAATGAGCTAAATAAGAAAATTTTTAGCCCCAAAGCTCGTATTGTATAAGTTATGGAGAGACACTAGCTAATTGCTTCAGAAAAGGTAAAAAGGCACAAGACTACTCACTAATTAATACAATTGCACAATCTGAAAAATAATGAACACAAATTAGGGTTTCGCTCAATGTAGTGCTACCGGCCACTATTTTGTTTTCTTTTCTTTTTTTTTTTTTTTGGCCTTTTGGCTCTTTCTTTCTCTTTTCTTTCTTTTGTGACTTTCGACCAACGCTAGTATGAGCAAAGTTTTGAAATCCCCAACTCGATGTCACAAGACAGTGTGATATGATAATTCAAGATTATTCAATGTATCAAGTAGAGCAGCCCTAAGTAATATCAAATAGCTAGTCTCAATTAGGATCAAAGTATTCACAAAGGATGAATTGATTCTCAAAGGTATGTGTACTGATATTTTTGGCTTTTGTGGATTGTGGATGCTACTGGACTCAACCAACTCAAAGGAACAAGCTAGAACACAAATTGAAGTAAGATACCCAAATTCAATGTTTCTAGGGCAGTAGATTTGTCGCCAAGATTAAAGCTTCAAAACGACCGAATTTAGAAGGTTCACTATGGAAAGAATTGAAGCTTATGTCCTCAGCTTTCAAAAGAGTACAAGAGCATGCAATTTGGAACTCGGGTGTGAAAGTTATGGCTCAAAAATCGAACACCACAGAATACCCCCAATTTCAACCTGTGAGACCAATTCCGAATCCGAATCAAATTCGGTTTGAAGGAGTAAGAATCATAAAGGTCAACCAAAAATATTTTTGTAGAAGACTCTTCAAGGATTCAAGAAAGTACAAAAACTTCTTAATCGGAGTTTGGACGCAAAAGTTATTCATATTTGAAGTCAATGCTGTCCCAGGAGGCCGAATTGGATTCCAAAACGTGATGGATTTGATATCTCTCTCTTCTTGGTCCAAGGATGACGTGTTGGAGTTAGTCCAACCAGGTATGAATATATCCGTAGGAGTGATGTCGTCAAATCTCCTCCCATGAGTGCTCTCTTTTCATTTTATCCCTTGATCGGAACCACTCTGTTAGAAGGTGGATGGAACCTTCGCTGGTATTATACAACAATTACTCAATTTCATCAAAATTGGTTTACTTAAAATCCTGGATCTAAGGCTTTCAATCTATTAATCGTATTTGAAACGTGGCTTTACGCTTAAAAGAACCCAGAGCTTCATTTGATGAACAAATCATCTATTATAATAATCCCTCCATTAAAGATGGAAGGAATACCGGCCACCATTGATTTGAGCCGGCTCGGCGCCGCTCTCGGCTCACGGTTCGAGCTGAACGGGGGAAAAATTACGAGTAGGTCTTCTTTTTTTTGGAAAAAAAAATTACTTTTAGGTCTTTTTCGGAAAATAACGTTACGTTTAGGTCTTTTTTCGGAAAAAAAAAAAGATATATGACGTTTAGGTCCCTTTTTGTCCTTATCCGAAAAAAATACGTTTAGGTCCTTTTCCTGTAAAAAAATAGTTTTCCAGAAAAAAAAATACGCTTGCGTCATTTTTTGGGAAAAAAATACGTCTATGTCCTTTTTCGGAAAAAAAATAGATCATTTTTGCCTTTTCTTACGTGTGGAGCGGCGGTCGTGGCGTGGCACGCCCCGGTAACTCTCAGATACATTTATATCCTTTCAATCGTTCCGCCGAATAAATACGAGAAAAACATAATTACGTTTATATCCTTTCAACCGTTTCGCGTATTTCCTCAATTTACTCACGTAGGGAGCGATAGTCGTGCGTTTTCTCGATTTGCTCATGTAGGTAGCGGCGATCGCGGCGTGGTACGCCGCGTTAACTTATCTAGTTGTATTCTATGTGGTGGCTTGCTGAGTGCATTCATACAAACTCTTGCTCAATACCACTATTCACTGCATGAAGAAGAAGTGCATCACGAGACCTAGTCGATTGATTGTGGGCATATATCATATATCCTAAATGTTCCACTTGTGTTTTGGTTTTCACTGCAAGATTTCAACTTTTTTTGGCCTGATCGGCCCATTCTGTAAGATAGGCTATAATGCCTATGTACGCTTACTATAATATTTAATTACTCTTTTAATTGTGTACATTCTTGTGACGCACTTATGTAATTATGTACACTAGCTACTGATGCAGAGATTAGTACTATTATGTACAGTACAGAGGATTCCAGATTGCAAATCTGAGTCCCCACACGGGCCAAGGTGACCGCCACCAAGGTTTCGGATTTCATTTTCGGATAAAATACCGCCGTGGTCGGATACGAGATTTCGGCGAAATTCGGTAATTTCAGATTAATCTCGTCCAGAATTTCAAATTCAAAATTTGAATCCGGCTTGTTTGCTACCGGGAAGTACCGAATTTCAGCGAAAAATGGCGAAATTTCGGCCGTTTTGAAACAGGCCGAAAAGTGGTCGAAACAATGGCGAAAAATTTTCAAATTTTTTGTGGAGAGTTCTGACATATTGTTAATGTTGTCATAAAAATTTCAGATTTTTATGAAGCTACGTTAGAAAATTTCGAAATTTTTATTGGATGGTCGTGATGCATCATTAACCTTGCCGTAAATTATTTAGATGATTATCAATGTGTGAAGTTAGAAATTTATGAAGAATTTTGACTGAAATTCAAAGATTGAGTCACAGTTCGAAACAATTAATGTATATTGACATGACAATTAATAAGCATGAAATAAAATCGATACATATAACAATTCTTCACATATTTGCATATAATTGTTTCATACCTATGAAATACGGGCAGTCCACCTTCCTTCCTGGAATTGCATTAGCATGTAACCACTTTGACCATCCCCTCCCTAGCTTCTCCCGCCCCCCTGCTTGAATGCAGTGTCAATACGAGGTTGCTGCGGGGTACCACTCCGTGCAAGGTCAACATCTATGGAGGCATGGCTTTCCCTTGTCGATTTGGCCCGACCGAACATTTTGCTGATAGTCGATTGGATCGAGTGAGTCCTTGCACCACTCCCAGACCCCGAACCTTGCATCAAACCTTGCCTCCTGAGGTAGGCCTCTTCTTTGGAGGCCTTGATGGCCATCTTAAGCTGCTCCTCCTCCGTGGCCATGGTGGCCCACTCGCTGCAAGCCTCCTCCTTACGGAGGCGAATCGCCTGCTTATCCTTCTTCTTGTCTCGATTTCCACAGAGGTCCGCGAGTATGGCCTACCTAACCACTTTCGGAACGTTGGGGCAGGCCTTCACATCACCGGTGTGGCCAGCCAGATGTTCCTTAAGACGGGTCGCCCCTCTACCCTTCATAACATGGGTGCAGTAGTTGCACTTCGACCCTAAGCCGATGTGCTCCCTGTGATCCCATACGGTACCCTGACGCTCTGCCATCACGACTCACAAGAGCCAACAACAGAACAAAAAATATGCCAACGAAACACAACGAGTTAATTTCAGTACTAAAAGTGAAACACATATGAGCATGTCCTTGTATGGAGGGATTCATATTTCTTAACTCACTGATGTTTGCTTCTACGCATGATATATGAGCATGTGCTTGTATGTAGGGATACATTTTTTTTAACTCACTGATGTTTGAGTGACAGATGACCATGAGCATGTTTCACTGATATATGAGCATGAGCATGAGCATGTTGGCATAACTCACTGATGATTTTTTTCTACACAAGATATATGCGCATGAGCTTCAAGATAACTCCTAATTACAATGCCTACAACCATATACACCTTGTAGACTTCAGTGCATACCAATGTTTTTGCATATGAACCAAAATCCAACCAAAAAATAAATGCATACCGATTTTTTTTGGCCGAAATTTCGCTGCTACACCCCGAAATTTCGTTGCTGGGACCCGAAATCTCACCCTCCACGGCCGCGATTTGCTCGCCGGCGCCCGGATTTGGCCGAACTTGGCCGGAGTACAGAGAGAAGATGAGTTTTTCACTGGGGAAGGTGAAGTTCGCAGAGGAAGCTATCCTGTGAACTTGTGAAGCCAGATCAATGATTGAAGATGTATTAAAACCAGTCCACTCTGAACATATAAAACAATTTATTTGTGAACCTTAAAACACATAAGCACCCATAGCTCAGTGGTGAAGCTCACCTCTAGCAAACAAGAAGTCTTGAGTTCAAATCTTCATACTTGCATTTTTTCACAACTTTTTTTTGCATAGTTTTGGGCATTTAAAAATTATAAAAAAATTTGTACACAGTTGGAAAGCATCAATTATGTTGTCATAAAATTTTGAGATGATGATAAATCATAAAAAATTCCCAAAAATTATGAAAGTGTTACTTCACAGTAGCTTTTTTTGGCATAGTTTCAAGCATGTAAAAATTATTAAAAAAATTGCATAGCTGGAAAGCATCAATTATATTCTCATAAAATTTTGAGATCATGATCAAACATAAAAAATTCCCAAAAACTGTTAATGTAGTACTTCACAGTTTTCGAACTGTACAGTACGTGCTTGTACCATATGCAATTTTTGATTGAATAGTCAAAAATAGTTCCAAAATTTTGAAACTTTTACAAAAGGGTTATGAGAGAGTTATTAAGCTCTCATAAAAATTTCAGCTAATGATCAAACATGAAAAAAATTATAAAATTCTAACACTGTCATCGCCTGGTTTATCCTAATTCTGTTTTCATTTTTAAAACATAACAAATGACGTTAAAATATTTTAATAAATTTTATTTATTATACTATATATCTCATGATAGTCCCATAAATTTTTATACCATGAAAATGCTTCCTCAATTTTCTAAAATTTGGAGAGTGTTTCTGCCGAACTGCTAAAAAGTCTCAAAAATTAACTTTTTTGACAAATTATCACTGAAGATCACTTACTTATAGCTTATTGATGTCATTACGGTCAAATCCGGCCAAAACATTGAAAAATCCGGTTTTGGATGGCGAAATCTCGGCGGTATTGGGCGAAATCTCGTCGAAAAAAACGAAATCACTGTAGCATTTTCAAATTTTTTATCCGGCCGGTTTGCTGAAACTCGTTGGGCTCCGAAATCCGAGATTTCAGCGAAATTTCACCGAATTTTGTTTCCTTGACCGCCACCACCTCCGTGCTAGTGCAGCAAGGTCCAGTTCCTACAATACGTGACTTTTCTTGGGCCTGTCTATGAGATGGGTTAGGCCGAATTTGCAAAGAGCATTAATCATGTCTGAATGATACTACTCACTCTGAATGTGCAATGGTTGAATGTTTAAATCAATTTAATAAATCATAAAAATTCCGCGCACTGGTGAGTCGCCACCGTCCGCGTGCTTCTGATCAGATGGTGGCACGGCTCAATCTGGCTCTAGCGTTTTTCCCATGTGTGGTAAATACACGGGTTTATTGGTGCGTGCCGAAACGGCACTAGATGAGCCAACTGAAAATGCAAAATCTCACGGCCCATAGAGCATCGTCGATCGTCATCCCGCCCTTTCCCAGATCTGCAAGGCCGCAAGCATCAGCCTACAAAAACACCACTCTAAATGCAATGCTTCCAGCTTCCGACCCGCACGCCACTGCTGCAACCCCCGAACCCTAAGCAATCCCCTGCTCACCATGGCGTTGCCCTACGACCGGGAGGATGACGCACCGTCGTCGCACGGCAGGGCCGGCGCGTACGACCCCAGCTACATGCCGGACTCGGTGAAGACGTTCGTCGTGCACCTATATCGGTACATCCACGACAAGAACGTCTACAAGATCCACCAGATGTACGAGGGCGGCTTCGAGTGCCTCTCCGATCGCCTCTTCCGCGATACGCCCTGGCCCTTCGCCGAGGCTGTCGCTCCCTACTGCTACGGCGATCACATCTTCCTCCACCTCTACCGCGTGCTCTGGTACCGCCACGCCTAAGCGCGCCTATGCCCGCTAACCGCCAGCCACCGTGCTAATCGAGTTGTGAAACAACTACTGCGACGTCTTCAGCGTCATCCTCCACGGCGTTGTCAATATGCAGCTTCCCAACCAGTGGCTCTGGGACATGGTCGACGAGTTCATGTATCAGTTCCACAGCTTCTGCCAGTATCGCGCCAAGCTCAAGAATAAGAGTGAGGATGAGCTCCAGCAACTCAAGCAGTTCGACAAGGTAAAACGTTCGTACATCCTAATTGATTATGTTAGTTTCTTTTCCAACGTCAAGTCGAGATCGATGCGGCTAACGTTTTAAACTAAACCGACTCAAAATTTTAAAAATTTGTTGGCCAGATAAACTACAAACTATGTAACAATCTCCTTCCATCTCAACCATTCGTGCTAGATCCAACAGATCAGCTGCTCTGGAGGAGAACGAACCGTCACCAACTCCTAATTAGAAGTAGTAGAGAATATTCTTTTGGTATCAGCTTGTTTCGAGTGTTTCAACAGTTGTTTCCAGTAGTAGATTATAATTTGTTCCACTAGTAGCTTTGGTTTTTTTCCACTATAATTTTTTGTTTGTTCACCCGAAACTGACCCATTTCATTTCCCTACAAGTTATTAAGATTGAAGCATTTGAACATCGCCCATGAACATCTGCAACATTAGACCTTAAGAACATATGTCTCCCACATCGTCAATTCACCATTTTTCTACCATTGAAATATTGTCTATGAGCTGCTGGAACATTAATGCAAAATGCGTGAAACATTCCGTTATGGAACATCTGTGTCCTACCTACTGTAACATTCAAACAATCTGCAACACACGTTAAACGTGAAGCTTGTGGCTCCTCGCATGAGAAAGAAACATCATGGGCCTGCACTCGGTTATTTGCCAGTCATGCAGCCCATATGAGCTCCCATCTCTGGCCCCTGCTAGCCAGGTTGCTGTAAGTTGCGATCTTTGCTAACTGCCAGATCCGAAAATCATGGGACTAAGCCCCACCAAATCGCGCTCTGATCGGAAGCATGCTAATGACTTTGGTTTTGGTCCCGATAGCCTACGCTATTTAAGAAGTGAGAAGCCGGAACTCAAAATCACGTTTTTGTTCTTGAGTTCCACTACTCCCGACACCCCATCCGATCAAGGGTTTCAGCGTGAGGCTACCAAAGGCCCTAACCATCACCGTGAAGATCACGGTGCTCCCATTTTCTTCATCGCGCCTACTGTGTCATCTTCTTCACCGACGCTCAAAACTACGAACCCTAATGGTCGCTTCCTCTTCACCGGGTCAGTAAACTCATCTAATGCTTATTTCTGCATAATTGTTTCTGTGATCATGTTCTTAGACTAGCTAATGGTTTAAGTATTAGTTCTTTTAATCTAACATTTGGTATCAGAGCACTGATAGTCTAATCTTGATCCATATTAGCCCAGTTAGACCTTAATTTGGCTCGGTTTTCGGTCCTTGTTCTTCGGTTTATAGTCGGTTTTGGGTTGTTTCGGCTTGGTTAGCATTTAGGAGGGGATAAGAGCAAATCCTAAACCCTAATCCCATGTTTTTCTCTAAATCCCAAATCCCAAATCAAGCAAACCTAAAAGCTCTAAAGTGGAGTTTCGGGCTTACCTCACCGGTCGTCGTCGTTGCCAACTTCCTTGCCCAGTCGCCATCGGCCGCTCCGTGCGCCCTCTCGCCATGGCCATCGCGGGCCAAAGCTTTGCTCGTGACGCGTGCGTGCCGGCTTGTGGTTTCCTCCTTGGAGTCGCGCGCGGGGTGTCGCGTCGTTTCGCCTGCTCGCTTCCCAGCCCGCTCGCCGTGCGCGGCATCAAATTTGCCGACATGCTCTTTCGCATCGTGGCCGCCGCAGCGATTTTACCGTCAGGGTTGAGCCGAATGGCTTTAGGGTTTTGCTCGCGGGTGTTTTGTTCTGGCTCGGAGGCATCTCATCCATTCGATCGCGATCTGCGGCTGAGATTCGTGCGCGGGCACTCCTGGGCCGGCGGGGTTTCCATCTCTGCTGGGCCGACTTTTCGGCTAGGCCACACTGCTCATTGGCTTGGGCCGCATAAGGTTTTGTGTTGGAGTTTAATAGTTTTAGCCCATTTTAGTTTGTATTCATATTGTCTTTTAATTCACTAATAAGCATTGTTAATTATTATTTTTCCTGGGCATTCATGTTATGATTAATTTCATGTTTTAATTTTTGGGCATATTATTTAATGTGGAAGTTAATTTTTTCCATATGATGATTATTTCTTAGGATTATCTCTAATTAAAATGGAACCAACGGGAAATTTTAATTAGAGATTATTGTTTAATGTTTAAAATTGGGATTATGTTATGACAATGATCACATACTGACCAACGTTATTTATGAACATGTGTCACCCATAAGATAATTTAGTTCTTTTTCGTCTCTGCTCAACGGTGATGCGAATTTGAACTTTAATTTTTCATGTGAACTAATATTTATTTTGGGCTTTAATTAATTTCAGTGCATATTCTTATGATTAATGTTGTTCCTCTTCATGCACTGCAATAATTAATGTCAATTACCCAGTAATAATGCATCATTTTATACACCTTTTTTTAATGTTTAGTTGCCCTAAGTAATGCAATTATGATAATTGAGGAATGCGCAAATTTAGTTAATATTTCCTGGCCTATTATGATTAAGTTTGTCTCAAATCAAAACAGAACCAATGGGAAACTTTGATTTGGGACTATAACCAAGTTTTGGACATTAATATATTTAAATGTTGACTTTTCATGGTTGTATTTCGACCAAAGTTGTTTATAATCATGAATTGTCAAAATTTATTGCCCACTGATGAAATGTTTTAGATCCTAAGCCATGCATTATTAATGAGCCCATCTTTGGGCATAAGTTTTAGGCTGGTTTTTGGATGTTTTCTAAGATAGACCACAAATAACGCTTTAGTGCATTCCGAAAATAAGTTAAGATGTGATTATTTAAGTATTATTTTACTACCTGAGTTGTTTATATTTCCTCATATGTTACAATTTCTTATACCCTAAATTATGAGCTTAAGTTTTTCCCTTATTTTCAATTTAACATTTAATTTACTGCTCATTAATTATTAATTGTTTACGCTTCCGCAATTAAGTACTTGATGTCTAATGCTCAGTAATTTCTTATCATGTGATTAATTTTGTCTCTTATTAATGTATTCTGCTTTGAGACAATGTGATTATGAATAATTAAATGCTTCATGACTAGATACTGACCAACGTCTTTTATGGGTCATGTGACATTTAATTAATTCTCATGTTAATTGAGTTATTGAGTCTTTTCAAGCTATTATATGATAAAGACTACATTATAATTAAGATATCTCTAATTAAGATGGAACCAACGATAAGTCTTAGTTAGAGATTTAATGAAGTTTTGGGATTATGTTGTGACACACGGTTATATTCCGACCAAAGTTAATTATAGTCATGTGTCATTCATTCCCATTGCTTCTCTAATCAAAATGGAACTAACGAGAAGTTTTGGTTAGAGATTTTATGTTATTTAAGGATTATGTTTTATGGCTCGTGGTTACATACTGACTAGCGTTGTTTGTAATCATTTGCCATCCCCATTAGTGAATCCAGTTATTTTTCGTTTTCTGCCAAAAGGTGATGTGAAGACGGACTGCTGATTCTTTTCTCACGTTAAGTTCTTCGTTTTTTCCTGATGGTGAAGCGAATTAGAATTGTTAAGCTTTGTCATTAGCATGTTATTAACCTAATCAGTGTAGGGTTAATTTCATGACTGACAATCATTCACATTTTGTGGATATTAAGTAATGATCAGTGTTATATCCCTATTATCAATTCAGCCATAAGTTCTTCGGCTGTTTCTAGTACCCTAATAAGAAATAGAATTATTTATTAGTATATTATTCTTGAGGTTATTGATTACGCACACAAACATAATGTTGATGATTAGCTCCCATTAGAAGAAGCATCTAATAACTTAGATATCGATAAGAATTCAATATTCTGATGACTAGTGGGAGCAATTTAAGCAAATGTCCCTTTTGATCATAAAATTTAGGATCTGGAGGAGTAATCCTCCAGTTAAATTATGACTATCTGGCAATAATGAAAAAGCATTATGAAGCTCCTCAAAAGTTCTTACTAGTATTATGATCATAAGAGTGCTCAAAGTCAATGAGCTAGGACATGAAAAATTATTGGAGCCTTTCCAATTCACTTCATTACGTCATTCATAAAGAATGTAACGACAATAATGAAGAATGAAGAATGAGAAGTGAACTATGATGGTGCCTATGAATGTGAGCATTCATAAAGAAAGTTGACTAAATGCTAAGATAGAAGACTACGTTTATACTGCCAATATTACCTTAAGACTACGAAAGTTTAAAGTGAAGCCTTAGAGAATGAATAGGAGGCTAATGTTGAAGCTGTTGGAAGTTTTTCATCAGTACTAAGTTATGTTTTCACCCTCCATCCTAATAATGTAATTTATGTTCTCATTATGAAAAATAATTTGCAATTCACTTTTATTTGGGGAGCATTAAGTATGTTGCTAACTCTATTGGCTTCATCAAAAGTGAAATATTTATGAGAGTTCATCGAAATTGTGGCATGGTTGCTTGTACTACATTTCGATGGGGAGAGTGGAACGTCTCATTGAGAAAAGAAAAGCTTCATTATATGAGACATAAACCCCATGATCAAATTTATTACTCTATTAAAGATACTCTCCTTATCAATAAGTTTAATGGATGGAAAGATTAAAGATAATTAATATCAATATCTTACACTCTGGGAAAATTAAGATACTTAAATACGTGGGATTATGTCAAGATTCCATCCAGACTAAAGGGTACCACTGAATTTATAGAAATGTTGATTTTAGTGGGAGCTCTGAGGCAAGGTAAACTGTACTTACGACAATCGTGCTTATGCTCCAATGCCGATAGTCTGAGAGAATAGTAATCTTTTGTCTCTAAGAGTCCCACCTCAAGTTGATTCTGAAATTTATGAATATGCGAGCCTCACATAAAGATACCTTAAGTTTTAACCTTAAGACCAGTGGGAGTAAATTTAATCTCTTAGCTGTTTATATGGACTTAACTGTTTATATATAGACAATGTCTTGTTGACTATCAGCAATAGGGACATTAATGTTTAAGACCCAAATATTTCCTTTCTCTTCTGGGAATTAAGATTGTCTTGGTGATGTCTCTCATGTTTTGACTATTAAGATTCACCAAGATAGGTCCAATATTAAGGAAGTTTACTCCGATTATTAAGGGTAACAAAAGTTTTTCTTACATTCCACTGTCATGAACATTATGAATACTTAAGTTTATATGCGCCCTTATTTAACGTTTGTAACTGGGATACTTGGCAAATATTAATCCAGGACTAGACCACTGGAAAACTATTAAAGACAACTTTGCATCGTGGGCAAGGTGCTAATGATTGCATGCTCACATATAAGTCTGGTAATCGTAAAGTTGTGGGTTATTCAGACATCGATTATGCAAGGTGTGTTGATACTAAAAAATCCACATCAAGTCAAATCTTCAACCTTGCAGAAAGAGCTATATTGTGGAATGACTCTAATCTTAAGGCATCATTAATGACGCAAGCAGACTTGTGGCATGTCATAAGGCTATTAGATAATGAGAAATCCACAATAGGCTATTGTGGTTTAAGAATAAGAAAATTTAATTTTGGCTTAGGATTCTATCCCGGAATTTATTATGAAAGAGTGCAATTTTTGCTTCGAGTAACATGTCAAGTGGTGCTGCCAAACACATGACATTGTGAAAGATGTAATCCAGAATCGAATTATTGATGTTCAGCCTGTAATGATTGAGTATCATGTTTAATATATAAGTTTATGCATCATGTTTAGTTTAATGATTCCCTGTTAAAGGCTTGTCTCAAAATTAGTGCTGACATAAGACTTATTGACAGCCTATACTTCTGGGACAAATTGAGATCTCAAAACTTCGACTCTGGAAATTACAAATTTTGTTTTCACTCCTTTTTCAATATGCACATGATGACAAATGAAAACAAACTGCACAAAAGGACCATAAGTGTACAAGCCATCTCCCAAATAAGTATAAGTAATTATCTTATCGAGATAGAATGATGCACTATAGATATTAGGGTTGCAGTGGTGCTTAAATTAATCGTTGTAATACTTTATCTTGGTATGTTGTTCTGTTGAGTGTGGATTTATGATGTTAGCCTTACGATCAAGTGGGAGAATGTTAGTTGTGATCTTGGCTAACTGCCTGATCCGAAAATCATGGGACTAAGCCCTACCAAATCGCGCTCTGATCGGAAGCATGCTAACGACTTTGGTTTTGGTCCCGATAGCCTACGCCATTTAAGAAGTGAGAAGCCGGAACTCAAAATCACATTTTTGTTCTTGAGTTCCACTATTCCTGACACCCCATCCGATCATGGGTTTCAGCGTGAGGCTACCGAAGGCCCTAACCATCACCGTGAAGATCATGGTGCTCCCATTTTCTTCATCGTGCCTACTGTGTCATCTTCTTCACCGATGCTCAAAACTACGAACTCTAATGGTTGCTTCCTCTTCACCGGGTTATATAGTGAACTCATCTAATACTTATTTTCGCATAATTGTTTCTGTGATCATGTTCTTAGACTAGCTAATGGTTTAAGTATTAGTTCTTTTAATCTAACAGTTGCAACCAGAAGGCGACGTGTTCCTATCCATCTGTGTTCCACTGGTAGGAGCACCCCTTAGGACTCACGGCGAAACAGATGGCAACACACGCAGTGCCACTCTCTGCGTCTCGATCTCCTTATTATCTCATGCATTTGCGTCTGTCATCCCACTTCCTCCTCATCCTTTCCTCCACCTTCGGAATGGCACTGGCGACAGGAGATCTCTTGAGATGGGCTTCTCTTTCTCCCAGTGTCTATGTCCCACTTGTCCCTAACGATTCCTCCCTCCTCATTCTTCTTCCACTCTATTCCTGAAGAAATATGGATGCCAAGTAAGAGATCATAGATTGTTACCACTAGACGTGTAATGTAGTGGAAGAAGAGTTGAAGTAGTCCAATTCAACGTAGCACGTGACCTCGAGCAGTGATCGATCGTCCTCAAGCAGTGATCGAATAGCACGAATAGTGGTCGATCTTGCTTAAGTGGTGATCGAACATGCTCCAACTATCGTCCAGATCAGTGTCGCAGTAGCAGCAATGCCTCTACCGAAGTCCACACGTTCGGGAAAGAACCGATTCCCGAACGCCGTGCGTCGGTGTGCTAGCACCAACATGCGTGGTAGGGCCTGAGCAGTGACAGGTAGGTTTTTCGGTGCGTGCGATAGTGCAATAGTTGCATCCCCTTAGCCTTAACATACTCCCTTTATATAGTCTCTCGGTGAAACCCTGCGTTAGGGGCCTAACCAAGGTGTAAAGCCCACTTGGTCTATTAGTGATGGAACCTATCCGAAACAATGTATTCCAACATGTTAAGTGTGTAATCCTATAGGTTCATGCATATTCGGTCATGGCCCAGAAACTCCTTTCGGCCCATAAGTCGGTAGCGGCCCCCCAGCAGGACATAGCGACATCCAAATATACACAAAGATAATATCAGATGAACCTATATAGTTCTCATATTCCGATTCCTTTGCCTCACGATATATACCAGATCGAACTTAAGGCGAGAAACTTGCCATCCTATGATAGCTCGATACTTCACTCGTTCTATAGTAGATTACTCAAATGCAATTGCAGTTACCACCCCCACATTTTGTGGACAACAATGAAATGTCAAAATGGACTCGACCTAGGTGCCCAATTCATTACAACGAAACGAATGCCGGAGCTCCTAGCCAAGTTTTTTTTACATATATTTTATAAAGAAACCCACGCTCCTGCCCCTTTCCAATCCTTCCACTAACTGCTCTTAACAATTGGCATAGATGTTACTTTATGACACGATCATCTTGTACCCTGAGAAATATTAAAGGTTATGAATAGAGCAAATAAATTTTGGTATAAGATAGGCCATGAATAGGCCAATCAGCCAGCTATATCACTATACATTAGTACATTGGGAAATAAATGGCAGTACTGTTGTTATATATCGATATATCTAAACAATAATAGTCTACTTGCGAAATTGATTTGGTTTCTGAAATTTCTATCTATAGTTTGGTATCAATTAATAATATAAAATAACGTTAAGTAGATGCAATGAGAAGCCAATGCTGATAGAGTTTTGACATAAAGAAGAAAAGGCATAAGTGCATCTGTAGTAAATAATTCATAACGGAGGTTGTTAAACAACAACAGAGCTCAAATCGTACCATGAATTGTAATCAGGAGGATCGTGTAGGATCACGGTAGAGTCATGATAGAATACTACAGGATTATGCAATTTTGCAGACTACGAAACACTCAGGTGTTAGTTATTTTCTAGCCTTTTGTTCAAGTTGGATCGTCGACAGTTTAGACACTTGAAATAAAAAAATTTAATATGACTTAATATTTAAAAATTAATGTGAATTGGAAGCTACTAGAAAAATACGAACAAAATGGAAGAATATCATAGAAAATGATTTGACCTTAGCTAACAACATGGAAAGAATAGTAAAATGCAAATATTTCTTCATTATTAAAGAAGTTATTTGCATTTGGAATCACCATAGTATTCTTTGATATGGGGAAGTTCCAGCTAATGTTTGAGACAAGCTTCTTCAACATGAGTGAAAAGACATTAATTACTCAAACGTAGATGTAAAATGACTATCTAACCACCTAGATCAATTTTGAAATACATAGAATCGGGTAGCATCTTAGATGGTACATTTTGATCTTACAATACTATCCTACCAGAGTATGTCTGATTCGATTCAAGATCGCAATCCTAACAATCTTCAGCACATCACTGCATTGTTCTGTAGATTTCATTTTTAAACTCGATCAGAGCATGAAACTTCTAACGTGAGGTTATCACCTGCAGTGTGCGAACACCTTAATTTATGTTGTAACTTTTGATCAACAAATTTTGTCTGTTGAAGTATACTAGGTTGGGATTGCGCGCTATGCCGCGCCGCGTGAATTTTGGTGCATCACTCTGACGGGAAGGAAATTCTCAAAAAACTTGCAGGACCTCTCCGTAAATTTCCAAAAACCCGAGGGCTTTTTTGGGAAACTGCCGGTGCAGACCTCTTCTAAAATTTGCGGAACCCCAGGGACTTCATGCAAGAAATGATGTCATAGGACTCTTGCGTAAATCTTCGAACCCGAGGGCTGTCGAGTAAAGTCATGCAAGACCTCTTCGTAAATTTGCGGAACCTTGAGGGGCTTCATGGAAAATCGTCGACGCATAACTCTTCGTAAATTTTCGGAACCTAGTGGGCCTTCACGTAAAATCGTGGACGCATAACTTTGTCCGAGGAGAGAGAACCCTCAGGTTCAAGTTGCCAGGCAATAAAAATGATTATAAATTGAAGAAAGGCAAACCGTCAATTGGTTCATGAACTTTAAGGCACTCTATCTGTGTTAATGTCTTGGAGGGAATTTTGGCAATGGCCTATGAACTTTGGGGCATATGATCAAATTTCTCTATCAACAATTGCTCACAGTATTTTAGTACAGACAATGTAAGAAAAAAGGGAAAATAGTATAGATTCAAACATCAGCATGTTGTGAAATCCAACAAAACTTTTTATTTACACGTATTAGTAATATCAACTGGTTTAGTGGAACTACTCATGTTTTGGTGCTTCTCCTTCAACTTTGTACCGCATCATGATACTGACAAGGAGTGTTGGTTCTAACATAACTGAATTCTTAGTTTTATTAAACCAAATTCCACACCCTCAAAGTTTGATAGAGGTCTAAAGGCAAGAAAATGTAAAGTTTAATAGAGATTTAAAGGTAAGAGAATGTAATGCAACCATTGATATAACCTACAACTAACCTTTCTCTCCAGCTATCTTTCTGCAAAAAGCTATGCCTTTACTGTGAGAAGACCAATCTGCTGTGCCGCCAAAACCTGGAATCCATACATAAAAGGAAATGCATACCATGTCAGCATACTGATGATCCGTAAGTTACAAAAAATGCTCAAGCAGTCTAAAAAAAGCGAAGGTCACAAAAGACACAAAGCAACAACTTAAAACTCAGGGAGATATATTCTGTTATACGACCGGCTTGGGATCACATCTATTATCGCCGGCACGGTCGAAGGAGTCCAGCGCTCGAAGAACCAGGGGAGGCTCCGCAACGCGCAGAACTGGAAGCAGCATAGCTAGGGCGAGTCGTTGCTGGGCCAGGCGCAAGGCTGTGCATGTTATTTAGTTTTTCTTTCCAATTGTGTTTCCTTAATTAAAGGGTGTGCTATCTTTTGTTTGTTAAGCAACAGATTATTTCCCATCTGTTAGGGAAGATCGGTGGCTATTAAAGAGGAGAAATAAAAGAAGAAAAGGCATGCTTTTTGTTGGTGCCACAAAAGAATTCATCCAGGTGGTGGCTCCGAAAACAGCCAACATACCTTCGGCAGACGCAACTCTGGCTGCGACGTCGAGCAGTCTACGTTCCGGCCAACGGCCAGGTACCCGAGCGTACGAGCGAGCGCACCCCACGCGAGCTTGTATCAATTTGGTATCAGAGCCGACTCCTAGTGCCACGACGTCGCCTTCTTTGGAGGAGCGCATATCCGAGTTGGAAGCAGAAGGGAAGGAGACGCGACGTCTGTTAGAAGAAGTCCTCAAGCATGTTAAGGCTAAGGGACCGGCCGAGGAAGCAACTTCATGTGATGTCATGAACCATCATTCGCGAGGGTCGGTGCGGTTTCTAGAGGGAGGCTGTCATCATCTGGCAGCTCGCGGCGAGGATGGGCACGACAGAAGAAGACCATTCGGAAGAGGGCGTGAGGATGAAGAAGGCCGGAGGTGGACACCTCGTCCGCCACGGTTTGATCTGTCCGAGTATGATGGAACTGATGATTCCCTAAGTTGGCTACGGCAGTGCGAGCGCTTCTTTCGCTTCCATAGAATTCCAGATGAAGAATGGGTGGAGCTCGCAGGAATCCATCTGCGCGAAGAAGCCTTGGAGGTGCTGGATAATTGGCAGTTGGAGGAACCGTGGATCGCCTGGGATAGTTTCTATGAAACCTTCAATCATCGGTTCACTCGTCATTCCAGCGTTGGTCCTCTCGGTGATCTGGTCAATCTCAAACAGGGAAGTAAGCGGGTGGATGATTATGCAAAAGAGTTCCAGAGTTTGTTGGCGCGAACTAGTCGCATGCGACGCACAGATCAAATTGAGAATTTCACGGCAGGGCTCTCATTTGCCTTAGCCGCGGATGTCCGTCATAAGCGGCCGCGCGATCTAGCTGAGGCAATCGGGTTTGCACGTGAGGCTGAAATAAGAAAGGATGCTTGGCTTGCGGAAGCAGCGCAGATGGGAATGATGTCCGCCACAAGAACATGTCTGCTGTTTAGCCGAGGAATTGAGTCTGCTGTGACTACGCATTCTAGTGCCCCTGCAGGAGTGCGGCCAAGCAATACCACGGTCAAAGGTTCTAGTCAGTCAATGGGGCAACCGAAGGCATTGGTCATGGCAGCAGCGGCCACACCGATGAGTTCCCAAGGCAGCGCGGCTCCGGTGACTTCGCGTCTCAGGCTTAGCGCGGATCAATTAGCCGACCGGCGCGCCAAGGGCTAGTGCTACAATTGTGATGAAACATACACCCGTGGTCATCGATGCAAACGGTTGTTTCATCTCGAGATTAAAGAAGAAGATGAAGAGGACGAGGGGGACGAAGCTGCGTCAGAAGAAGAACCGTCTCTGTCCATGATTGCTGTGCTAGGGACGAAGCATGGAGACACGATGCAAGTCCTGATTGGGATGGGGAAGCGCAGTCTTCATGGCCTTATTGATAGCGGAAGTATGCACAACTTCATGAGTAGTTTCGCGGCAAGCCAGAGCTCTTGGGAAAGACGACGGGAGTTCCTCGGCAAGTAAAGGTGGCTGGAGGTGACCGTCTACCATGTTTGGGTGTAGTTCCGGCCACCGCATTCTCTATCCAGGCGTAGGAGTTCAAGGCGCCATTTATTGTGATACCCCTAGATTGTTTTGATGTGGTATTGGGAGTTCAATGGTTGCGCACACTGGGAGAGATTCAATGGAATTTTCAGACTCTAACAATGACTTTCGCATGCCAGGACAATCGAGTCACTCTGTATGGGTTACAAGGTAAAAGGCAACCCCATCTGCTGCAAGTTACAGCAATAGAAGACTCCCTCGTCCAAGACATCGTGGGCACATATGAAGACATTTTCGCCGAACCTCAAGGATTGCCACCCTCCAGGCATTGCAATCATTGCATATGCTTAGCAACAGGCACTGATCCGATAGTGGTGCGTCCTTACCGGTATCCGTATCGGCAAAAAGATGAAATTGAAAAACAATGTGAAGCCATGCTGCAGCAAGGAATTATCCGTCCGAGCAGGTCTCCCTTCTCATCACCTGTTTTACTTGTTAAAAAGGCCGACAGGTCGTGGCGTTTCTGCGTCGATTACAGGGAGCTTAATGCACGGACTATCAAGGATAAATTTCCAATCCCTGTCGTAGAAGAATTGCTTGATGAATTGAGAGACGCTCGATTCTTCACAAAGTTGGATCTTCGGTCGGGATATCACCAAGTTCGCATGCGGGAGGAGGACATCGCCAAGACGGCGTTTCAGACACATGAGGAATTTCTCGTGATGCCTTTTGGTCTATCCAATGCACCCTCGACTTTTCAGGCTTTAATGAATGAAGTTTTGCATGATTTTCTCCGCAGGTTCGTCTTAGTCTTTTTTGATGACATCTTGATATACAGTCGGACGACGGAGGACCACGGGGAGCACTTACACAGCGTGTTGGGTCGTATCCAGCAACATCGGCTATACTTGAAAAAATCCAAATGTGCATTTGCGCACGCGCGCATCAGTTACTTGGGCCATATCATTTCTTTCAATGGGGTGGAGGCCGATCCAGCCAAGCTTCAAGCAGTATCGGAATGGCCACGGCCGATTTCAGTCACGACAGTGCGCGGGTTTCTGGGCCTCACGGGGTACTATCACCGCTTTATCCGGCATTATGCTTCCCTAGTGGAAGCCTTGACGGCCTTGTTACGGCGGAATAACTTCAATTGGTCATCGGCCGCAGAGGATGCCTTTCTCAAATTGAAGACAGCACTCATCTCGGCACTAGTTTTGCAAATGCCGAATTTTTCGGCACCATTTATTGTGGAGTGCGACGCCTCCGGTACAGGGATTGGCGCAGTTCTACAACAATTCGACCATCCCATTGCATATTTTAGTCGCAAATTGGCTGACCGACACATGAAGCTAGCAGCTTACGAGCGGGAGCTCATTGGGTTATCAAAGGCAGTGCGACACTGGCGGCCATATCTTTGGGGGCAATCATTCGTGGTTCGTACAGACCACGACAGTCTCAAATACTTACTCGAGCAGGTCCTCGTGACACCGCCGCAACAACATTGGTTGAGTAAACTCATGGAATTTGATTTTCAGATTGAATACAAACCAGGGAAGACGAACTTAGCAGCCGACGCACTTTCTCGCGTCCACCACTCCGGGGTACTCTGCGCCGCCCTCTCGTTTCCAGTGGGCATCACATGGGACCAATGGCGTACTGAACTCCAAGGACACCCGGAGGTCCAACGACTCTGTGTGCATTGGGGCCAACCTTCCGTCTCCAATCAGGCTTCGACGCCACAAGCAGTGATAATGCCAAACCCTTCAGCGGTAGCGGACCTTGGCACTACGACGTCATCCAACAACCAGCCCGTCCGCTCGGGGGACTCTCGCGTATCGACTACTTTCGGGACGCGCGCTGCTGCGACCAGCCAGAAGGAGCGCTGGGACGTGCGCGACAGGCTGTTGTACCGCAACAACCGGCTCTTCATTCCAGCAGATTCAGCCCTAGTGACCGCAGTCATCGCGTCTGTGCATGACCTTACGCACGAGGGCGTTCAGAAGACCCTGCAGCACTTCCAGTCAGAGTACTATTGGCCAAAACAACGCCAGACAGTCGAGCAATACGTCGCCCGGTGTGCCAACGCAGTAAATCTAGCACTCTTTCTCCGGCAGGTCTTCTCCAGCCACTCGCCATACCGTATCAAGTTTGGGCGTACATTTCCATGGATTTCATCACCTCACTTCCGCGGTCGCAGGGCAAGACGGCTATCCTCGTGGTCGTTGATCGTCTATCGAAATATGCACATTTTATGGCTTTGAAGCGACCCGCTACCGCCCCTATGGTCGTCTCTCTCTTCTTCGACCAGGTGGTCAGGCTCCATGGATTTCCAGAATCCATTGTTTCAGATCGCGGTCCGGTCTTCCTCAGCGCCTTTTGGCAGGATTTGTTCAAGCGGTGTGGAACGGCTCTCCTCTGAGCATATCATCCCCATACGGACGGCCAGACCGAGATGGTAAACCGCACAGTCAAAATGTATCTACGGTGCCTAGCAGCGGACAATCCGGCCACCTGGGCGCGGTGGTTACCGTGGGCGGAGTTCTGTTACAACACTTCGTTTCACTCAGCCCACCGATTGATGCCTTTTGAATTGGTCTATGGCCGTAAACCTCCTCCATTGATACCCTACCAGCAGGGCGCCACCGTTATTAACACAGTCGACTGTCAATTGGTGGATCGCGACACTCTCCTTCAGCAGGCAAAGGAGCGCTTGTTACAAGCCCAGAACCGCATGAAGCAAAGATATGACGCTCATCACCGCGAAGTGGAGTTTCAGGTGGGGGATTGGGTATGGCTTCGCCTCCAAAATCATCATCAGTTTTCCGTACGGGACAATCCTCCTCATAAATTGGGAGCTCATTTCTTTGGTCCTTATCAAGTGGCGGCACGCATCGGTCAGTTGCTTACCATCTGACATTACCCGTGGGAGCTCGTCTTCACAACGTTTTCCATGTTTCCTTGCTCAAAGCTTTCAAGGGAGACCCACCAGGCGGGGCGCCCTGGTTACCAGCAGAGTTCACCCCAGCCACGGAACCCGCCAGGCCTGAACCCCATCGGTTACTGGCTCAACGGTTTGTGCAAGGCAAACGCCAGTTTTTGGTTCATTGGACGGGCGAGCCACAGGACAAAGCCACATGGATGGATGCAGGAACCGTCGTTCATATCCGAACTGCAAGCTTGAGGACAAGCTTGTTGTTTTTCAGGAGGGGAGTGATGTTATACGACCGGCTTGGGATCACGTCTATTATCGTCGGCACGGTCGAAGGAGTCTAGCACCCGAAGAACCATGGGAGGCTCCGCAACACGCAAAACTGGAAGCAGCATAGCTAGGGCGAGTCGTTGCTGGGCCAGGCGCAAGGCTGTGCATGTTATTTAGTTTTTCTTTCCAATTGGGTTTCCTTAATTAAAGGGTGTGCTATCTTTTGTTTGTTAAGCAACAGATTATTTCCCATCTGTTAGGGAAGATCGGTGGCTATTAAAGAGGAGAAATAAAAGAAGAAAAGGCATGCTTTTTGTTGGTGCCACAAAAGAATTCATCCAGGCGGTGGCTCCGAAAACAGCCAACATACCTTCGGCGGACGCGGCTCTGGCTACAACGTCGAGCAGTCTACGTTCCGGCCAACTGCCAGGTACTCGAGCGTACGAGCGAGCGCACCCCGCGCGAGCTTGTATCATATTCTTACTGTATGTAGCATTTTATCACAAGCGATGAGAAATATACTCCAGGATCAAGACATTTTTAATATCTAAGCTACTGAGCTCCACAGCTTCCGGATCGTCTCTGTTCACATGAGTAACATTAACAATAGAACTTAAAAATATCTCACTATCCTGAATTCATGATCTTGAAAAAGAATGCACCGTGTATACCTTGATGGGAAGCCGATCCTCGATTCATTGCTGGAAAGACAATTGTTTAACTAGAAAAAAGACAAATCAAAATTCTAGCTCATAGTACACCACAGCGAACATAATTTTAGGGAGAAGCTTACCATTGCCAGGCGGCCCACAGTCTACTGGTTCTTCAGGCTACACATCTTCATCATCTAAGAAGACCATAGCTTGAAGATAAAGTTTGTCCCCCATACTAAAATTGAAGACAACATCTTGAACGGTTCAGGAATGCAAATAAATTAGAAATGTTCACACTATTAAACAGCTTCTTTCCACTCTGTACACTGACAATGGTTGAAGCTAAGCAAATATAATACGCTCATTTACACAACCTGCAATAAGCTACGTGGTATGCAATAATTATTGTTTTCCATATTTAGTTGTTGAGTCTAAATGAACATCTTGCAGTTTGAACATCCAAGCAATAGGAAAATATTGATAAATAGTATTGAACAAAATCCTAAAGAAATCTTATCATAGTACTTTTCTTTCTATAAATGGCTACCAGCATACCCACCTTCTGAAAATAAAAAGGAGAAGAATCTTGATGCTCTGCCTTCGTCTTGTGTAGAAGAATCAAAAGGGAACTTGACATTAATAATTTGGTTCAACAAAATAATACACTATGGGATGTAATACTGATACATATAGAGAGATATGGCCAAATATGTATTTTTCTTACAACATAGCTGCGATAGAAAGGATTTCGCCATAAAATAAATTTCCATCTAACGGCACATTTCCATTAACCTAAGGCAAACAGAACTAACATAAGTACTGAATACCGGTTTTAATACTGCCCAGCTATAAAAAAGAAAGGGCGAAAACTATGTTGTTACAAAAGCATAAGAAAAGGCACTCTCCTTCCCACAAAAAAGACACACTCACATAGCATTGGTAAACATGGAACAGTAGATGTATGAATTCTGCATCCACTAAAGTGGTGGTATACAACCTGTATTATTATTATTTGATTGAAAACGATATTAAGATGTCAGTCTTTGGAATTCCATTGCAATTACCAAGTTCTGCATTATTTGAAAGCACAACGAAATCAACATACCAAACACATAATTATGTCAAAAATATTTCCTCGGTAAAGTTGTTTCTTAAAATTTGCAGCTACGAAAAATTCCAAGCCAACGGAAGCAGCAACTATTACCTCATTTGAGTTGGAATAAACGAATCTGACTCGATTGATCTGACAGAATAGAAGATGTTAAAGAAAGCATGTATAAGATGGTAATGACAGCTATACCTTCGAATTTCAATTCTAGGAGAGACCAAATAAAGGCATACTACAATTGGCATACCTATGCGCAAAGACAGTTCTTAAGCATATTTACGTTTAATTCTAAAAGACACAAGACATACCGGGGATCAACTCCAGATAGTGATATACGAACCCATCCAACTGGCTTGGAAAGCTCCACGGTATTAATTTCCTAGAAAGAAGGGAAAGATTATGGTGCGCTATTTACTATCACTCTGTGAACTCAAGGTTTCCAAGGATTTGTTCAGTCTTCAGTGGACAACTTCTTATAATGCAGAAGCATACATAATAGATCAAGTTTGCTGAGAGAAAATGATGCCACAATTACCTATTCCAATCTTATGTCATATCAGAATATACCTTAGCCCTTAAGTCGTTAACCCAGATGTATAAACTATTAAAGCAAAGGCTGATTTCAATTAGTACAAGATGAGCAACAAGGCAAGCTAAGCCAAATTGCTCCCAACACAGGCTTTTGAAAGCGTCATGTTATCACATGTGAATATGTGATCCAAAAGCAACAGCCTTTGAAAAGTGCTATCACCATCAAGAGCAAATCAGAACCTAGAATTCAAATGTATAAATAGCAATAGATTAGAAAACCAAATACGATGTGTATCTGGACATGGGCTGCACGCACCCATACCTTGGATAGTCCTATGGGATGGGATGGGGTCAATTGAGATAGAATAAACAATGGATTGATTGGAGGATTAAATTATTAGGGTTACAACGCAGCAAAGAAATCCGTTCGCAATTCACAGATCAAAGAGAAACTCAAAGATTTGGGTTCCCTCCTCAACACTCAAAAGCTATCGCAGATCAAACCCTTTGCTTATATCGAGTTCGAAACCTCACCTTGCGGCTCCCCGTTTCCCGAGGCATCGACGTATATGGCGTCGAAGGCCAGCCTCTGCGGCGCGTCGAGATCGATAGGCTTGGCCACCTCCATGGTCTTGTCCATGAACTCCATGTGGCCGGTGCGCTTGGTGTGCAGGTCCACCTCCCGTGCATCAGATCAAGAACCGACCAAGATGCGTCGAATTGAATAATAAACCACCGAATTCAATTGAAGTTGAAACACAGTACCAGTGACAAGCGACGGAACGCGTGATCCAGAACGAGGGTTAAAACGTCAGGCGGCGCGGCACGGAAAGCAGTGAAGGAGGGGCGGCGGAGCGGCGGCCTAGCGAAACGCATGCGAGGTGGATGCGGGGAGCCGGCGGAGCTCCCGTGGGAGGACCGAAGGAGGGACAGAGCGACCGAGACTGACCCAGTGAAACGCAAGTGAGGCGGATGCTGGGAGCCAGCGGAGCTCCTGGGGAAGGAGGGACGGAGCGACCGAGACGGAGAGCGAGGAACGGAGCCTGCACGCGTGAGAAACGACAGGAGGGGGAACTAAGGACGCGTTATCAATAGTCGTTAGCGCAGCCGACGCGAAGCAACGGACGGCACAGTTGGGTCTATTCTGTTAAAAACCGATCTTACATGTAATTTTGAATTTTTCGGAGAACCTTCCCGTGAGAAAGGTGACGTGTCGGTGCTGGTTAAACCACATTCTTCTCCACTATAATGTATAGTACGAGAGGATCTACCCTACCTGAGGCGCCGAAAGAAGGGAAAGAACCGCCGGGGAAAATGAAACGATGAAGGGGATCTAGCATCGGCGGAGAGAGCGGGAGGCCGGATCCAGGGGGGGAAACGAAGCAAGGAAGGAGAGCACTGGCGGAGGGCACGACACTGGAGCCGGAAGAACCATAGACGCGAGCAAAGGGTACGGTGGAGATCGGAGGCTGGAGACGACGGCGACGGGGGTGAGCTTTGTCCCCCGAGGCGAATCTGGTAAAAAATCACGGCGGTGTGGAGTGTTGGAATGAGGGAGAGCGACGGCGGTGGAGGGAGCGCGCGGCCAGTGAGTAGGGGATGCCGCACAAGCGCGGGGTGAGGGGGAGCGACGACGGTAGCGGCGAAGGCGGCAAGGGCGGTGCTGGTGAAGGGGACGCGCGGGTAGGGAGGGGGCGGTGCTGGCGACGGGGAAAACGAAAGAGACTCATGGTCTCGTGGAGTGCTCCGCGGCGCCGAATTTTGTTGTGCTTTACGGGTCAGGCCTTGCGAACGCGTGGACGGACGGATCATCACGAACGCAAAGGATCGACGGTTCCTAGAAAACGAGTGACGTGGCACGTCCGATTACTAGCCAATCTCTTCAGCTTTAATAGAGTAGATATACATTGCTCCCACTTTCCCATATTAGCTTAAACATTTGAATGAATTTTTTAGTGCATGAAATTCAATATCATATTAGAGCAATTGGTCCTGAGTTAAAAGACCTGGCTAACGCAACACTAAAAAAATAATTAAGGCCTACATTGAATTCATGTCTTGGGCTTGGTGGAGCCTAGGTATGAAGGAGTGTTGAAATATGTTGCCCTACTTTTTGATAAGGACACCACTTCTTCAGTTCCAACCACATCACCTGCTGCTACCACACCTCCAGAAATGATACAAGGACCGATGACTCGATCTCGTGTACGTGGACTGAACTGTGTGATTCTCCTAAGGAATGAAGGTTAAGAAGATGGCAACAAATAAAAGGGGTGCTGCGCCACCCATCATTTGGGCTGGGCCCATGTAATAAAATCTAATTCTAGATAGATTATGGAAGGATGGGAGGAGATTTTGCCCCTTCCATAGTGCTGGCCGAAATGGCCTCCCCCTCTATCTATTTAGTCGGGTTCGAGTTCCTCTTGTAAGGCGGGTTTTTCTTTTTGTTAGTTTAGCCATTGCGCAAACTCTGCTCTTCAGTTGTGTCAGTCGACCACCTGCGAGACAGCCTTTGAGAACCCCACTTTTGAGTTGAATCAAATTACTTTTGCAGATTCATTGTTGCTTATATCTTATTCTTGCTAGTTCTTCGATTGCTCGCAGGAATTGAACCTCGTGTTCAGGTTGATCGTGCTACCCAGCAAGGTCAATAACCTTCGGAGTTGGTTCAGCGATTGCTAAGGCGCACACGACCTGTTCGTTTGTAGTCGGATCGCGAGAGTCACCTCCACCAGAATCGAAAGTTATCTTCTCACCGAAAGATCGGGCACTCCGACTCTGTCAAGTGGTATCAGATTTCAGGTTCATCGGTGAGAGTTAGTAGATCATTTCTTGTTCTTATCACCTATTGTCCAGAAAAAGCCAACAAAAAAATATAGGTTAGATCAATCGATGTCCAAAACCATCTGTGCCTTCCATCTTCTTGTCAGTAATTTGCATTGTCGAATTTTTGGTTGCATCGTCGTGTTGAGTTGCTGATCTTAGTTTAGATTGGTGTTCGGTTCATCTTGTCAATGCATCTTGCTATCGCCATTGCATCTTCGTTGCAATCTTGAACTGCTGCAGGTTCCTCATCATCCACCTTACCCTACCCCTGCCGCGCCAAGCCTAGCAAATCTCGGAGAAAAAAAAAGAGAGAGAAGAAGAAGAACAAAAAAGAGAGAGAAGAAGAAGAAGAACAAAAAAACAAAAAAAAAATCCGAACAGAGACCTTACATATATTGGTTTCGGTTTGAGGCATAAGGAAAGTCCAAATCGATTTGATTTCGGTTTGGAAAAGATCAGAGGGAAGAATACGGAAAGTATAGCTATTTTTGGTTTGGCTTGGTTAAGAAGGAATAACCGCAGCCTCTCTGGATTTGGTTTCGGTACATTTGCTATGTTTTCGGAACCCCTCCAGACACAGTACACCAAAACAGCCATAACTTTTGCATATGACCTTCGATTGGGCTGTTCGAGTACTCAAAACGACCGGAACAAAAAGATACATCCGAAAATTGACAAGTCCAGCTCTAATTTGGTTCCCAAAGCTTCGAAAAATATGTTCGACCCCAAAAAACATCGTTTAGGGCCTCAAAACGCCCCGGAAGTTCGGAAAATTTCGACCTTCTCCGTTTCGACTGGAATTTTTGCTGCTGTGTCCTAGGCTTGTGTACATCACTGCCTCGTAGCCCCCCCTTTTGAGCCTTTCTGCTTGCTGACTTTGATTAGCTTTTCATCTGTTTGGGCTAGGGTTAGCAACATTGACTAGTAATTTGAACGGATTTTCATTTTGCATTTACTGATTTGATTGTTGCTAATCCTTGCTACATATTTGAACCTTCCAAGCTCCACTTCTCTACATTGATCAGACTCATATCACCTGGCAATCGCTCCATCCAATCTCCATCCGCTGGTTGCCGATCACCCCTGTGACTTGGTAAGAATTGGTAAGAGTTCGATAATGGCTTGTGAGGGTGTGACTTGACATAACCACAACCTATTAGTTGCACGACATATACTTGTGTTTCCCTTGTTTCCTATTTTCTTTCGCTAACAATGGCAGGAACTTCGGAGCATTCAGAATCCACCACAGCACATTCTCCTTGTACTAGGGGCATTATTCAACACTTTGAACGTCAAATGCACCTGCATACGGAAGGCGTTGAGGAGGACATCCGACAAACAAATGCGCATCTTGCACAACTTGAGGATGTCTAGATCAAAATGACTACAACTCTAGACGCAATGCGGACCACCTAAGCCACCACCAACACTAATTTGGCCACAATAGTGACACGTCTTGAGGAGCTATCACGCACACTTGCTACTGTTGTTCAAGGCCAAGCTGCCCATAGCGACATTGCCGGTCAAGTTTGAGGATGTTTATGCAGGTGATACCGAGTATGATGAGCGTGACGACTGCAACGCAGCTCGAGGACGTCGACAACCACGTGTCCATCCACATGGTATGTACCGACAGCAGCATCGCCGTGAGGTACGTGCTCAGGATGATTCCTTTGCTAAGGTCAAGTTAACCATTCTGCGTTTAATGGAAAATATGATCCGGATGCTTATCTTACCTAGGAATTAGCTGTTGATCAAAAGTTTGCATGCCATGCTTTTCCTGCACATAACCAAGTTAGGGCTGCCACTAGTGAATTCACAGACTTTGCATCTGTTTGGTGGAGAGAACATTGCCACACGCATCCGAATAACATTCCCAAAACCTGGGAAGCTTTGAAACTACTCATGTGACACCGATTTGTTCCCTCATACTATGCTCGTGATACGCTAAATAAACTACAACGCTTACGTCAAGGTACCAATTTTGTAGAGCATTACTTTCAGGAGTTGCAAATTGGTATGTTACGTTGTGGTTTAGTTGAGAATGAGGATGCAACTATAGCACGGTTTTTGGGTGGGCTGAACCGTGAGATACAGGACATTCTTGATTACAAGGATTACAATTCTATTACTTGATTGTTCCATCTTGCTTGCAAAGCTGAACAAGAAGTGCAGGGTCGTCAAACGAAGACACGAGCTAACTTTTCTACAGGTCGCACTCACTCTTGGACTCCAAGTGCTTTGCCTTCATCGGCCTCCCATTCGGCTGCACCGTCTCCATCCACCAACAAACAACACACTGTGATGTCGACTCCCACATCACAGCCTTCTGCAGCAAGCAGGGCTGCGCCCCAGGGATCAACACAAAGTGCTTCGGTTGCTTCTACAGGACAGACAAAGGACGTCCAATGCCACCGCTGTAAGGGCTATGGACATATCATGCGTGATTGACCAAACAAGCGAGTGCTAGTTATACGTGATAATGGTGAGTATTCTTCAGCTAGTGATTTGGATGATGACACGTATGCCATGCTTGCTACTGACATTGCAGAACAAGACACTGCATTTGATCATGAAGTACATGTTGCTGCTACTGATGCCGATAAGTATTTGAGTATTGTGGTCCAACGTGTACTCAGTACTCAGATTGCTACAGCAGAGCACAATCAGCGTCACAATCTGTTCCAAACCAAAGGTGTTGTAAAGGAACGATCCGTTCGCATAATTATCGATGGTGAAAACTGCAACAACGTGGCTAGTACAGATTTGGTGGAGAAGCTTGCTTTACCTACACGACCACATCCCTACCCCTACCACATCCAGTGGCTCAATTCGAGTGGTAAATTGAAGGTAACATGTTCTGTGCGGATCCACTTTGCTATGGGTTCGTACTATGATTATGCTGATTGTGATGTTGTGCCTATGCAAGCATGTTCCATGTTACTAGGTAGACCTTGGCAATATGATACTGATTCTTTGCATAATGGTTGAACTAATCAATACTCCCTCATCTTTAAAGGAAAGCAAATTGTATTGCACCCAATGACTCCTGAACAAATTGTTAAAGATGAACTTGCTAGGACAACTAGAGAGAAAAACCAGAAACATGCTCTAAGTGAAAATCAGGTTGTAGCTACAGAATTCTTGCAACAAAGCGCCCGCTATCAAATTGCTCAATCTAATTTGAAATTGAAGTCTCCTATGTTGCTAGCTACTCAAGCTGAATTGGATGATTGTCTTGCTCGTGCTTTTGGTTGCTTTGCTCTCATGTGCACACAGGTCCTGTTTTCTTTGAATGATATGCCCCCTTCTTTGCACTCTTCCGTCACTAACCTTTTGCAGGAATATTCCGATGTTTTCCCACAAGACGTACCGGTTGGACTTCCACCTATCCGGGGCATTGAACATCAGATTGACCTTATTCTAGGAGCATCATTGCCCAACCGTGCACCGTACCGCACCAATCCTGAGGAAACAAAAGAAATTCAACGTCAAGTCCAGGCATTAATAGATAAGGGGTACGTTCGTGAATCTCTTAGCCCATGTGTTGTTCCTGTACTCCTCATGCCTAAGAAAGATGGTTTCTGGCGTATGTGTGTTGATTGTCATGCCTTAATAACATTACAATCCGCTATCGTCATCCTATTCCCAGGTTAGATGATATGCTTGATGAATTAAGTGGTGCTCGTTTGTTCTCCAAAATTGATTTGCGTAGTGGATACCATCAAATTCGTATGAAGTTGGGGGATGAATGGAAAACAGCTTTCAAAAATAAGTTCGGGTTGTATGAGTGGTTAGTTATGCCTTTTGGATTAACTAATGCACGTAGCACTTTCATGAAACTTATGAACGAAGTTTTGCGTGTTTTCATAGGCAAATTTGTGGTTGTTTATTTTGATGACATACTCATTTACAGCAAGTCTTTAGAGGAACATCTACATCATTTGCGTGCTCTTTTCAATGCTTTACGTAGTGCACGTTTGTTTGGCAACCTGGATAAGTGCAGTTTCTGCACAGATCGTGTGTCTTTCCTTGGCTATGTTGTTACAGCTCAGGGTATCAAGTGGACTAAGCCAAGATTGAAACAATACATAACTGGCCAACTCCATCAACGGTCATGTAGATTGGGAGTTTTCTTGGGCTTGCTGGCTTCTATCGCAGATTTGTGCGTGATTTTGGAACCATTGCTGCTCCGCTAAACGAACTCACAAAGAAAGGTGTTCCCTTCTCTTGGGGTCCGCAGCAAGAAACAGCCTTCACGATTTTGAAAGATAAGTTGACCTATGCACCTTTGCTTCAGCTTCCTGATTTCACAAAGATGTTTGAACCAGAATGCGATGCTAGTGGAATTGGGTTGGGTGGCGTGCTGCTGCAAGAAGGCAAACCGGTTGCGTATTTCAGTGAGAAGTTGAGTGGTCCTAGTTTGAACTATTCAACTTATGACAAAGAATTATTTGCATTAGTTAGAACTTTGGAAACATGGCAGCATTACTTGTGGCCGAGAGAGTTCATTATTCATTCTGATCATGAATCTTTAAAGCATATAAGAAACCAAACTAATCTGAATCGGTGGCATGCAAAATGGGTAGAATTCATTGAGTCGTTTCCCTATGTCATCAAACACAAGAAAGGGAAAGAAAATGTCATTGCTGATGCTTTGTCTCGCCGATACACCATGCTCTCACAACTTGATTTTAAAATTTTTGGGCTGCAAACACTGAAGGAGCAGTACGCTCTTGATCCTGATTTCAAGGATGTGCTGCTGAATTGTAAGGATGGGCGAACATATGGCAAGTTCTTCATGAATGATGGTTTCTTGTTTCGTGCTAACAAGTTGTGCATTCCAACTAATTCTATTCGACTTTTGCTATTACAGGAAGCACACGGAGGTGGACTTATGGGCCACTTCGGTGTCAAGAAGACCGAGGACATCCTGTCTGATCACATCTTTTGGCCAAAGATGCGATGCGATGTGGAGAGATTTATTGCTCGTTGCTCCACATGTCAATGAGCTAAGTCCAGACTTAACCCACACGGTTTGTACATACCCCTTCCTTTTCCAAACACTCCTTAGGAGGATATCTCGATGGATTTTGTTTTGGGATTGCCTAGAACAAAGAAGGGGAGGGATAGTATTTTTGTGGTTGTGGATCTCTTTTCCAAAATGGCTCACTTCATACCATGTTACAAGAGTGATGATGCTTCTCATCTTGCTGATTTATTCTTTCATGAAATTGTCCGCTTGCACGGTGTTCCTAATACGATAGTCTCATATCGTGATACAAAATTTCTTAGTCATTTTTGGCGCACTCTATGGAACAAATTGGGCACTAAGTTACTATTTAGCACTACATGTCATCCTCAAACAGATGGTCAAACTGAGGTTGTTAATAGAACTTTGTCTACCATGCTTAGGGCTATTCTAAAGAAGAATCTGAAAATGTGGGAGAAATGTTTGCCACATATTGTGTTTGCTTACAATCGTTCTATCCATTCCACCACAAAGATGTGCCCTTTCCAAATTGTCTATAGCTTTATTCCTCGTGCCCCAATTGATTTGATCTCTGTGTCCTTTTCCGAGGACATGAATCCTGATGCTAACCAACGTGCAGATCTGAAATTGCAATTGCATGATGAAAGGATTAAGTTGGCCTAGAGGGGGGGTGAATACGCAACTTTAAAATTTATAGAAAAACTTTTCTCAATAAAACAGCAACAACAAAAATTATTGTAAAGATTTAGCACAACTTTAATTTAGTAAGACTTGTATAGAGAATAATTTGAAATAGAATTGACAATAAGAACAGCAAAACGAAGATAGATCAATAACAGGAGACTCAAAGATTTTTTCACCGAGGTTCAAAGCTCAATCTCCTACGTCCCCGTTAGAGCACTTCTTCAGAAGTATAGTTTAACCAAAAGCACTTCTTCAGATGTATTGCTCCACCAAAAGGCCAATCACAATGGTTTTTGGTTTTCCACTATCTTGACTCTTTCACCACTCCAGTGAGGTGAGTCTCAACCTTTTACAGTAATGGTGGCCTTCCACAATCTCTATTGGATAGGTCGCACCAACAACTTCTCCAACCATCTAGAAACAGCTAGTTCCAAGAGTAATAGACTATCCACAAGCCCTGTCTCTTGGTTCAGTAGCTAGATGCAAACCAGACTTAGCTTGGAGCAAGAACTTCTAACTATTCAGAATTAATGTTTGTAGTTTTTGAGTTGGAGTTCAAACTCTTTGATGAAATGAAGCTCAGGAATTCTAAAAATCAAAGAGTTGTATATGATTTGAAAGATGTCAACGGTGCTCAGGATGTCAAGGATGTATATGTGCAAAAGCTCTCTGTTTTCGTGAGCTCAAAGCACTGTATATATAGAGCCTGAACAGAAATAACCGTTGTATCTGTCATTTGCCCGTTGGGGGTAGGTAAGATAGATAGGGTAGGTCAACTACTACCTTTTTATAAGAATTTTAAGGTGTATGAGTCGTAAGTCAAAATACACACACGTCGGACTGAAATTTTTAGTCCGGGGTACATAGGATTTGAGAAGCATTATTATACTCATAGTGACCCATTTGCACCGGACCGAAAATATCGGTCTGTCGTAAATATACTTGTCAAGGTAGTTTGTGCCGGACTGAAAAAGATGGTCTGATTTACACATACTTTGATTTATATTGATATCAGCAAAACAATGTTTGCGCCAGACCGAAAAAGTTGGTCCGGCGTACACATGGTTTTGTTCCATTTGAATACCAGCGAATAACGTTTGCGCCGGACCGAAAAAGTTGGTCCAGAGAACATGGGAAAACGTCTGGTTTTATCTGAAAGAAGTATGTTTGCACCGGACCGAAAAAATTGGTCCGACGTACACATAGAATTCTGGTCCGCATCAAACTTCATATTTTTTGTTAAGATTTAAGCAAAATAATTCTTAACACACACTAGAATTTTATGTAGAGTAAAAATATAACTTATGCCGGACTAAATTTAAGAAATAATTTAGATTTGTCCGACGTAAACAGTGTACGCTTGGTTGAAAAGAATCAAAGAAGAATTCTTAATGCCGGACTGAAAAAATCGGTCCGGCGTACATGGAGTGTGCTCGGTGCAGAGAACTCTTAGCGCCGGACCGAAAATATCGTTCCGGCGCACATGGTGTGCTCTCGGTTGGAATTGAACTTTGATAAGGTTTGAGCGCCAAAAAGATGTTTGGTCTGAGAGAGAATTCTTTTTGGCTAAGACAGAGAAGACTTGGATTTTGAATGAGAAATTTAAAATATCCTATGCTCCAAGTAATCTTAGTGATTTTGTATATGAACCAAGATCATTTCTTATGTATAATCCCTCTTAATAGTACGGTGAGTCTAGCTATATGACTTGAAACAATTTCAAACCAAAACTAAAAACAAACACCTTAGCCTTGATCTTCAAAAACAGCTTTTGTTGGCTTTTTCTTTGTATCCTTTTGATCATCAACACCAAAACCTCCATAATAAGCATAATTGACAAAAATAGAGAGCCTAGAAGCTCTCAATCTCCCCCTTTTTGTTGATTAATTGATGACAATATCTTTGACATTATACTCAGAGAGCTATAAAAAGGATTACTTTTCCTGCATATAAAAGTTAGTCTGATAGAACAGATAATGTTTAAATGACTTAAGTATTTTATACTCCCCTTGAATGAATGCATGAGATAAATTTCAATTGAACACATGAAGTAATATCAGAATCATTCAGAAGGGGTTTTTCAGATAAGATCAAACAAATATCAGTAGATTTAAGAGAAGCATATGCATAAAGCAAAGTTCATAAAAGATTTGAGTTTTCTTATAATAAACTCTCTATAACAAGCTTAGAGGGCTATTCTAATCTTAAACCCTTTATTCTTCTCCCCCTTAAGCTATTTTATTTTTCTCCCCCTTAAACTAATTCATTCTTAATTATTCTATTCTTCTCCCCCTTTGGCATCAATAGCCAAAAAGGTTACTTCTTGCACTTTGAAAATGTTCTTTTCAGCATACTTGTCATCCTGGAACTTGTGCTTCTTCTTGGAGAAGGAGATAATTGCTCTTGGTCATTGTCAGAGTGAAGAGTAGCCGTTGCTTGATCATGCCAACTAGGATAATCAGGATCACCAGGCTGAGGATTGAACGTGAGTTCACTGAAATCATGCTGGACATCTCTAATCAGCTCTTGAGTCTGACCAGACTTATCCAACAGAAGTTGTGCAATTTGTTCCTGATTGGACACCAAGTTATTTCTAGCATCTTCAGTGTAGTCCCTAAGATAATCCAATTGATCCCCTTGCCAATCCAAGCAGCTGCCAGTCTTCTCAAAGTTCTTGTACACAGTTTGAGCAAACTTGTCAATCTTTGCATCTTGAGCATTCTACTTTTTGTTGAGATCATACATTTTTCCTTGATCACCAGTTGTTCAATTTTGCTCTCACCTAACCACTTCCTCATATCCCATTGATTTCCTCTGATCATATCAAACCTTTTATAAGTTTTATCTCTGAGATTTGCTTGGTCTTGATAGATCTTTTGCGACATTTCTTGCCGTTGTTGAATGGCTGTCATTTGCTCATTATGTCTCTGGGCTGCCAACCTTCTTTCTTTTTCAAAACTCTCTTGAGCATGTCTGAGGTCAGAGTTGTATTGTTGCTCAAAAGAAGTGAACCAACCTGGTTGTGAGTCCCACCAAGATGGTTGCTAACCATAATCTTGTGAAAATTCAGGCTCAGCAAATTCAGAGTGATGTGAATGGTGAGAGTCCTCAGAAGATTGCTGAGTAAAGGTTGGCATATGTCCCTAAGGTGGCCTAGAACCACCTGCTTCATGCTCATGGGTTGCTGATGGAAATCTTTGAGCTTCCATGAATCTAGTTGCAGCTGCTAGTTCTTGCAATTTGTGTATTTCTTCATCGTCATGATGAGATTTAGAGCTGACAAGAATCTCAGTGCCTTCATGCTGTACAAAAATCTGATGACTCAAACTCTCAGAGCCGTAGCCCAAAACTTTTGTAGGTGTATGTGGATGGGCTGGAGAAAAATGTTCCTGAGTATGATAACTTAGACTTGGAGCTCTACCATCATCATCTGAACTGGCATTTATCTCAGTGCCTTCTTGAGTACTCGGCTCATGTATTGCTGGAAGTGGAGGAGTAGAAAGTCTGACTGGCCTTTCTACATCAGTTGTTGGCTTAGGCATCTTGTATTGTTTAGGTCGACAATTGAAGTCCCTATTCATTTCCTACTGGGAGATGATTCCTTGAGCCAATAGCATTTGAGTGATCTGCATGGCAAAAGGAAGATGACTGCCCATTTTTCTGCAAATGGCTTCTTCCATTTCTCCAAAAATGTAATCTGTCAGATCAATGGGTTGTCTTGACAAAATCAAATGTAGCAGCGAAGCAAGACATGGAGTTACTCCCTCTTTGTATCCAGTCTTAGGGTAAATTGTATGCCTAAGTATCAGGAGCAGAGCTTTGGCCTCAGCAGACAAACATTTAACCCTATTTGCATTAAACCCAAACCTCATTGATGTTTACGTAAATGTGGGTGATATTTGCAAATCGGCATATCACCCACTGCCTCCATCTATTGCCGTAAAACATTACATCATGAATTACAGTTCTATTCAGTAAGGGACTTGAGGCACCAATGGCAGCTTCAAATTGAGGTGATCTCACTTTTCTCTTTTTCCCATCAATAGTAAACAGAATATAGTGCCTATTCTTGTTCACTAACAAAGATGCATAGAATTCTAATATTCTGCTTTCATTCCAAGCTGGCCCAGCAGAAGACATAAGAGCAGCAAGACCAGGGGTTGATCTTACACAATCCAGAATTCTATTTGAGACTAGAACTGAGCTAATTTGGTTCCAATCCACATACTGTTGCTTACACAAAGCTGACAAGAGTTTACCACTCTTATTTTTTCTGTTCTTGTAGCCCATATATATGTTTTTTTGGAATGTGGTGATGAATTGCTCATTAAATGGAGGTCTATCAAAAGGAAATCAAACCCTTTCTGGCACCAATCTAGCAGTTTTTAGTTTCTTTCCTTCCAGAGTAGCTAGCTCATGCCTAACAATCATGTCAATTTCACCAGTAAGCTCTATTTCTTCATCAAAAGATATGTCTGCACTAGGCTCATAGTCACTGTCATCTGAAGAAGGGGAATCATGTGGCACTGGTTGTTTCCCCCTTTTTGGTGGTTTAGATGTTACTTTCTTTACTACTCCACCAGATTGTTGTTGACTAGAGCTATCTGTTCTTGATTTCTTTTTCCTTTTGACCTTATCAACAATTTTCCCAAGAATACTTCTTTTGTGTGGGTTATCTAAGCTCATTTCGACTAAGACTCCTTTTTCGAGCAGAAAAACTGTGCTGACTTGCTTGACAAATAAACAGACTGCTAACTAACAATGCGACTTGCAAAAACTGAAGAACAGCCTAAGGAACATAGAGATGACCTTAAGAGACGATTTCTAACTAGGATTTCAATCCAAGTAAAGAGAAGAGATAAAGATTGAAGAACTTACAGAACCCTAGAAGCAATTTCTTGAGCACACAGGAGCACCATTCCCAACCACCTGGTTAAGATGTGCTTCGGTGAAGAGAAGGTCTTGCGCTCAAGAACAGGCAGCGAGAGGATTTGTGGATCAAAAAGCTTGAGAGGCTTCTGAAGAAGATGAAGCTATAAGTAGCGCACGACGCGAGGAATAAAATACGAAAGTTATTGCAGTCATTTTGAATACGGACAACACACGAGGAAAGTAACGACTGCAACTGCCCAGTTTTGAAGGAAGTTTCTTTATGAGGTGGTGTCGAAAATCAGAGAAATCAAGAAATATGGTTACCAAATTTGGACAGGTTTAGCAGAGATAAGTCCTAAGAATAGGAAAGATTTTGACGTATATAGCAACGATAAGATCTTTTAGAATTTTGAGATGAACACGGTTTGAAAAGGATAAATGCTTAGATGACAGAGCTATTGTCGTACGTGCCTCGGACAGCTTTTTCAGTTGGATCTGAAAACCCTTTATCTGCGCCGGATCGAGTCCTGATGATTTTCCATCTGCACCAGACCGTGTCCGTATAAGACATACTTAGTCCGCCGTAGTTGGAAAGCTCTCGGTTTGGTTTGGCCAGCAGTCCGTGGTACATAGACATAGTCTTGAACTTGAAAATACAAATATAACTAATTGCTTAAAGATTTTCTGAGATCTCACTTTTTAAAAATAACACACAAATTTGTAGAGGGATCCTAGAATAATCTTAATATATAGATCAATGAACCAAAAAATTCTAGAGATGTTGGATTTCAAATGGGAATGTATGAGCCCCTTTTTTTTAAAAAAAAAGCATGAATATGATTAATTCAAGCTCAAAGAAAAGGACCCATGTGCTGAATAGTTTATGTTTTCAATATTTCATTAAAGTGTATATTATATTTTTGTTTTTTATTATTTTTTGAAATTTAATTTACCTAATTTCTGTGTTTAGGAAAGTTTAACATAGAAATAGGGAAAGAAAAGGCTTTCAGCAGCATTTTTATGACTTCATTTTTCAAGAAGATTATATAATAAAATTAATTAATTTTTTTAATATAATCTTATTATTTTTGCTTCAGCAATGATAATTATTTTGTTCACATAAAGGTAGCAAGACATGCATGATAGGCAAACTTGACTCCCCCTTAGTGTGATATTTCAAAGAATCAAACAATATTTGAAGAAGCAAGAATATTCAGTTCATTTCTTAATTTTGAAAATCTGGCCTCATCAAGTGGTTTAGTGAAAATATCAGCCAATTGATCCTCAGTCCTTACATGACTAAGCATAATGTCACCTTTAGCAAAATGATCACGAATAAAGTGATGTCTAATTTCAATATGCTTAGTTCTGGAATGCTGGACTGGATTGTTGGCTATTTTCACTGCACTTTCATTATCACATAACAGAGTCACATTTTCAAACTTAATACCATAGTCCAAAAAGGTTTGTTTAATAAAAAGAATTTGAGCAAAACAACTGCCTGCAGCAACATATTCAGCTTCAACAGTTGAAAGTGCTACTGAATTTTGTTTCTTTGAACACCAAGACACTAAAGATCTTCCAAGTAAATGACAACCCCAGAAGTGCTTTTTCAATCAACTTTGCAACCGGCATAATCAGAATTTGAGTAGCCAAGAAGTTCAAAAGAAGCACCTTTTGGGTACCATAAGCCAAAACAAGGAGTATGCTTTAAGTATCTGAAAATCTTTTTTACTGCACTAAGATGTACTTCTTTAGGTGCAGCTTGAAATCTAGCACATATGCATACACTAAACATGATATCTGGCCTAGATGCTGTCAAATCAAGTAAAGAACCTATCATGAATCTATATAACTTTTGATCAACAGATTTACCTCCCACATCTTGATCAAGATGTGTATTGGTTGCCATAAGAGTTTTAAGAGGCTTGCATTCTTCCAGATTAAAGCGCTTGAGAAGATCTTTAATATATTTTTCTTGTGAGATAAAAGTCCCTTCCTTCAATTCATTGACTTGAAATCCCAGAAAGAATGTAAGCTCTCCCATCATTGACATCTCAAATTCTCTAGCCATTTGATTACTGAATTCCTTGCATAGAGATAGATTAGTACTCTCAAAGATAATATCATCAACATAGATTTGGCAAATTATTAATGTACCATTGAAGTCTTTTAGAAATAATGTTGGATCAATCTTCCCAATTTTGAAATTCTTTCTAATAGAGAGTCTCTAAGGCGCTCATACCATGCCCTAGGGGCTTGTTTCAAACCATATAGAGCCTTAGATAACTTATATACATGATTGGGAAATTTCATATCCTCAAAACCAGGAGGTTGTTCAACATATACAGTTTCTTCAATGATTCCATTAAGAAAAGCACTTTTAATATCTATTTGAAAGAGAGTAATATTAAAATGACAAGCAAAGGCTAGAAGGAACCGTATTGCTTCAAATCGAGCTACAGGTGCATAGGTTTCTCCATAATCCAAACCTTCAACTTGAGAGTATCCTTGAGCAACTAGCCTTACTTTATTGCGTGTGACCACACCATTTTCATCGTGTTTGTTTCTGAAAACCCACTTTGTTCCAATGACATTATATTCTGTGGGTCTTTCTACTAAGTTCCAGACTTTGTTTCTTTCAAAGTTGTTGAGCTCTTCTTCCATTGCCACAATCCAGTCAGCATCCTTCAAAGCTTCATCTACTGATCTAGGCTCAACACATGAAACAAACGAGTAATGTTCACAGAAGGAAGCTTGTCTAGAACGAGTTTGAACACCCTTACTAAATTCACCAATGATTTGGTCTACAGGGTGATCTTTTGAGAAGGTGTGATGGCTCTTTATGAAGTTTTATCCTTCATACTTCTTTTCATTATCTTCAATTTGTGATCCATCTTGAAGTATTATGGACATTGGTGGTAGATCATCTTTGTCTTCTTTGGGCTTGATCTTACCCATTTCTATTTTTTTCATGGATTCTTTTAGAGCTTCTTCACCTACATCAGCTAGATTCTCATGCTCACCTTGAGAGCCATTAGATTCATCAAATTTAACATCATAGGTTTCTTCTACTAACCCAGTTGTATTATTGAAAACTCTATAAGCTTTAGATTTAGAAGAGTAACCTAATATGATACCTGTATCACAACTCTTTTGAAATTTACCTAAGTGTCTTCTCTTTTTATAGATATATACCTTACATCCAAACACATGAAAATATGTGATATTAGGTTTCCTTCCTACTAGAAGCTCATATGAAGTCTTCTTGAGAAGTCGGTGGAGATAGAGCCTGTTGATTGCATGACATGCAGTATTGATAGCTTCAGCCCAGAAAACATCAAAAGTGTCATATTCATCCAACATTGTCCTTGCCATTTCTATGAGAGTTCTATTTTTCCTTTTAACCACACCATTTTGTTAAGGAGTTTATGTGGCTGAAAGTTCATGCTTTATACCTAACTCATCACAGTATTCAATAATGTTAGTGTTAACAAATTCAGATCCATTATCACTCCTAATTTTCTTTAAAGGGATTTTGAAGTAATTTTAAAAAAATCTCCAGGGGGCAAAATGGGCTAATATGTAATTTTAGAAAGTTTCGTGCGCCTTCCGTGTAGAACCACGTGTTAAAAACAAATTTTGGAAGTTCCGGGCTTGCAAGTAATTTGGGAAATTCCTAGGGTTTCTTTCACAAAATTCAGTTTGCAGGGCCTTTTCGCCAAAAGAAATAGAATTTTATGTAATTTCGGAATTTTCTAAGGGTCTTTTGGCAAAAAGCATTCGCAAAATTCAATTTGCAAGGTCTTTCCGCAAAAAAGGAACTTTTATGTAATTTCAAAATTTTCTAAAGGTCTTTTGACAAAAAGCACACGCCACGTGTCGTGCGCTAGGGCAAATCTCCCACGCGGGCTCCACCGAGCGTTAGCGCCACGCGTCGCTCGTGAAAAATCGGACTCAAGCGCGCGCAGGCGGGATTGAACGCGCGACCTCTCGCTCACAGTGCCGCGCACTACCGCTGCGCTATCGCGTCGTTTAAGTCTGATCGCCATGATTAATTACTTAAGCTTGACGACTGAGTTAGCCAAGCGGGCGACACAGCGAGAGACCGACAAACCTGCGGGGTTTAATATATGTAGTATTTTTTTGAGACTTCATAATTAGAGAATAATTGAACTACTAGCCCGTCGCATCATCCCATAAAATACTACATATATTAAAACCCGCAAGTTTCGCGACTTCTCAGTGTGCCCGCGTGGATTTCGGGGCGGCGTGGCTTCTCCGCGCGCGGGCGGCCACATCACGCACGCCGGAGCGCCGTGCGTACGGCTTGCACGCGGAGAGGCCACATCGCCCACGTGGTTAAGGCGTTGATCCTGCTTATATGTTAAATACCGCTCGCAATTCACAAACGCTCCGTTGCTCGGTTGGTTAGCGTGTTCTGTTCGCAGCGGCCGGTCCTCGGTTCGATTCTGCCTCGCGCAAACCACTGTAGCGTATATTTCCAGGGCGACGTGTGGGCGTGGGCGGCCGCCGGCTTCCCACGCTCGTTTTTTGGCCGCGTCTTGCGCCGCACGTTGTTTTCTTTCCCACTCGCTGAGCACTTCCACGTTTCCTCGCTTCTTCACAGAGTCACGTTTGTAACAAAAAAAATTTCAACTCGTGAAAAATTTTCGATACGAAATTTTCAAGGAAATTTCAACTCGGGAAAATTCAAATCGATAACTTTCGATTAGGAAAATTTTAAATAAACAAAATCGATACAAAATTTTCAAGAAAATTTCAACTAGCGAAACTTTCAGTTGGGAAATTTTCAACCCAGGAAAATTCAAATCGAGAACTTTCGATTAGGAAAATTTTAGCTTGGAAAATTTCAAATCAAAAAATTTTCACGTGAGGAAATTTTAGAATGGGAATTTACACGTGGAATGCTAAGAGAGAGGGCACACAGATCTCACGCTAGGGGCGACCGTAGAGTAGTCTTTCGGTTGTTTGGATTGTTGATTGCTTGTCTCAGTTAGTATCCTAACGTTTTGATGTTTCTTCAAATCTTAGTTTTGAGTAAAACTTTTCGTTATGTTGAAATTGTCATGCAGCCCAAAAAATCTTAATTTTTTCTCTTTTTAGCGTAGCTTTTTTTATAGCTAGGTACAGTTTTAGACGCTATGACCCCAAAAATACATTTTTAGTTTGTTTCTGATTGCATATAGGTGCATTTTCCCCGATAGGACCCCCATAGCTTACAAGTTTTTTCCCTTTTAGCGCCTATTAGCTTTTTACGTATGCGTGCATTTTTTCGGCGATGAGATCCGAAAACCTTCTAAATTTTTTTCCCTTTTCCCGCAAATGATTTCCTCCAGGAATCCTCGAGAGTTCTAAAACCATGCGTAAGGGTCCTCAAAAATTATGTTTCAGTGTGTTTCTTAGGCCAAAAGCCCCAAAAAAATTTCCACAGCTTTTTCCCTCTTAGCGCAGATATTTTTTACATCTAAGTGCAGTTTTAAGCCACCAGAACCCGAAAAAAACATTTTTAAAATTGTGCATCCTAAAAACTTCTAAAATTTGTTTCTAATTATATATTGGTCCATTTTCTCCCGACTTCTAAAATTTGTTTCTAGTTATGTATTAGTTCATTTTCTCCCGATATGGCCCCAGAACTTACAAGCTTTTCTCTCTTTTAGCACATTTTTTTTTCGTCTACGTGCATTTTTTAGTGATAGGACCCCAAAAAACTTTCAAATTTTATTCATTTTTCCCACAGATTGTTTTTCCCTGTCGAATTCTAGAACCAACTTTTTTTTTTAGCAAAGTGCCTCACGAGATTCATCTAGGCACGGTTTTTTTTACGAAAAACCCATCCAAACTTCTTTGATTTGTTTTTTCTCTACAGTTCTTTTCTTCGATAAGAAAATCGTCTTTATACAGCGTCACGCGTCTGCACAGCGCGGCGGCGTGCCGCCGCACTGGCGGATATATACCTCATACATACTACAAACGCAAGCATTTTACAAAGAGCCACGCATTTTCTTGTGCCCTCTGTGAAGCCAATGTAGGCTGTGCAATGCTTATTAAAATGCATCGATCAATTCACGACCAGTCAAACACCTCATATTCCCGGACTACAGAGATACAATCAACCTAAGCCTCGCTTTTTCATGTAACCTCTAATATGTTAATTATCTGAACTAATCAGTAGTAGTAGATTCCGGACATAAATTTGTTTCTGTATTATGGTAATAGCACTTCAAACAAAACTGCAGATACTGTCAATTTAGGCCCCTTATATATCACTATAGAGTTCCACAAAAAAACAAAATTAACTAGGGTATAACTTTAACGGATTTGCTAATTCACAGGTGGCTGAAATTTTGTAAAATCACAGTTGAATTTAACATGGACATTCATGCTCTGGCAGGCCGTTGTCCTCCTTTCCGGTGCCGTCATCTCATACCATCGTCGCGTTTCACCCGTTCAATGTTCAGGATCACTGATGTCACCTAGGCTTAGAGGGAGGCCTGAACGGCAAGGTGGCGGTGATGTCACCAGCGGTGGGGGACGAACGAGGGTAGTGGCAGTCGAGCGGGGCGATGAGAAATAGAGAGGTCAGATGGTGATGAATCTAACGGCTATTGCTGCCGGATACGGGGAAGAGGGTGGGGTGGGGGGTCTCGTTGAAGAGGAGGAAGAAGGTTGCATGAGGGCAGTTCGCCGGGGAGGAGAAAGAACTGCGGCGCAGGAGGTGGTTGGGTAGGAGGGAGGCAAGACCAATCAATGGTAGGGAAGGAGCTGGCTGGTGGATCTCGACGGTGTTGGTGGTAGCACCGGCAAGGGGGCGCGCTGGTAGGGGGTGCTGAAGGTGAAGGTAGTTAGTGTTAGAAGGTGGAAGGCAGTATACGTGGAGGGGGGATCTCCATGGTTGTTTGATCCAAATTCAATGGTCGAAAAAATGATTGTGATTTAGAAAAAAAATAGGCGACTGTGTAAGAGTTAACTTGAATCCCTAAAAGTGAGTAACAAAATATGAAACAAATGCAATTAAAATGAAAAGTAGCAGAAAGAAATAACAGGAAAAGTTTCTATTCATCAGAAATCGCCTTCCGCTTTCATCTTTCATCAACTACATGAAATTGAGTGAGTTTCCTCTTTTTTTGCAGAGGATTCTTTATCTTGAGTTCAGAACGAACTTGGTTGCAGGCTTGCAGCAGTCTAGGCGTCTAGCCATATTAAAGACCGGTTAAATGCCTTATGGAACCTGATTGGTCTCCTCAATTTTGACCAACAAACAGTTCATCACTGCAACAGTAAAACTGCTACTGCAATACCCAGGGGATTAAGTTACTCCCTTGTTCAGAAATGTAAGGCGTATTTTGATGTTGCACAAGGATTAATGTTTGAGTGAAATTAAGAAAGGTATGGATGAAAATGACTTAGATACCCTACTTAATTATCTTGAAAGATGAGAGATAATAGTTTGTGTGTGGTGGTAATAAATAAATGCATGTAGTTGAGAGAAAATAAATAAAGATATAGTAGAAAAAGTCTCATTGAATCTACATGTAAATCCTATATTTCTGAACAAGATCATTTAAACTATAGGCCTTATATTTCTGAACAAGATCATTCAAACTATAGACCTTATATTTCTGAACAAGATCATTCAAACTATAGGCCTTATATTTCTGATTGCAACGAAGTGCCTTGTTTCCAGTGAAGCATTATTTTTCATTCAAAACTAATATGTACTCCTTCTGTCTAAGTTTATAAGGCTTATTTTTAAATGATCTTATCAATAAATATAAGACTTGTATATAGATTTAATGAGGTATTTCCTCCTATACTCCTATTTATTTTCCCTCAAACATATACATTTATTCATTATCTCTCATCTTCCAAAGAAATTAAGTGGAGGACATCTAAGTTATTTTTTTCGTATCTTTTTCAATTTTAACATAATCTTAATCATTATGCAAATGCAAAGTCAAGATACTCTAAATTATTTTTGAAAGAGGGAGTATTACCAGCTTCCAAATTTAATTCTAATTTAATCGGTGCGTGCCGTGTAATTTTATATCAGTGGGCTGTGCGCACCATGTTCAACACAAGGGGTTTCCCAGAAGAGGAAGAGAACCTTCTATGCTTGTCCAAAAGTAAGATGCCTGATGATACACCAGCACAAAAGGCAGACATCCCCCTCCACAGGGTTATTAAAGACGTCTCCTCAGTACTAAATCATGCCTGAGTAAGGGACACAGTTCTTGTCAAATGTGAATTAAGATTGCCATTACCTTTTTCCCCTAGGGAGCTTTATACATTTGAGTAAAAAAAAAGACAGAAACAAGGAATGTGTACAAGAGAAAACACATATAAAGGTACAAGGTTAGTGCAACCTTCTGCATTTAAGCAAGAACCTAAAAGAACTCACCGATCTTTCTTCCGGCACTTGAAAGCGAAGTCGCCAGGTAGCGACGGAGAGAACTCCAGTGGGAGGTGTGGTGGGTCTCCCTCGCCAGAGAGCATCCGGACCACCTCCTCACTTGACGGCCGACGAGACGGAGACCTCTGGATGCATAGGAGTGCGACGGTAATGCAAAGCAGCGCCTCGTCACGGTTAACATCCTGGAGGGCCGGGTCGACAAGATCAATCAGGCGGCTCACGCGTGCGAGGTGCTTCGCCCACGATATGAGGCTTGCCTTCTCAAACTCGGACATCGGCGAGGCCGTCACCTGCAATGGCCGCCGCCCGGAGACAAGAACCAATAGCAGGACACCATAGCTATATATGTCACATCTCTCTGACAAAGGGCCTCCACCACCGTACTCTGGGGCAACATAGCACACCGTGCCGCGCATGCTCGGCGTGCTGCTCACTGCTCCGCCGCTCTTGGGAACGAATTCCCCACTTGCCCAATCACGGCTGCTTCTTGCACCTTTGACCCACCAGTTAATGCTGCCATTGCCGTTGCAACTGCTGCTATTGCTCCTCCTACTCCAGCTCTTCACCATACTCCACTTGGACCGCCCCTTCCCATCCAAGTCGTCGTCAATATCCCTCTCCCACCATTGCAGCCCTGCCTGTTCGCTCCTCGATTTGGCAAGTGCCCTTCGTTTCTGCTTCTTTGCGAGGTCATCAGCATACTCCTCACGCCACCACTCACGCGCCCTCCGCTTTTGCTTCTTCCTCTCTGCGCCTGGGTTTGTTGCGGCTGCCCCTGCAATCCAGTCATTCTTGGGGCGCTCCTTTTTTATCTCTGATCTAATCCACTCCATCACATAGTCCTTTACGCCATTGCTGCCCCCGCCATTGTCCTGGCGCCACCACCAGTCGCTCCCAGTCCCCGACAACGCAGCGGCACCACCAGTGCGTGAGCCACCACCATTGCAGCTATGGCTGTTCATACCACTGTCAACACTGATCCGGTCAAACCCGGATGTGGATGCAGCCTCCGCCGGTGACGCCAATGTAAAGCCTTCGTCATCCTCCGGCGACTTCGGGGCAGCATTCCCCTCCCCATTAACCGTCGTTGTGACCGTGCTCTCCGCCACCACCGAGACGTCGTCGTCACATCCCCCATCGGCATTCCCATTCACATCGCCTCCTTCCGCAATCACGCCGCTCTCCGGTTTGCCGTCAGCGTCAGGGTCGGAATTGACGCGGGAGAGGCCGAAATCGGCGAGGCGAGCACGTAGGTCCGTGTCGAGCAAGACGTTGCTGGGCTTGACATCCCCGTGCACGACGGGCGGCTTGACCACGGAGTGGAGGTAGTGGAGCGCGGCGGCCACGTCGCGCGCGACAGTGAGCCGGCGCGGCCACTCCGCCACCAGCTCGGGGCAGCGCCGGCCAAGGAGCGCATCCTGCAGCGACCCGTTCGGCATCAGCTCGTACACCAGCATCATCTGCCGCGCCGGCCCCTCGCCCCGCGCCGACATCGAGTAGGCGAACGGAAGCAGTATGGAGTCACGCGCCTTCTTACCGGATTTCGCGTTGGCGTCGGGATCAGGAGAGGAGGCCGAGGCGGAAGCAGAGTCGAGGAGATGGGAGGCGATGGCGATCTCGTTGTGGAACTCGCGCTCGCCCTGGAGCGATCCCGCGGCGTTCATGACCTTAACGGCGACGGGTCTCCCGACGCCGCCGCCTCCGCGGGGAGGCGGAAGCGCGCCGCGGAACACGGGGCCGAACCCACCCTGTCCCAACTTGCTTCCCCCCGCGAATCTTCCCGTCGCGCGCCGCAGCTGGCGGTATGACACCCGCTGCAGCCTCTCGCTCCCCTCTTTGGCCTCCCCCGCAGCGCGCTGCTTCCTCCGCAGAAGCCACCACAGCAGCACGAGAGCGAGCGCGACTACTACGAGCGCCGCAGCGGCTGCCACCACCGCCGCCGCCCCGACGGCTGCTGAGTGGCGGCGGCGGTGGAGGTGGTGATGGGCCGTGAGAGGGGGTGCAGCTGGGGAGGGGAGAGGAGGCTGACGAGATGGCATCGGGAGTGCGAGGCGTCGAGGAGGAGACGGCGAAAAGCGGATTGGCTTTCCACCATTAGCGCCGAGCTCGAAGTCTCCGAGATTAGATGTCTCTGACTCTGTGTGCACAGCTCTGTGTTGATTTCAGAGGACGCGGCTTATTTGTGTAGGTTTAGCGTGCGCCATGGGAATGCTATCTGCTATTGTTTCACTGAGATTTGGGACCGTGGTATGGTGGGCCACTGTCAGTGTGAGGGAGTCTGCGTGTGTGGTGTGATGGGGTGTGCGGTGCACGGGACTACGGGAGGATGGGTTGTGAGGAGGGGACGGTGGGTGCATGAATATTTGGACGGATGCAGCAGGAAATGAAGTTCGTAATTGGTTGATTAATTAAGTCGACAAGTGTCCAGAAAATAAAGGGCGGGCTTGGTTTTGGCGAAGAAGTCAATGTACGCCTGGTCCATCGGTAGGATGCTGCCACGGCATTCGGGGGCCATTAACTAGTGGTTCAGCGCCACGTGTACTGTGTGCAGGAATATTAGGTGTCTGATACTTACCTGCGTCCAAATTTATTAGACTTATTTTTTAATTATAATATCTATAAATATAAAGCATACACATAGATTTAATAAGATCTTTCTTTCTATATCTTTATTTATATTCTTTCAACCATATGTATTTATTCATTACCACCCACACAAAATATTATCTCTCACTTACAAGACAATTAAATGAGGGTATCTAAGTCATTTTCTCTCGTACCTTTCTCAATTTCAACGCAATCTTAATCCTGATGTAAAGTCAAAATATGTCTTATATTTTTGGACAGAGAGAGTAAAACGATAAGCCGTACCAAGAAGGTATTGAAAATAACTATATTATCTTAATTATTACTCTCTTCGATCACAAAAAATTACTCCCTCCGTTGATATATATAAGGCGTATTTTGACTTGGCATAAGGATTAAGGTTGTGGTGAAATTGAGGAAAACATGAGAGGAAATGACTTACATATCCCTCTTAATTGTCTTAGAAGATGAGAGATAATACTTTGTGTAGGTGGTAATGAATAAATGCATATGGTTGAAAGAGAATAAATAAGGGTATATGTGGAAAGACTCATTAAATCTACATGTACGTCTTATATTTTTCAACAAGACCATTCAAACATAGGTCTTATATTTATCAACGGAGGGAGTATCGTTTTGGGTATCAACACGGTCCCCAAAACTCAACTTTAACAATTAATTTCTATTGCAATATATTTAAAAATCTAATAAAATTATAATATTATGAAAGTATGTTTCGAGATGAATCTACATATATGATTTTCATGCATCTAATCTACATATTTAAAAATATATCGATAGCTAAATTTTTAAAAGTTTTACTGCATGTATTCCAAATCGACAAGTTTTTATGTACCAGAGGGAATATTAGTAAGCACTGTATTCAATTCATACATTTAGAGAATATGAAGTAAAGATGAATATTTATTAGAGGTATATAGGGGACATCATACTAATTTTGCATTAGAATATGAAATATGTCTTATATTTATGGACAAAAGTATTAAAAAAATAAGCCTTGTAAAATTGGACAGAGGGAGTAAAACATTGTTTTACAAAAAAACGTTGGGGTCAAATAGAGATTTCTAGTGCAAACAACGATAGAGTAAAGAAAGATGTCATGTTTATAGGACGTATTTTCTTTTGTCACGTAGATAAACAGATATTAAAAATTATTGCACTATATTTAAGCATGAATGTAGAGTAAAACTGGATATTTATTAGAGATATAAAGGGAACATCACATTAATTTTGTATTAAAATGTGAAATACTTCTTATATTTGTGTACAAAACCATTCAAAAATAGGCTGTATATATTTGAACGAAAGAAGTATATCAGTTCAAATTGTGCAATCGGTTGAGCATAAATAAATCTCATTTGATACTTAGGACAGTACTGCTAGGGATATTTCTTAGTAGTTAGAGGCGGAGCCAGCTCCCGGCAGGGCGAGCGCCTGCCCGGGCTCACTTGCATCGCTGGTCCTCGCCGACTTCCGCGACCGCTCGTCGCCGCTGTCCAAGTCGTTGGGGTTCTCCTCCTTCATGCACGCATACTTCCCCTTCCTTGACACTCGTTCCCTCTTCCACGCGCAGGAAATCGACGGCGCTAACAACAACGAAGCCGATGACGAGAACGCACGCCTGAACCGCGTCTCCAAGCTGTAGCACCTGCTTGAGCTGCTCATGCAAATCCGGCCGTACGGGGACGGCATGGAGCAGGACCTCATCCTGGAGGCGATGGACTGTGTCGTCATCGAGATCTTCGAGGTGTGCAGCCAGATATGCACCGGCATTGCCCGGTTCCTAGTCGGCGCACTTGGATCGGCCCTAACGACGTCGACGCCATGGCCGGGGAAGACCGTGGCTAGGGGCGAAGGAGAGGCTAGCCCGCGTCACGGCTACCTCCTGCTTGGGACGATAGCCGACGGCTGGCGAGGAGCAACATCGCGAACCAGAGCATTAGGCTATCGTTGTCGTCGCGGTCGTGGAGGATCTTCAACAATCTGTTGGTCGGAAAGCTGCCCAGCGTGGTTGTCAGTAAGAGCTCGTACACGTCCGGGAGCTCGCAAAGCCCAGAGTCGTCGGCCAAGCCGCCGAAGTCCATGTCATTCAGGTTGTCATCAAGGAACCGGCTAGCCGCAAATGTTAAAGTACTACAAGAACTGCAAATGCATTTGGTGATGTCTTCATCTTAAAGTTTTCTCTCCCTGCTGTAACTTCAAACTCCATTAGTTTTGGTGATTGGTTTTAGAATAATGCTTAATCATTGTTTAATAAAAAATCTAATCATTATGAGACTAACATATCTATTGACCTTTATTCTTATTAGTCTCAAATTTGGATGGAAAATAGAAAATTCAAGGTATGCACTCGTATTTACTTTATTATCCTATTGCATACTTAGGATTCAAGTTAAAGAATGAGCTCTTTCATTGCTTATACACTTAAGTTGTGCATTATGTTTTAAAATTCCATATATTATATGGATGCACACATCTATGGGGAGTTCATGCTTTATCTTGATGTTTTAATAGTATTGATCTATTTCGTCTTTCCACATAAATCAAGGATCACTACTTTGAAACAATTCCTTTTGAGTATATATAACTTGTGTAGTTATAGTATACTCATGTTAATATGGGATAAACTCAAATGCTTTATAAGATTGATTATGTGCATATTGATTCCAAGTTCAATTATTTATATGCACATATTTAATGGAGTTTATTCTATAGTTGATGGTCTCTAAAATGTATTGATCCCGTTCTACCACTCCATATAATATTTGGATCATTACATTCCATCAAATTGAGTATATGAAACTAGTGTAGTTATATATATACTTATGTCAATTTAAATTGAGTTCAGTTGTCTTTCAATCAATCAAAGAATATTTCATCATGTGTTAATGGTGTCTCTTTATTGATTAAGTACAAGCAGAAAGTTCTTGAGTATAACGAAGTATTAGTTGCATCAAAGTACTCAAGACACAATTAATCATTCAAATTAATTTGGATTGTGCTCAATCGATCTTAGAGACATCCATTATGTGTTAATGGAGTGCAATTGATGATTGAGACAACCGTATTTGTTGGACTAATATTTTTATTGAGTTTGAAATAGGTTGAGTCTAACGATGATAAAGAATCGAGAAAAAGAAGAAGTCATCATGTGTTGATGAGCTTCAAGAGGAGAATCCCGAAGTGAAGAGAAGAGAGGAGAAGAGCTAGAGGGGAGTTCATCATGTGTTGATGAACAAGAAGAGAAGATGGATTGCAGTCCTGGGAGAAAGATGATTTAATATCTAAAAGCCCCAAAGGGGATCACGTGCGGCGAAGGTATAGCTAGATAGGCTAGAGTGTCTAGTTTAGAACGTCGTACTATTAAGAGGGGTTGAGTCTTTTGCTTGAGCTTCATCATGTATTGATGAACTTAATCCTATTCACTTTAGCTCACTCTCTTGATCGGTTTTTGCATGGAGCTAACCATTTGGCATGTGTTGCGAATGGGTGAAGCTCGTGCATTGGATTTAGTATGAGCGATGTATTTGCATGTGTTGCAAATAAGGGAGGTCATGTTTGCTTCTTATTGAATCTTAATTGATTTGGTTTTTGCTTTGGTTTTTGCATGAAGCTATGGATTTGAATGTATTGCAAAAGGGAGATAGCTTATGCAATGTTGTTTATGTGGTTATTGCTTGGTGCTAAGTTTTGCATGTGTTGCAAAAAGAGAGAGCTCAAGCAATTCGGTTTAAAATGGTTGCATGGAGCTAGAGATTTGCATGTGTTGCAAATAGAGAGCTCATGCACTTGTGTTTGAGTTGTGATTTGCTTGGAGCTAAGATTTGTATGAGTTGTAAAAAGAGAGCTCAAGCATTTGTTTTTAAGTATTTGTTGTTTGCATGGAGCTAGGTATTTGTATGTGTTGCAAATGGAGAGCTCATTCATTGGAGAATTAGCTTGTGACTTGATCATGAATCCCTCCTTCTCAAGGAACTCACTAAGCCTAGGGTGGACATAGGAATTAATTATGATTTAATTGATGAAATACCATGCTTAAATGTTAATCCTAGCATTCCATCTAAAATTGACATGTCCACCTCTAGCAATGATATTCCTTGTAGCTCAAATTCAAATATTGCTACTTCCTCTATGCTTTGCGAAACTAATCTTGTAGAGAAAAATATTAAGCTCAAGACTCAAGTCATTAAATTGGAAAATGACTTGAAGAAGTGCTACAAAGGGAAGGCCACGATCGACGAAATCCTAAGCAAGCAACAGTGCTTGCAAGACAAGAGTGGGATCGGCTACATCTCTAAGAGGGAGACTAGCAAGACAAGGCACAACACATGACACTCGAAGACCATCAAGTGCTTTGCTTGCAATAAGAATGGACACCTCGCTTCCGTGTGCCCAAAAAAAGTGGAGATCAAGTCCACATCTTCAAATTTAAGGCAAACCGGCAAGGAGCAAGTCAAGAAAATCAAGAGAGGGCCAAATAGCATGACATGCTTCAATTGCCGGGAAAGAGGATATTTCGGTAAAGATTGTCCCTTAGGTAACACTCCTAAGCCTATTATTATTAATGATCATTATTTGCTTAGGAAGGACAAAAATGGCAATGTGTTTGCCAAATTTGTCAAATCTCCTAAGTCTATACAAAATAGTGATATTTATTTGCTTAGGATAAATAAGAATAGCAATGTGTTTGCTAAAAATGCTAAATTTCCTAAGACTATGCAAAATGTTAATAATCATTTGCTTAGGAAAAATAAGTTTAGCAAAATAATTGCTAGATTTGCTAGAACCTTTAAGCCTTTTCATAAAAATGTAAATCATGTGGTTAGAAGGGATAAGAATAGCATATCGTTTGCTAGAGATGTTAGTTCACCTAAGACTATTATTGTTAGGGCCATTTGGGTCTCTAAATATATTGTGACTAACATTGGAGGACCCAACCAAAATTGGGTACCAATAAGTGCCTAAAAGATTATTAGATGCTTGAAGATGCATTGAAAGTTTTGGCTCAATTAAGAGGATGATTTCATCATGTGCAAAAGGGAGCCAAGCATGAAGACTATCTCTCAAATCATGAACCAATGCCATCTCGGTAACAAGTATTTAAATCGATAACTTTAGCTTATAGCCTTGTGTAGGTTATATTGCATTGTCATATAAATCAATTTAAATTGCTTGTTCATGTTCTTGCTCATGTCTCTTAGTAGAATTTATTGTAATCTTGAGCAAGTTTAGGAAGTGGCACATTAAGGAGGAGTGCTAAATCATAACCATGTAAATCATATCCCTATGTGTGCTCATATTCATATAAGTGCTAATATATTTTCAAAAATCAAACCATTTAGCCAAAAGTCAAAATGTTGTATATCTATTAGTAATCCTTTGAAAAACTAGTTGAAAATGGTATACAAATGTTTTCAAAAGGTTTTCCATAGGTTTTGGCTTTACAAAATCTATTTTACAAAGAAAGTGAGTTTTAAGTCCAAAAGCTAGTTACTAGTATCTTGTTTTGGAATTAAATGTAAAAAGATTTGGAAAATAATTTCAAAACGAAAAACCTAGAATTGACCATTCTTAACATCTTTTGTGTTTAAAAGATTTTCAAAAGACCAACTAATCAAAAGTTATTTGATTTTGAAACTCACTGAAAACTATACTTGACCCATAATGGTCATGTTATTGCACTTTGTGAGCTTCACCTTTTGGACCGGATCTTGTGTAGTATCTTGGTTCAAAATGGTATTTTAGACTTATACCCAATTTCAAAAGGAGAGAACTCAAGCAATTCGGTTTAAAATGGTTGCATGGAGTTAGAGATTTGCATGTGTTGCAAATAGAGAGCTCATGCACTTGAGTTTGAGTTGTGGTTTGCTTGTAGCTAAGATTTATATGAGTTGCAAAAATAGAGCTCAAGCATTTGTTTTTAAATGTTTGTTGTTTTCATGGAGCTAGGTATTTGCATGTGTTGCAAATGGAGAGCTCATGCATTGGAGAATTACCTTGTGACTTGATGATATGTTGATCATCACAAGGCTAAGAAAGGATTATGCTTTGTGCTTGCAAAATGAGTTGTTGCAAAACATTGATGTTTATGGTTCTTATCCTAGAGCACGAGATAAGCATTTGCAAATATGTTTTGCAATATGTTGGGATCATGTGTTGATCATCTCATGGCTCTAGATGTGCTTTTAAGTGGTTGGATTTGTTATTTGCAAATGTATTTTGCAAATGAACTAGAGGTTATGGGTTTCGATCCTAGAGCATGTGAATAGGGTTTGCAAATGTGTTTTGCAAATTGACTTGATCATGTGTTGACCATCACATGGTTAAGAGGATTGATCTCATAGGTTCATAGTTTATTTGCGAATGTGTTTTGGAAATTAATTGGAGTTTAAAGTGATTCTTTAGAGTATGTGACTAACATGTGCAAATGTGTTTTGCATAGGGTTGTGATCATGTGTTGATCCTCACATAGCTCAAATAATCAATTCTTAATTTGGAGAAAAATTTATGCGCAAAAATCGAATTTGGAGTCAGTAGGGTCGGTATGACCAGACCCCCTCCGGTCATACCGGATGTTGGTGTGACCGGGGCCCCTCCGGTGTGCAGTTTCCAGAGGGTGTTTTTTGCGCTGAGGTGGTAGTATGATCGGACCACCTCCGGTCATACCGACCAGCGGTATGACCAGGTGGTCTCCGGTCATACCGACCGTGAAATTTTTCTGAGTAACGGCTAGTTTTCTAGCCGTTGCTCTGAGGAGCGGTCATACCGGTGTTAGTGTTATGCCCTTGAGGCAATCATTTAGATGATTGTAACATGACTATGTTTATGAATAATATTATGATTATTGGTCCAATGAATGTATATCATTGTATTGATCAACAAGTATGTGACTTGCTTATGAAGCTCTTTACTTAATGATGTAATTCGATAAATATATCTGATCGGATTTCATTGTATAGGACAACGATGAATAGATCAGCACATGTAGTGATCGATGATCATGCTTCATAGATCATGGGATATGGATATATCATCTATACATTGTGGACGCATGTTGAAGAACATGGGTTAGATAGACCCGCAATGGGACACTGCGAGAATGTTTCATTCTTATGTGTCATCAGTGTATCTCATACCTAGTAGATGTATGATCCTTAGACTTGAGATTGTCATATTCCCTACATGTGTAATAGTTTTCCTTGGGGCTATCAAACACTACTTCCTAACCGGATAGTTATAAAGGTAGCTTTCATGTTTACTATGAAACGTGCAGAGGGAAGTGAGCAGTCAAGATGGAATTTGCCACTCCAATGAAACGGAGATATATGACAAGGCCACTCGTGTGATATGATTAAGAAAGTGCATGGCCATGCCGTGATTGAGGAGTCAATTACAACTTATTAATATATCACGGATATGAGAGATGGATTGAATCATCAAAGGATGACATGCTTCTCGCCTTGAGATCAATCTTCATATACTTGGCAAAGGGATTATTGCATGAGTACTTTTGATAGGTTCCATCCGATTTGATCATAGTATGTTTGGGAGTTGGCATACTTTGCAAGAAGCCGCTACCAACTATTGGATTGAAAAGGAGTTTTCCGAATCTATGTCCAAACGCACGTGAACTCGCAGGTCACACACTTAATAGGTGGGACGCATTAATTTGGATTGGATCCGTAATTAATGAACCTCGTGGGCTTAGCACGATGGGCCCTAGTTTAGGGTTTCATCTTGTGGCTATATAAGGAGGGGAGGAGGAGGCGCAGGTGTGCTTTCCCACGGTTTAGGAGTGATTCACTCGAAACCCTAGCCTACTCCTCTCGCTGCGCCGCCGAGCGACAGTGCTTGCACACGACGCACGGCGTTCCATCTCGGGCGTGTGGACTCATGCGGTGACGCTGCTGCGATCTGCGGCGTGGGAGGACGATCCACGGCAAGGTGAGGGCGATCCACTACATCGACGCAACGATCGCGCGGCGAGGACGATCCGCTACATCGACGCGAAGGATTCCGCAACTGCGTGTCTAGTGGTAATCTTATCTATGATCCCCTTCTTGCGAGTAGCTTTCTGGTTTCGCGGTAGATTTTTTTTGTGCTAGCGTAGCATACCGCGTTCCTCTTCAACCGGCCCTAGGACGGTATGACTGGGCTCCCAGGGCACTTTTGCCCAAATTGGCCGCCAACGGCTAGTTTTTTTTATGGAGGCTATATAAAGAGTCTTTGGGGGATGGCATTGTGTGGTTGCTGGTTCCATTGAGCATTTGAGTGAGGTGTTGCATGTATTGCACACTCACATTTGGTTTTTGATCTAAGAGTGAGTCTTAATTGTATGTGTTGCAATTAGGAGTGGATTGAGGGCCTCTTGTGCATGCGTTGCACTTGAGAAGGATCCTAGTGCATGTGTTGTACTTAGGAGGTCACCGGAGTGCATGTGTTGTACTAGGTGAAGTTCAAGCGGGAGTGCTCGATTTATTACTCTTAGAAGTTGTCACCTCCTAGACGGCGTAGAGCGTCGTGTGTGGGAGCTCTCAACGGAGGTTGTGAGAAGGCCCAGCAAAGTTTGTGAAGGTTGGAGCTCGCCTACCCGGGAGGGAAAAGGAGCTACCACTAGTGGATTCGAGGTGGGTGCTCAATTCATGGAGCCGGTCCAATTCGTTTGGGCTTACCTCAACGTGGATTATGGGAGACCGTCAAGTCTCCGAACACCACGGTAAAAAGTATTGTGTCTCCTTGTGTATGCTTGCAATTCCTTATTTATATTGTTGCAATTTACATTATTAGAATTAAATTGCTTAATTGTCTTGAGGATTGTAATTTATTGTTAGAGACATAATTAGCTAGTGCACTTAATGAGCCTAGTTGACTTAGGCTTTTAATTGTCAAAACCATAGTTTATCGCTTTTGCATCTATTATCATTTAGGTTTTGACATAAGGGTACTTAGGCGAGATTTTAATTAGAAGAAGAATTTTTAAAGCCGCCTATTCACCCCCTCTAGTCGGCATCCTCGATCTTACATCCGCCCTTCGCCGCGCGCCCTCCCATTTGCGGTGGTGTCGCTGCCGCCTGACCTCGGGAAGCCATTGCTGGCCCACGGCGATGTGCCGTTGGAGACCCCGGAGTGGCATGCTGCGATGGACGAGTACAGCAAGGAGTTCGTCAACATCCTCTACGAGCTTGCCCAGGCTCCCAAATTTTCGTGGCTCCACCACTCCTTAGTACCGTTGCAATGTTGGCTCTACTATGATCGAATGTACTAGTAGTTTATGCTGGTAATAGCACACACTCGTGCACTGACAATAGCGGCTAAGTCCGTGGATTCAAGGAGGAGTGGCAGGTTGTGGACGAATTGGGAGAAAGTAGCTGTAGAGGGAGCGGTGCATCCTTGATGTGGCTAGTGGCAGATCCAGAATTTTCGGAATGGGTGTTCGAAGTTATAAAAATATTGTTCAATGTAAAATATAAAGATTCACAGTAGCAAAAAAAATGTGAAGTACAAGTTGTTGTTAATAGATACAACACCTAAAATAATTTAGAGATTTGTGAATTAGAGATTTCAAATCTATATACTTCCTCTCTATTTTTGAATGCTCTACATGCTACATTTAAGAAACTATGATTCACCGTTACAAATTAACACAACGTTGATAGTGTTGTGATTTGGGGATTTCAAATTTGGGAATCGAGAATTAAATTCACTTGTGTGGTTGTCCATGCTGAATGCCAGCTATTGCCTGCTATTTTAGCACCGCTTCCTACCACGCCGGTTGCTGTCGGTGTCGCACCTTCCATCTCCGACTCGATGCTCGTGTGGCATAGTGCTGCTATGCAACACGTCGCGCGTTGCTCCTTGCCCTACTGGACACCGTCGCCGGTGTCGCACTCTCCATCCCCGAGTTGCTGCTCACTGCGGTCACAAGGGCCATGGCTGCCCTGCCACACATCGCTCCTTGCGCCACTACCTACCCTTCTACCTTCGCCTATTTGCCGGTGCCGGTAGCTGCTCGACGCTCGTCTGCTGCCTTGCTCCCTATTGGCTTGCGCCTACCCCATAGCCCTTGTCCATTATTGTTGGGCTATCGCCTGCGCCGTTGTCATAGAGAGAGCGAGAGAGCATGGAGGTGTCAAGAATGAATGGATAGTTGGTATTGTGCTTGAGGAATGGAGAAAGACAGACCTTAGCGAATAAACCATGTAGGAAAGATTTGGAGAGGGAATGAGTAGGATAGGTTGAAATACGTATATTTAAGCTTATTAAATAGTATATACATCGAATATACTTGATATATACTAAGTTTTTTTAAAAAAATTTGGGTGTACATCTGTACACCTATGTCCTTATATTAGGTACCCCATGGATGTGGTCTTGTAAATGAGAAGTTGAGTGGCACAGGGAGGTAGAGGTGCTTGGGGAGAAGTAGGCTGCAAGGATTGTGTGAATGAAGTGGCGGTGACAGTGTTAGGTGGGAGAAGAGGGGACGGAGGAGATGGCTGTGTGCAGATCCTTCTACAGCAGCGTCGTCGACGGTGCACACATAGGAGATGGAAGCAAACAATGACGACGGTGGGGTGGGTTGAAAAGGGAAAGGGGAGGCCAGAATACAGAGGTGAGAGACGTAAGTAAGGGCTAGTGGAAAAGAGAATTTGTTGCTCTCGGAGGACCCATATTTTAGAGCAAGGAGGAGCTGGTTGCTTGGGACAATCCCGGCTGTCCATTGGCAATCTGAAGGCCTCATAGCAAGTCTCACTACTACAGAATTGGGCATCTCAACCGGCCTATTAGAAGCGGTTTGGTGTGAACCCGTTGTGATGTTCACACTAGAAGCGGTTCGTTGGCAACGGTCCAGAGAGGGATTTCAGAAGCGGTTTGAGACACAAACCGCTTCTGAATGTTGCGTTCTAGAAGCGGTTCTTGTCTCAAACCACTTCTAATTTTTAGAAGCAGTTTGAGAAAAGAACCGCTTCTAGAACGCAACATTAAGAAGCGGTTCGTGTCTCAAACCGCTTCTGGAAGCCCTCCCGCGCAGCGCATTTAAACCCTTCTTCCTCCATGAGCCAGCAGAGGTACGATCGAACAGAGAAAGGCCAGCCCAGCGCTGTTCTTGGGGAGGTGCTGTCCAAATTTTTAATTGGAGGTGATTAGCTCCAAATTAAGTGTTTCAATGTTAGTAACATCATGTGAACATCCTTCTCACCTAGATATTGCTATTTTTTTCAATGGATGTGGAGAAATCTCGAACTTTTTAAGTATGATCAAAAATTTGTTTTCTATGCTTGTTTTTGTTGTTGTATGAAGATGTAGGGTGGAGATCTAGTTCAAAATATGACATTAAAAGGTAAAGGTGATTGGAAGCTTTAGATCTAGGTGGTTGTTAGCTTTAGAATCTTAAATATCACAATAAGTTGGGGGAGATCTAGGTACAATATTGCAAGGAAGTAATTACTGGTGTATGAAATAAAATAGAAAAACATGTAGAAGGATAAAAAATAATTACAAAGGTAGGAAGGGATACAAAATAATTAGAAAGGTAGGTCTTTAATTGGATGACGGTGTAGGTTGAGCTTTTTTTGTTGGGTTTAAATGTAACGAAATTTAAGTTAGGTTATAATTTTTGTAACGAAATTTGTTATAATTTTTAATGAAATTATAACTTGGTGTAGATGAATCGGCAATGGATGTACAATGCGGACCGTCGCTCGAGAGAGTTCATTGATGGCGTGCAGGCTTTTCTCGATGCGGCCGTTGCATTCTTGCCTCTAGGCAACTTCATATGTTGTCCGTGTGTAGATTGCAAGAACAAGAAGGAGCACTCCCAGCGATGGCAAGTTATGAACCACTTGATCATGAGGTTTCATGCCAAACTATACCTGTTGGACCAACCATGGCGAAGTTGAGGTGATTAGCCAAGAAGATGATGAAGAAGGCGAGGAAGAGGAAGATGGATTTAACAATATCCCGGACGGCACGCAATACTGTTCCGTGAAAGAAACACTTGGTGACTTTGGTGATGATGAGCTAGACCAGATCTTTGCGTGGCGGAGAGGAGACTACAGATGAAAGACAGTTCGAGAAGTTCCAACGCATGTCGAGGACCACAGAACTCCTTTGTACCCAAAGCGTAGGCGTGGCCACAAAAGTGCGTACCACACCGAACTCATGCAATGGAAGGCTACAAATGGTGTGTCAGATAAGGGATTCGATGAGTTGTTATCACTCGTAAAGAAGTTGCTTCCAGAAGATAACACTCTGCCCAAATCTACATATGAAGCCAAGCAAGTCGCCTGTCCTTTGGGATTGGAAGTACAGAAGCTACACGCATGTCCTAATGATTGTATCCTGTATCGTAATGAGTATGTCGATTTGGATGTTTGTCCAGTGTGCAGAGAATCACGGTATAATGTGATGCGTGATGATCCAGGTGAAATAGATGGGGAGCGTAAGAAGAAGAGACCTCCAGCTAAAGTGTTGTGGTATTTCCCTGTGATCCCCCGATTGAAACGTATGTTTGCTAACAAAACGCATGCCCAGATGATGCGTTGTCACAAAGAAGAGCGTAAGGACGACGGGATGCTTAGACACCCTACAGATGGCTCACAGTGGAGGAAAGTCGACCGGACGTACCCGGACTTCGCAGATGAGGTGAGAAACATAAGGTTTGGGTTGAGTACCGATGGGATGAATCCTTTCGGAGAATTGAATAGCAGCCATAGCACTGGCCTGCTACACTATGTATCTATAACATTCCTCCATGGCTGTGCATGAAACGAAAGTACATCATGATGCCGTTGTTGATCCAAGGCCCCAAGCAACCTGGAAATGACATCGATGTCTACCTGAAACCATTGGTTGAAGATCTTGTGACGTTGAGGGACGATGGTGCAAGGGTATGGGATGAGTACAAAAGGGAGTATTTCACCCTACGTGCATTGTTATTTGTAACAATCAACGACTGGCTTGCTCTCGGTAACCTGTCCAGCCTAACTATCAAAGGATATAGAGCTTGAATCCAGTGCTTAGATGAAACAGACGGCATGTACCTGAAAAACTCTCGGAAGGTTATGTACATGGGTCACCGTAGGTTTCTTCTTACGAGTCACCCATTGCGGAAGGAAGGCACGAAATTTAACGGGCAACCAGACCTTCGTGCAAGGCCTCAGCATCGTAGTGGGCCACGTGTGTTTGCTATGGTAAAGGATTTGAAAGTAGTATTTGGAAAGGGTCCTGGAAGCAAACATGTGCAGAATGAGGATGGTCATGCACCCATGTGGAAGAAGTAGTCAATATTTTGGGACTTGCCTTATTGGGAAGTCATGGAGGTTCGTCACTCACTTGACTTCATGCACATCACCAAGAATGTCTGCTTGAACCTGCTAGGCTACATAGATATGTACGAAAAATCGAAAGATACACTGCAAGCTCGGAAGGACCTTAAACTCTTGGAACTGAGGAACGACCTACATCCCGAAAAGAGAGGGAAAGGACAACATTACCTATGACCTAAATTGCTAAAGCATTTTTTAAAAATTATGGAATGAAAGTAAAGTGCTAAAAGCATTTTTTAAAAATTCTGAAATGAAACTGAAGTGCTAAAAGCTTTTTTAAAAATTATAGAATGGAACTAAATTGCTAAAAGCATTTTTTGAAAATTATGGAATGAAACTAAAGTTCTAAAAGCTTTTTAAAAAATTCTGACATTGATTTTCAGAAGCGGTTTGAGAAAAGAACCGCTTCTAGAACGCAACATTCAGAAGCGGTTAGTAATATAAACCGCTTGTAGAAGTTCTCCCTCTACAAGCGGTTGGTTCTAAAACCGCTTGTAGAGATATTTTACAAACGGTTGGTTCTAAGAACCGCTTGTAGAAGTGCTCCCTCTACAAGCGGTTGGTTCTAAAACCGCTTGTAGAGATATTTTACAAGCGGTTGGTTCTAAGAACCGCTTGTAGAAGTGCTCCCTGTATAAAGTTTACACGCCCCGCCCTTTTCTCACACCCCAAATTTTGTAAGTCCTCGCTCGAGACCCCGCGCCGCTGCCTCCTGTGTCTCTCCGACCGCCGCCCTCATCGCCTCCGTCGAGAGCCCACGTCGCCGTCCTCTTCGACGCCGTCGCCCTCCTCCGCCACCCAACCATCCCGGCACCACTCCACCCCCGCGCCAGTCGATCCCCGCGCTAGTGCCCTCATCGCCGCCGCCACTCCATCCCGCCGGCGCCTTCTCCGCCACCTCGCCGACGCCTCCTCCGCCACCAAGCCACCGCCACACCGCCATTCTACCCCGGAGGACCGAGGTATAGTTGTGCACGCCGTCGTCCTCCCTCTCTAATTCGGCTGCCCACAAGGTGTTCGGTGAAATGTCCACAAGGTGTTCGGTTGACAACATACCTTTCTTGGTCCTCATGTAGTACTTAATGCTTGGTGTAGAAATTTATGTAATAATATGCTTGTGTTGTAATCTGTAATATGGTTGTTTCAATGTAATATGATATTTATTTCAACATTTTTTCGGAATTAGGATAGATGGCGCAACCAAGACGTGGTGACCCTACTTTCGATGAGGGAGAACAGTTCTTGCTGGACTCCATCGCGCTGGGTAGCATCGAAGGTGATGCTAACGCTGCTGCCGCTGAGGCTAATGTTGGTTCCGGTGAGGCCGTTGAGGCTGTAGCTGATGAAGCTATTGACGCTGGAGCCGCTGAGTCCGGTAACACTGGTTCTGGCCAGGATGAGGTATAACCAAAAGAATATAATCCCCGTAGACATGTTAATTAATCGCAATTCATTAATATAATACACTCTGACACGTTTATACACATGTTTATGTATTTCAAGCCCTGTACAACAACGCTTGCGGTTACCACGTGAGGGATCACGTCCCAATTAGCATCAGAAAATGGGCCGAAGTTCCTCAAGCTACCAAGGACCTGCTCTGGCAAGATATTAAGGAAAATTTCACATTTCCTCAAGGGTCCGAAGACAAGGCCAAGAAATTCACTTTGAAGAAGATGGCAACAATGTTTCAGGCGTGGAAGACGTCTCTCAGCCTCAAGTATGTGCAGAAGGGAGAAAGACCCGACTTCAACCAATTTCCTAAGTTGGCGGATCACTGAGAAACATTCGAGGAGTTTAAGCTGTCAGCTGAAGGCCAGGTCGCGAGTCAGAAGAACAAGACCAATTCACAGATGAAGAAATACCACCACCATCTTGGCACCGGTGGTTACCTCAAGGCTGTACCAAAATGGGAGAAGCGGGAAGAAGAATTAATGGCGAACGACGTCACATCGGCTACCGCTTTGTGGGAAGAGCGCCTGCGCAATTGGTTCATGGGTCATGGGGGGAGCCTTTCAGATGATGGCAGTTTGGTGATGGCACCAGGAGTACAATAGGCTGGCCAAAGGATTGTACAGCCGCCGAGCGCCTCAGCGGTATGTTGGTGGCAGACAGGGAGAATGACGAGCTAACACATGCCCTTGAAAACCCTGAGCACCCAGGACGGACACGAGGTATGGGCAAGCTAACGCCGTGGAAGTATGGTTTCGCCAAGGATGCACATACGCATGGAGCCAGATAGAAGCAAAACAAGAGAATCATATAAAGTGTACCAATTGGAACAAGAGCTCGAGCAACCCGTGCTAGCATCGGCGACATAGTTGCGCAACAAGTACAAATTGTCCTCGATGAAGCTTCAAGGACTAGGTCTCGAGCAATCACCGACGCCGTGATCAGCCCCTCCGCGCGGCGAAGTAGCTGCGCGTCCACCGGGGCCCCTGAAGCGGACAACTTGCTAGCCCATTATCCCATGAATGACATAAGGGTTTGCCGCCAGTGTGAGCTACACGTTGATGCGCGTAACCTCTCCATCAAGGTGGCTTACGGCATGGCATATCCGGTGGAGCCGGGCAAGATATTCCACTGCAACGAGATACCCCCGGGTAACTCAAAGGTCGTGGTGGAGGAGGTGCCGAGCGGATTTGAAGAACTTCACCTCGATATTGCTGGAGGCGACGACGTGACCAAGCTTGGACAGGCCCTCCACAATATCATCCTTTGGCGCAAACAGTACATCATATTTCCAGATGGTGTGGACGCGTCATCTCCACCACGACAACCCACGCCTCCTCCAACGTCACCTCCATGCAATGCCTCGCCGGTAAAATAGAGCATGCCTCCTCCACCATCGCTCCACGCAGAAGCCCTATTCCACCACCAGCATCACAAACAAAAAAGAACCCCCCTAGAAAAACCACGCCTCCACCATCTCCTCCGAGGAAGAAGCTCGATAGCAGAATTAAGGCTCCTCCACCTGCTCCCAAGAAGGCGGAGTCCAGCCGATCGACAAAGATAAAGGAACCTCCAAAGAGGACATATGATATGAATAAGGAGGAGAGTGACGCGGTCACTAAAGCGCACTGGTCGCACACTTCGCAAAAAGATGGTAGAGCCAAAGGTACCAATTGATCCAAAAGCGGAACACTTCGCGACATGCCGCAAAGCTTTGTGGCTTTGCCTAACTATGAACGGACAATAATAAAGGCTACGTAAGAATAAACGTGGTCAAAGCGGTGGCGGCAAAGAAGAAGAAGAGAGACCAAGATCAGGAGAACCTCGAGAGGTTTAAGAAGGAGGCAGGACTCAGTTCCACAGCTGCAGCTCTTGGATTAATAGATGATATCCCAATGGCAACAAAGGACAAAAGGCAATTATATCAGTTGGGCCAAGAGTTGATTGACCCAAGTGAGATAAAGGATCTGCCAACCAAGATGCGGCAATTTTACAAATGGTACATGACAGAGTCCGCTCAAGGAAGAACGATGTTCCCCCTCCGTATGAAAGAAGATGATTTTTATCGCGGGGACAGCACCATAGGCTCGAATTTGAAGACTTATACCATATTGACCATGCCAACGCCATCAACGTGTCTCTCAAGAGCTGCTGGTGCCTGTAAGTGTCAAGCTCATACCTTTACCGTGTGCTTCCTCGTACAATAAAATTGCAACTCTTAAACTTATACCTTTCTATGTAGAATGGAGATACAACGATGTAGAAAAGAGAATATCTTCAACGTGGGCTTCATCGACCCAGATATTGTTAACGAGTTCGTCTTTGGATACAACCGAAAGGCTGTTGAAGATTACATTCTCGATGCATTCTTGGGACAAAGACTACAAACCGTACATACTTCTACCCTTCAACTTCGAGCACGATATATACAACCTCTCGTTCTTATATTTTCCAAGGCATTTATAATACTACTAGCTAGTTACATATATGTTGCAATACATGAATATGTTTCATCGATCCTTCTTGTCATCAAGCTTGAGAGCGACCAAATCGTTGTTCAAGACTCAAAAGGACTCGGTGGAAAAATATCAATTTATCATTGACACCTCAACGGTATATAGCACATATATATACGATAGTTTTCCTTATTATATATATTGAAATACCTTGCTAATTCCAACTCTGATAATTACTATTCATACTAACGCATCACACAGGGCATTCACAGGGTTTCGAAAGAAGCAACAAGGAGATTTCGAGAATGAATTTAATGTACAAATAAGCACTCAAGTACGTATTAAAGAATATTAATATGCCGTAACAGTTTTTCATCCCAATAATCGTTTTATTTTCAAATTTCATCGCAGGTTCTACAACAGACGGGTGGAAACAACTTATGTGGCTATTATGTGTGCCACTTTATGCAAAGTATTACTCACGGTGATGTGCCGACAACCAACGCCGAGGTAGTGTGCACATGTCAATTTCTTAGTACTTACACTTTAATTACATGTCTAGAGATTTATTTACTTCCCGCTTTGTCAGCCCAACATCGATGTGCAAAGCGTGATCCCGCCGCACCAGATTGCAGCAATCCAAAAACAACTCATCGGCTTTATTGTCGACGAGATTGTATCCACCAAAGACGAGTTCCACGCAAATGGTTGGAGAGATTGTCCTGAAATAAGGACAGGTGAACTGACATCAACGTCGACCAAGGGCACAAAGAGCGACGCACGCAAGAAATGAACTCAAGATTCGCCCTTTTATTCTTTTAAACTTGTAAAAGTGGCTTATTATTTCATGTGTTCATCAACGTGTTCATTTTTTAGTCTATTAAGTTCGTATTTTTCTGTAAATGAACCTGTAATTATCTGAATGAGTACGCATGAATAATATATATTTAATTGTGTCAAAAAAACTCATGTAGTTCTATTTATTTTAATTGTCAAAATCTATATCAAAAACCCATTTGAAAACATATTCTATATTGAATATAATCAAAACGCTATGCTGTCAGACTCTCCACAAGCGGTTGGTAAGACCAATCGCTTGTGGAAGTGGGGAACCGCTTGTGATACCCGACGGGGTATCACTCACGGTTGCTTACAAGCGGTTCTAAAATCGCTTCTGAAAGCGGTTTCGAACCGTTTGTGCATGCCCGATCCGCAGTAGTGTCTATCTGAAATCTATAGGCCTGGTGCACCGAAGTACAAGGCGGGAGGGAGCTAGAGATTTTAAGTATCGCTAATATAATACTAGTATGTGTACTAAATCGCATTGAAAGGTAGTTGAGCCGTTGAAGCTAATTATGGAGCTATCCAGGATTAATTATTTTATGGCCATTCTTGAGACTTTGAGAGCAACCGTCAATGAACTGTGTAAGGTAGCCAGTGGTGGTGAGGAACGAAAGGAGCTGTTTCAGTGTACCACACGACTGGAGGTTTCTGTCATGGCAATGCAAGTCTAACTGTATAACATTTGTCTTAATTTGTATTTTTATAGTTTCTAGAAGATCCCATTTGTTTTATGCAGCTAATAGTAATCGAATCTCTGTTCAACATATTACAAACTAGCATCTTGGACGCGGCGTGCCACGCCGCGGGCGCCGCCTTACACACAAGAAAGTTGAGTTTTTTTTTGGGAAAAAGGCTTAAACTTAATGGTAAAAAAAAGTGGGAAGAAATATATGTTTTTTTTCGGGAAGAAGGATCCGTATGGGTTTTTTTCCTGACTGAAAAGGACTTAAACGTAATTTTGATTCTGTGGAAAAGGACCCGAGCGCAAGCATTAAAAACGCATAAAGGATTTAAGTGTGATATTTTTTTTTTGGAAAAAAAGGATCTATTCGTAACGTAAAAGGACCTAGATGTAATTTTATTTCTGTGGAAAAGGACCCGAGCGCAAGCCTTAAAAACGCATAAAAGGCCAAATCGTAATATATATTCTTTTTCGGAAAAAAGGATCTGTTTGTAATTTTTTTACGAACAAGGACCCGATTATAATTTTTTTTTTGTAAAAAAGGACCTATCCGTAAATAAAAAAGACCTATCCGTAAATATTTTTCAGCAGCCGGCTCCGGCAACACGTGGATGCCCTCCCTATCCAGATTCTTCCAAGTATAGTAGGATTATTATTATGTTATGCAAAATTCACTTGAGCTGGATCCAAACAAAAAAGCATGAGAAAAAGCACAAAAAAGCGTCTTAACAATTTCTCTTCATTAACAACGCAAATTGCAATCATTCTGCAGACCTTGAAGCAAGATATTTTGATGCGGCCAGATCTACTATTTCTGCTTCTGAGATTAAGGCCCGTTTAGTTCATATACTAAGAGTATGTTTGGTTTATAGCTATGCTTTGCTATATTTTGCCATGTCTCTAATTAGCTAAGTTTGATCGAGTTAGACCTCCGTTTAGTTCATAGACATATCTATAGCAAAAGTTCATACACATATCTATAGCAAGATTCCTTCTTGCCATCCAGGTCTGCTTCAATTTTAATAACCTAACTTTAAGTAAAGTTTGGCAAAAAAAAGAAAAAAAAACTATGGCTAAACACGCCAACCTTAGTATATGAACCAAACAGACTCTAAGATTGTCATGTTTAGTCATAGTTTTTTTGCCAAACTTACCTAAGGTTAAGCTATCAAAATTGAAGCCATACTTTGGTTAGAAAAATAAATTTTGCCACACTTTTTTGAGTCAATGATGCGTGAGACATCACTAAACGGAGGTCTAACTCGATCAAACTTATCTAATCTGAGACGTAGAAAAATATAGAAAAGTTTAGCTATGAATCAAATAAGCTCTAGGTCTCGCGTACAGCTTGATTCGCAGGAATTAATTGCCGAGAGGAAAAAAGAGAAGGTGCATTAACACGAGTGGTCCGTGGGATCAAGCATGGAATGCGTGGGCTGTGTACGCATGCGGAGTTGAGCGCGTGTGCCGCAGTGCATGGAACGGGTCCGAATTATTTTTAAATAATCACAATTTTAAAGCTTTCCCTTAGCATGACTTTTTAACACCTTTAAGAGAGGTAACTTTAAGATACATGAAATCTTCTGACTCAAAGCTCAACTCTCATTGACAATTATCAATATAACTCTTTTGCCTCGATTGAGCTACTTCAACCTTTCTCTAATCATAGCAATCTGCTCTTCGGCTTCTTTAAGAATATCAAGTCCAAAGACAAGATGCTCTCCTATCTTTTTCCAATTTAATGGAGTAAGACAGGCATGATCATACAAAGCTTCAACCGGTGACATTTGCAAACTTGCCTGATAACTGTTGTTATAACTAAACTCGGCATACAACAAACATTTATCCCACAAAGTAACATAATCTAAAGCACAAGCTCTTAACATGTCCTCCAAGATCTGATTAACTCTTTCAGTCTTACCATCTGTCTACGTATGATATGTTGTATTGATATTCAAACGAGTTCCCATTGCTTCATGCAGCTTATTCCAAAATACTGAGGTAAATTGGGTACCTCTATCTGACACTATCTCCATGCAAACACACAATCTTTGATATATATAACTCTGCCAATCGATCTCCTGAATAAGTGGTCTTTACTGATATGAAATGAGCAACTTTGGTCAAACGATCAACAATGACCCATATGTAGTCATAATCACTCTGAGTTCTAGACAAACCAGTATTAAAATCCATATCGATTTCCTCTCACTTCCACTCAGGAATCTTTAATGGCTGTAAGAAAGTAGCAGGTCTCTGGTGCATTGCATTTATCTCTGGCATACATCACACAAAGCAACATGCTCAGCGACTTCACGCTTCATGTTAGGTCATCAAAACCTTTCCTTCATATCTTGATACATCATAGAACTTTCTGGATGTATCGAATACTTTGAATCATGAGCTTCCTCAAGAATCAACCGCTTAACATACTACAGAAAAGGTCATCACATACGGTTCAGAACAGTCATCACAGACGGTTTTGTGAACCTTCTGTAAACCTGTGTCAGTGATAAGAAGGGCATATCACAGATAATTTCCGAACCATCAGTAGAAACTAACATCAGAGATGGTTCTATCTACGAACCGTCTGTGATGAGGGAATATCTTAGACGGTTCTAGGATAGTATCACTCTTGGCGGGACTTCCATGATTAGTATCTATTGTTCAAAATTTTATTTTCCTTAGATATTTATGCAACGACATTTACAAGACACAACCAGTTATAGATTTTGCAATTGAATATCAAAATATCCTTGATGGATGGAGGCAATAGCTTGTCTGATGAGGAGGGTCTTAAAATATGAACATTTGTAGCACTTTCATCACATTTCTTATTCTAATGTTGATGGATTCCAACACAAAATCCAATTCTATTAATAGTTCATCCTGAAAGTTGTCATTCTCTGATTTATTTTTCATTTCATCCTCAGCCCCGAATGAGGATACCTCATTCGGGGCTGAGGATGAAATGAAAAATAAATCAGAGCATGATAACTTTCAGGATGAACTGTTCATAGAATTGGATTTCGCCTTGGAATCCATCAACATTAGGATAATAAAGGGGATGAAAGTGCTATAAATATTCATATTTTAAGACCCTCTTCATCAGACAAGCTGTTACCTCAATGCATCTAGGATATTTTGATATTCAATTGCAAAATCTACAACTGGTTGTGTCTTGTAAATGTTGTTTAGAAATATCTAAATAGAATAAAATTTCGAACAACAGATACTAATCATGGAAGTTCTGCCAAGAGAGGTAGGAAAAAATATTATTTCACAGTTCAAGACAAGAAGACATTACCACAAATATGATACCACAAATATGATAACAAAATATTTCATAGTTCACGTGACAATACATTAACAAAATATGATATATACCACAAATATCAACAAGTGTACATTGAGAAACCACATTATTTCATACTTCAAGACAAGAAAACCTTAGGGTTTTTCATATCTTCTATCATATGTGCCATAGCTTCCGCAATAGAGGTTTCTTGGTTCTCTATGAAGTTCCACAACTCCAATACAGTGCCGATTTGTTTGACACCAATAACCGATTGATCTTCAGTCATATCTATTAATCCCTACAAATTAAAAGCGACTATGTTGTTGTGAAAAGAGTGTGTTGGTATATTATTAGCAACCACGTCGAATTAAATACTAAAAACCTTTCTTTATATTACCTCTGTAAGCTCAACTTTGGCTTCTTCCAGCTCTGCATTCGCCCTGCGGTCTTTAATGATAAGTGTCGTGTTAAGAGATTTAAAAGCTTGCTATTTTTCATCTTTGTCTTTCAGTTCTTGTTTCATCTCATAAATCTTGTCTGTTAACTCAGACTTGCCCTTCAGTTGTTCGATCTCCACCTCAAGTTTTTATTTAGCTTCTAACAGCTTTTCCATGTCATCTATTTTACCAAATCAGATTTCAATTAATTTGGATCAGACACATATGGTTCTACTAAAGGATCATATGATGTATATCAGTATATGGACCTTATAGCTTAGAGCAGGTTATCAAAGATAAGGAAAAAAAGAGATAAACTACACTGAACTAATGTCAGCTCTAGAAGTGTAGAATGGAAGCATAAGGATATAATTAGAAAGATGGTAACAATACTAAATATGGTAAATATCAGTTCAAACAAAAACAATTTAAAATGAGTACTGTACAAGCCAACGACAAAATGCAACATACAGATGTTCATGCTGCCATTACCTGATGTGTAGAAGGAATGCAATATGTACCAAATGTATTGTGACACATAAGATCAGTTGGAATAAATATGGAGCACTTTGTAACAGGCAAAACAATCAATATGTATCAAATGTATTGTGACACATAATATTATTGAAACCTTGTAACCCATGCGGATGCACGGGTTGATGAACAGTGTTTTTCAATGACAAATGCCAAAATATGAATTATTTGCTTGTTTACAGTGTAGTAATTAACAACAGTATCCTTTGCATCACAATAGATGACATATTTAACTCCTATGAGGTAATTGGGAATTCATCCTTCGATCAAGCAAAATGGATGGTTCAAATTAATCTGGAATAATGTAAAGATCCTTACTTCACTTAAGATTTATACAAAGCTTGATTCATACTCCTCCATGTACATACTCCCACTAATATACCACTTCAACACATTTTATACCACTTTATATAATGCAGCACGATTTTCCTCTGTATTTCTACTAGCATATTGGAATATTGAATCATTAGCAAAATAGACTAATACCATTTTATGAACTTCATTAAAAAAATTCACATAGCGCTAGCACAATCTTGGGTTTTCGCCCACTAATCCAGTAAAAGCTACAACAATTAAACCAACTAGGGTTCTTGGACTCAACTTGGGCTACCACGATCTTGGGCGGTGGCAATCCAATAAAAGCTACAGCAATCAAACCAATTAAACCAACGAATCCAGTAAAAGCTATAGCAATTCACATAGCGCTAGCATAATCTTTGGCGACAGCTCAGAGAAGGAGAAATTGACCTAGGCCTGGATGGCGAGGCGGCGATGAGGATCAGTGGGAGGAGGCTCCGCGGGGGGAGACACCGCGGGGGGAGATGCCAGCCGAGGAGGCGCCAAGGCCAGGGGCGTCGGCGAGGTCTGGGGAGGCGCCGCGGTGGGAGACGAAGCGTCAGCGACAGACGAAGCATCATCTAAGGTTTTGAGCACTGGAGAGTGTGGTACGTAATTGAACGATCTGTGCGAGGGACCTATTTATATACTATGAGAGTGGTATAACAGTTGGTTATATAAAATAACCGTCTGTAATAAGCCAATATCACAGACGGTTCTAGCTAAGAACCATCTGTGATACTTCATGGACGGTTCTTAGCTAGAACCGTCTCTGATATTGGCTTATTACAGACGGTTCCTAGCACATCATGTAGTTTTTGACGGTCGTGGTGTAAAACCGTCTGTGATTAGCCATAATAAAGACGGTTTTTGAAAACTGTCTGTGATGAGGCGTCTTATATAGGCCTTTCTGCAGTAGTGTAAGCTCCTTCCTATTAGTCACACAAATTCAACCATTGAACCACATAGTACCTTGATCATCCAAAGTAAAATCTATCGGGACCGGATTTCCAAATCCGAACCCTCTATGTATTGTTGGTGATATGCCCTTGAGGCGATCATAGAGATGATTGTATCACGCCTTTTGTTTATGGAACAATATAATTGTTTGTCCTTTGAATAAATATCGATTGGATTAATCAACAAGTAAGTGAGTTGTTTGTGCAACTTTTTTCATATATTGATATTATTCAAGTTATCCCTGATCGGTTATCATAATATAGGACGATTATATTTCATAGATCAGCACATGTATTGATTGATTACTATGTTTCACGGGTCATATAGATATGGAGATATCTAGTCAATAATGTGGACACATGTTAGAGAACATGCGTTGGATAGACCCATATAAGACACTATGAGAATTGTTATATATATTCTTATGTGTCATCAGTTGGTCTCATGCATAGTGTATGTATGTTCCTTAGACATGAGATTGTCATTGGTTTCCTAAATGTGTAATAGTTTACTTAGAAGCTACCAAATGCTACTCTTTAACCAATTAGTTATAAAGGAAGCTTTCGGGTTTACTATGAAACATGCTAAGGTACATGAATGATTAAGATGGAATTTGCTCCTCCTATATAACGGAGAGATATCTCTAGGCCCCTCGAGGTAGATGGATTAAGTAAGTACATGGCCATGCCAGATGTGATTGAGAGTTAATCCAAATAAATTATTCCACTACGGTATGAGTGAAGAGATCGAGCTGTCATAGGATGACACGACTCTCGCCTTGAGCTTGATCTGATATCGTGAAGCAAATGGAACATGACATTATCACATTATAGTAGGTTCGTCCGATGCTTTATGGATATTTGGGAATCGATATGTACTGCTAGGTACCACTATCGATTATCGATTAGAAAGGTGTTTCCGAGTCGTGTCCAAATATACATGAACCTACAGGGTCACACACTTAAGGGGTTGGAATATAGTGGTAAGGATTGGATCCGTCACTAATGGGCCAAGTGGGCTTTGTCCTTCAGTTGGGCCCTAATGTAGGGTTCCATCGTAGGGGAGGGGACAGCTATATAAAGGGAGTTCGTGGTTGCATTTGGGTACGTGAGAGGATGTGAAAGGATCAAGTTGGCCTAGAGGGGGGTGAATAGGAAACTTTAAAAACTTTTAAGTCTTAAGAAAAACTTTTCTCAATAAAAAATTAGCAACAGAAAACAATTAGAAAAGGGGTTTAGCACAACTCAGTTTCAGTAAGATCAGTAGAGTGAAGAAGAACTTGAATGAAAACTGACAATAAGATGAACACACATAGATAGACCAATATTAGGACGACTCAAGGATTTTTCACCGAGGTTCAGAGATCAATCTCCTACGTCCCCGTTAGAGCACTTCTTCAGAAGTATTGCTCCACCAAATAGCCAATCTCAACGGCTTTTGGTTTTTCACTAGCTTGACTCTTCACCACTCCGGTGAGGTGAGTCTCAGCCTTTCACAGCAATGGTGGTCTTCCACAATCCCTGTTGGATAGGTCACACCAACAACTTCTCCAACCGTCTAGGAACAGCTAGTTCCAAGAGTAATAGACTATCTACAAGCCCTATCTTGGTTCAGTAGCTAGATGCTAACTAGATTCAGCTTCGAGCAAGAATTCTAAATGTTCAGAATGAGTGTCTGTGGTTTTTGAGTTGAAACTCAAACTCTTTATGTAATAAAAGCTCAGGAATGCTAAAGATCAAAGAGATGTAAATGATTTGAAAGATGTCAACAGTATTCAGAATGTCAAAGATGTGTATGTGCAAAGTCTCCTACATTTAAGTCAACTCAAGCACTGTATATATAGAGCTTAAAAAGAGTCGTTGTTCCTGCTATTTGCCCGTTGGGTGCGTCAGGAGAAATAGGACAAATATGGAGTCACGGGCTGCCCCTTTTTATAAGTATTTTAAGGTGTATGAGTCATACCGGACTGATGTAACATCCCAAAATTTGGCTTAATTAAGTTTTTATTTCTTATTTGTGCATTTGTGATTTTCTGGAATTTATTGGGATTTTTCTGGATTTATTTGAATTAATTCTTATTTCAAGTTTATTGCTTTTTATTCAAAAGTATTTAAATCGGTGCAAAGTTAAAATAAAGTTTTGCCAAAAATATTTTATTTAAGTCCAGAATGTCTCAAAGTATTTATGAGATTTTTCTTGGATTTTTTCCGGATTATTTTATTGCCTAAAACAAATTAAATGAATTTCGAATTAATTTAATTGAAAACCTTCGGAAAAACTCGAGCGATGAGCGGTCAGTAGCCCATCTCGTGGCGAGCCGCCCATTCGTGCAGCCCGTGAAGCCCAGCTTCCAGAAGCGTAGCGTCAGCCGTTAGATCGTCATCCGACGACTGGGTGCGTATAGGAAACCGTAGACTCTCGGGCCGTTAGATCTTTGGATCGGCGTGGATTGTGCCACGTTGCAGCGAGGCTTGGCCGTTGATCTTAAATCGTAGGGTGTCCGGTAATCGTCTCCGTTTCGGACTCTTCCGCCGCGCCGCCGTGTCTCCGGTGGACTCGGAGTCCGTGTCCATCGCCCGTACGCTCCTCCGACCGCCTATTTAAGGAGCCCATGGGTGCGTTGAGTTCCCCGTTCCGCGCCGCATCAGAATCGCAAGACCTCGTCATCCAGAACTCGCCGGAGCGTCTCGCGGAGTATCGTCGTCTTCTTCGCCGGCGGATTTTGTCTCAAAGACGCCATTAGCAATGAGAAGCTTTGGTCCGTTGGATCTTCGCCGACGCGTCTCGACATCTGACCGCGTGTCCTCGGTGAGTCAGAAACCTTCTTTAACCGCCGTCCGTTGGATCTAAAACCGTGCTCGTGATCTTGCCGCGTGTGCATCGATCGGCACCGTCCGATGGAATCTGGTGCACAGATTGCGCCGTCGCCGCAACCAATCGGGCGCCGCCGCGTGTCGGCGCTGGTGCCGAGGCGCCGTGAGCCGAGTCTATCGTGAGCAGCCATGAGTTCGTGGACCGGTCCATACGCCGAGACGCGTGTCGCCACCCGATTGGTTGGTCCAACGCGACGCCAGCGTGACGTCATGATGACGCGCGAGAATCAATTTTTAGAATAAAAATAAATCATTAATTTCGAATTTCGATTTTTCGATTTGAGATTTATTTCAAATTTCAAAAGGCTATATCTTTTGCATCGTAACTCGGATTTGAGTGATTCCAGTTTCTAAAAATTTGTAAAATTGAGATCTATTTAATGGTGAATTTTATTTGATTTTTGGAGTTCAATTGCTCTCTGTTTTGGTATTTATTTGCTTTTCTCCTTCGGTACACGTAGACGTTGAATTGTGCGACGCTTCGGAGGAAGACCTAGCAACCCAAGAGCAAGCTTCAGATCAAGATCTGGACCTACCCCAAGGCAAGTTGTGCTTTGATCATGTCGAACCCATGTTTATAAAATTGCTATGTTTGATTTACACTAGTGCATATATTTCAAATATACATCTGTTTCAAATTAGATTGGGCTTAGCTAATATACCAGATTGATCTATACCCTACCTTGTCATTGTATGCCATGATCCATTGTCACCCTAGATTGGTTTAATATAGTTGGTTAATAATTATAATCAACATTGGAGGTTTAGTCCGTAATAGTTGCTTAGCCTTGCCACGTCATCACATGTGCCATAATCTTTGATAATTAATCTTGATTAATGGAATATGGAACAATGTTATGAACTTGTGTGCTATGTGGGATCACACGATGAGATTGAGTTGTTGTGGCGAATCATGTCACGCAACGATGTTGAATTGTTGATGACACGTGCTGCTTGGTAATCAACTGGGTGATAATAACTTAGATTGGGGCAAGTGCCAAGGGGCGAGGATGCCAAGGTGGGCCTGATGGGCAGAGGGTATGTGGAAGTCTTGCCTCGATCACACTAAGGACTTAACCTTGCAAGCCTTTGACCTAAGTCAATCATGCAACCACATGTCTGGTATGGGCCAGCCTAGCTGAGTAATTTGTAATGTCTTAATCTTGGTACTATCGTGGTCGGTGTGAGTTCCCGAGTTATGGTGTAATTCACATGGCACAAGAGGGGGGCCCTGGATGTGGTAACCAGTCCCACCAGTGTTGAATCCTTAGCGGGTAGTATCAGGTTAATTCAGAGCATTGTAAAGGCTTTGTTATAATCACTCGCCTAGGTGGTGTTTGGTTGTATCACGTGGGTAAAGTGCATAACCTCTGCAGAGTGTGAAACTATTCGGATAGCCGTGCTCATGTATTGAGCAATGCTCGGAATTACGCTAAGGGTTAGCTTAATAAATTGGACAACTTGGTTGGGATGGTGGAATGCCATGTGGAAGATGGAATTTGACTTAGGATTGGAAACTTGGTTTACGAGAAATCTCGAATTTATTTATTATCGTTATTTGTTTTATCTTTACAATCTATTTATTGTATTTGTTCATAAATGTCGCTTATTGCAAAATAGCCATGATAGCCTCATCCATTGGAATAAACCTTACATATAGATACATAGAATTGCATTACATGCACAACTTGTTGAGTGCTTTAAGTACTCACCCTTGCCAAACAACAATAATCAACAGTTGAAGAATCTACACTGTGTTGGAAGATGAAGTCCAAGAAGACACGAGTCATTAGGGTCCGAGCCTTGTCGGTTGCTGTGGTGAATCGATGAGCCATCTACGTTTCTACTTTCACGCTTAATTATTAGTTTATATTTTGGTCTTGCCTGCGTGGCTTAATAATGTAAGTTGGTCATAAGATCATACATTTAGCTATATCAATAAATGAACTATTATTCTATTATCGCTGTGTATGATGTGATATGTACCAATGTTAAGTCGTGTGCACTAGCGTTGATCCAGGACTAGTGCGGTAAACACAAATGGGTTCAAATCGATGGATTCGGTCCTTACATAGGTGGTATCGAGCATCGATCGTAGGTCTTGGCCTAGATAGTATGAGTGTGTCCAAAACTATTTTCTAAAAGGAAATTTAAACTTGACCAATAAAACACTCTCGACTCATCTCATTCTCTACTTCTCACCTTTGCCGAATTTACCGCTTTCTCGGCGTTTGAGTGGAGAACTTATTCAAAGTTCTTGTGAAGCGATGCCGATCGTTCCGACCTTTGAGGAGTCACCGCGGCTACGCCATGGAGTGTGGAGAATACTTGAGACGCTTGAGGCTTCTATCGTCCGCTTTACCGAGGAGGCGGTTGGTCGTGAATGGTGTACACCAAGGATTTATTTGCAAGTCGATTATCTACGCCGAGAGAACGAGGAAGCTAGCAGCCAATCAACATCTCGCGCCAAGATTCTCGCACGAGGTTGCAATTCAGAGGTCGCCGCCTTGCTCTTCGCCCGTGTCCGCGCGACTACGCCGACGAGCTTCACGACTCAGTGTTCCGCCTTCACCCAGATGTGCAAGCATGCCGACGCCGACGGATCGTGGAGGACGAGTGTGCCACAGCCACACACCTTGCGAAGTTCACCCTTGCCCAGGAGGATCATATGAGAGATACTACCCAGAGCCGGAGCGTCGTACGAGGCACTCGAGTAGCGAGAGCAGAGCTTGAGGTGACCCGTGCTTCACCATCGGGATGATCACCGAGCCGGGAGAGGCCGGAGGCGATGAGGACGAGCCGAGCGCGTGACTCGAGGAGTTCAGGAGCAGCAGAGGAGTCCGAGGAGGATCCCGAGGAGCGAGAGGGAGCGAGGGGAGTGCAGACCCGTTGTTGCAGAGGACCCAGAGTAGGTCATCGGGATAGGTTCGCTCCTATGCCACCCCATCCGCGGTGTATGCGCCGGATCGACCTCACCAAAGTTGGTCGGATGAGTGAGTGTCGACCTTGAGCCGTGTTGAGACTCGAGTGTGAGTCGCGTCTTTAAGTTAGTCTTTACCTTTCTAGTTGACGTTAAGGTTTCGTGTTTAGTTTGCTTCTTTGTATTCTTTGAGTGTGCAGATGTGTTGCAAAGCTTGTAGGCTTAAATAAGCGACCATACCAAGATTAAATAAAGAATTATTTCAGTTTGGGTATGACCTATTTTCCCCGCTTTAGAAATTCTTACTTCTTATCTATGCTACATCTACCTTTCCTAACCTAAGAGGCAATCATCAGATGGTGAATACTCGAGGAAACAATGGAGCTTCAGGAAGCGGACTGCGCCAGAACGACAACCCCAATGACGGAGGCAGCCCTCAACCACTACCAATTGACATGCAGAATCTGGGAGCGTTTCTTGCCGCACAGACTCAACTAATGCAGACTATGATGCAGCAGATGCAACAAATGACCAACGCAGCAGCCAACAATAACAACCCTGTAGCTCAGAACAACCATGGTGGACCCCGACCTCACTCAAAGCTATAAGATTTTATGAGGACTAGGCCACCGACCTTCTCAGGAAATGTGAATCCTTTGGAAGCCGATGACTGGCTTAGAACTATTGAGAAGAAGCTGCATATCACGCAATGTGAAGGCAATGAGAAGGTGCTCTACGCCTCTCATCAATTGGAAGGAACCGCCGCAGAATGGTGGGAGAATTACTGTGCCGCTCATGGAGCCCCACAAGAGATCACTTGGGAAGAGTTTACTAATGCTTTTTGCCAGTACCATGTCCCGGAGGGAATGATGGACCTCAAGAAGGAAGAGTTCGTGGCTCAAGCAAGGAGGCCAACCGGGCCGAGTACGAATAAATTTACCAGATTAGCTCGCTATGCCCTCAAGACGAGCGGCGATAAAGCTAGGCGCCTCGTTTCATGAAGGGATGAACTCAGATCGCAGTGGGGTGATTACCCACAACTTTCCGCATTTTCGTGAGCTAGTGAATAAGGCTTTAATCTTAGAGGATAAGCGCAAGGAGTTGGGTGAAACCGTAAGCGCTTGATGAATAATCGGTGGACGCCCAAACCACCTACGCTTGAGGATGTCACCGCAACAATTTGCTAGATTCCAATCCACAGCCGTGAACAAGACATCAACCCCTGCACCACGCCCTGCCAACCAGAACTTTCAGACACCAGCACAGGGCAACAATGCACCAGGAGGAAACCAGCAGTCTGCAGTGAAAAGGTGCTATACCTGCAACGAGCCAGGGCACTTTTCTAATAGGTGTCCACAGAAGGGAGGCATCACGCCAGTTCGTTTTAACTTGGGAACAACACCTGCCAAGGCACCAGCCTCAGGAGGAAATCGGGTGCCAGGACAAGCTGGAGCAACCCCGCAATCAACAGTGCGTGGAAGGATCAACCACATCACCGCAGATGGAGCTCAGGAAGCTACAGACGTCGTACTGGGTAAGTTCCTGGTTAACTCGATTACTGCTACGCTTTGTTTTGTTTGAGCTTCAGATTCGCTTGTTTCTCAAAGTTTTGCAACCAAGAATGGATTTAAAGTGGTGAATCTTAAGTGTGTGCTCTTAGTCCAAGCCCCAGGATCTGAGCTTAGATCTAGCCTTGGGTGTTTGGGAGCTAAGTTGCTTATGGATGGGATAGAATTTCTAGCGAATCTTATCTTGATAGATGCGCAATCCCTAGACGCGTCATCCTTGGAATGGATTGGTGTCAAGCATAAGGTATTTTGGATTGTGGCGAAGGATTGTAACTTTGGAAGGCCCTAGTGGCAAGAAAGTGGAGTTTCAAGCGACCGCAGATTCGAGATGGGCGATTAGTGGTCAGCATGTGAAAGCCATCGGCATGGAAGATGTGCGATGAGTCGAGAATACCGGATGTGTTTCGGAAGATTTGCGGGATTGCCACCGACCGTGACATCGAGTTCGTGATCGAGTTAGCGCCGAGGACAAGCACCGATATCAAAGAGACCATATCGGATGCCTCGACGAGTTAGTGGAAATGAAAAAGCGATTGAGGAACCGCAAGAAAAAGGCTTCATTAGACCTAGTTCATCGCCGTGGGAGCCCCGGTTTTGTTTGTTCGCAAGAAGGATGGAAGTCTTAGAATGTGCATCGATTATCGTGCACTTAATGAAGTAACGATCAAGAATAAGTATCCGTTGCCCAGGATCGACGACTTATTTGATCAGTTAAGAGGAGTTGGAGTTTTCTCCAAGATAGATCTTCGTTCAGGATACCATCAGTTGAAGATCCGAGCAGAGGATGTGCCAAAGACTGCGTTTTCTACACGATATGGACATTATGAGTTCACAGTCATGTCATTTGGATTGACTAATGCCCCGGCATATTTCATGAACTTGATGAATAAGGTTTTCATGGAATATTTGGATAAGTTTGTTGTAGTCTTCATAGACGATATTTTGGTTTACTCGAAGACAGAGGAAGAGCACGCAGAACATCTAAGAATGGTTTTAGAGAGGCTGCGAGAACATCAGCTATATGCTAAGTTTAGCAAGTGTGAGTTTTGGAAGGAAAAGTCGAATTTCTTGGTCATGTAATGACTACTAAAGGAGTTGATTGACCCGATAAAGTGGACGCTTGATGTTGCATTGGGAGCCACCGAGGTCTGTTACTCAGATTCGTAGTTTTCTGGGAATGGCGGGATACTACCGTCGGTTCATAGAAGGATTCTCGACAATTGCTAAACCCCTTACGCAGTTGTTGAAGAAAGAAAAGAAGTTTGCATGGACGCCAGAGTGCGAGAAAAGTTTCATGGAATTAAAAAGCGTTTAACAACAACCCCCGTATTAGTGTTGCCAGATGTGCAGAATGGATTTGATATTTATTGCGATGCTTCGAAGCAAGGCTTGGGATGCGTGTTAATGCAAGAGGGCAAAGTCGTTGCTTATGCGTCGAGACAGTTGAGACCACATGAAGTGAATTACCCAACGATGATTTGGAGTTAGCCGTAGTGCATGCTTTAAAGATATGGCGTCATTATCTCATAGGAAATAGATGTGAGATATATACAGACCATAAGAGCCTGAAATACATATTCACCCAAGCGGACCTGAATATGAGGCAGCGAAGGTGGCTGGAGCTAATAAAGGATTATAATGTGGGAATCCATTATCATCCCGGAAAAGCCAATGTAGTAGCCGATGCTCTGAGTCGGAAAAGCCATAGCGCCAATACGTTAACAATGGAGGATCAACCAGAATTATGCAAGGAATTCCAGAAGCTAAGATTGGAAGTCGTTGCAAGGAAGTGTAGCTGCACTAGAAGTAAAGCCAACACTGGAAGATCAGATTAGAGAAGGTCAGAAGGATGACGATAAAATTTCTAAAATCAAGGCTAAAAAGGAAGAAGGCCTAGCCGTAGATTTCACTCTGGATGAGCAAGGAACTATGTTCTTCAAGGGCCGAATTTGTGTGCCGGATAAAAAGGAACTAAAACAGCTAATTCTAGAGGAAGCTCACGATTCAAAGTACTCGATTCATCCAGGAAGTGCTAAGATGTATCAGGATTTGAAAGAGAGATTCTGGTGGCCTAATATGAAGCGTGAAGTAGCTGAGCATGTTGCATTATGCGACGTATGTTAGAGGGTAAAGGCTATGCATCAAAGACCCCATTGATGCATTGCGTAGTTGAAAATTCCGGAATGGAAGTGGGAGGAAATCGGAATGGACTTTATCACCGGGTTACCTAAGACTCAGAGGGGTTACGATTCCATTTGGGTTATTGTGGATCGTCTAACCAAGGTCGCCCATTTTATCCCAAAGAAAGACCACTTACTCGGAGATCGCTTAGCGAGCTATACATGTCAAGGATTGTATGCTTGCATGGAGTGCCCAAGAAGATTGTGTCAGATAGGGGTACCCAATTTACCTCAAGATTTTGGAATAAGTTGCACGAAGCCATGGGAACTCGTCTGAATTTCAATCTGAGATATCACCCGCACGGATGGTCGACCGAAAGAGTGAATCGATTTTAGAGGATATGTTGAGAGCTTGTGCTTTAGCTTATGCTACGTCATGGGATAAATGTTTGCCATACGCAGAATTCAGTTACAATAATAGTTATCAAGCTAGCCTGCAGATGTCCCCGTTTGAGGCATTGTATGGACGTGCTTGTCGTACTCCATTAAATTGGAACGAAACAGGAGAGCGTTTGGTTTTTGGGCCAGATATTCTCGAGGAAGCCGAAAGCCAAGTTGCAATGATCAGAGAAAGGTTGAAGATAGCACAGTCAAGACAGAAAAGCCACGCAGATAACCGTCGTCGAGATTTGAGTTTTGAACCAGAAGATTATGTGTATCTCAGGGTTACCCCTCTTAAGGGCGTTAAAAGATTTCATGTTAAAGGGAAGCTCGCACCAAGATATGTCGGTCCGTTCAAGATTCTGAGTCGTCGAGGAGAGGTGGCTTATCAATTACAGTTGCCTCGGTCCTTGGCGGAGTGCATGATGTATTCCATGTGTCGCAGACTTAAGAAGTGTCTCGAGTGCCAACGAGCAAACCCCATTGGATGCAATAGAGTGCAAGAAGATTTGACTTATAAATAGCAACCGGTCGAATTTTGGATGTTATGGATCGCAAGACCAGAAACAAGTCTATTCGCTTTTGCAGAGTTCAGTGGAGCAATCATTCCGAAAGTGAAACCACTTGGGAGCGAGAAGAAGATTTGAAGTCAGAATTCCCAAACCTATTCTCTAGTTAGCCCTGAATCTCGGGTCGAGATTCTGTTAAGGGGGAGGTTTGTAACATCCCAAGATTTGGCTTAATTAAGTTTTTCTTTCTTATTTGTGCATTTGTGATTTTCTGGAATTTATTGGGATTTTTCTGGATTTATTTGAATTAATTCTTATTTCAAGTTTATTGCTTTTTATTCAAAAGTATTTAAATCGGTGCAAAGTTAAAATAAAGTTTTGCCAAAAATATTTTATTTAAGTCCAGAATGTCTCAAAGTATTTATGAGATTTTTCTTGGATTTTTTCCGGATTATTTTATTGCCTAAAACAAATTAAATGAATTTCTGGAATTAATTTAATTGAAAAACCTTCGGAAAAACACAGAAGCGATGGCGGTCAGAGCCCATCTCGTGGCGAGCCAAGACGCTCGTGCGACCGCGAAGCCCAGCTTCCAGAAGCGTAGCGTCAGCCGTTAGATCGTCATCCGACGACTGGGCGCGTATAGGAAACCGTAGACTCTCGGGCCGTTAGATCTTTGGATCGGCGTGGATTGTGCCACGTTGCAGCGAGGCTTGGCCGTTGATCTTAAATCGTAGGGTGTCCGGTAATCGTCTCCGTTTCGGACTCTTCCGCCGCGCCGCCGTGTCTCCGGTGGACTCGGAGTCCGTGTCCATCGCCCGTACGCTCCTCCGACCGCCTATTTAAGGAGCCCATGGGTGCGTTGAGTTCCCCGTTCCGCGCCGCATCAGAATCGCAAGACCTCGTCATCCAGAACTCGCCGGAGCGTCTCGCGGAGTATCGTCGTCTTCTTCGCCGGCGGATTTTGTCTCAGGCGACGCCATTAGCAGCGGAGAAGCTTTGGTCCGTTGGATCTTCGTCGACGTCTCAGATACAGCCGCGTGTCCTCGGTGAGCTGTAAAACCTTCTTTAACCGCCGTCCGTTGGATCTAAAACCCGTGCTCGTGATCTTGCCGCGTGTGCATCGATCGGCAGCCGTCCGATGGAATCTGGGTGCACCAGATTGCGCCGTCGCCGCAACCAATCGGGCGTCGCCGCGTGTCGGCGCTGGTGCCGAGGCGCCGTGAGCCGAGTCTATCGTGAGCCAGCGCGAGTTCGTGGACCGGGTCCATACGCCCGAGACGCGTGTCGCCACCCGATTGGTTCGGTCCAACGCTGACGCCAGCGTGACGTCATGATGACGCAGTAATCAATTTTTTAGAATAAAAATAAATCTGTTAATTTCGAATTTCTGATTTTCTGATTTCAGTATTTATTTCAAATTTCAAAAGGCTATATCTTTTGCATCGTAACTCGGATTTGAGTGATTCCAGTTTCTAAAAATTTGTAAAATTGAGATCTATTTAATGGTGAATTTTATTTGATTTTTGGAGTTCAATTGCTCTCTGTTTTGGTATTTATTTGCTTTTCTCCTTGATGCGTAGGCGTTGAATTGTGCGGCGCTTGGAGGAAGACCTAGCAACCCAAGAGCAAGCTTCAGATCAAGATCAGGACCTATTCCAAGGCAAGTTGTGCTTTGATCATGTCGAACCCATGTTTATAAAATTGCTATGTTTGATTTACACTAGTGCATATATTTCAAATATACATACATTTCAAATTAGATTGGGCTTAGCTAATATACAGATTGATCTATACCCTACCTTGTCATTGTATGCCATGATCCATTGTCACCCTAGATTGGTTTAATATAGTTGGTTAATAATTATAATCAACATTGGAGGTTTAGTCCGTAATAGTTGCTTAGCCTTGCCACGTCATCACATGTGCCAGAATCTTTGATAATTAATCTTGATTAATGGAATATGGAACAATGTTATGAACTTGTGTGCTATGTGGGATCACACGATGAGATTGAGTTGTTGTGGCGAATCATGTCACATAACGATGTTGAATTGTTGATGGCACGTGGTGTAGTAATCAAGCGGGTGATAATAACTTAGATTGGGGCAAGTGCCAAGGGGCGAGGATGCCAAGGTGGGCCTGATGGGCGAGAGGGTATGTGGAAGTCTTGCCTCGATCACACTAAGGACTTAACCTTGCAAGCCTTTGACTGAGTCAATCATGCAACCACATGTCCGTATGGGCCACCTAGTGAGTAATTTGTAATGTCTTAATCTTGGTACTATCGTGGTCGGTGTGAGTTCCCGAGTTATGGTGTAATTCACATGGCGCAAGAGGGGGCCTGGATGTAGTAACCAGATCCCACAGTGTTGAATCCTTAGCGGGTAGTATCGGGTTAATTGAGCATTGTAAAGGCTTTGTTATAATCACTCGCCTTGGTGGTGTTTGGTTGTATCACGTGGGTAAAGTGCATAACCTCTGCAGAGTGTGAAACTATTCGGATAGCCGTGCTCATGGTATTGAGCAATGCTCGGGAATTCTGATTAAGGGTTAGCTTAATAAATTGGACAACTTGGTTGGGATGGTGGAATGCCATGTGGAAGATGGAATTTGACTTAGGATTGGAAACTTGGTTTACGAGAAATCTTGAATTTATTTATTATCGTTATTTGTTTCTGATCTTTACAATCTATTTATTGTATTTGTTCATAAATCTCGCTTATTGCAAAATAGCCATGATAGCCTCGTCCATTGGAATAAACCTTACATATAGATACATAGAATTGCATTCATGCACAACTTGTTGAGTGCTTTAAGTACTCACCCTTGCCAAACAACAATAATCAACAGTTGAAGAATCTACACTGTGTTGGAAGATGAAGTCCAAGAAGACACGAGTCATTAGGGTCCGAGCCTTGTCGGTTGCTCGTGGTGGTGATGAGCCATCTACGTTTCTACTTTCCATTTGCTTAATTATTAGTTTATATTTTGGTCTTGCCTGCGTGGCTTAATAATGTAAGTTGGTCATAAGATCATACATTTAGCTATATCAATAAATGAACTATTATTCTATTATCGTTGTGTATGATGTGATATGTACCAATGTTAAGCTGTGTGCACTAGCGTTGATCCTGGGACTAGTGCGGTAAACACAGTGGGTTCGAATCAGTGGATTCGGGTCCTTACAACTGATATGATGAAACATATGCACGCGCCGGACTGAATATATTGGGCCGGAGTACATAGGAATTTATCAAGGCTGGTTCGTCGTGTGAAGAAGTAACTAACGCCAAACTGAAAATGTTAGTCCGGGGTACACAAGCTTTGTTCTATTTGGATACCAGCAAAACAATGTTTGCGCCGGATCGAAAAAGTTGGTCCGACGTAGAAGGGAAAACAGCTGGTTTTCCTAGAGAGAATCACGTTTGCGCCGGACCGAAAAAGTTGGTCCGGTGTACACTTAGAATTCGGTCTGCCGTAAACGGCATGTTCGCGGTTAGATTTGAGTAAAGAAATTCTTAACGCCGGAGTAAAAATAATAGTTCGGAGTGAAAAGACAACAGTCGCCGAATTGAAAATAAGGCTAAATTTAGATCGGTCCGGCGTGAACGGTGTACGCTCGGTTGAAATAAATCAGAAGAGAGCTCTTAGCACCGGACTGAAAAAGTCGGTCCGGCGTACATGGAGTGTGCTCGGTTAGAACTTGAAATTTGATTTTTCAGCGCTGGACTAAATGAAGTTGGTCCGAAAAAGAACTCTTTTTGGCTAAGAGAGGGAAGATCTGGATTTTTGAATGAGAGATATGAAATTTCCTATGCTCCAAGTAATCATAGTGATTTTTGCATATGAACCCAGATTATTACTTGTGTATAATCCCTCTTAATAGTACGGTTATTCTAGCTATATGGCTTGAATCAACTCCCAAGCCAAAACTAAGAATAAACACCTTAGCCTTATTCATCAAATATAGCTGTTGTCAGCTTATAATGAGTATGCTTCTTGATCATCAACACCAAAACCTACATAATAAGCATAACTAAAAAATAGGGGGCCTAGATGCTCTCAATCTCCCCCTTTTTGGTGATTGATGATAATATTTTTGATTTTATATTTAGAGAGCTAAAGAAGAATTACTTATTTCTTTTCCTGCAGATAAAAGTTAGTCTCATAGAACAGATAATGCTTAAATGATAAAGAGTACTTCATACTACCCTGAATGAATGCCTTGGATGAATTTTATTTTAGAACATAAAGTAATATAAAAGTCATTCAGAAAGGGTTTTTCAGAATATTCAGATTAACTTAAAGTAAAATCAAATAAATATCAATAAGTCAAAAGAGGAAGCAAAGCAAAAATCCATAAATCATTAAGATAGACGTAGAGATTACTAAAAGAAGAGACCACTAAGAGACCTATTTCACTATTCTTCTCCCTCTTTGGCATCAATTTCCAAAAAGGTTACTTCTTGCGCTTTGAAAAGGTTCTCATCAGCATGCTTGTCATTCTGGAGCTTGTACTTCTTGGAGGAGAGGGAGGTGCTTGCTCTTGGTCATACTCAAAATGTGAAGCAACCATTGCCTGATCATGCCAACTGGGATAATTTGGATTGCCGGGCTGAAGATTGAAGGTTAGCTCATTGAAGTCATGCTGGACATCTCTGATCAGTTCTTGAGTGTCATTAGTCTGGTCAAGCAGAAGCTGTGCTATTTGCTCTTGATTGTAGACTAAGTTGTTTATAGTATCTTCAGAGAAGTCCCTAAGGTTTTCTAGTTCATCCCCTTGCCAATCCAAGCAGCTACCAGTTTTCTCAAAGTTCTTGTACACAGTCTGAGCGAAGTTGTCAATTTTGGCATCTTGGATATTCTGCTTTTTATTGAGATCATATAATCTGTCCTTGACCACCAACTGTTCAGTTTTAATTTCTCCTATCCATTTCCTCAGATCCCATTGGTTGCCTCTGATCATATCAAACCAGTTGTAAGTTTCATCCCTGAAACTGGCTTGGTCTTGATAGATCTTTTGCAGCATTTCTTGTTGTTATTGATTGGCTGTCATTTGCTCATTGTGTCTCTGGGCTTCCAATCTTCTTTCTTCTTCAAAGCTCTCTTGAGCATGCCTGAGATCAGAGCTATATTGTTGCTCAAAAGAGGTGAACCATCCTGGCTGAGTATCCCACCAAGACGGTTGCTGACCATAATCATGTGCAGGCTCAGGGTCAGCAAATTGTGAGTGGTGAGAATGATGAGAATCCTCAGAGAATTGCTGAGTGAGAGCTGGCATAGCATTCTGAGGATGCCTAGAACCACCTGCTTCATGGTCATGGGCTGCTGGTGGAAATCCTTGTGCCTCCATGAATCTAGCTGCTGCTGCTAGTTCTTGTAATTTGTGAACTTCTTCATCTTCAGGATGGGACTACGGTGACAAGGATTTGATACCTTGGGTTGTCGGATATCTCACGACTCAGATGTTTAGAGCTGTAGCCCAACACTTCTGTAGATGTATCATGATGTGAATAGACAAGAAAGTGAGGAGCTGGAGAGTAATGTTCCTGATCATGGTAGCTGTGACTTAGAGCAGAAAGACTTGGAATTTGTCCATGACCTTCACTGTCACTACCTGAACTGTCATTGACATCAGTGCCTTCTTGAGCACTTGGCTCATGTACTGCTGGTGGTGGAGTAGGAAGTCTAGCTTGCCTTTCTTCCTCACTTGTTGGCTTGGGCATCTTATATTGTTTAGGTCTATAGTTAAAATATCTGTTCATCTCATGCTGGGAGATGATCCCTTGAGCTAACAGCATCTGAGTAATCTGCATGGCAAAAGGAAGAGGAATGCCCATTTTCCTTTAGATTGCTTCTTCCATCTCTCCAAAGATATAATCAATCAGATCAATAGGTTGCCTTGAGAGGATCAGATGTAGCAACCAAGCAAGGCATGGTGTTACTCCCTCTTTATATCCAGATTTTGGGTAAATAGTATGCCTGAGTATCAGTAACAGGGCTTTGGCTTCAGTAGATAAACATTTTACCCTATTTGCATTAAAACAAGGCTCATGAATATTTCTATAAATGTGGCCTGACACTTGCAAATCTAGCATATCCCCAATCTGCCTCCATCTATTACGTGAAACATTCTCATCATGAATCACAGTTACGTTTAAAGAAAGGGCTTGAGGCACTGATGGCAGCCTCAAACTGAGGAGACCTTACTTTTCTTTTCTTTCCATCAGTGGTGAACAAAATATAGTGCCTATTCTTATTTACTAGAAGAGATGCATAGAATTCTAAAATCCTACTTTCATTCCAAGCTAGCCCAGCAGATGACATTAGAGCAGCAGGACCAGGGGTTGATCGCACACAGTCAAGTATTCTATTTAGACAAGGACTGAGCTGATCTGATTCCAGTCTACATACTGATGTCTGCACAAAGCTGACAGAGGATTACCACTTCTATTTTTCCTGTTTTTGTAACCCGTATAGATGTTTTTTCTGAAAGGTAGTGATGAATTGCTCATTCAGAGGGGGTCTTTCAAGAGGAAACCAAATCCTTTCTGGCACTAATCTAGCTGCTCTCAGTTTCTTTTCCTCCAAAGTGGCTAGATCATGCCCAACTGTCGGGACCCGAATATGCAAATCCGGACCCTCTGTGTATACTGCACTAGTCCAGGATCACGCTAGTGCGCACAGGCTCAACATAAGTAAATATCACAATCATACATAGCGAAAATATTATGAAAGACATCATACGATACATACTACTAGTTGAATGACCTTATGGTCCACTTACATGACTATGCCTCACAAGGCTGAATAATATATTAAAGCTGCGGTGAAGCAACGTAGACAACCCCTCGGTATACCACAACAATCGACAAGGCTTGCGCCTAAACATTCGTCTCCTCGGAATCTTTCCTCCGGCATTGATGTAGACTCTTCAACTGGTGAGGTTATTGTTGGCAAGGGTGTGTACTTAAAGCACTCAACAAGTTGTGCACAGAATGCAATTCTATGTAACTATATGCAAGGCTTAATCCAAAAGATAGGCTATCATGGCTATTTTGCAACAAAGCAGCATTTACGAACAAATACAATAAATAGATTGTAAAGACGGTAAAACAAATAACGATAATAAATAAATTCAGTATTTCTCAGGTAAACCAAGTTTCCAATCCTAAGTCAAATTCCATCTTCCACATGGCATTCCACCATCCCAACCAAGTTGTCCAATTTATTAAGCTAACCCTTAACTGTAATTCCCGAGCATTGCTCAATACCGCGAGCACGGCTATCCGAATAGTTTCACACTCTGCAGAGGTTATGCACTTTACCCACGTGACATGATCGTCTCTTGGTGCCTTCCGGTTTAACACACTTCCTTTGGGGTGTCGGCGGAGAGATCATGACAAAGCCTTTACAATGCTCTGAATTAACCTGATACTACCCGCTAGGATTCAACACTGGTGGGACTGGTTACCACATCCAGGGCCCCCCTCTTGCGCCATGTGAATTACACCATAACTCGGGAACTCACACCGACCACGATAGTACCAAAATTAAGACATTGCAAATTACTCAGCTAGGCTGGCCCATACCAGACATGTGGTTGCATGATAGACTCAGGTCAAAGACTTGCAAGGTTAAGTCCTTAGTGTGATCAAGGCAAGACATCCACATACCCTCTGCCCATTGGGCCCACCTTGGCATACTAAGCCTTGTCACTTGCCCCAATCTAAGTTATTATCACCCAGTTGATTACCAAGCACCACGTGCCATCAACAATTCAACATCGTTGCGTGACATGACTCGCCACAACAACTCAATCTCATCGTGTGATCCCACATGACACACAAGTTCATAACATTGTTCCATATTCCATTAATCAAGATTAATTATCAATGATTCTGACACATGTGATGATGTGGCAAGGCTAAGCAACTAATACGAACTAAACCTCCAATGTTGATCATAATTACTAATCAACTATATTAAACCAATCTAGGGTGACAATGGATCATGGCATACAATGACAAGGTAGGGTATAGATCAATCTGGTATATTAGCTACGCCCAATCTAATTTGAAACCATTGTATATTTGAAATACATGCAATAGGGTAAGACAAATATAGCAATTTTTATAAACATGGGTTCAACATGATCAAAGCACAACTTGCCTTGGAATAGGTCCTGATCTTGATCTGAAGCTTGATCTTGAGTTGTTGAATCTTCCTCCGAAGCGTCGCACAATTTAACGTCTCGCGTACCGAAGAAGAAAAGCAAATAAATGCCAAAACAGAGAGCAATTGAACTCCAAAATCAAATATAATTCACCATTAAATATATCTCAATTTTACAAATTTTTAGAAATTTGAATCACTCAAATCGAGTTAAGATGCAAAAGATATAGCCTTCAAGTTTGGAATAAATATCAAATCGAGAAAATCGAAATTCGAATTAATGATTTATTTTTATCTTGAAAAATCGATTTATGGCGTCAGTGACCTCATGATGACGTCATCATCAAATTTCCAATCGAATTATTTTCCAATTGAGAAATGCAATTATAGCGCAAGCATGGCGTCGTGGCGTCGACCGGCGCCACTAATCGAGGGCTTGACACGCGTCTCGGGCGTATTGACCGGTCCACGCGCAGCATGAGTTCACGATGCACCGGTCCATGCCGCCTCGGTTCTTGAACCCGACACGCGGCACCCCGATTGGTCACATGCACCGCTCAATCTCATCCACGAGATCCGTCGGAGGTCGGTGATCACGCTAACGTGGCGGTAGCGTCAAGTGTTGGATTCAGATCTCACGGTCTCGAACGCGGATAAGCGCGGCGTGCTTCCACACGGCGGCGCCATTGCCGACTTGGAGAAGACAACCTTTACGCGCGAAACTTGGCGGAAACCACCGAACCGTCGGATCGAAGAGGAGGCTTGGCGAACTGGCACTACCTCGGTTCGCGGAAGCACAACGACGGCGACGATTTTGGCGGCTGAAGCTGCGACGGTCGTCCACGAAGTCCGGCGAGCTCGTCTGGTTTCACGCAGCGTTCTAGCGGCGAAAGTTGGGAAAAGGGGGCGGTGAGGCGGTGATCCTCGAAAGCGGGTCGGGGCCGTCTTTTAAGGACCTAGGAGTCCGCGCTGGGCACGAACGCCGAAGCCGCGTCGGAAATCGCCGTCGGATTCGAATCGGACACGGCGGCGCCTGTCGCCCCATCGCGACCGTCCACGTGGCCGCATCCGACGGCGCCCGCTCGCTAGGGTTTCCACCCGGCGCTGCTCCTCGGCCGTCCGATCCCACAGATCGACGATCACGAGCACTCTTCTAGAACCTGGGCCTAACGGGCTGCGAGCATGGGCCGGCCTGCGCAGAGGTGGCCACGGCCCAATACTATTCACACTGGTTTTTAAAAGATTTCTTATTTAAAATGATTACAGAAATTCGTGTTATTTATTTTAAGCGACAAAAATATTAGGAAAAATCCAAGAAAAATCTCAAAAATACTTTGAGACATTCTGGACTCAGATAAAATATTTTTGGGAAAACTTTATTTTAACTTTGCACAGATTTAAATAGATTTGAATAAAAGGGCAATAAACTTGAATTAAAATTAATTCAAATGAATCCAGAAAATCCAAATAAATTCCAGAAAATCATAAGTGCACATTTAAGCAATAAAATAATATTTGGGCAAATTTTTGGGATGTTACACCAACTATGTAACACCTTAAAATTTTCTATATTTTAAATTTTGGAGTTATTTTGATTTTTGAGAATTGTGGAAATTTATTGGAATTTATTTTGATTTATTTAAATATGGTCATTCTTGAAGTAAATTAAAATAAAATAAAAGTTTATGCCAAGTTTTATTGGAAATATTCTATTTTAGTTCAGAATGTCTCAAATTATTTTCTAGAATTTTTTCGAGTATTTTGCTATTTATTTTGGCTTTGTTTATTTATCTGATTTATTTTAAGTCGAAAATGTTTTTTAAAAAATGCGATGAATAATCTTGGTCGACCGATCGCGGCTTAATCCACCAGATTCGCGAAACCCTAACGCGCCGTCCGATCTTGATCGAACGGTTGCCGTTGCGCCGCGTCGCCCACGCGCGTGCGCCATCCGATCGAGTCCACGCGGACGCCCGTGATGGAGCCACATCCCTTCGCCCGTGTAATCGCCGAAGCTAACGCCGCTAGCGTTTTCACTCGTTTCGCCGGTGTTTGCGCGCACGTCGAGGCTCCTTTAAGTGCACCGGTTAGCGCATCTGGCAGAGCTCTTCTCGCTGCATCTTTTGACTCCTCACACGCCTCCCGAGCCGCCGCCGTTCGCACTCAAGAGCTCACCGAAGTTCGCTGAAGTCTTCGCTGCAGTTCTTTGCCCTTTGCTCGCCGTCTGTTGAGGTTCCGCCGTCCCCAAGATTTCCGTCGAGTTCACCGTGCCAAGACGTGTCGACCCCGTCAGTTCTTCTCGCCGGAATCGCCCTCTAGCACCGTCGACTGTGTCGTCTTCCCCAGCTCCGGCAGCCTTCTCTTCTGCGCCACCGCCGACCTCACCGAACCCCGTCGACCGCTCGATCCGCATCGCACGCTTCTAGTTCGTCCACGTCTTTCCCCTTCTATTTTAAATCCTAGCGTTAATCATGACTGTTAGATCTAGTATGGGCGTCAAGATTAGATCTTAGGTTCTTGTGTTAGATGCGATCTAAGCCGTTGGATCGTTTTTGAACGCTTGAGATGATGCCGCATCGCTAGAGTGATCAGTAAATCGCTCAGGTACCATGGGCCGTTGGATTAGATCTGTGAGGTGTCTGTGGGTTTGGGCTGTGTTGCGTAAATCTGCGCCGTTTAGATTTGAATGTGCGGCTGGGATGTCGCCTCGCCCCCGCCGAATCATGTGTGGAAGCATGTGCAAGTTGACCAAGGCGCGACCAAATCTCGGCCGTTGATTTCAAACGAGCCGTCGAGATTTTGTCGCGTGTCTTCACGTAAGTCGAGGCATCGCTGAGTCGATGTGGGCGCTGACCGTTGGATTTGTGAGCACTGTCGGATGTGTGACGCGTGGGGGCGTGGAGCGCGAAGCTTCGCCGCGTCGGCACGTGCGCTGACCGTTAGATCCGAAGGCCTGCTCGATGGCCAACGCATGTCGCGCGAATTCCGATGCGCCTTAGCGCAGCGAGTGAGATCTGGCCGTTGATCCTTGGACGGCCATGATTGCGCCATGTGTTCGTGCACAAATCTCGAAATTGGTCGGTGGCGTCGTGATGATGTCGATGCTAACGTCGGTGGTGGGGCCTCAGCGCATCTGCTACGTGGACCAAGTCCATCGTGGACCAGAGCCGGGCCGTGGACCCAGTCCATGGACCGAGGCGATGTGGCAGCGCCAGGAAGCCCCACGTGTCAGCTGACGTCACGCTGACGCAATAAATCGAGTTTTCAATAGAAAATAAATAATTTAATTCGAGATTTTCTATTTTCTGATTTATATTTTATTTAAAACTTTGAAAGGCTATAACTTTTGCATTTTAACTCCGAATGTGGTGATTCCAGTCACCAAAAAATTTGTAAAATTGTGCACTTTTTAATGGTGAATTGTATTTGAATTTTTGAGGTTATATAGTATACTATTTTGGTTATTTATTGCATATATAATTTTTTTACGCGTAGACGCAAATCCGCCGGAAAATTTCGGGGAAGAGTTCGTCGGCCAAGATCAAGCTTCGGATCACGACCAGCAACTCTTTGAAGGCAAGTGATGCTTTGACCATTTTGATCCCTGTTTTTAAATGTATGTTGTTTTGAAATTATGCATGCTAAGTTAATTAAAAATGAATTTGGGTAAAGTAGCTAATCAACCCACATTGTTATTACCACCTTGAAATTACTATTTGTATGCCCTAAAATCATTGTCACCCTAGGATTGTTGTACTCGTTGGATGTTAATATGATGCCAACATGGGAGGCTAGACTGTGAATAGATGCTTAGCCTTGCAACGAGTCATCGAAGATTTTCTGGAAAATGCAACAATGCCGATAAATGACATATGGAATGTATTTGAAAATGGTGTGGTGATGCCACGTGACGAAATTAAGGTACGGAGACCTGTGTGGTTCCGTACCGATGTTGAGTTATTGCTGGCATATGTTGCACAATAATCAACCGGGTGGGAAATGATTTAGACTGGGGCAAGTGGCAAGAGGCTTTGTGCTAGGTGGGCCTGTGTGGCAATGGGCTAATGAGTGATGTGAGTCTGTGTGCCACATTGGGCTGTGTGCCACTGTTGAGTGATGAAAGTCTTGCCTTGGTCAGCTAAGGATTTCACCTTGCAAGTCTTTGAACTAAGTCACCCGTACAACCACATGTCTGGTATAGGACAGACCTAGTTGATTAGTGTTCTGATATCTTTCCTCTGAAACCTCAGGGTGACAGTACACGGGGGTGTATCTGTGTGGGGGAGCGTACCTGTGCTACGGTTTGGTGCCCATCCAACAGTGTTGGCCTGTCCTATACTTTGGCTCTGTGTGAGGGAAGTGATAGTGAAGGCAATACGGGAGAGGTTCATTGGTTAAGGTAGAGGCTCCTGAAAGGCTTTGTTGTGGACAATCACCTATGTGGTGAGCGGCTGTATCTTGTGGGTAAAGTGTACAACCTCTGCAGAGTGTCAAATCTATTCGAATAGCCGTGTCCGCGGTATTGGACATTGCTTGGGGATTACAGTCAAGGGTTAGACCTTCAAAAATAAAATATGGGATGGGTGGCTGTGTGCTAGTGTGAAAAATGAATTATTAAGGCTATGTGCCAAGTTTACGGAGAAAAATTGTTTAAATAACTTAGTACTATTATTAACTGTTTCACTACTTTTAATCTAAATAAATTGATAATTTAAAAGTGTTGTTTGATGCAAATGAGCCAAGTAAGCCAATTCTTTGAAATAAGTCTTGCATATAGTAATAGCCATGCATTCTGTGTATTACTTGTTGAGTGCCTTGAGTACTCACCCCTCCTTGCCTATCGACCCAACATCAGTGGAGGAGTCTACGCCAGTTTGGGAGGAGGAGTACATTGAAGATCCGGACAATTAGGGGGCAAGTCCAGTCGGTTGCCTGTGACAAGATGAAGGCTTCCACGAAGTTTATTTGCTTTCCGCTGTTATCTTTTAATTACTCTGATAATGTAAGCCCTGCGTGGCTAATCTTATGTCAAGAGACCATTAGGTCGTACAACTCAGTTTATATAAATGTTTGCACTATTTATTTTGGTATCGTGGTGAATGTCTGTGATGTTCAACCCTGTAAAGACTGTGTGTGCTAGCGTGATCCTGGACTAGCACAGAATACACAAAGGTTCCAGATTCTCAGAATCGGGTCCCGACAGAGGTGGTATCAGAGCAGGCTGACTGTAGGTCTTGACCCTAAATAGGTTAGCTGTGTTGGCGGATAAAACTATTTTCTAAAAATTAACAACTTGATCAGGAATATCAATGAAATCTCGACTTATCTTTTCCTTCTTGCTTCATATCTATGCTGAATCCTTACTATTATTTTCTGTTTGTTTTAAATTGAGGTCTGATCAGAGTTGTCATGGCAGATGGTCAGGAGGATCCATACCTTTGGTGAGCGCGCTGGTGATTGCGCTGCAGAGCTTTGGAGGATGCTTCAGGTCCTTGGAGGTTTCGACAGGCCCCTTTACCATGGTCGCACCTGGGCGGTCAACGGTAGGGTCAGAGGCATGGCTACGACGATCACTGTCTACGCTCGAGAGCATGCAGGAGCAAGCTGGCCGTTTAACATCAACGTCCGAAGGGTTACATTCGAGGCTGGGATACAGGAGTTTGCGCGTCTAGCCATGAGGAGGATTGGTCAGGCTTACGCAGGAGAGCTTCAGGACACAGTGTTTCGTCTGCACCCGCAGGAGGGAGGAGCTCCAGGAGGACAGCTTCATCTGGAGGGTGATGCGGCGGTTGTGCACCTTGCACGATTCGCAGCCGCTCATGAGCAGGTGATGGACCAGACCGTCCACGAGCTTCAGTCCGTCTACGCCTCTTTGGAAGCGATTGGCGAACCCTTCAGAGACTGTGTCTTCGCTTTTGGTAGTTGGAGAGTTGGAGGACGCATGCGCGGACTAACACGATGCTAGACCAGTGGCATTTGGAGGGGCGAGGACTCTTGGCGCCCAAGAAGCAGAGGGGTGGTCACGAGGACCGATTCGCCCGATCTTGGAGCACCCGCCGGTTATGCGCTCGAGGAGCCACGGCGGAGATGGCTCGATGAGTGATCGAGCTAGTCGGGTGTAGTATCGAGACTCGAGTGTTTGAGTCGCGTCTTTTGTTTCAGAGTCACAATTAGGTGTGAGTCGTTGAGTTTTAATGCTTGTTTGTTGGTTGCTTTATTTCGTAAGTGTCTAGTATGCGTTGCATTGCCCTTAGGCACTTGTGAGCTACCATACTATTTTAATTAATAAAGTTGCTAAATAATTTAAGTTGCACCTGCCCTCTCCGCATGAGTTCTTTTACTTGTCTATGCTTTCTTCTTCATTTCTTAACCTTGGAAGCTTTCAACAGATGGTGAGGACTCGCGGTAACGTTGGAGCTAGTGGAAGTGGTGCCAATCAGGCGAAAAACCAGAATGAGGAACCAATTCCTCAACCGTCGTAGGTCAATCTGCAGAATTTGGGAGCTTTCCTGGCTGCCCAAACCCAGCTCATGAGTACTATGATGCAGACTATGCAGCGGATCTCCAACCAAGCTGCTGCAAATGCTCAACCAGGGGGTAACCATAGACCACACCCTTATTCTAGATTGTCGGAATTTATGAGGACTCATCCACCCACGTTTTCAGGCAATGCCAATCCGTTGGAAGCGGATGATTGGTTGAGGACGTTCGAAAGGAAACTACACATAACTCAGTGTGTAGGATAGGAGAGGGTACTTTGTGCCTCTCATCAATTGGAAGGAACTGCTGCGGAATGGTGGGAAAACTTCTGTGCAGCACATGAAGACCCACAAGGAATCACTTGGGAGGAATTCACCACAGCCTTCTGGCAGTACCATGCACCAGAAGGTATTATGGATCTCAAGAAGGAAGAATTCCGGAATCTTAAGCAGGGTGGTCAATCAGTGGCCGACTACCTGAACAAATTCACCCAGTTGGCACGCTACGCACCAGAAGATGTAGCGACAGACAAGGCCAGACAATCCCGCTTTATGAAGGGATTGAATGCTGGGCTGCAGGTGGGGCTGATCACCCACACCTTTCCTGACTTCCAGGAGCTAGTCAACAAGGCTCTTATCCTGGAAGATAAACGTCGGGAGTTGGACGACAACTGGAAGCGCAGAATGGCACAACAAGGAGGTCGTCAGGGTCAGCAGAGGCAGAGGACGGCATCTCAACAATTCATTCGATTCCAACCCAGGGGCAGTGACAGGGCACCACTGCCGACAAACCGTCAAGTGGGCCAAAATGTTAAAACTCTAGCAAGATCAGTGGTACAAACTGGAGGATATTCCCAGGCGACGGGAAGGCATTGCTATCACTGCAACGAACTGGGGCGCTTTGCCAATAACTGCCCTAAGAAGGGAGGTGTTACCCCTGTTCGTTTCAACATGGGGAACACACCTGCGAGGACTCCAGCGCCGAATGTGAATCGGGGAGCAACGTCATCAGCAACTCCGTCTCAGGCAACCGCACGAGGCCGAGTCAACCACATCACCGTGGATGAAGTCCAGAATGCTTCGGACGTTGTACTGGGTAAGTTCCTAGTAAACTCAGTACCAGCTACTGTTTTATTTGATTCTGGGGCTTCACATTCATTTGTTTCCCGAGATTTTGCTGTTCGAAATGAATTGGATATTGTGAATCTTAAATATGTGCTTGTAGTCCAATCCCCTGGATCAGAACTCCGATCCAAGGTAGGATGTTCTGGGGTAAGGCTAATAATTAATAGAATAGAGTTCCTAGCGAACTTAATTATCTTGAATACCCAAACCCTGGATGTTATCCTGGGAATGGATTGGTTAACCAAGCACAAGACAGTGTTGGACTGCGGATGAAGAGTCATATCAGTCGAGAGCCCGAATGGGAAGAGGATTGAATTCGAAGCAACAACAGTGAGGGAAGGTCAATTGATGGTCAACAGCTTGAAGACCGTCAGCTTAGAAGATATACCAGTGGTCAACGAATATCCACATGTTTTTTCGGAGGATTTACTTGGGATGCCGGCAGATAGAGATATCAAGTTTGTTATAGAACTTGTACCAGGGACAGCTCCCATAGGTAAGTGACCCTACCGGATGTCCACAGATGAGTTGGCAGTGATGTGAAAAAGGATGCCCGATCTTTCGATGAGGTAGATAATTATCGATTCGGTGGAATTGACCCTCACGATCCGACTACAACCGCACGACGACGTTTGCGCCTTAGCAATCGCTGAACCAACTCCAAAAGGTTATTGACTTTGCCGAAGGAGCGGTCAACCTGAACACGAAGTTCAATTCCTGCGAGCAATCGAAGAACTAGCAAGAATAAGATGAAAAGCAATCTGAAAATCAAAGGTGGGATTCCGATTAAGCTGTCTTTACAGGTGGTCAAGCGACACTGGCTGAAGAGCAGTTTGCACAAGGGCTAAACCTAAACTCAATGAAATTCGAGTTCTTTGGAGGCCGGCCGTGGTATAAAAAGAAGTGGGGGGGGGGGGAGGGCTGTTCGGCCATGTCTTGATTTGTGGCCGAAAATCAGACCTTCCCTCCGATTCCTTTCCATCTTTATCTAGGCCTCTTTCCTATTATTCTTATCTCTAAATAAAGACTCTATTACATGGTAAGGGCCAATTTATGCGGCCAATTCGTGGGTGACGCAACACCACTCTCTTTGCTGCCGCAATCATGGAGACTTCAGGATCTTGTGGTCAAATGGAGAACTCCTTCCCTTTCTGCAATCATCTTCGTGTCCATTCACCATCATCGCGCTAGGACTTTCATTCCTTACCAAAATAACACAATCTGTTTTAGGCAGCATCAAATAGTTCTTCAAGTCATTAGATATACCAAGAAACGAAAGTACCTGATAATTCAGTTTACGTGCACGAGCTCGAGTGATCGGTCCTTGTATAGGATGAGGAGTTGTGGCAGCAGGTGCTGTGGGCGTACCCGAAGAAGTGATGTCCTCATCATCCTCCCCTTCTTGCATTTGAGTCGTCCTCGACTCGAGTTCATCTTCTTCTCCCAAGTAGGGCTTCAAGTCCGCCACGTTAAATGTTGGACTAACCCCAAACTCTGTAGGTAAATCAAGCTTATATGCATTATCATTAATCTTTGCAATGACCTTGAATGGTCCGTCAGCGCGAGGCATCAATGTTGACTTACTTAAATCTGGAAATCTATCCTTTCTCAAATGTAACCAAACAAGATCACCCGGTTCAAAAGTAACATGCTTCCTTCCCTGACTACCGGCAATTTTATACTTAGCATTCATGCGCTCGATGTTGTCTTTAGTCAGCTCATGTATTTTCAAAATCAACTCAGCACGTTGTTTAGCATCCAAATTTACTTTCTCGGAGGAAGGAATTGGTAACAAATCAATTGGTGCACGAGGGACAAATCCATACACAATTTGAAAAGGACACATCTTTGTGGTAGAATGTATGGAACGATTATAAGCAAATTCAATATGAGGCAAACATTCTTCCCACATTTTTAAATTCTTTTTCAAAACATCCCTAAGCATGGTGGATAAAGTTCTATTAACCACTTCAGTTTGTCCATCGGTTTGGGGATGACAAGTAGTGCTAAACATTAGTTTGGTCCCCAATTTATTCATCAAAGTTCGCCAAAAGTGACTAAGGAATTTTGCATCACGATCTGAAATTATTGTATTAGGAACACCGTGCAAGCGAACAATTTCACGAAAGAATAATTCAGTAACGTGGGAAGCATCATCACTCTTATGACATGGTATGAAGTGTGCCATCTTAGAAAATCATCAGCGACCACAAATATACTATCCTCCCTTCTTAGTTCTAGGCAATCCTAAAACAAAATCCATCGAAATATCCTCCCACAGAATGCTAGGAACAGGAAGAGGCATGTATAAACCATGAGGATTAAGTCGTGACTTAGCTCGTTGACATGTAGGGCAGCGGGCAACGAACCGCTCAACGTCAGGCCGCATCTTTGGCCAAAAGAAATGATCTGCAAGTATGTCCTCCGTCTTCTTCACGCCAAAGTGTCCCATCAACCCACCACCGTGCGCTTCCTGTAATAACAAAAGTCGAACAGAGCTAGCAGGAATGCATAGCTTGTTAGCACGGAACACAAATCCATCATTGATAACATACTTGTTCCATGTTCTCCCTTGTTTGCAATTCAACAATATTTCCTTGAAATCAGCATCATGCACATATTGTTCTTTGAGAGTTTCCAAACCAAAAATTTTAAAGTCAAGTTGTGAAAGCATTGTGTATCGACGAGACAAAGCATCAGCAATCACATTTTCTTTTCCTTTCTTGTGCTTAATGACATAAGGGAAAGATTCAATGAATTCCACCCATTTCGCATGTCTACGGTTCAAATTTGATTGACTTCTAATATGCTTAAATGATTCATGGTCTGAGTGAATGAAAAATTCTTTAGGCCATAAATAATGTTGCCAAGTTTCAAGGGTTCGAACCAAGGCATATAATTCTTTGTCATAAGTCGAGTAGTTCAAAGTAGGTCCACTCAATTTCTCACTGAAATATGCTACTGGTTTGCCTTCCTGTAATAACACACCACCCAAACCAATTCCACTAGCATCGCATTTGAGCTCAAACATCTTAGTAAAATCAGGAAGTTGCAGCAATGCGGCGTGTGTCAACTTATCTTTCAAAATCATGAAGGCCTCTTCTTGAGCAGGTCCCCAAGCAAATGGAATGCCTTTCTTTGTGAACTCGTTGAGTGGTGCAGCAATGGTGCTGAAGTCGCGAACAAAACGCCGATAGAAACCAGCGAGTCCAAGGAAACTTCTTACTTGCGTGACCGTGTGTTGGCGTCAAAAACTTGAGGTAGGGTTTCGACAACAAGACACACGCACGAACACACAGTTTAGAGCGTGCGGTCGATTTGACACAGAATCGACAAGGTAAAAAACAATAAATTTAACTCCAAGCCGATCGTCAATATCAATCGGCTTAAACTTAATCAGCCTAAAGCCAATCAAGATTAAAGTATCAGGATAAATCTAATTAGCCGATTAAGGCTAATCAGAGGGTAAAGGTAGATCGATTCTGAAGAAGGTGATGCGCAATAAAATCAAAATAAATCGAACCTGGGGTGTAATTGACGAAGATCAACAATCGGCGATGCGCAACTTTATTGATCAAAATCGATTACAAAGGCTAAATTATAAGAACTACTCCTAGTCGACAGGAAAAAGATGAAAAGTGAAAGCTGGTTGATTGTATTGTGTTGATTGGCTCTGGGCAGCTTTTCTTATCACCTCTAGACCTCTTTTATACCCGTTGGCCGATAGAGTCCTGGTACAACACGTTAGGAGTAGAATCCGTATCGGCCCCTATTTGGATGGTGCTTTCCTTAACAACCTGTTCTGTTTCTAAATATCTTCAATCTATATCCTGGTCGTATCATTGTTGATCTTGGACTGCTGATTTTGACCTTATCTGCCAAATTTTGGTGCAAACATATGCCCCCCATTTTTGGGAGATAACATGTTATCTTCCAAAAATTTTTATCATTGATTTGAACATATATTTTTTTATCATAGCCAAATTTTTAACTACATCGAGTTAATTTGTCTTTTAGGTCGGTAATCGGCCAACTCGTATATTCGTTTTTGAGTTTTAGCCAATCAAGACCTAACCAATACCTTGGACAAACCGATGCACACTACACGATCCCACGTTGATCCCTTACCAAATCGGCTATCACGAGCTGACGGGTGGTATTATTTTCTAGACTAGATCGGCTTCGTCGAACAAAAATCATTGGTCGAATCCGGTTTTTTCTTCCTCCACTCTTTTCTCGCAATCTTAATCGGATGAAGCTCATTAAAAGTTTTATCCCTTCGTTTTTCTTGTCAGCTTCCCTCATCTCTTGGGTCCTTAGCCGCTCAAGTCTTCTTCTTTGTGATCGGCTTAAACCTGGAGGACACCATCTCGGCTTTGGTTCGATCGACTTACATATTTTTCCTAACAGATCCATACTAGCGCAGATGTTAGACCCTTCATCTTGGTCTTGTTTTCGACTTATGGTCGGCTTAGAAATTCTATCTTTAGCCGACCATCGCGCTATCACCTTGACATGGGTAATACCGCATCGGACATGTGTTTGGTGATGGCAAAGCTAATCCCTCTCCCAACAAAATTGCCAAAAGGGCACCGTTGGTGAGCTCTTTCAGGCCGCTTGGCGATATTCATTAACGGCCGATGTGGAGGACTTCGTCGTGGCCTTTCATTCCTTCTTTCATATTTTGCTAGTAGTTGGGAAAAAGTGGGCTTCGACTTCTGTATCGGCTTACGTAGTGGCAATGCTCTCTCAGCCTGATAACCCTTTGATGTGATTGTTTTAAAAATTTCCCCTTCACGGTCGGCTTTTATTTGTATAGAGCCAACAGTAATCATGAGTGTCTTATTGCCATCAGAATTTGATTGTACATTGGATTGATACGTCGTTTTTATAGCCGATGATATATGAATTTGATCCTTAGGCTCTGCATCTTGTGTCGGCTTTTCCTTCTTTTTAGAGCAATGGACCATGTTAATTGGAAAGGATCGATCGGTACATAAATCGCTCTTCTGTAAATTTTAGTTGGTCATCCTCTATAGCCGATTGTATCTTGTCTTTGTTATTCTTCAATTCATCTTTGAAGCCATTATGATCGGAGAAACGACTTTCTTGAGCTGATACTCGCTGTAGGAGATGACTTAAATTGGTGAATTCTTGCCCGCCGAATTTTTCTCTTAATGGGGGTATCAACCCCTGGAAAGCTAAATCGGCCAACTGATTATCAGGCAGGGCAACACTAAAACACCTACTTCTCACTTCCCTGAATCTCTTAACATAATCATTTACGATTCCCGGTCTTACATTGGGCCAGAACTTAGATCTGAAATCCGGAGTTCGAGACTGCCGGAGAAAAAGTACTCATGGAATCGGCTTTCCAAATCGTTCCAAAAATGAACCGAATTTGGAGGTAAACTAGCAAACCAAGTGAAAGCAACTCCCGATAAAGACAAGGGGAATAATCTAATTTTTAGCCCGTCGGACTGAGCTGCCTCACCACACTGAGCGATAAAGTGTCCGACGTGCTCTAAGGTCGTGACCGAATCATTCCCAGAAAATTTGGCAAAATCAGGAACTTTAAAATTATGTGGATATTGCATGCGATCTATATAATCTGGATACGGCTTTCTATAGCCGATGACTCTACCCTTTGGTTGTAAGCCGAATTGATCTCTCAACACGACAGAAATCTGGTCAGCCGAATTAATGTTGTTAGCCGACAAGATCTCGGGGCTCTGCCAATGACTAGTATTCTCGCCCCGAGTGCAAACTCGGTGTCGATTAGACCGTAGCGAGCGGATTTTGTTGGTTTTGCTCATACCGTCGTACCTCCTAGCGATGGTTCTCGTGACAGGACAAAGGGCTGCGTAGGTTATCACCTTATGAGGACCAGTTCTGGCGAATCGGCTCTTGGTATTATGCGTGCCTAATTTGTTCAATCGGTGTGAGACCGATTGTGGGAAAATATTAAGCGGAGTTGGCGGCAAAGTAGCCGACACGTTTAGTTTAGCGGCATCAGTGTACGCCTGATAATGTGTTACCCCACTCGGCCGAGGATCTCGTGGTAGCATGACGGTAGGTTGAGTCGGCATCATAGTGGGGAGTGGAGTTGTAGTCGATGGTTTAGGATCGGCTGAGGCACTCCGTGTATTTTGTGTTATTGAAAAAACAGAGTAACTTGGCAGGGCTTGCATTGGGTCAAGCAGACCTCCAGATGATGCCAACTCCCGAGCTATAGTTTTCACGCTATTCGTAATCATCGGCTTAAGTGTCGCAACGAGAGCCGATGATTGATTTATCATAGCATGGTGCACAGATTGATTTATCATAGCCGATAATTCGGCTTGGGCGGGCAGGTATTGACTTACCGAACCGTCGGTGACACCTCATCGCCGAGTGGATTGAGCGTCGGCAAAGCGGTCCATTGCGTGATGCGTCTTGGGTTTTTGATAACAACCTAGCATCATCTCCTCCAGCGACTTTTCGATCTTCAATTTCCTTGCGCTGCTCGTCGTTAAATCGTCAAGCGTGGGGCGATTATAGCTTCGTGTTGAGATCGGATGGCGGAATTTCTTTACTTGATGAAGCCATCGGTCCCATTTGGCGTGCCAAAAGTGTGTTGGCGTCAAAAACTTGAGGTAGGGTTTACGACAACGACACACGAACGAACACTGTTCAGAGCGTGCGGTCGATTTGACACATGTCGACAAGGTAAAAACAATAAAATTTACTCCAAGCCGATCGTCAATATCAATCGGCTTAAACTTAATCGACTGAAGCCGATCAAGATTAAAGTATCGGGATAAATCTAATTAGCGATTAAGGCTAATCGGAGGGTAAAGGTAGATCGATTACGAAGAAGGCGATCGCAACAAAATCGAATAAATCGAACACAGGGTGTAATTGGCGAAGATCAACAATCGGCGATCGCAACTTTATTGATCAAAATCGATTACAAAGGATAAATTATAAGAACTACTCCTAGTCGACAGGAAAAAGATGAAAAGTGAAAGCTGGTTGATTGTATTGTGTTGATTGGCTCTGGGCAGCTTTTCTTATCACCTCTAGACCTCTTTTATACCCGTTGGCCGATAGAGTCCTGGTACAACACGTTAGGAGTAGAATCCGTATCGGCCCCTATTTGGATGGTGCTTTCCTTAACAACCTGTTCTGTTTCTAAATATCTTCAATCTATATCCTGGTCGTATCATTGTTGATCTTGGACTGCCGATTTTGACCTTATCTGCCAAATTTTGGTGCAAACACCGTGTTAGGAGTCGGCCAACTCTGAATTGCCTCTATCTTGGCGTTATCAACTTGGATGCCCTGTGGAGTGACAACATAGCCAAGAAACGAGACTCGATCGGTGCAGAAGGTGCACTTCTCCAGGTTACCAAACAAACGTGCATTACGTAGAACATGAAAAACAGCACGTAAATGATCCAAATGTTCCTCCAACGATTTGCTATAGATCAAAATATCATCAAAGTAAACTACCACAAATTTGCCAATGAAAGCGCGTAAAACTTCGTTCATTAGTCTCATGAAAGTGTTAGGAGCGTTAGTTAAACCAAACGGCATGACTAACCACTCATATAAACCAAATTTAGTTTTGAGCCTTAGCAATCGCTGAACCAACTCCAAAAGGTTATTGACTTTGCCGAAGGCGCGGTCAACCTGAACACGAAGTTCAATTCCTGCGAGCAATCGAAGAACTAGCAAGAATAAGATGAAAATCAATCTGAAAAACAAAGGTGGGATTCCAATTAAGCTGTCTTTACAGCTGGTCAACCGACACAACTGAAGAACAGAAGTTTGCGCAAGGGCTAAACCTAAACTCAATGAAATCCGAGTTCTTTGGAGGCCGGTCGTGGTATAAAAAGAAGTGGGGAGGGCTGTTCGGCCATGCCTTGATTTGTGGCCGAAAATCAGACCTTCCCTTCGATTCCTTTCCATCTTTAGCTAGGCCTGTTTCCTATTATTCTTATCTCTAAATAAAGACTCTATTACATGGAAGGGCCAATTTATGCGGCCAATTCGTGGGTGACGCAGCACAACTCTCTTTGCTGCCGCAATCATGGAGACTTCAGGATCTTGTGGTCAAATGGAGAACTCCTTCCCTTTCTGCAATCATCTTCGTGTCCATTCACCATCATCGCGCTAGGACTTTCATTCCTTAACAAAATAACACAATCTGTTTCAGGCAGCATCAAATAGTTCTTCAAGTCATTAGTTATACCAAGAAACGAAAGTACCTGAAGTTTACGTGCACGAGCTCAAGTGATCGGTCCTTGTATAGGATGAGGAGTTGTGGCAGTAGGTGCTGTGGGCGTACCCGAAGAAGTGATGTCCTCATCAGGTAGAGATGAAGAAACAGATTGAAAAGCTGTTGGAAAAGGGATTCATAAGACCTAGCTCATCGCCATGGTGAGCACCAGTCCTGTTCGTCAAGAAGAAGGACGGAAGTTTTAGGATGTGTATAGACTATCGTGCACTTAATGATGTGACGATAATGAATAAGTATCCGCTACCCAGGATTGATGACCTTTTTGATCAGTTGAGAGGAGCAGGAGTCTTCTCCAAGATTGATCTCCGATCGGGGTATCATCAGTTGAAGATCCGATCAGAGGATATATCGAAGACCGCATTTTCGTCAAGATATGCACATTATGAGTTCACAGTTATGTCCTTTGGATTGATGAATGCACCAGCATATTTCATGAACTTAATGAATAAGGTTTTTATGGAATACCTGGATAAGTTCATTGTCGTGTTTATAGATTATCGTCTACTCCAAGACAAAGGAAGAGCATGCTGAACATTTAAGGCTAGTCCTTGAAAAGTTAAGGGAACAACACTTGTTTGCTAAATTTAGCAAATGCGACTTCTAGAAGAATAAGGTTGAATTTCTTGGGCATATAATGACTGCTGAAGGAGTTGCAGTAGATCCAAGCAAAGTAGAAGCAATATTGCATTGGGAGCCACCGAAGTCGGTAACCCAAATCCGTAGTTTCCTTGGAATGGCGGGATATTACCGTCGTTTCATTGAAGGATTCTCTACAATTGCAAGACACCTTACCCAATTATTAAAAAAATAAAAGAAATTCTTGTGGACGACAGAATGTGAGAAGGGTTTCTAGGAGTTGAAGAAGCGATTGACGTCAGCACCGGTATTAGTCTTACCTGATGTTAATCAAAGCTTTGACATTTATTGTGATGCATCGCGGCAAGGATTGGTGTGCGTATTGATGCAAAACAGAAGAGTAGTTGCATATGCATCGAGGCAATTGAGGCCACATGAGGAGAACTATCCAACTCATGATCTGGAATTGGCTGTTGTAGTGCATGCCCTGAAAATATGGCGTCACTATCTCATCGAAAACAGATGTGAAGTGTACACCGATCACAAAAGTCTCAAGTATATATTCACGCAAGCTGACTTAAATATGAGGCAAAGAAGATAGCTAGAGTTGATCAAAGATTACAACGTTGGAATCCATTACCATCCCGGTAAAGCCAACATTGTGGCTGATGCCCTGAGTCGGAAGAGCCACAGTGTAAACGTACCGTTGGAAACGAGTCGAGCGGAGCTGTGTATGGATTTTCAGAAAATGAGGTTGGAAGTAGTGCTAGAGGGATTTTTGGCTACTTTTGAGGTAAAACCTACCCTAGAGGACCAGATCAGAGAAGGACAAAAAGATGACGATAAGATCAAAAGAGTCAAGTCTAAGATGGATGAAGGCAAGGCCAAGGATTTCAAACTGGATGACCAAGGCACCATGTGGTTTAAAGGACGCATTTCTGTGCCGAACAAAAAAGAACTGAAGTAGTTAATCTTGGAGGAAGTTCATGACTCCAAGTATTCAATCCATCCAGGAAGTGCCAAAATGTACTAAGACCTGAAGGAAAGATTTTGGTGGCTAAGCATGAAACGGGAAGTTGCATAGTATGTCGCATTATGTGACATATGTCAAAGAGTCAAAGCTATGCATCAAAGGCCAGCAGGATTATTGCAACCCCTAAAGATACCTGAATGGAAATGGGAAGAAATTGGTATGGATTTCATAACCGGTTTGCCCAGAACTCAAAGTGGGTATGATTCCATATGGGTCATAGTGGATCGCTTAACTAAAGTTGCGCACTTCATACCGGTAAAGACCACTTACTCAGGAGATCGGTTAGCAGAACTCTACATGGCAAGAATTGTTTGTCTGCACGGAGTATCGAAGAAAATAGTGTCTGACAGAGGTACTCAATTTACCTCAAGGTTTTGGGGCAAACTGCATGAGGCAATGGGGACTCGTTTGAACTTCAGTACAGCATACCATCCGCAGACAGATGGTCAAACTAAGAGAGTTAACCAGATATTAGACGATATGCTAGGAGCCTGTGCTTTAGCATATGCTACTTCATGGGACAAGTGTTCGCCTTATGCTGAGTTCAGCTATAATAACAGTTATCAGACAAGTTTACAGATGTCTCCATTTGAAGCTTTGTATGGTTGATCCTGTCGAACACCGTTGAACTGGAATGAGACCGGCGAACGACATGTTTTTGTTCCGGATATACTTCAGAAAGCGGAAGAGCAGATCGCCATGATCAGAGAGAGATTGAAGATTGCTCAATCAAGGCAGAAGAGCTATGCCGACAATCATCGCAGGGGATTAATCTTACAACCTGAAGATTTTGTGTACCTCAGAGTCACCCCTCTCAAAGGAGTCAGAAGATTCCATGCGAAAGGGAAGCTCGCACCCAGATATGTCGGACCATTCAAGATCTTGAGTCGCAGAGGTGAAGTTGCGTACCAATTGGAGTTGCCATAGTCATTGACAGGGGTACATGATGTATTCCATGTGTCGCAATTGAAGAAATGCCTTCGGGTGCCAGAAGAACAAACACCTTTGGAAGCAATCGAGCTACAAGAAGATCTGACCTATAAAGAGCATCCGGTGAAGATTCTAGACGCAATGGACAGAGAAACCAGGAACAAGTCAACGTGCCTTTGAAGAGTTCAATGGAGAAATCATTCGGAAAGTGTGGCGACGTGGGAAAGAGAAGAAGATCTGAAGAACGAGTTTCCAGACCTATTCTGTAGTCAGCTCTGAATCTCGGGGTCGAGATTCTGTTAAGAGGGGAGGTTTGTAACACCCTAAAATTTGCCATATTTTAAATTTTGGAGTTATTTTGATTTTTGAGAATTTCTGGAAATTTATTGGAATTTATTTTGATTTATTTAAATATGGTCATTCTTGAAGTCAATTAAAATAAAATAAAAGTTTATGCCAAGTTTTATTGGAAATATTTTATTTTAGTTCAGAATATCTCAAAATATTTTCTAGAATTTTTCTGGAATTTTTCAGAGTATTTTGCTATTTATTTTGGCTTTGTTTATTTATCTGATTTATTTTAAATCGAAAATGTTTTTTAAAAAACACGATGAATAGTACTGGGCCGGCCAAACACTGTGCTTAGCCCAGCCCAGTTCGCCAAAACCCTAGAATCGCGCCGTCCGATCTTGATCGAACGGTTGCCGTTGCACCGCGTCGCCCGCGCGCGTGTGCCATCCGATCGAGTCCACGCGGTCGTCCGTGATGGAGCCACGTCCCTTCGCCGAGCGCTTCCGCTCGTTTCGCCGGTGTTTGTGCGCACGTCGAGGCTCATTTAAGTGCACCGGTTAGCGTGTCTGGCAGAGCTCTTCTCGCTGCATCTTTTGACTCCTCGCACGCCTCCTGAGCCACCGCCGTTCGCCCTCAAGAGCTCGCCGAAGTTTGCTGAAGTCTTCGCTGCAGTTCTTTGCCCTTTGCTCGCCATCCGTTGAGGTTCCGCCATCCCCAAGGTTTCCGTCGAGTTCGCCGTGCCAAGACACGTCGAACCCGTCAGTTCTTCTCGCCGGAATCGCCCTCAAGCGCCGTCGACCGCGTCGTCTTCCCCAGCTCCGGTAGCATTCTCTTCTGCTCCACCGCCGACCTCACTGAACCCCGTCGACCGTTCGATCTGCATCGCACGCTTTTGGTTCGTCCACGTCTTTCCCCTTCAGTTTTAAATCCTAGCGTTAATCGTGACTGTTAGATCTAGTATGGGTGTCAGAGATTAGATCTTAGGTTCTTGTGTTAGATGCGATCTGAGCCGTTGGATCGTTTCTGAACGCTTGAGATGATGCCGTGTCGCTAGGGTGATCAGTAAACCGCTTGGGTACCGTGGGGCGTTGGATTAGATCTGTGCGATGTTTGTGGGTTTGGTCTGTATTGCGTAAATCCGCGCCATTCAGATTTGAACGTGCGACGAATCATGTGCGGACGCGCGTGCAAGTTGACCGAGGCGTCGCCGAGTCGGTGCGAGCGCTGACCATTGGATTTGTGAGCGCCGTTGGATGCGTGACGCGTGGGGGCGTGGAGCGCGAAGTGTCGGCGCGTGCGCTGGTCGTTGGATTCGATGGCCCGCTTGATGGCCAACGCGTGTCGAGCGGATTCCGACGTGCCTCAGCGCAGCGAGTGAGATCTGGCCGTTGATCCTTGGACGGCCATGATTGCGCCACGTGTTCGTGCACGAATCTCGAGGCTGGTTTGGTGACGTCAGTGCTGACGTCAGCTGGTGGGGGCCCAGGCGCACTGTTTTGTGGACCAAGTCCACCGTGGACCCGAGCTAGGTCGTGGACCCAGTCCATGGACCGACACGACGTGGCAGCGCCAAGAAGCGCCACATGTCAGCTGACGTCACGCTGACACAATAAATCGAGTTTTCAATAGAAAAATAAATAATTTAATTCGGGATTTTCTATTTTCTAATTTATATTTTATTTAAAACTTTGAAAGGCTATAACTTTTGCATTTTAACTCCGAATGAGGTGATTCCAGTCTCCAAAAAATTTGTAAAATTGTGCTCTTTTTAATGGTGAATTTTATTTGAATTTTTGAGGTTATATGGTCTACTGTTTTGGTTATTTATTGCATATATAATTTTTTTACGCGTAGACGCATATCCGCCGGAAAGTTTCGAGGAATAGTTCGTCGGCCGAGATCAAGCTTCGGATCTTGACCAGCAACTCTTTGAAGGCAAATGATGCTTTGACCATTTTGATCCCAGTTTTTAAATGTATGTTGTTTTGAAATTATGCATGCTAAGTTAATTAAAAATAAATTTGAATGAATTTGGGTAAAGTAGCTAATCAACCCACATTGTTATTACCACCTTGAAATTACTATTTGTATGCCCTGAGATCATTGTCAGCCTAGGATTGCTTGTACTCGTTGGATGTTAATATGATGCCAACACGGGAGGCTAGACCGTGAATAGATGCTTAGCCTTGTAACAAGTCATCGAAGATTTTCTGGAAAATGCAACAATGCTGATTAATGACATATGGAATGTATTTGAAAATGGTGTGGTTGTGTGCCAGTGTGAAAAATGAATTATTAAGGCTGTGTGCCGTGTTTATAGAGAAAAACTGTTTAAATAACTTAGTACTATTATTAACTGTTTCATTGCTTTTAATCTAAATAAATTGATAATTTAAAAATGCTATTTGATGCAAATGAGCCAAGTAAGCCAATTCTTTGGAATAAGTCTTGCATATAGTAATAGCCATGCATTCTGTGTATTACTTGTTGAGTGCCTTGAGTACACACCCCTCCTTGCCTATTGACCCAACATCAGTGGGGGAGTCTACGCCAGTTTGGAAGGAGGAGTACATTGAAGATCTGGACAATTAGGGGGAAAGCCCAGTCGGTTGCCTGTGGCAAGATGAAGGCTTCCACGAAGTTCATTTGCTTTCCGTTGTTATCTTTTAGTTACTCTGATAATGTAAGCCATGCGTGGTTGATCTTATGTAAGGAGACCATAAGGTCGTACAACTCAGTTTATATAAATGTTTTCACTATTTATTTTGGTATCATGGTGAATGTCTGTGATGTTCAACCTTGTAAAGACTGTGTGTGCTAGCGTGATCCTGGACTAGCACAGAATACACAGAGGTTCCAGATTCTCAGAATCGGGTCCCGACAAACTATTATGTCAACTTCATCACTAAGCTCTATTTCTTCCTCAGAAGAGATATTGGCACTAGGCTCATAGTCACTGTCTTCTGAAGAAGATGAGGAATCATAATGAACTGACTGTTTTCCTCTTTTTGGTGGTTTAGTAGTAGTTACTTTCTTCAGCACTCTACCAGGTTGGTGAGTATCTTCTATGTGTACTGGTTGCTGAGGTGGACTAGAGCTATCTATTCTAGATTTCTTTTTCCCTTTAACTTTATCAGCAATTTTCTCAAGAAAACCTCTTTTGTTTGGATTCTTTGACCTCATCTTGACTAAGATTTCTTCTCAAGCAGAAAGACTGAACTGACCTTGTTGACAACAACTAAAGAACAGCAGGATCCTAGGAGCAATGCCTTGAGCAATCAGGAGCACCGTTGTCAATCACCCGGTTAGGATGTGCTTCGGTGAAGAGATGAACTTGTCAAGAGAAAATTGCGAGAGGATTGATGAGGCGTAAGAAAGCTTGAGAAATTTCTGAAGGAGGTGGAGGTATAAATAGCACAAGTTCCCAAGAGTAAAGTCAGGAAACTACTGCAGTAAATAGAATACGGACAAACAAGGGAAAGTAACGACTGTAACTTCCTTATTTTGAGGAGGTCTCTATATGAAAGGGTAGTTGGGAACCAGGGAATCCAAGAAATATGGTTACCAATTTAGACAGGTTCAGCAGGGAGAAGTCCTAAGAATAGATGAGATTTTGACGAGATTAGTAAGGACAAGTGCCTTTTGAAGATTGAGAGGAACACGGTTTGAAAAAGATAAGTACTGAGATAAGAGAGCTACTACCGTACGTGACCCGGACTGCTTTTCGGTTACAATAGATAACCTTCCATCTACGCCAGACCGAGTCTGTATAAAGGAATACTTGATCCGCCGTAGTTGGAAACATCTCAGTTTACTTAGTTACGGTTAATGCAACAGTCCGTGGTACATGGACAATTTTTCTGAACCGAAAAAATACAAATATAACTAAACTTCTTAAAGATTTTTAGAGATCCCCCTTTTTTTAAGAATAACACATAAATTGGTAGAGGGATCTTAGAATAATCTGAAGAGGAACGCGGTATGCTACGCTAGCACAAAAAAAATTCTACAGCGAAACCAGAAAGCTACTCGCAAGAAGGGGATCATAGATAAGATTACCACTAGACGCGCAGTTGCGGAATCCTTCGCGTGTCGATGTAGTGGATAGTTCTCGCCGCAGTTGTTGCGTCGATGTAGTGGATCGTCCTCGCCTTGCCGTGGATCGTCCTCCCACGCCGCAGTCGCAGCAGCGTCACCGCAGTAGTCCACACATCCAGAGATGGAACGCCGTGCGTCGGTGTGCAAGCACCTGGTCGCTCGGCAGGGGCAGCGAGAGGAGTAGGCTAGGGTTTCAAGTGAATCACTCCTAAACCGTGGGAAAGCATACCCTGCACCCTCCCTCCTCCCCTCCTTATATAGCCACGAGATGAAACCCTAAACTAGGGCCCATCAGCGTGCTAAGCCCACGAGGTCCATTAATTACGGATCCAATCCAAATTAATGCATCCCAGCCCATTAAGTGTGTGACCCTGCAGGTTCACATACGTTTGGACATGGATTCGGAAAACTCCTTTTCAATCCAATAGTTGGTAGTGACTTCTTGCAAAGTATGCCAACTCCCAAACATACTATGATCAAATCGGACAGAACCTATCAAAAGTACTCATGTAATAATCCCTTTGCCAAGTATATGAAGATTGATCTCAAGGCGAGAAGCATGTCATCCTTTGATGATTCAATCCATCTCTCGTATCCGTGATATATTAATAAGTTGTGATTGACTCCTCAATCACGGCATGGCCATGCACTTCCTTAATCATATCACACGAGTGGCCTTGTCATATATCTCCGTTTCATTGGAGTGGCAAATTCCATCTTATTTGCTTACTTCCCTGCACGTTTCATAGTAAACATGAAAGCTACCTTTATAACTATCCGGTTAGGAAGTAGTGTTTGATAGCCCCAAGGAAAACTATTACACATGTAGGGAATATGACAATCTCGGTCTAAGGATCATACATCTACTAGGTATGAGATACACCGATGACACATAAGAATGAAACATTCTCGCGATGTCCCATTGCGGGTCTATCTAACCCATGTTCTTCAACATCGTCCACAATGTATAGATGATATCTCCATATCCCATGATCTATGAAGCATGATCATCGATCACTACATGTGCTGATCTATTCATCGTTGTCCTATACGATGATATCCGATCAAAGATATTTATCGAATTACATCATTAAGTAAAGAGCTTCATAAGCAAGTCACATACTTGTTGATCAATACAATGATATACATTCATTGGACCAATAATCATATTATTATTCATAAACATAGTCATGTTACAATCATCTAAATGATTGCCTCAAGGGCATAACACTAACATAATCTTACGATCAAGATCAATCAATCAATAAACTCAGGAGACGTTGAAGTCAAAAGGAAATATATGAGCCCTAGTTTTCATAAGAGCATGAGTATGATTAACTTAAGCTCAAAGAAAAGACTCATGTGCTGAATAATTTAGGTTTTCAATAATTTGTATAAGTATTTCCTTATGAAGCTCAATTAACCTAATTATTGTGTTTTAGGAAAGTATAATATAGTAATAGAGAAAGGGAAGGCTTTCAGCAGCAATTTTATGACTTTTAGTTTAGAATATAGTCTTATTATTTCTTCAACACTCGTAATTACTTTATTCACATAAGGGTAGCAAGATATGCATGGCAAGCAGACTTGACTCCTCCTTAGTGTGTCATTCCAAGGAATCAGGCAACATTTGAAGAAGCAAGAATGTTCAATTCATTTCTCAATTTGGAAAATCTGGCCTCATCAAGTGGTTTAGTGAAAATATCAGCCAATTAATCCTCAGTCCTGACGTGACTAAGCATAATGTCACCTTTAGCAACATGATCATGTATGAAGTGATATCTAATTTCAACATGCTTAGTTCAGAATGCTGGACTGGGTTGTTGGCTATTTTCACTACGCTTTCATTATCACACAACAAAGGCACATTTTCAAACATAATACCATAATCTAGAAAGGTTTGTTTAATAAAAAGAATTTGAGCACAACAACTGCCTGCAGCAATATATTCAGCCTCAACAGTTGAAAGTGCTACTGAATTTTGTTTCTTTGAACACCAAGATAATAAATATCTTCCAAGTAAGTGACAACCCCCAAAGGTGTTTTTTCGATCAACCTTGCAACCGGCATAATCAGAATCTGAATAGCCAAGAAGTTGAAAAGAAGCACCTTTTGGGTACCACAAGCCAAAACATGGAGTATGCTTTAAGTATCTGAAAATCCTTTTTACTACACTAAGATGTACTTCTTTAGGTGCAGCTTGAAATCTAGCACACATGCATACACTAAACATGATGTCTGGCCTAGATGCTGTCAAATAGAGTAAGGAGCCTACCATAGATCTAAATAATTTTTTATCAACAGACTTACCTCCCACCTCTTGATCAAGATGTGTATTGGTTGCCATAGGAGTTTTGAGAGGCTTGCATTCTTCGAGATTAAAGCCTTGAGAAGGTCTTTAGTGTACTTTTCTTGTGAAATGAAAGTTCCTTCCTTTAATTGCTTGACTTGAAATCCCAGAAAGAATGTAAGCTCTCCCATCATTGATATTCCAAATTCTCTAGCCATTTGAGTACTGAATTCTTTGCACAGAGAGAGATTAGTACTTCCAAAGATAATATCATCAACATAAACTTGGAAAAATATTAATGTACCATTGAAATCTTTTAGAAACAGTGTTGGATCAACCTTCCCAATTTTGAAATTCTTTCCTAGTAGAGAGTCTCTAAGGCGCTCATACCATGCCCTAAGGCTTGTTTTAAACCATATAGTGCCTTGGACAACTTATATACATGATTGGGAAATTGTATATCTTCAAAACCAGGAGGTTGTTCAACATATACAGTTTCTTCAATGATTCCATTAAGAAAAGCACTTTTATTATCCATTTTAAAAAGAGTAATATTGAAATGACATGCAAAGGCTAGAAGGAACCGTATGGCTTCAAGTCGAGCTACAGGTGCATAAGTTTCTCCATAGTCTAAGCCTTTAACTTGAGTGTATCCTTGAGCTACCTGCCTTGCTTTATTGCGTGTGACCACACCATTTTCATCTTGTTTATTTCTGAAGACCCACTTTGTTCCAATGATATTATGATCTGTAGGTCTTTCCACCAAGTTCCAAACTTTGTTTCTTTCAAAGTTGTTGAGCTCTTCTTCCATTGCCATAACTCAGTCAACATCCTTCAAAGCTTCATCTACTGTTCTGGGCTCAACACTTGAAACAATGGAGTAACGTTTACAAAAAGAATCTTGTTTAGAACGAGTTTGAACAACCTTTACTAAATTCACCAATGATTTGATTTACAGGGTGATTCTTTGTAATGGTGTATGGCTCTTTATGAAACTTGGTCCTACATCCTTCTTTTCATCCTCTTCGAGTTGTGATCCATCTTGAGGTACTATGGACATTGTTGGTAGATCATCTTTGTCTTCTTTGGGCTTGATCTCACCAATTTCCATTTTCTTCATAGATTTTCTTAGAGCTTCTTCTCCTACATCAGCTAGATTCTCATGCTCACCTTGTGAGCCATTAGATTCATCAAACATAACATCATAGGTTTCCTCTACTAAACCAGTTGAATTATTGAAAACTCTATATGCTTTGGATTTAGAAGAGTAACCTAGCATGATACCTGTATCACACCTCTTTTGAAATTTACCTAAGTATGTTCTCTTTTTATAGATGTATACCTTGCATCCAAACACACGAAAATATGTAATATTAGGTTTTCTTCCTACCAGAAGCTCATATGAGGTCTGCCTGAGAAGTCGGTGAAGACAGAGCCTATTGATCACATGATATGCAGTGTTGATAGCTTCAGCCCAGAAAGCACCAGGAGTGTTATACTCATCCAACATTGTCCTTGCCATTTCTATGAGAGTTCTATTTTTCCTTTCAACCACACCATTCTGTTGAGGAGTGTATGTGGCTAAAAGTTCATGCTTTATGCCTAACTCATCACAATATTCAACAATGTTAGTATTGACAAATTTAGATCTATTGTCACTTCTAATCTTCTTAATAGGATAGTCAAATTCATTTATAGCCCTTTTTGCAAAAGTTTTAAAAAAATTTCCAACTTCACTTTTGTTTGGCAAAAAGAATACCCATGTGAATCTAGAGAAATCATCCACAATTACAAGGTAGTATGAGTTGCCACCTATACTTGCATATGAGGTAGGACCAAAAACATCCATATGCAGAAGTTCTAGAGGCCTAGTAGTGGACATGATATTTTTAGCAGGATGAGAGTTAGCTACTTGCTTGCCAGCTTGACAAGCACTACAAAGTTTATCCTTTTCAAATTTAACATCCTTCATGCCCACTACTAGCTCATTTTTGAAATGCTTTTTGAGATTAGACATACCCACATGCCCAAGTCGTCTGTGCCAAAGCCAACCAAGTGAAACTTTAGCAAGCAGATAAGTTGAAATGCATGAGGAGTTAGAATTAAAATCAACAAGATAGAGGTTTTGAAATCTGAAACCTTTAAAAATAAGCTTTTCATCTTTGTCAAGTACGGTTACCCCGTCAATGGAAAAGGTACAATGGAATCCTAAATCACAAAGTTGAGCAACAGACAATAGATTAAAATTTAAAGAATCGACTAGTAATACATTTGCAATAGAGTGATCATTTGAGATAGCTATCTTACCATTTCTCTTTACCTTTGTTTTACAGTTATCTCCAAATGTGATTTTGTGACTTGGATCACTCTCTTTTTCAACTGAGGTGAACATCCTTGAGGTGCCGGTCATGTGTTGTGTGCAGCCACTGTCAATAATCCAGTGCCGGCCACCACTCTTGTAGTTCACCTAAAAGAGTGTTCATCTCTTGATTTTAGGTACCCAAATATTTTTGGGTCCATTAGTGTTAATCTGAACAACTTTGGGGTCGAATGGATTAGTAAGTAAAGACTTAGGCACCCAAATAGCTTTAAGATTTTTGTCCAGATTAGAGGGGCCAACATATTTAACATTCATTTTACCCCTAAAATCCTTAAACAACATGTAATGAGCATCAACCATGCATCTTCTATTTACCTTAGCATATGAAGCTCTAGCAAAAGTGCAATTTTTAGAAGTATGATTGTTATTATGTGATATGACATTGAGTCCTACTCTTGATAAAATTTATCTTAGGTTTTGGCTATTCATTCTTTCTGGGCACAGATTTGACTTTATAACCTAATCCCTTTTTACCCAGAACAATCTTTTGCTCCCCAATAATTTTATCAAGAGTGGCACTACCAAGGAAGCATTTTTCTAGTCCTTTGTCAAATTTAGCTACCTTGGATTTCAGCTCATTGTTTTCTGTCATGAGTTCTTTAGCATACAAAGCATTTTTGCAATTTTTACTACAAATGCCTGATGAGCTAGGAATAAACATTTCATCAGAAAGTAAATCACAGTTAATTGAAACATTACAAGATGATATACTTTTAGATTTGCTAATCTACATCTCATTGTCAATTTCTAGCTCACAGTATTTATCAAGCAATTCAACATGATCTTTAATAAGTTGCATGTGTGTGGTTTTCAAAGAATCATGAGAATCAGTAAGAAGAGCATGATCAATATTTAGTACAGAATGAGCATGTGACAGTTTTTCATGTTCATCTATAAGCTCATTTTGGCTAATCTTTAGCACATCATATTTTTCTTGCAAGGTCTTAATGTCAGATTCAAGTGTTTCAGCTGTAGCAATAAGCAGATCATTCTTATTCATCAAGCTAGTAGCATTTTTCTTAAGAGCTTTATCTTTAGCAGTTTTAACACATAAAGCATCATTAAGCTCTTTAATGATCTCCACTAGCTCTTCATAAGAAGGAGAATCACTCACCCTATCTTCATCATTTCTGGCCATGAGGCATAGTGGTAGTGAAGATGAAGGTGAAGGTAGTGTGGATTCATCCAGAGCGAGCCCAGCTAGTCCTTTGGACCTTGGCTCTTCTTCATCTGAGGAGGAGGGGGATTCTTCACTTGAGCTTTCTTCATCAGTGAAACTTTCACCAATGTGTGCCTCCTTCTTCCCTTTTCTCCAATGTTTCTTGGAGTAGCTCTTCTTGTGGTGACTCTTCTTGTAGCTTCTTTGAGCTTTCCCTTCATCATTGTCATCCTTGTTCTTGCTTTTGCCCTTCTTGTTACTTTTATTTGGGCAACGAGCAGCTATGTGTCCTTTCTCATTGCACTCAAAGAAGATAATGTTAGAGAAAAGGTTTCTTTTTGAGAAATGGTTAGAGGACTTACCTTTGGCATTTACCATTCTCACGATTTTATTTGCTGATCTCATGAGCAATGCCAATTTTCTTACATCTTCATCCTCTTCATAGCTTGTATCTTCTTCTTTTTCTTCATCGGAGGGATCTTGAACTTTCTCCTTGGCCTTGAGAGCAATAGATTTCTTCTTGGTCTCAATTTCATCAACCAAGGTAAGCTCATCAGCTGAGATTTTGCCCAATAATTCAGTAGGTGTGAGCTTCTTCAGGTCACCACTATTGGATAGGTAAGTGATCAGGCTGTGATAGGCTCGCGGTTGAACCCTGATGATCTTCCTACATACTTCAATATTATCAACTTTAGTTCCTAGACCTTTAAGCTCATATATAATGGGATTTAGTCTAGAAAATATATCATTAGCATTTTCCTGAGGAAGCAATTTGAACTGATCAAAATTTTCTCTAACAACAAAATATGTTTCCTCTTTTACATCAGAGGTACCCTCATGAATCTCTTGAAGAGTAGTCCATATATCATGAGCAGTAGAAAGATTGCTGAGTCTATAAAAAACTTCAATGCTGAGACAAGAAAAGATAGCATTTCTAGCCTGAGCATCATTTTGAAAATTTCTTATTTCCCCAGGTGTAGGTTTTGAGGATGTGTGTTGCCCTTTAGGTATGACACGTGAAGGCAAAGGTCTTTCTGTAACTCTCCACATATCATAACTTACGGCTTTAAGATAGCACCTCATTCTAATTTTCCAATAAGCATAATTTGTGCCATCAAAAATAGGAACCTGTCCTACACTTACTGTAGCTGATCATATTCCCTCGGCTATTTTACCCAAGTTGTTAAGCTTTAAAATGGGTAACCTTGCTCTGATACCACTTGAAAGGATCAAGTTAGCCTAGAAGGGGGGTGAATAGGCAACTTTAAAACTTATAAGTCTTAAGAAAAACCTTTCTCAATAAAAAATTAGCAACAGAAAACAATTAGAAAAGGGATTCAACACAACTCAGTTTCAGTAAGATCAGTAGAGTGAAGAAGAACTTGAATGAAAACTGACAATAAGATGAACACACATAGATAGACCAATATCAGGATGACTCAAGGATTTTTTACCGAGGTTCAGAGATCAATCTCCTACGTCCCCGTTAGAGCACTTCTTCAGAAGTATTGCTCCACCAAATAGCCAATCTCAACGGCTTTTGGTTTTTCACTAGCTTGACTCTTCCACAGAGTCTCAACCTTTCACAGCAATGGTGTCCTTCCACAATCCCTATTGGATAGGTCGCACCAACAACTTCTCCAACCGTCTAGGAACAGCTAGTTCTAAGAGTAATAGACTATCCACAAGCCCTGTCTTCTTGGTTCAGTAGCTAGATGCTAACTAGACTTAGCTTAGAGCAAGAATTCTAAATATCCAGAATGAGTGTTTGTGGTTTCTGAGTTGAAGCTCAAACTCTTTGATAAAATGAAAACTCAGGAATGCTAAAGATCAAAGAGATGTAAATGATTTGAAAGATGTCAACGGTATTCAGAATGTCAAAGATGTGTATGTGCAAAGTCTCCTACATTTAAGTCAACTCAAGCACTTTATATATAGAGCTTAAAAAGAGCCGTTGTTCCTGCCATTTGCCCGTTGGGTGCGTCAGGAGAAATAGGACAAATATGGAGTCACGGGCTACCCCTTTCTATAAGTATTTTAAGGAGTATGAGTCATACCGGACTGATATGATGAAACATATGCATGCGTCGGACTGAATATGGGGCTGTTTGGGGGGCTGTGCTTCAGCTTTGGGCCAAAAGCTCCCCCAAACAGCATGGCTGCAAAACAGCTGGGAAGCTAAGCCACAGCAGAAGCACCCCTAAAAGCTGAAGCTGCTGGGGAGGAGCTTTTCAGTTGTGGCTTCGCTTGACCACCTCCCACCTCGCTCGCTCCGCTTTCCCGACCTCCGCTACCCCGCCTCACCGTCTTTATGTCACCTCCCCACTCGGACAGCGCTGTACTTCGCTATGTTGCTACCTCCCTGCTCGGTTCGTCCCCAAAGCCACGGTAGTGGCGGGTAGTTTGCCAAACAGTAATAAGAAAAGCCACGACCGTCGACTCTGGTGCTTCTACATGACAAATCAAAGCGACTTTTATTGTGCATGACTCCCCAAACAGGCGCTATATTGGGCCGGAGTACATAGGAATTTATCAAGGTTGGTCCGTCGTGTGAAGAAGTAACTGACGCCGGACTGAAAATGTTAGTCCGGGGTACACAAGCTTTGTTCTATTTGGATACCAGCAAAACAACGTTTGCGTCGGACCGAAAAAGTTGGTCCGACGTAAAAGGGAAAACAACTGGTTTTACCAGAGAGAATCACGTTTACGTCGGACCGAAAAAATTGGTCCGGCGTACACTTAGAATTTGGTCTGCCGTAAACGGCATGTTCTCGGTTAAGATTTGAGTAAAGAAATTCTTAACGCCGGACTAGAAATAATGGTCCGGAGTGAAAAGACAACATTCGCCGAACTGAAAATAAGGCTAAATTTAGATCAGTTCGGCGTGAACGGTGTACGCTTGGTTGAAATAAATCAGAAGAGAGCTCTTAGCACCAAACTGAAAAAAGTCGGTCCGGCGTACATGGAGTGCGCTCGGTTAGAACTTGAAACTTGATTTTTCAGTGCCGGACTAAATGAAGTTGGTCCGAAAAAGAACTCTTTTTGGCTAAGAGGGGAAGATCTAGATTTTTGAATGAGAGATATGAAATGTCCTATGCTCCAAGTAATCATAGTGATTTTTGCATATGAACCTAGATTATTACTTGTGTATAATCCCTCTTAATAGTATGGTTATTCTATCTATATGGCTTGAATCAACTCCCAAGCCAAAACTAAGAATAAACACCTTAGCCTTGTTCTTCAAATATAGCTTTTGTCAGCTTATACTTAGTATGCTTCTTGATCATCAACACCAAAACCTACATAATAAGCATAACTAGAAAAATAGAGGGCCTAGATGCTCTCAGGGCGTAGCCACTGAAACCCTAGCCATCTCTACTTGATCCTTCCCGTGCGCGTTGGTGCTAGCACACCGACGCACGGCGTTCTTTTCCCGAATGTGTGGACGCCAGTAGAGGTGTTGCTGCTACTGCGACACTGATCGGGATGATCGACCACTGCAACAGGATGCACACTTTGTTGATTTGGGCTGCATCTACTTCCTTCTGCTGCACTGTGCCTAGTGGTAACAATCCATGATCATTTACTTGCGTGGCTTTCTGGTTTACGAGGTAGAAATTTTAATTGTGTGCTAGTGTAGCCTACCCGTATCCCTTCTTGTATAACCTGTGCTAGTCCAGGAAAAGCTAGCACACACAGTGGAAAAAGTGATGACAACATATCCATATCACGAGCCAAATAATATGAATTAAGCAAAAAGGTATCAGCCTTATGGCTAATTATTACAAATAAGCTGCCTCATGGCTTGAGTTCAATAAGGAGCGGAAACGAAAAAACAGCAGCAAAATAAGCCCATCCATTTGCCCACAGGCAATCGACTGGGGTACACGTCCTAGTAATCCGGATCACCTTCATCATAACTGATGTGAGGATGTGTCCTGATCTTTCGATGAGAGTGATAACTATCGATTTGGTGGAACCGACTTTGACGATCCGACTACAACGTACGACGATGATGCACCTTAGCAATCGCTAAACCGACTCCGGAGGGTTATTGATCTTGCCGTGGGCATGATCAACCTGAACACGAGGTTCAATTCCTGCAAGCAACCAAAGAACAAGCAAGAACGATAGTCAAAGCAATCTAAAATTGCGAATATGAATGAAGGCAAAACAAGGTGGGGTTCTATTAAAGATCTTCATAAGGTGGCTGTTCAGCACAACTTGAAGACTCAAAGTTTGCACTTGGCTAAACTAATCAAACAAAACCCAAGTGTCTAAAGTGGTGGCTACTGAATATATGAGAGGGAGGGATGTGCGAGGATCATCCTAGGGTTGTGTGCAGCAAGGGGGGCGCACACAACTTGGGCTTGGGCACCAACACACTTACAAGGCCCGAAACAGCCCAAAACAGTATTGTAGTGTATTGTTTTAATGATTTCGGCTGATCTACGATGAATCTAGGCCTGTGATTAGATCCATTGGAAATATCTCGTTGTAAACTTTCAAATCAAGTCCAAGATCACAAAAATCGGAGTCCGTATGCAAACGTTATTCATATTTGAAGTTGGTGCTGTCCTAGAAGGCCGAATTGGATCCAGAACTTGATGGATTTGATATCTCTCTCTTCTTGGCCCAACAATGACATGTTGGAGTTGGTCCAACCAGGTGTGAACATATCCATCGGAGTGATGTCCTCATCATCCTCCCCTTCTTGAATTTGAGTCATCCTCAACTCAAGCTCACGTTTTAGCTGGTCCTCAACACAAAATATTCTCATATAGGCCTTGCATTTAATTAAATAAAATAGTAGCTCCGCCTCTTTATATATTGTAAACACAAGGACATTTAGAGGATTCACTTGAAAATCATCCACAAAGCTCAATATTTCTTTTCAGTATATAAAGTCAAGTTGAAAGCTAGTACTCTTGGGTGCTTCCTCCTCTCCATGAAGAAAAGCCATCCTAGTAGATGTAGACGATGCCGAGGATGCTGTGAAGTGTTGCCAAACTGATATAACATTGTTCATATCTAGGACGAGCATGGTCTCATCATTCTCCCTTTCTTGAATTGGAGTCGTCCTCGACTCCATCACATTCTCCTGCAAAATGTTAGTAGCGACAAAGAGCAAAGCAACATGCATATCTTTTGTGATCAAACCAACGGCTCGTGAATCACAATCACCCAAATACTCCCTTTTTTAAAACTATCATCTAGACTATAAACGAAAGTAGGGGTACTTGATATGATATTAAAATTATCAAATTGATCACATTGTTGCCGGTTAAAGACGGTGGTTGGCTTCGAGTTTTATTTGCCAGGTTGCACTAGTTATCCGGATGATTTCAGCTAGTTATCTTAGTTTTGATCCTATGTCGTGAAGATTGGGACCACGATCCGTATAATTTGGTATCAGAGCCATCATTGCCACGGTAGGATTCTTTACCTTTAGCTACATATTTTTTTAGTGTTCATCCTATCCACCAAAAAAGCCATAAAAATATTTAGCTATAGCCTTTTGTGTCGATCTGTTTATCTAGTGAGTTCAGTTAAGATTTTTATCCAGTAGAGTCTCTGTTTAGTTGCTGATCATATCATCCTTTGCGTGTCCTTTCATATATCTGAAAAAGAAAGAGTGTTCAGCGAAAAAATGAATCGAACAGTTTGGAAAAAGTTGTGAAAGAAAGAAGAAGGATCTGTTGTTTGAAAGTGCACAATTTTTGAACCCTCACATCAATTTGTGCAATCAATTTACTATCATATTTTGGTGCAAATTGTGCTAGGTGAGTCTTGCAAACCATCCATCCCTAGCGTAATCCTTGTTTGCATCAAATCTAAAATTTCTTTGCGCGTGCGTTGATCCGGTTACATCTTTCATATCTTGTGATCAGCACTAGGCATTGATCTTCTAGTTTGGATTGCTTCTTAGCTTTACAACAACTAGAATTCAGATTGTGTTCCTTGTGCATCGCTCCCTACCAAGCTCCACAAATAAGCCACCGTAAACTGAACACCAGTCGTGTATTCGCTTAACCATCACTTTTCTTTTTACCACCACACGTTATACTTCTATAAACTGCAGGGGACTCATCAGAGCTTTGGTTGGTAAGAGAGGTGAGGTTGTGGGAACCACTAAAATTTCGTATTCTACATACACTTGCTTTTCGCGTTTCACTAACCTTGCAGGGAGATGTCAAAAGCATCAGAGATTGAGAAATGTGTCACCATGGCACAGTTCAATAAGCTAAAGCAAAGCATGGAGGAGAAGCAAGACAAATTGTCACAAGATCTTCAAGCACTTATGGATCAGCTAAGAGAACTTCACCATGTTTCTGAAGGTGCAAGTAATCATGAAGATGAAGTTGATGAAACCGATGAAGAAGCTGCTGCCCGACTTGCAAGACAACAGCGACAATGCTGAGAGCGAGCTGCTATGCTTGCTAGGAGACCTGCTGGTCTAGGTCACATGAACCGAGGTAATGGTGCTGGTCATGGTAGAGGAAGAGGTCTTCGAGATAGAGGAAATGAACATGCTGAATCCGAGGAAGAGGTTGAAGGAGATGACCTCGGACAGCCCCAAAATAATGGCAATCATCGACGAGGAAATCAAGCACGTAATCAGCCCAATGAAGAGAGGTTTGGCAAGCTTAAATTTACCATGCCCAAGTTTGATGGTGGATCTGATCCTGAAGCCTATCTTACATGGGAGTTGAAGGTTGACAAGATCTTTCGCTTGCATAATTATTCAAAAGAGAAGAAGATGGCAATGGCATCCCTTGAGTTTGATGATTATGCTCTAATTTGGTGGGAGCAAGTGCTTGATGATAGAGAAGAAGCTGGTCAAGGTGCTGTCCGAACATGGGCTGAAATGAAGAGAGAAATGAGATCAAGATTTGTGCCTAAGCATTACCGCCGTGATCTTTTTGATAGGCTGTAGAATTTGAAGAAAGGAAATCTCTCTGTAGAGGAGTACTATAAAGAGATGGAGAAGGCAATGATCTGGGCCAATGTATATGAGGATGAAGAGCAATCAATTGCACGTTTCATGTCCGGTTTGCACCGCAATATCCAACGCATTGTGGAATTTCAGCAGTACTGCAATCTTATTGAGCTAGTACATCAAGCAAGCAAAGCTGAAAGACAATTGCAGCAAGACATAAAGACCAATAAAGTTGGACCTTTCAATGCAAGAGGTACACCTAGTGGAAGTAAATTTACATCAAGAAGTAGTGCAAGCCGAAGTACCATCACCAACTCAAGTGGTGGTTTACATTCATGTGCTCGTGGTATTTCCAGTGGCAAAGAGTTGGCTGCTCCAAGTGAGAGGAATAAACCCACAAGTTCATCATCTACCTCAATGGGATCTACATCCAGGAGTAGTGGAATTCAGTGCTTCAAGTGTGGAGGTCGTGGTCATGTTATAAAGCAGTGTCCAAACAACCGTACCATCATTGTTAATGACCAAGGAGAGTATGAATTTGCTAGTGAAGAAGAAGACGTTATAGATAAGAGAAAATTTGAGAATAACCTTGAGGAAGAAGACCACACATGCTGCGAATTTGAGACAGGTGCTGCTCTTGTTGTAGCACAAATTTTGAGTGTGCAAATGAAAGATGCTGAGAACGGACAACGGCATAATCTTTTCCAAACAAGAGCCAAGGTCGAAGTCAATGTCTGCAAAGTAATCATTGATGGTGGAAGCTACCATAATGTTGCTAGTAAGGAAATGGTTGAAAAGCTTGGACTAAAATTGCTGTGACATCCCCACCCATATCATGTACAATGGTTGAATGATTCAGGAGATATCAAGATTGGATATAGGTGAAAGTTCCTTTCAAGATTGGTGAATATGTTGACACAGTAGAATGTGACGTGGCTCCCATGACTATGTGTCATCTGCTGTTGGGAAGGCCATGGCAATATGATCGTTCATCTCTACATTGTGGTCGCACAAATTAATACACCATCAAGTGGAGAGGAAAGGACTTATTACTTAAACCAATGACATCGCAACAAATCCTTGCTGAGCATTTGCAAAAGACTTCTGAAGTAAAGGTTGATAGTGAGAAAGAAAGAGAAAAATGAAATCGAGTTCCCTCCACAAATTGGTGAGTGAGAGCCATAAGCCAAATGTGAGAGATAAAAAGAAAGGAGAGGGGTAGAATTTACTCATGATAGCCACCAAATATGAAATGAGAGATGTGAATAACAACCCAAACCAAGTACTCATTGTACTTGTGAACAAAGACACATTACTTTCAGTTAATGACCTTACATTTGTTCCTAGTGCTATTGTTCATGTTTTGCAGGACTACAACGACATTTTTCCAGAGGAAACACCAGCTGGACTTCCGCCTTTGCGAGGCATTGAGCATTAAATTGACCACTTTCCTAGAGCGACACTTCCTAACTGGCCACCTTACTGCACCAACCCTGAAGAAACCAAGGAAATTCAAAGACAAGTACAAGCGCTCTTAGATAAAGGTTATGTGCATGAAAGTTTAAGTCCTTGTGTTGTCCCAGTAATTTTGGTGACAAAGAAAGATGGATCTTGGAGGATGTGTGTAGATCGCAGAGCTATTAATAACATCACTATTCGCTATCGTTATCCTATTCCTAGGCTAGATGATATGCTTGATGAATTGAGTGCTTCAATGATATTTTCTAAAATCGATTTGAGAAGTGGTTACCACCAAATAAGAATGAAAGTTGGAGACGAATGGAAAACTGCTTTCAAAACAAAGTTTGGGTTGTATGAATGGTTAGTTAAGACTTTTGGTTTGACTAATGCTCCTAGTACATTCATGATATTGATGAACCATGTTTTGAGATCATTCATTGGGAAATTTGTTGTTGCTTACTTTGATGATATCCTGATTTGTAGCAAGACATTGGAGGAACATATTGAGCATATTCGACAAGTTTTGGATGTGCTTAGAAAGGAAAAATTGTTTGCTAACCTTGAGAAGTGCACATTTTGTACAGATCGACTTATGTTTCTTGGATTTGTCATTTTAGGTCAGGGAATTCAGGTTGATGAATCAAAGGTGAAAGCAATCAAGGAATGGCTAACTCCTAAGAATGTAAGCTAGGTGAGAAGTTTTCATGGACTTTCTGGTTTTTATAGTAGATTTGTGAAATATTTTAGCACTATAGCTGCTCCATTGAACGAGTTAACAAAGAAAGGAGTTATGTTCAAATGGGGTGAACCACAAGAAATTGCTTTTCAAGAATTAAAGAAACAGTTAACTGAAGCCCCCTTGCTTGTGTTGCTGAATTTCACAAAAACCTTTGAGGTTGAATGTGATGCAAGTGGGGTTGGAATTGGAGGTGTGCTCATGCAAGGAGGAAAACCTATTGCATACTTCAGTGAGAAGTTGGGAGGTGCACAACTGAACTACTCTGTGTATGACAAGGAGTTGTATATGCTTTGGTAAGAGTACTTGAGACTTGGCAACATTACTTATGGCCAAAAGAATTTGTTATTCATTCAGATCATGAAGCTTTGAAGTATTTGAAAGGCTAAGCTAAACTGAACCGTCACCATGCTAAGTGGGTTGAATTCCTTGAAACTTTCCCATATGTTGTGAAATACAAGAAATGTAAGGATAACCTTGTTGTTGATGCTTTGTCCCGAAAACATGTTTTATTGAACCAACTTCAAGTGAAGGTGCCAGGACTAGAGAGCTTGAAAGAACTATATCCTACCGATAACGAATTTTCTGAACCATATGCAAAATGTACTACAGGAAAGGGATGGGAAAAATATCATGTGCATGATGGATTCTTGTTTAGAGCTAACAAATTGTGTGTTCCAAATTCCTCTATTAGACTTTTATTGTAAAAGGAAGCACATGCAGGTGGATTGATGGGTCATTTTGGATGAGAGAAGACCTACGAGATGCTGGCCGACCACTTCTATTGGCCAAAGATGAGAAGGGACGTGGAGAGACTTGTTCAACGATGCATCACATGCCATAAAGCTAAGTCAAAACTGAACCCATATGGTTTATACACCCCTTTGCCTGTGCCTTGCGTTCCTTGGGAAGACATTAGCATGGATATTGTTTTGGGATTACCTAGGAAACAGAGGGGGAGGGATTCAATTTTTGTTGTTGTTGATCGATTCTCAAAAATAGCATATTTTATACCATGTCATAAAAGCGATGATGCCTCCCACATAGCCTCTTTGTTTTTCAGGGAAGTTGTGAAGTCACACGGTATGCCCAGGACGATTGTTTCAGATCGTGACACCAAATTCTTGAGCTACTTTTGGAAGATATTGTGGGCAAAACTTGGAACGAGACTGCTGTTTTCCACAACATGCCACCCACAAACGGATGGACAAACGGAGGTGGTGAATAGAACACTTTCAACGTTGCTGCGAACCATTACCAAAAAGAACTTGAAGGAGTGGGAAGAATGTTTACCGCACATCGAGTTCACATACAACAGGGTAGTTGTCGGGACCCGATTCTGAGAATCTGGACCCTCTGTGCATTCTGTGCCAGTCCAGGATCACGCTGGCACACACAGTCTTTACAGGGTTGCATATTGCAGACATTACAGCGATACCACAAATAGTGCAAACTAAATTGTATGACCTTATGGTCTCCTTACATAAATCAGCCACGCAGGCTTACATTATCAGAGTAAGAAAGAAAACAGCAAAAAATAAATTGTATGACCTTATGGTCTCCTTACATAAATCAGCCACGCAGGCTTACATTATCAGAGTAAGAAAGAAAACAGCAAAAAACAAATAAACTTCGTGGAAGCCTTCATCTTGCCATAGGCAACCGACTGGGCTTGCCCCCTAATTGTCCGGATCATCAATGTACTCCTCCTCCCAGGCCGGCGTAGATTCTTCCACTCATGTTGGGATTGATAGGCAAGGAGGGGTGAGTACTCAAGGCACTCAACAAGTAATGCATAGAATGTGGTGCTATTACTACATGCAAGGCTTATCCCAAAGAATTGGCTTACTTGGTTCTTTTGCCTCAAACAACATTTTTAAAACTAGCATATTATTTAGATTAAAAGCAGTGAAAACAGTTATATATAATGCTAAGTTCTTCAAATGGTTTTTCCTCAAAGATTCTCGGCACACAGCCTTAAACAGTTCATTTTTAGCACTGGCACACAGCCACCCTTCCCACATTTTATTTTTGAAAATCTACCCCTTGACTGTAATCCCCGAGCAATGCTTAGTACCGCGAGCACGGCTATTCGAATAGATTTGACACTCTGCACAGGTTGTACACTTTACCCACAAGATACAGCCGCTCACCACACAGGTGATTGCCCGCAACAAAGCCTTTCAGGAATCTCTACCTTAACCAATGAACCTCTCCGATATCGCCTTCACTATAACTTCCCTCACACAAAGCCGAAGTATAGGACAGGACAACATAGTTGGATGGGCACCAAGCCGTAGCACAAGTACGCTCCCCCGCGCAGATACACCCCCGTGTACTATCACCCCGAGGTATCAAAGGAAAGATATCAGAACCCTAATCAACTAGGTCTGTCCCATATCAGACATGTGGTTGTACGGGTGACTCAGATCAAAGGCTTGCAAGGTGAAGTCCTTAACTGACCAAGGCAAGACTTCCAACACTCAACAGTGGCACACAACCCAATGTGGCACACAGACTCACATCACTCATCAACCCATTGCTACACAGGCGCACCTAGCACAAAGCCTCTTGCCACTTGCCCCAGTCTAAATCATTTCCCACCCTGTTTATTATTGTGCAACACATGCCAACAATAACTCAACATCGGTACAGAACCACATAGGTCTCTATATCTCAATCTCATCATGTGGCATCATCACACAACTTTCAAAATACATTCAATATTTCGTTAGTAAACATTGATACATTTTTCGAAAGATCATTCATGACTCCTTGCAAGGCTAAGCATCTAATCACGGTTTAGCCTCCCGTGTTGGCATCATATTAATATCCAACAAATACGAATAACCTTAGGGTGGACAATGATTTAAAGGCACACAAATGGTAATTTCAAGGTGGCGAAAACAATATGGGTTGATTAGCTACATACCCCAAATTAATTTAAATTCATTTTTAATTAATTTAGCATGCATAATTTCAAAGAAAAATACATTTTAAAATCTGGGAACAAAATGATCAAAGCATCACTTGCCTTCAAAGAGTTGCTGGTGTTGATCCGAAGCTTGATCTGAAGTGATGAACTCTCCTTCAAAACTATCCGGCAAATTTGCGTCTACGCGTAAAAATAACATATGCAATAAATAACCAAAACAGTAGTCTAGAAGACCTTAAAAATTCAAATAAAATTCATTAATTACAAATATCTCAATTTTACAAAATTTTAGAGACTGGAATCACCTCAATCGGAGTTAAAATGCAAAAGTTATAGCCCCTCAAAGTTTTAAATATAATAAAATGAATAAACCGAATTACTATAATTATTTTTCAACCAAAAACTCGATTTATTGCGTCAGCATGACGTCAGCCGACACGCGGCGCACTCTGGTGTAGCCACGTCGCCTCGGTCTATGGACTGGGTCCATAGACCGGCTCACAACCTGATGGACTGGTCCACGAAGCGATGCATCGAGCCCCACCGGATAGCGTCAACGCCGGCGTCACCGATCGCTTTGAGATTCGTGCACAAACACGTGCCACTATCTCGGCCATCGCTCAACCTACGGCCAGATCTTAGCCACGTGGTGAAATCGTGGCCGTCAAAGGATTCAACGGTCAGATCTCACGTGCACGTTCGGCTCAGTGGCGCCTCGATTTCCGCGATCGCCACGCGGCGCGATCCGGCGGTGCACTGAATCAATGGTCGATCCCACGCGCTGGCGATGCCTCGACTCTGCTGACGACCGTGGCGCAATCGTGACGACGCTTTTGAAATCGGCGGTGGATCGGTCTCCTCCACGGTCAAACGCCCGCGCGTCAAGCCGCGATTCGCCGAGTGCGAGCGCCATCACCGCCGCGCGTTCAAATCGAGCAGCGCGGATCCTTAAACAAATCGGATCTGAACTCAACCGTTCGGATCCGATCCAACGACTCAGGTTACCGGAGCGGTTTACTGTTCATCTTAACTACGCGGCGCGATCTCACGCGTACACTAACGATCCAACGGCTAAGATCTACTAAAAGACCTAATATCCAGATCTAATCTATGACGCACATCACAGATCTAACGGCTACGATCTAATCCAAACGTAAACAGAGAAGGGCTACGTGGGCGTCGCAAGCGGTTGGATGGTGATCGAGCGGTTGACGAGCTTCGGTGAAGGCGGCGGCGTTGGTGAAGCGAGTGCGGAGCTGGGAAGGCGGCGTGAGCAGCGGCGCTACGGTGATCTTTCGGCGTGAAGAAGTGATCCAATCGACGCGGCTTCCTTCGGCGAACTCGGGACGGGGTCGGAGCACGCCGGAGCGACTTGGACGACAACGAGAGGAAGCAAAAACAACGGCGGTGAGAGAAAGCAACTACGGCGAGCATTGGTGGGCGCTAGAGGGGGTCTCGGTGCGCGTGCAAAGAGTCAAAAGGAGCATCTTGAAGTTCTCTACAGAACGTGCTAACCAACACGGCTTAAAGAGCCTCGACGTGCGTGAAAACCGTCGGCGAAACTCACGGGCATCAATGCCCACGCCTGTCCGGTGATCTCGCGAGGAAGAGACGACGTGGCTCCATCCAAACCGTCCGCGTGGACTCGGTCGAACGGCTGCCTACGCTTGGCGACGCGGCGCAACGACAAGCGTTCGATCGGAATCGAACGGCGCGCGGCTAGGGTTTTCGGCGTAGTGCGCTGCGCGGGCTGGCGACGCGCGTGCTGTTTGGGTCGGACCGAAGGGTTTCGGCCCAAACACTATTCCTTCGATTTTTAAAACATTATCGAATTAAAATAATTCAGATAAATAAACAAAGGAAAATTAAATAACAAAAATACCCAGAAAAATCCAGAGAAATTCTAGAAAATATTTTGGAACATTTAGAATTCAGATAAAATATTTCCAATAAAACTTTGCATAAATTGAATTAAATTCAAGAAAGGTCAAAAATAAATAAATCCAATTTAAATTCTAATAAATTCTCAGAAATTCTCGAAAATCGAAAATACTCCAAAATTTAAATTAGAGCAAAATTCAGGGTGTTACAAACCTCCCCCTTAACAAAATCTCATCCCCGAGATTCCGGGCTGACTACAGAAATAGGTCAGGAAACTCCTTCTTTAGATCCTCTTCGCGTTCCCACGTTGCTTCACTTTCCGATTGGTTTCTCCACTGAACTCTGCAAAAACGTGTTGACTTGTTTCTTGTTTCTCTGTCCATTATGTACAGAATCTTCACCAGATGCTCTTTATAAGTCAGATCTTCTTGCAACTCGATTACTTCCAAAGGTGTTTGCTCTTCCGGTACTCGGAGACACTTCTTCAATTGGGACACATGGAATACATCATGCACTCCTGCCAAGGATTGTGGCAACTCCAATTGGAACGCAACTTCACCTCTGTGACTCAAGATCTTGAATGGTCCGACATATCTGGGTGCGAGCTTCCCTTTTGCATGGAATATTTTGACTCCTTTGAGAGGGGTGACTCTGAGATACACAAAATCTTCAGGTTCAAAGCTCAACTCCCTACGACGATTGTCGGCATAGCTTTTCTGCCTTGACTGAGCAATCTTCAGTCTTTCTCTGATCATGGCAATCTGCTCTTCCGCTTTCTGAAGTATATCCGGACCAAAAACATGTCGTCGCCAGTCTCATTCCAGTTCAATGGTGTTCGACAGGATCGACCATACAAAGCTTCAAATGGAGACATCTGTAAACTCGCCTGATAACTGTTATTGTAGCTGAACTCGGCATAAGGCAAACACTTGTCCCATGAAGTAGCATATGCTAAGGCACAGGCTCTCAGCATATCTTCCAATATCTGGTTAACTCTTTCAGTTTGACCATCCATCTGCGGATGGTATGCTGTACTGAAGTTCAAACGAGTCCCCATTGCCTCATGCAATTTACCCCAAAACCTTGAGGTAAATTGAGTACCTTTGTTAGACACTATTTTCTCCGGTACTCCGTGCAAACAGACAATTCTTGCCATATGAAGTTCTGCTAACCGGTCTCCAGAATAAGTGGTCTTTACTGGTATGAAATGTGCCACTTTAGTTAATCGATTTACTATGACCCAGATGGAATCATATCCACTTTGAGTTCTGGGTAAACCGGTTATGAAGTCCATACCAACTTCTTCCCATTTCCATTCAGGTATCTTTAAGGGTTGTAATAATCCCGCTGGTCTCTGATGCATTGCTTTGACTCTTTGACATATGTCACATAATGCAACATATTCGGCGACTTCCCGTTTCATGCTTGGCCACCAAAATCTTTCTTTTAAATCTTGATACATTTTTGCACTTCCTGGATGAATTGAGTACTTGGAGTCATGGGCTTCCTCCAGAATTAACTGCTTCAGATCCTCTTTGTTTGGCACACAAATGCGCCCTTTAAACCACATAGTATCTTGCTCATCCAACTTTAAATCCTTTGCCTTACTTGCATCCATTTTGGACTTAATTCTCTTGATTTTGTCGCCATCTTTGTGTCCTTCCCTGATCTGATCTTCGAGGGTAGGTTTTACTTCCCAGGTTGCTAAGAATCCTTCTGGCACCATTTCCAATTCTAATTTCTGAAAATCCTTACAAAATTCTGCCTGACTCGCTTCCAATAGCATATTTACACTGTGGTTCTTTCTGCTCAAGGCATCTGCCACCACGTTGGCTTTGCCAGGATGGTAATGAATTCCAACATTATAATCTTTGATTAACTCTAGCCATCTTCTTTGCCTCATATTTAGGTCAGCTTGCGTAAAGATATACTTAAGACTTTTATGATCAGTATACACTTCACATCTGTTTCCGATGAGATGGTGACGCCATATTTTCAGTGCATGCACTACGGCAGCCAATTCCAAATCATGAGTCGGATAATTCTCCTCATGTGGCCTCAATTACCTTGATGCATATGCTATTACCTTTCGGTTTTGCATTAACACGCATCCCAATCCCTGGCACGATGCATCACAATAGATGTCGAAGCTTTGATGAACGTCAGGTAAAACTAATACAGGTGCTGATGTTAATCGTTTCTTCAACTCCTGGAAACTCTTTTCACACTCTGGTGTCCATAAGAATTTCTTTTCCTTTTTCAACAATTGCGTAAGGGGTCTCGCAATCATGGAGAATCCTTCGATAAATCAATGGTAATATCCCGCCATTCCAAGGAAACTACGGATTTGGGTTACCTTCTTTAGTGGTTCCCAATGTAATACTGTCTCCACTTTCTTTGGATCTACCGCAACTCCTTCCGCGGTCATTATGTGTCCAAGAAATTCAACCTTATTCTTCCAAAAATCACATTTACTAAATTTTGCAAACAACTGTTGTTCCCTCAACTTTTCATGAACTAACCTTAAATGTTCGGCGTGCTCTTCTCTTGTCTTGGAATAGACAAGAATATCATCTATGAACACGACAACGAACTTATCCAAATATTCCATGAAAACCTTATTCATCAAGTTCATGAAATATGCTGGTGCATTTGTCAAACCAAAGGACATAACTGTAAACTCGTAATATCCATATCTTGACGAGAATGCATTCTTCAGAATATCCTCTGATCGGATCTTCAATTGATGGTATCCCAATCGAAGATCAATCTTGGAGAAGACTCCTGCTCCTCTCAACTGGTCGAATAGATCATCGATCCTTGGTAGTGGATATTTATTCTTTATCGTCACGTCATTGAGTGCACGATAGTCTATACACATTCTAAAACTCTCGTCCTTCTTCTTGACGAACAAGACAGGTATTCCCCATGGCGATGAACTAGGTCTTATAAACCCTTTTTCCAACAGCTCTTCAATCTGTTTCTTCATCTCCACCAATTCATCCGTGGACATCCGGTAGGGTCTCTTGGATATTGGAGCTGTCCTTGGAACAAGTTCTATAACGAACTCGATATCTCTATCCGGCGGCATTCTAGGTAAATCCTCCGGAAAAACATCTGAATACTCTCTGAATACTAGAACATCTTCTAAGCTGACGGTCTTCATGCTGTTGACCATCAACTGACCATCTCGCACTGTTGTCGCTTCAAACTCAATCCTTCGCCCTTCCGAGCTCTCGACTGATATAACCCTTTTTCCACAGTCCAACACTGCCTTGTGCTTAGTTAGCCAATCTATTCCCAGGATAACATCCAGGGTTTGGGTATTAAGGACGATTAAGTTCACTAGGAACTCTACTCCATTAATTATTAGTCTTACCCGAGAACATCCTACTTTGGATCGGAGTTCTGATCCAGGGGATTGGACTATAAGCACACATTTAAGATTCACTATATCCATATCATTTTGAACAGCAAAATCTCGAGAAATAAATGAATGTGAAGCTCCAGAATCAAATAAAACAGTAGCTGGTACTAACGACCCCATTGATTCGGCTGGTCCCAAGGCTGCCTGCTCCAGCTCCTCCGAATCTGGGTCATGCAGCTCCAAAACTGGCTCGGGCTTAGGTCCATACAGAGCCATCTCAAGCTCATGAATCCTCTGCATAGCGTGAGCTAAGTTCTTCCACAGTTGAGTTCTCGCCTCCGTGACCTCGTCGCGGGCTCTCTGCAGCTCCTGGACTATCTCATCCATAGCCTCCTCCTGAGCGATGACATACCTCGCCAGGTGAGTGATCGTAGCGTCCTCCTCCAAGAACTCCATCCTGTCGTGGCGATTATCTCAGCGTGGATAGTGACAAAAGACAATGCCATCCAACTCTGCGGAGTAGGTGCGGGCGATCTGCCGCATCGCAAGACATGCCGTCTCCTGGATCCCAGCCTCAAATGAAGTCCTCCTGGCGGTGATGTAGATAGGACGACTTGCCCTCATCCGCTCTCGAGCATAAACAGTGATCTTGACATCCCAGGCGATATCAAGTCCTGCCCGCACCACAGTGGTCCCGTGGTAAAGCGGCCAGTCGAAACCTCCAAGAAGTTGCATCATACGCCATAGCTCAGCGGCGAATCCTCCAGTGCGCTCTCCATAGGTGTGGATCCTCCTCATCTGCCAAAACAGACCTCATTTAAAAACCAAACATAACAACAGAAAATGCAGCATAGGTATGATCAAGAGAGAAAAGATAAGTCGAGATTTGATTGAAATTCTTGCTCAAGTTGATTAAATCTTAGAAAATAGTTTTATCCTCTAGACACAACTAACCTAGCTAGGGTCAAGACCTACAGTCAGCCTGCTCTGATACCACCTCTGTCGGGACCCGATTCTGAGAATCCAGACCCTCTGTGCATTCTGTGCCAGTCCAGGATCACGCTGGCATACACAGTCTTTACAGGGTTGCACATTGCAGACATTACAGAGATAACATAAATAGTGCAAACATTTATATAAACTGAATTGTACGACCTTATGGTCTCCTTACATAAATCAGCCATGCAGGGCTTACATTATCAGAGTAAGAAAGAAAACAGCGGAAAACAAATAAACTTCGTGGAAGCCTTCATCTTGCCACAGGCAACCGACTGGGCTTGCCCCTAATTGTCCGGATCTTCAATGTACTCCTCCTCCTAGGCCGGCGTAGATTCTTCACTGATGTTGGGAAGATAGGCAAGGAGGGGTGGTACTCAAGGCACTCAACAAGTAATGCACAGAATGCGGTGCTATTACTACATGCAAGGCTTATTCCAAAGAATTGGCTTACTTGGTTCTTTTGCATCAAACAACATTTTTAAAACTAGCATCTTATTTAGATTAAAAGCAATGAAAATAGTTATATATAATGCTAAGTTCTTCAAATGGTTTTTCCTCAAAGATTCTCGGCACACAGCCTTAAACAGTTCATTTTAGCATCGACACACACCACCCTTCCCACATTTTATTTTGAAGATCTACCCTTGGTTGTAATCCCGAGTAATGCTAAGTACCATGAGCACGGCTATTCGAATAGATTTGACACTCTGCAGAGGTTGTACACTTTACCCACAAGATCTGACCGCCACCACACGGTGATTGCCGTAACAAAGCCTTTCAGGAACCTCTACCTTAACCAATGAACCTCTCCGGTATCGCCTTCTCTATAACTTCCCTCGCACAAAGCCGAAGTATAAGACAGGACAACACCGTTGGATGGGTACCAAGCCGTAGCACAGGTACGCTCCCCCGCACAGATACACCCCCGTGTACTGTCACCCCGAGGTATCAGAGGAAAGATATCAGAACCCTAATCAACTAGGTCTGTCCCATATCAGACATGTGGTTGTACGGGTGACTCAGATCAAAGGCTTGCAAGGTGAAGTCCTTAACTGACCAAGGCAAGACTTCCAACACTCAATAGTGGCACACAGCCCAATGTGGCACACAGACTCACATCACTCATCAACCCTTTGCCACACAGGCGCACCTGGCACAAAGCCTCTTGCCACTTGTCCCAGTCTAAATCATTTCCCACCCCGTTGATTATTGTGCAACACATGCCAGCAATAACTCAACATCGGTACAGAACCACACAGGTATCTGTACCTCAATCTCATCATGTGGCATCATCACACCACTTTCAAAATACATTCAATATTTCGTTAGTCAACATTGATACATTTTCCGATAGATCATTCATGACTCGTTGTAAGGCTAAGCATCTAATCACGGTCTAGCCTCCCATGTTGGCATCATATTAATATCCAACAAATACGAATAACCTTAGGGTGGACAATGATTTAAAGGCATACAAATAGTAATTTCAAGGTGGCGATAACAATATGGGTTGATTAGCTACGTACCCCAAATTAATTTAAATTCATTTTTAATTAATTTAGCATGCATAATTTCAAAGCAAAATACATTTTAAAATCTGGGAACAAAATGATCAAAGCATCACTTGCCTTCAAAGAGTTGCCGGTCTTGATCTGAAGTGATGAACTCTCCTTCAAAACTTTCCAGCAAATTTGCGTCTACGTGTAAAAATAACATATCTAATAAATAACTAAAATAGTAGTCTAGAAACCTCAAAAATTCAAATAAAATTCATAATGAAAAATATCTCAATTTTACAAAATTTTAGAGACTGGAATCACCTCAATCGGAGTTAAAATGCAAAAGTTATAGCCTCTCAAAGTTTTAAATATAATAAAATGAATAAACCGAATTACTATAATTATTTTTCAACTAAAAACTCGATTTATTGCGTCAGCATGACGTCAGCCGACACGCGGCGCACTCTGTTGCAGCCACGTCGCCTCGGTCTATGGACTGGGTCCATAGACGGCTCAACCACAGTGGACCGGTCCACGAAGCAGTGCACTGGCCCCCACGGATGAGCGTCCACCGCGCTCGAGATTCTATCATGAACACGTGCCACTATCTCGGCCATCGCTCAACCTACAGCCAGATCTTAGCCACGTGGCGAAATCGTGGCCGTCAAAGGACTCAACGGTCAGATCTCCCGCGCACGTTTGGCTCAGTGGCGCCTCGATTTCCGTGTTGCCACGCGGCACGCATCTGACGGTGCGCCTGAATCCAACGGTCAGATCCCACGCACGCCTGGTGACGCCTCGGCTACGCAGCGACACGCGGCGCAATCGCGACGGCGCACCTGAAATCGACGGTTGGATCTGGTCTCCGCCACGGTCAAAACGCCCACGCGTCAGCACGCGATTCGGCAAGGGTACGGCGCCAGCACCACTGCACGTTCAAATATGAACAGCGCGTATCCTTAAGACAAAACCAGATCTGAACTCAACCGTTCAGATCCGATCCAACGGCTCAGGTTACCGGAGCGGTTTACTGTTCATCTTAACTACGCGGCGCAATCTCACGCGTACACTAACGATCCAACGGCTGAGATCTACTAAAAGACCTAATATCCAGATCTAATCTATGCCGCATATCACAGATCTAACGGCTACGATCTAATCCAAATGTAAATAGAGAAGGGCTACGTGGACGTACCGCAATGGTTGGATGGTGTTCGAACGGTTGACAGAGCTCGGTGAAGACGACGGCGACGTTGGTGAAGCAGGCTGCCGGTGCTAGGGAAGACGGCGTAGGCGACGGCTCTATGGTGATCTTCCGGCGTGAAGAAGTGATCCAATCGACGCGGCTTCCTTCGGCGAACTCGGGACGGGGTCGGAGTATGGCGGAGCGGCTTGGACGACGACGAGAGGAAGCAAAAACAACGGCGGTGAGAGAAAGCTACTACGGCAAGCAACAACGGGCGCTAGAGGGGGTATCAGCGCGCGTGCAAAGAGTCAAAAGGAGCGTCTTGAAGTTCTCTGTAGAATGTGCTAACCAACACGGCTTAAAGAGCCTTGACGTGCATGAAAACCACCGGCGAAACTCACGGGCATCAATGCTCACGCCTCTCCGGTGATCTCGCGAGGAAGAGACGACGTGGCTCCATCCCAACCGTCCGCGTGGACTCGGTCGGATGGCTGCCAACGCTTGGCGACGCGGCGCAACGGCGAGGGTTCGATCGGAATTGGACGGCGCGCGGCTAGGGTTTTCGGTGTAGCGAGCTGCGCGGGTTGGCGGCGCGCAGGCTGTTTGGGTCGGACCGAAGCGTTTCGGCCCAAACACTATTCCTTCGATTTTTAAAACATTATCGAATTAAAATAATTTAGATAAATAAACAAAGCCAAGTTAAATAGCAAAAATACCCCGAAAAATCTAGAGAAATTCTGGAAAATATTTTGGAACATTTAGAATTCAGATAAAATATTTCCAATAAAACTTTGCATAAATTTAATTAAATTCAAGAAAGGTCAAAAATAAATAAATCCAATTTAAATTCTAATAAATTCTCATAAATTCTCAAAAATCGAAAATACTCCAAAATTTAAATTAGAACAAAATTCGGTGTGTTAAAGCAGTACACTCTACCACTAATATCTGTCCATTTGAAATTGCATATGGCTTCAAACCGCTTGCTCCGATAGACTTGTTGCCCTTACCGTTGCAGGAACAATGTAACATGGAAGCTTCCAAGCGTGCTGATTATGTGAAGAAGATACATGAGAAGACCAAAGAAGAACTGGAGAAGAAGGCACAGTACTTTGCTGCCAAGGCAAACAAGCATCGATGGAAGGTGAGATTTGAACCGGGCGATCTGGTTTGGGTGCACCTACGCAAGGAGCGTTTTCCCGACAAGCTCAAATCGAAGTTGATGCCTCGAGGAGATGGACCCTTCAAAGTGCTGGCCAAGATTAATGACAATGCTTACAAGGTTGAACTGCCTGAAAACTATGGTGTCAGCCCAACTTTCATTGTTGTAGATTTATAACCATTCTTGGGCTTAGAAGCATTAGAGTCGAGGACGACTCCTTTTCAAGAGGGGGAGGCTGATGCGGACATCCTAACAGAACATTCATTATCACCCATAAATCGTGTAACCAAACAAGTAAGCCAAGAACCAGCTACTCGAGTCCTTGAGGAAGCTGCACCAAGTAATGTATACCAAGGACCATTGACAAGAAGTCGTGCCAAGACGTTGCAGCAACATGTGACTTCACTCCTAGCAGAATTTGACTACAACATATCTGAGAACGTTATACTACCTAAATGTTCTACATTGGTAATTCTCAGGTTTACACATAAAGAGAAGGATTGCATCAAGGACGTGGAGGATTGCACAGATGCTGCCCAAGTTGAGCAAGGGTACACCACAAGATCCAGGGTTACACCGCAAGGGCTGCAACTTCTCTTGGATGGGCGACCCATACTGTGACGTGACGTGGTGCATGATATACATGGATGGAAAGCTTGTCAAGTCTACTTTTCCAATGCAACAAACAAAGAGTCATTTGGACTTCCCAAGAGGGAGTAATGGCCAATTTATTGCAGACTACCAGAAGCTGAATGGGGTGCACGAGACTCTGCGAGAATTCTTTTCGTGGTGACCTTTAAGCTACCTTATCATCATAAACTCAAAGGACCTTTCCCACCTAACTAGAAGGGTTGTTTTTAGTATAAATATTTCTTGTATCTCAGCAATTGGGAAGTTTTTTGGACAATCAAATATAGAACCCCTTTATTCAACTATTTGCTAACAAATTCAGAGAGTGATCTCTACCCGTTTGCTATTGTGGTTTCCTTACGAGATTGCAGAAGTGGCCGCGTCATCGGCTCCCAATCGGTGCTCTTTGTCCATTCGATTCCAGGTTGTGTTGGTTGGTTTCTTGGGAGTGTGGTTGGGCGAATCCTTGATTCAGGTTGCCGGTTAAAGATGGTGGTTGGCTTTGAGTTTTATTTGCCAGGTTGCACAAGTTATCTGGATGATTTCAGCTAGTTATCTTGGTTGTGATCCTACGTCGTGAAGATCGGGACCGCGATCCGTATCATAAAATTTTGAAACCTCTCGTAAGGGAGAGTTGTTTTCTATTACGACATAGATCAGAGAGTGTGTGGAGTAGGTTGCTTTCATTTTTGTCTTCAATGGTTGGAGACAAAGAGAAAGAGGTTAGTGATGAGTCTTTGTGGGTTCCTATTACTGCAGTTCTGGTGATTGGTTTTGTTTGTTATCAATGGTTGCTTTGTAGATAATTTTACCTTTTTCACGTGTTTGTCATTCTCTCCGTTTAAAACAAGTTATTGAAGTTTTTGGTGAAAGACTTAAGCTGTGTGCAACTGTCTTCCTTCATGGGAGTTATAAATTTTGAAAATTGTTTTGGACAACTTTTATATGTCAGGGATGGGTCTTGTCATCTTGTGATTGGAGAGTCAAGTTCTTTTGTGAACTGTGTGGTTGGGTCTTTCTCGAAAGAAAAAAAACTATACATAAATAAGGTAATTACTTGACTAAAATAAATTGTCAGTAGTAAGAGGTGTTATTTAACATGCTTCTACGATTGTAATTGTGTGATATAAAATAAGCTATTTCTATAGTACCATTGAAATTGAATCAACTAAAGGTAAATGTTGCCCTTCGTTTAAGATTGAATAACTTTCTATTGTTATAGGGTATTCTATGGTGAGTAATACTTAAATGTGTTATCGTTTATGTTTGAAAATCGTTCCATCAACAGAATATATTGGAGTGTACCACTTTATTTCAAGGGTAGGTGATCAATGAAAATATTTAAGACTATAAACGTTGATGTGTAAATAGAACTTTGAGTCAGTGTTAATTGCTAATTCTGATAAAACACTTTGGTTGTTTGTTCAAAGGCATTGTAATATAAGGTGTTCCTATCGTGAATGTTGAATACAGTCATTTTGTATGTTGTTGAAAAATATTAAGATAAATTAGAGTATGAAATTATGTCTCCTTAATGCTAGTATAGATTGCGATTGAGAAGGTATAGAATTTTCTATTTGATGAAGTTATTAGGAAAATATGATGGTGTAAAGTACTGGAGTTTGTTTGATTATGTTGCGTATGGACAATTTAATATTGTGTATCAATGGAATGACTTAATCAATGTTGTAATCAAAGAATGAGGAAACATGGAATGATTATCTTGGTGTACGGTTTTATTCTTAGTAAATGACTATCTTAGAGCCATACATATGAAATATGTCTCGTGGAGATGATATTTAGTTGTTGGAGTTATTTATTGGTTGAATGAACTTTAGATACTAAAATGTTGACTTATGGGTTGTACGAAATTTATATGTTGATCATGCTGAAAGTTTCGTTGAAAAGACGCGTCTTAATCTTGGAATAGGAAGTTGTATGATTGATGGCTCGTTATGGTTAGTAGACCAAAAGAAAGTATTGACGCACCGTCTTATATTGAATTAACTATCAGGTTGAATGTGCTTAAAATTATGACTTGTTTCTTCTTGTTGATTATCATGTGATAAACTTGGTTTAATGTTTGATGATAACAATGCCAAGGGTGGTTATAATTACTGGAGAAGGTAATTGGGTATGTAAATTATGTTAAATTCTGATGAGGTTTCTCAAGGTGCAAAATTGTGAATATTGAAACCTTTAATGGTAAGCGTATTTGAATACTAGAGATAGTGAGATTTATGGTGAACCTATGTTTAAATGTATATGGATTGGTTTGTTTGTATGATCTTTTGGATGAATGTTTTTTGGCTAAGACATTCTCTATTATGTGTATTAGAGATTCCCTAAATAAGTGTGAATGTTGCCAGGTTTGGGGTTAACTTTGAGGCTTGAAAATATGGATGAAAGAATGAACAATCATGAAGTAATATGTTGGTGGATTTTGAATGTTTTATTTCCTTGAACAATGCCATTCATTTGTCTTTGCTAAGATATTCAGCTTAAGTTATGATTGTGGAATCTACCCTCAAAGGGTGTGTATGCTTGGATTGCAATCTTTATCGTACAAATGAGTTATCTTTGGTTTTATCACTTAAAGGAAATGGCCAAACCCAATGTAATATTTTGGAAGCTCTTGATTTGGAAATATTTGTATCTCTATTTCAACTAGAGATAGATTTGATTAACGAGTATGCAGTGTTTGAAAATGTTTTTTAAAGGTGGTTCTTATATTGCTTCATAAATGCTTTTTTGCTAGTGAAGCGGTTTTCTGCTGGGAAATGAGTTTCTACTTTTCTTAAGAAAAAGATGGTTGTGGTGTGGAAGAGGTTTGATTCTATGATTTGTTTCTTCTTTCTGAAATGATTTGCTTTGGTCAAAGTTAGATGCATCTATAAATGATTTATTCGGTGTTTCTCTTTTATATTGAGTTTCTCCTCAATGTGAATTTTAGTACCTTGATTTTAAGGTGATGAAAGTGATTTATTTTGTTAAAGAAAATTGGTGTTTCCTTTGTGTTCTAGTAGGGGAAAAGGAAATGAATGATCGTTGGTACTATATTGAGTATAAAAGGTGTTGTACTCTTTGACTTGATTCTTTGAGTGGAAGACTGTGTAGGCAAAACCTTTATAGAAAGAAAAGCCAGATGTGGGTTAGAAATGACCTAAGATCTCAGTCTTTGCTAGCTGTTGATTGTATTTGGTTAAGAGTGGAGTGTAGTTTGGGCATTTGTATGTCTCGGTCCAATCTACCTTGAAGGATCAATTAGTAGTTATGCTCCTGGGTAGTACATGATCGATCTTTAAAAGTTGACAACTAGGGAGTTGTCGGTAATTAAATTACCTTCTTGTGGTGTGTCTGATCATCTGTTTGCGTTGTATGTAATTAATGTTTTGACAATCCAAATGGATTGTTCTGCTATGAACGATTAGTCTAGCTAGTTGTCCGTGGATGCGAAGTAGGGCCTGGTAGAACATAGATTAAAAATTTATATTGTTCGCAGGAGTGTGGTGGAAAAAGATATTGTACCGTAGTGGGCTATTTCCTTTCGATAGTATTAGTCCTTTTGTTAAAAAGTCAACTAATTGGGAAAGATGGGAATTTGTGTTTTGGTTTCTGAGGGTACAAGTTTGGAACTTTGGATGTTCAAACGGATGGTAATGGTGTTTTGATGCGAAATGAGTTAGAGGCGTGTTGAGTGAAATGACTTGTGTTATTCTTGTCTTCTTGAGTATGACGAACCGTGGTAGAGAGGTTAAGAGTGGAAAGTAGAGTTACGCGATTGAGTCGAAGAAGGTATGGGAGTTAGAGTTAGAGGTTGGCACCATGTTCTCCTGAATAGCATATCGGTTAAAGGGATCGGACATTGTAGTGCCAAAGGAAAACTTAGCTGATGTTCATCAGACCGCTTTTGATGGTGGTAAAATTGGGGAAATTGGCTCAACGCTTGGATCTTCTTGAGTCCTATCATGGGGTGCAATGTGTCCATGTTGACATAGTACTTGCATGACTCAGAACTTGTTGTTTCGCTTGAACCTCTGGTGATTGACCAGAATCTCACTTTTGAGTCCCGACCAATACAAATTTTAGGGGAGTTTGAACAGGTATTGAAGAACAAAATCATGAAATTTATCAAAGTGTTATAGTTGCATCAATCAGAGAGGGAAGCGACTTGTGAATTGGAGTCTGACATGCGTGAGAAATATCCCGAGTTGTTCAGTTTAGGTATGTGTTGAGAATTAATTTCCTTTTTGTTCAACTATCACGTTGTGGCGTGCTCAGAATTCGGGGTCGAATTCTATTAGGGGGGGAGAATGTAATATCCCAATTTAGTTCCGAATCGTTTTGGGGTTGTTTTGGGCTGCGTGGGCTGTTTTTGTCGTTGGAGGGCTATCTTTGGGCCGCCAGTGGTATGTTTTGGCCCATGTGTGGGGGGATTCTTCCCTAACCCTAGCCCACCCCCTCCCTCCCTTTCCCAGCCACACCCTCCTCCTCCCAGCCGTTCTCTCCCCTGGGAACTTCCAGCGGTCGCTGGCTCTTGCGCATCCTGGTCTCCTTCTTCGTTGGTTCAGCCCTAGAGATACCTCCCCTCATCACTCATTCTTGTACATCCTTGAGGGCAAGTGAAGGTATAATTTTTTTAGAGTCTTTTTGGTGATTTGGTTGATGTTTTTAGGAGGTATCATGTTAGTTTTACCTGTTCTAGTGATGGGATTAGATTTTTTGGGGTATCCTACATTTTGTGCAGTCTGTGTTCGCGAGTAGTGCAGATTGCATTCTTTGGATTGAGTTTCGAGACATATCTAGTTAGTTTTAGGGGGGCTGCATGTTATGAAAGATGTAGATCGTCATCTTAAGTTTAATTAGAGACTAAGAACTCAAATTTTGGTTAAGTCCTTTAAAAGTTATGGCCTTTTGAAGCACTGCTGTCCTGACCCTGTGCCTGCTAGCAGCAGTTGCGGTAATTAGTAGATTAGGGATAATTAAAGGCCAAATTAAATTATTTCAATAGCTAGAGATAGCTAGGAAATTTCCTGTATATTTCAGAAATGTCATTGTTTGATTCATTTGGAGTTGTATAAAAATATTTACAAAATTATGAATTCTGTTGTCCAGTCTGTTATCAGATCGGTTTTCTAGGTGGAATCCGAAGAATTAGATGAAGTCAATAAAAAAGATGGATAACTAGAATATTGTAGGTATTTTTGTGTAGATTATATAAAGTCTATTAATTCTCATTTTTGGGATTTTTACTTAAAAATTATGACATTCTGGCTGTTAGGACAGCATGAGGGTATTTGGTTGTCAAGAAGGGGAGTTTATCCCGGGGATGGTGTGTAGTTGTGTAATTGTTATTTTTGGTGTATGTACTGTTGTAGCATGTTTTTGAGGAGGTGCTTTTGCTGTAGGTGGTACGACTCCAGGTGTGGCTTCAAAATCACGCCCCTCCTCTTCGTGTGGTAAAGAGGCAAGTATATCGTACGACCGAAGATGGTTGAGATGAATCTTCGGGTTAAATGAATGATTTGCTATCTTGTTGAATGTATTTATGATTTATGCGGTTACTGTCATGTTATGATTGAGATGCTTATATAATGGATGAGTACATGTTGTTTATGGTCTTTGCTTATCATGGTTGCGTGGCGACTGTAAAATTAAAATATTATGTTGCATCATTTGCATTCACGACATGAAAAGAATTCGAGCCAGGTTGGTGAGATAGTCTTATGAGGTCATATGACTAATCCGAAGTGCTCTGTTGCAATACCTATCAAGTAGTCCCATCCACGGGGATAGATGGGAGTGAGACCTACTTGTAGGCCCCTCCACGGGATGGTAGGGAAAGAAAGGGTGCGACACTGACAAGTGTGCACTCAAGCTATATCGGTATAGGCTATGAAATGTGCACTTTTTAGCATGAAAGCATGATGCATTGCACATGAGAAAAATTGTACGGATGTTGAATCATGTTGTATCTTCCTGTTGAGAAAATTCGTGTCTTTCATCCATGTATGATCTACTTTACTGAGTTTTGGACTCACGCTTGTTTATTCACTGTTTTAGGTACTTTGAGGATGACATGCGGGGATGGGACTTAGCTTCACCATGCCACTCACATTTATACCCTTCCATGATATATAACTTTTGAGCAATCTGACCTTAATGAATAATTTAGATAGTACAGTCATGGATCAATACATTTGGGTTTGATCTATTTGGTCTTGATGATTAAACTGTGATATCTATTGAGCATAATTTTTGGCCTAGTTATGTGATGTTGTTGTTGCTGAAATTATTTGCTAGAATGCCCTTCTAGTCGTTATTATGCATGCGATTAAAGTTTTGTAGTTGCTTATTTAAGTATGCCCATGTTTGTGGTTCATGGCTTATTGTAGATGTGAGATTTGTATTTAGGATGCTTGCTGAAATTTGCATGTAAATGGAGGTTTTGTTAGTAATTGTGGTTGTTGTGGTGACATTCAGGGTATATGTAGTGCCAGGGTGTTACACTTCCTCCACTAGTTCCAAATTCAAACGCTGAAACTCCCTGTGAAGAGCAGGATGTCCTTCTTGAATTATTAGATTGTTGCAGTAGTTTTTCAGCTTAATGCATTGGCAACTACATTTGCCTTGCTTGGATGGTAATTTATTCCCACATCATAATCCTTGATTAACTATAACCATCTTATTTGTCTTAGGTTGAGGTCTGCTTGAGTGAAGATATACTTCAAACTCTTGTGGTCTGTGAAAATCTCGCATCAATTCCCGATGAGATAATGCCTCCACAACTTTAGAGCATGCACAACTGTAGCCATTTCCATGTCATGGGTTGGATAGTTTTCCTCATGTGGTCGCAATTGTTGCGAGGCGTATGCAACTACTTTGCCTTCTTGCATCAAGATACAGCCAAGTCCCTGTCTTCAAACATCACAGAAAATCTCAAAGTATTTCCGAATATCCGGCAAAATGAGCACTAGGGTTGTAGTCAGTCTTTTCTTTAATTCCTGAAAACTTTGATCACACGATTTAGACCATTCAAACTTCTTCTCCTTCTTTAGCAACTGGGTAAGCGGTCTTGCAATCTTCGAGAATCCTTCTATGAATCTTCGATAGTATCCCGCTAAACCAAGAAAACTTCTGATGTCAGGCACTGACTTGGGTTGCCTCCAGCCAAGTACACCTTTCACTTTTTAGGGGTCTACTAAGACACCTCTAGCAGAGATTATATGTCCTAAGAAAGCAACTTCTTCAACCAAAACTCACACTTACTAAACTTGGAATACAACTGGTGATTTTTGAGCTTTTCTAACACCATTCTTAAATGACCTTCAACTTCTGCTTCATCTTTGGAATAGACCAGAATGTCATCTATTAATACTACCACAAACTTGTCCACGTATTCCATAAATACTTTATTCATCAGGTTCATGAAATAAGCTGGTGCATTGGTCAAACTAAAAGACATAACTGTGAACTCATATAATCCATATCGGGTAGAAAAAGCTATCTTCGGAATATCTTGTGACCTTATTTTCAACCGATGGTATCCAGATCGAAGATCGATCTTGGAGAAAATACAAGTTCCTTTCAACTGATCAAACAAGTCATCAATCCTAGGCAACAGATACTTGTTTCTTGATTGTGACTTCATTCAGGGCTCTATAGTCCACGCATAAGTGTAAACTCTTATCCTTCTTCTTTACAAAAAGAACTGGCGCTCCCCAAGGTGACGAACTTGGGCGAACCTATCCTTTTTCTTGCAACTCCTCAATTTGCTTCTTCATCTCGGCTAGTTCGTTGGTTGGCATGCGGTAGGGTCTCTTAGAAATAGGAGCCGTACCAAGGACTAGTTCTATGATGAACACTACATCCCGATCAGATGGCATACCTCGTAATTCTTCAGGAAATACATCTGGGTATTCCCGCACCACGGGCATACTTTCCAAAATTATTTCCTGCAATCTATTCAAAGTGCATTTCTCACTTGAGGACTTATCAGGCATATACTCCACTCGAATGCCTTCTAAATTGGTGAGGGTAATGGCTCTACTAGCACAATCTATTTTCCCTTTATATTTGGTTAACCAGTCCATCCCTAAGATGACATTTATTCCTTTTGAATCCAAAATGATAAGATTCGCTAGAATTCTACCCCATTGATTTTTATAGTTGCACTTGGGCATACTGAACTAGTTCTCAACTCTTTTTGAAGTGATTGAACTATCATGGGGCTCTTAAGGGTAAAAGTTTTTCAACCAAATTGTTCAACAAAATTCTTTGATATAAAAGAATGTGATGCTCCAGAATTAAATAATGCTGAGGTCGGTATTGAGTTTACAAGGAACTTACCCAAAACCACATCTAGTGCCTCCTGAGCTTCTTGTGCAGTCACGTGTTTAACACGTCCTCTTCCAAAAGATTGTGAAGCTCTTGGATTCTGTGGTGCTCCATGTCCTTGTCCTTGCATAGGAGCTCTGGCGGAATTGGTTCCCAAGTTGAACGGCACTGGTGTCACTGGCTGACGCTTCTGAGGGAAGTTGTTGGCATAATGTCCCATTTGATGGCAGTGGAAACACTGAATTTTTGCAGCATTTGAATTCCCTTTCTGTGGTTGAGCATTGGCGTTGTTTTGGAATCCTTGACCTACTGGGCGCGGTCCAGAATTAGGAGTGCGGGGTGCTCCTTGAACTAGTGTCCTGTTGGCATACTGAGGTTGGAAGTGCTGTCGAGAACCACTCGCTCCCGGCTAAGCCTGGAATGCCATCCTTCTCTTGCGGTACTCTCGCTGTTGGCATTGGGCATCCTCTTGCACTAGTGTCTTGTTCACCATGTGCTGAAAGTTTGGAAAATTCAAAGCAACTAGTTGCACCTTGATGTCTGGATCAAGTCCCTCCACGAATCTCCAGATCTTGGCACTTTCAGTTGCCACATCTTCTGGTGCATATCTTGACAATTGGGTGAACCAGTTAAGGTACTTGAAAACACTCTGGTTTCCTTGATGCAGCTTGCGGAACTCTCTTTTCTTCATTTCTATAATGCCCGCAGGCACTTGTGCAGTATGAAAGGCTTCAGAGAATTCCTCCCAAGTGATTGCTTGCGCATTCTGATGGGTAGCACAAAAGTTATCCCACCAGGTTGCAGCTACTCCTTTTAGATGGTGGCTCGCATAGAGAACTTTCTCATGGTCATCACACAGAGCCAATTGGAGCTTCTTCTCCACATCCTTCAACCAATCGTCTGCCTCCAAGGGTTCTCTTGCTCCCGTGAAGGTAGGCGGTCTGGTTCTCATAAACTCCCCAAGTTTAGACTGGGGTGGCATCACTGGTGCTACGGCTAGTGCTGACTATGGATTATTCACTATATTCTGAGCAAGGGTCTGCAACAACTAAAGCTCCATTGCTATCATCTACTGAATATCTGCGACTGGGGGATGGAATGGCAGTGGCGGTGGCAGCACTTGTTGCTCTGGCTGTTCTTGTGGCACTGCCTGGCCACATCCATGACCACGACCTCCTCTGCGACCAGCTCCATGACCTCTTCCTTGACTCTCCATCTGAAGAAACGGCATGGGTAGGTTAGCAATAGATGAGAGGGAAAGAGCAAAGATAAGAAAACTAGGGAGGTAGCCATTCCAAGGCAAGACAAACAATTAAACTCCAAGCAAATTATCTTTATTCCAAACAAGAGAAATAGCTTATTATGGAGACATCACAAGTGCACTAAGGCTTGATATCATCCAAACACACCAAAATAAATCGACTATTGATAAACTGAACTAAGAGCAACTAGCCTAGAAACTAAGCTACGACTAGAAATGAAACAACTCCTCAGACTCGGCATCCTCCTCCACCTCAACTGGCTATGGGTCCTCCTCCTTAGGCTCTAACATGTCTTTAGTGGTGAGACGCAGACCAGCAGCAGTGGAAGCTCCTGCTCCACCTACAGGGATGAAGAGATTCCAGTACTCGGGTGTAGTCATGCGGACCTCTGGTGGACAGACCTTCTTGCGGGTAGTTGTGCGATGACAAGAGTGTTGGCGCTTCCTGCTCTGGGATGCCTCTGCAGCAGCAGCATAACTCTCCTTCAGTTGAGCAATCTCCTGTTGAGTTGCCTGCAGCTTGTCGTAGGTGTCCATCAGCTCTATGGCCACATGAACATAGGCATTGTCCTGTGCCTTGATGAGGGTTGCCATGTGGACCACAGTAGTATCCTCCTCTTCATCAGCACTCCTAAACCGACTGAACAACTCATTCTCCTCACGAGCGAGAAAGTAGCGATAGGTTGTATGCTGAAGCTCATGTCGAAAGATATACCGAAGACAAACAATTGCCTCTCTAGCAGCTTCTTGATATCCTAGCTTGTATGAGTCTCTATTCACAATGAAGCGATAAGGTCTATCGCCTCTCAAGTGACTCTTTGAGAAGATGGTGACTTTGACCCTCGAAAACTCTCGACCATCCTCCTCCACTGGGATCCCCTGGTACTCTGGGCGATGATAATATCCAAGCTCCAGAAGCATGAACCACAGCTGCTCACAGAATTCACCGTCCTTCTCAGTGCAAGAGTTGATGAACGACATATATAAATTTTGAAGTAAGAGAGAGAAATCAGTAAAAATGATTTTTAAATAAAAGAAGAAGAAAACGAAAGCACGAGACTAAGAAGGGTAAGGTAGTAGAAAAACACTTATAATCTTTGTATATACTTATTTTTAATATAGTCCTTAAGGCTTGCCATTCTAACTGGATCGCAACCTACAGTCGATATGACTATGATATCACCTCTGTCGGGACCAGATTTCCAAATATGAATCTTCTCTGTATAACCTGTGCTAGTCTAGAAAAAGCTAGCACACATAGTGTAAACAGTGAAGACAACATATCCATATCATGAGTCAAATAATATTAATTAAGCAAAAAGGTATCAGCCTTATGGCTAATTACTACAAATAAGCAGCCTCATGGCTTGAGTTCAATAAGAAGCAGCGGAAATGAAATAATAGCAGCAGAATAAGCCCATCCATTTGCCCACAGGCAATCTACTGGGGTACGCGTCCTAGTAATCCGTATCGCCTTCATCATAACGACAAGCATAGAACTCGTAGTCACCTTCAGCTTCTGCATACTCTTCTATGGAAAGTTGGGATGTTGCAAGGGTGAGCACAAAATATACTCTGCAAGTCTTGGAAACATAATGCATGATAACTATATGCATGGCTGAACAATTGAAGGCATAATATGGCTCTTTTAGCATAAAGCAATGTTTAACTTTAAATACCAATAGTAATTTCACAAAGCATCAATTGACCAAAATGTAATTTAATAATAATTGAATTTGATATAACAACTAAACAGGTTCCAACCACCTGACTGGCTCCATCGCCAAACCACAGCCTGGGAGTTCCATCCACTCACTGGTGAGGCTTAATGGAGGCTCGATCTTTCAGTGAGATGGATAACTATCCATTAGTGGAGATGACCTTCACGATCCAGGCTACGACCGAAACACAACCAACTCCAAGCAATTGCTAAACCAAACTCCGAGTTGTTATCAATCGTGCTAAAACCAGGTTGACCTGATCACAAAGATCAATTCCTACAAGCAATCGAAGAACAAGCAAGAAAAGTGCAAAATAAATCTGAAATTGCAAATATAATTAAAGTATTGATGTGGGGTTCCGAAGCACGGTATTGCTGTTGATCTTGCGGAAAAGTTTGACTCGGACTGGAAATTTGACCTATTTTTTTTATGATTGTGCAGTGCTCCGAATGAATTTTTAGGTGGGGTCAACTCCATTGGAAAGATTTCGAAGTAAACTTTTAATCAAGTGCACGAACTCTCCAATTGGACACCGTACGCAAAAGTTATGCTTGTTTTACTTCAGACTAGTATCTGTAGGCCGAATTAGATTCCAAAACGTGATGGATTTTATATCTCTTTTCTTGGCCCAAGGATGACGTGTTGGAGTTGGTCCAACCAGGCGTGGTCGTATCCTAGTAGTGATGTCCTCATCACTCACAGATTCCCAAACCAACATTTTTATTTAAAACAAAACCATGAAATCTACAATGCGCAAGCGTACCTCGCCTGCCCTTGACCGTGGACACACCTATTTAAGTAGTTTTAACCTTGCAGAGTGTGTATGGCTTTACCCACAAGACATGATCGACTCTTCTTGCTAGGCAATTAACACACTTCCTTTGGTGTGTCGGCAGAGAGACTATGGCAAGGCCTTTACAATGTACAGCCCCGCTATTAACCTCGCCCGCTAAGGTTTCACCGCTAAAGGGTTAGATCCACCCAGTCAGAAGCCCCCTCTTGCGCCATGTGGGAAAACTGTCTCCATCTGACACCCACATTCCACCGATCGGCGAAGCTAATAACAAGATTCACAAATTAATTAGCCAGGTCGTACCCATATTGACTTGTGGTTGTACGCTTATGTTCGGTCCATGGTAACACATGCTTCGGTCCTTAATTGACTAGGACGGAACATTCACTTTCAAGGCTCATGCATCCAACACCCACCAAACATCTATCTGCTTCGGTCTAAACCATTTCCACTTTATTTCATTTAAATAACAGCATCAATACCAATTGCCGCATCTTCACAAATAAGTTTAAAAATGTTTGAAAAGTTTCCCATAATGGCATAATACCAAAACGTTTAAGCTGGACTAAGCAATTCTATCGTCCCATGCTAAACTATTGGTTATCACCAGATAAATTAGCTAATATCATCTAGGGTGACAAAGGTTCAACATCAATACCAATGAGGGTATACCAAATCTAGAATTTAACTAAACCTTAAGACAACGTTTAATGTACATTACATAATAAGCATGTATAATTTAAAACAACATAAGCATTTTATAAACTTGGGATCAACATGTTCAAGGAAGACTTGTCTTCATTTCCCCTGCTGGTTCTACCTCCGACTGTTGATTCGATTCAGCTTCGGTAGCGTTGTCTACATGCGAAACGAAAACAAATAAATAAAAAAAATTCAAACAAAATACAATAGTTTAAAAGAATGGTACTGGAAGATAGTTCTTGAATTTAGAAACAAAAATGGAGCCAAACGGAGTTCGAACGGGCGAAAACGGGCACTGGAAGATTTAAATCAAAATGAAAAGAAATGGCACTGTACCTGTGTTATTGTAGCACCGCGCACTGTTCGCCCGAAGAATATAGAGCAACACAGAACCTTGCTCTCTGTAACAGTGTTGGGGGCGGCCAGCTGGGCCTAGCCGACGGCGACGCAGCGCGGAGGAGCCGGCGTTGGTGACGGCGACCGGAGGGGGGTGGCAGGACGGCGGCGAATGGCCTGGCAAATGGCCGGCGACGGGGAGATTAATACCTTGCGAAATCGGTGAAACAAAGATGGAATAACTTGGGGGTAGTGGCAAAATGGATTGCACAAGATGAGAGGAACTCGACGCTCCCTTTTATAGGGCAAGAGGAGGACCGGGTGGCCAGGATTTGGTGCGAATGTCAAGGCTGCCGAAAATGGAAGAACATCATTTTTTGCTCGGATTTTGTGGAAATCAAGGCCATGAATGGTAAGAGGAGGTGTGGGGGAATTGATTGACAAAATTTTGGAAAGATTGGGCGTGAAAATGGTGTGGATTTGAATGCTCAAATCTTGGCATCAATGGAGGACAATGAGGGGGCTTCCTTTTCTAGTTTCTGCTGGAGGTGGAAGAAGCATGACAGGTGGGGTCCAGTCCCACTTGTTATTTTTGAAATTAAATGAAGCTAAGAACAAAAGTGCGCTGGTAAAAATAGTAAAAAGGTTCTAAAAATCCTAGAAAAATTCTCAAAAATACGTTTAAGAACTTGGAACCTAGATAAATTATTTTGAACTCATTTAGACTTACAATTTTGATTCAAATGATTTGCTTGCACTAAAAGAAAATTTTAAATTCACAAAAAATTTAAAAATGCTCAATAATGGAATATTACAAAATCTTTGGCTTTGACTTCATCCATCTTGAACTTAATTCTTTTGATCTTAGCATCATCTTTCTGACCTTCTCTGATCTGATCCTCTAGAGTCGGCATTATTTCAAAGTTAGCTAAGAATCATTTCGGAACCACTTCCAACTTTAGTTTTTGAAATTCCTTGCATAGTTTAGATCGATCTTCTTGAACTAGCCTATTAGCACCGTGGTTCTTACGACTTAAAGCATCGACTACCACATTAGCTTTTCCATGAAGATAGTAGATTCCCACATTATAATCCTTTATTAACTCTAACCATCTTCTCTATCTCAAGTTGAGATCCGATTGGGTGAAGATATACTTCAAATTCTTGTGGTCTGTATATATCTCACATATATTTCCAATGAGATAATGACGCCACAACTTCAAAACATGCACTATGGTAGCTAATTCAAAATCATGCGTAGGATAATTTTCCTCATGTAGCCTTAACCGCCTTGACGCATATGCAACTACCTTGCCATTTTGCATCAACACACAACCAAGTTCTTGTCTTGAAGCATCACAGCAAATATCAAAACTGTTCTGAACATCTGGCAATACTAATACTGGTGCTATCGTCAGTTGCTTCTTTAATCTTTTGGAAAGTCCTTTCGCACTTTAGCGTCTATGCAAACTTCTTTTCCTTTTTCAACAACTGCGTAAGTGGTCTAGCAATCGTCGAAAGTCCCTCAATAAATCGATGGTAATATCCTGCCATCCCTAGAACACTACGAATCTAGGTAACTAACTTTGGTTGCTTCCAATGCAGCATTGCTTCCACTTTGCTTGGTTCAACAGCAACTCCTTTAGCAGTCATCACATGATCAAGGAACTCAATTTCCTTCAAAAAATTACACTTGCTAAACTTAGCATACAACTGTTGCTCTCGAAGTTTCTCGAGAACTAATCTCAATTGTTTCACATGTTCTTCTTCGGACTTGGAGTAGATAAGAATATCATCTACGAACACGACAACATACTTGTCCAAATATTCCACGAAAACCATATTCATCATATTCATGGAATATGTAGGAGCATTGGTCAATCCAAAAGACAGACTATAAACTCATAATATCTATATCGTGTAGAGAATGCAGTCTTAGGAACATCCTCAACACAAATCATTAATTGGTGATATCCTGATTGAAGATCTATCTTGAAGAATACTCTGGCTCCTCTTAACTGATCAAATAAATTATCGATCTTGGGTAGCGGATACTTATTCTTTATCGTGACTTCATTAAGCGCACGATGATTAATACACATCCTTAGGCTTCCGTCCTTCATTCTGATAAACAGGACATGCACTCCCCATAGAGAAAAGCTAGGTCCTACAAAACCTTTCTCTAGCAGCTCTTCAATCTGCTTCTTCATCTCTACCAACTCATCGGTAGGTATCTGATACGGTCTTTTTACTATTAGTGCGGTACTAGGCACTAAATCAATCACAAACTCAATATCCCGATCTGGCAGCATACTAGGCAAATTCTCAAGAAAAACATCCAGGTATTCCTTAACAACTCGGACATCCTCCAAACTAATAGCCTTAACACTGTGAATCATCAACTGACCATCTCAAACTGTAGTAGCTTGAAATTCCACCTTTTCTCCTTTAGGGCTTTCGATTGATACTACCCTTCGACTACAATCCAAAATAATCTTATGCTTGGTCAACCAATCGATACCAATAATAACATCTAGAGTCTGAGTACCCAACATGATAAGGTTCGCTTGGAATTCTATTCCATCAATAAGCAAGTTAACTCCCAAACATCCTAGGTTAGATGGGAGTTCTGATCCAGAGGATTAGACTAATTGCATGCACTTAAGATTCACAACATCCAACCCATTCCCAACAACAAAAGCTCAATAAAAAAAGAATGTGAAGCTCCATAATCAAATAAAACTGTTGCGGGTATTGAGTTAACCAAAAAGTTACCCAATGCGTTGTAAGATGCTTCCAGAGCTCCATCAATAGTGATGTGGTTGACTTGACCTCTCACTGTGGGTTGAGGCGTAGCTCTAGCTTGAATTGATCCACGATTGACTCTTGGTGCAGGTGTCTTTGTAGGTGTAAGACTGTAATATCTCTGAAGGAAAAATAGAAAAGGGATAATTTCAGAAAGAGAAAATAGGGGGATTTTTCTTCATGGGCGGGTTTTGGGCTGTAATACCTAAGAAAATAAAAGGAGGAAAAGGTGGTTTTCCTGTGTGGGCTGGGCCAACTGGCTTTGTGTAATATCGCAGAGAAAATAAAGAAGAAAAGGTGGGTTTTCCTTTTAGGCTAGGCTTGGTTTGGGCTAGGGGGGGAGGGGGGCTAACCCTATCCACCCCTTGCCTTCCCCCTGCACCTCCCCTACTCCTTGCCCTTACCCGTGCACCCCCTGCCCTTGGACAGACAGCTGCCACCCTCCTGCGCCCATGCCGCAGCCCCTTTCCCCCTCTGCAGCCGCCTCTTGGTTCTCCCTTTGCAGCAGCTCCTCCCCTCCCCTTGAGCGCCTCTTTCCCTTCCCTTGTGTGCCAAACCTGCCATCCCGAGCCACCGTCCTTGCTGCCCCCAAGAAGTGGGATGGATTTGGAGGACATTGGATAGGGATTTGGATCGTGTGGAGAGCGAGGAACGCGTGATCCGAGGGAAGAACGCCAGCATCACCGCTCCAACAAGTCTCTGGGTGAAGGTAAACCCTTTGGCTGCCATTGGTGATGTTGGTTCTGCGATTGGGTGGATTAGTGGTAGTTTCCCCTAGTTGTTGTGGGTTGGAGTGATCACCGGATCGATTTTTTTTTGGGAAGTTTAAGATTTGGGCAGATTGCTGATCCGAACTTCAGATCGAGTTTCGGGGCACCTATGTTTAGTTTCAGAGGGTCCAGCTATTGTAAAAAATGTAGATTATTGTCTAAAGTTTTATTAGAGTACAAGAATGTAAAATTTGGTGTAGTGGTTTAAAAGTTTTGACCTGTTGAAGCAGGTTGTACAGATTCTGATCACAATTGGAAGCAGTCTCGGGATTTTGCAGGTTAGGGCTGTCTAGTGGTTAAATTAAATTATTTCAATAATTAGAGAAAGATATATAATGTTCTGTAGTTTTCAGAAATGTCCTTGTTTTCTTTATTTGCAGTGGTGTAAATTTAGTTATGAAAATTTGAAGTCTGCTGTCCAGGGAGGCAACAGATTGGTTTTCAAGGTAGGAAACGAAAGGCTAGATGGTTTAATTGATAAGGTTGGTTAACTAGAAATTGTGGGTAATTAATCTTCGGTAGATTTCATAAAGTTTATGGTTTTCTATGTTTGGGCTCTTGGGTTAGAAATTATGGTCGTTTGACCTCCATGACAGCAAAGGGGTGAGCTATCCAGTGATCAGTGAGATGGTTAGAACCGGGGTTGTGCGTAGATGTGACGTCGTTATGTTTGATTTATGAATTGTTGCTGCATGATTTTGAGATGGATACATATATATATTGCAGGAGTTGTGACTTCGGGAGTGGCTGCAACCTCACACCACTCTGTTTTGTGTGGGTAAAAAGGCAAGTGCGTCGTAGAACGATAATATGGTTGAGAGATGAATTGTTGTTTAAATTATTAAATATTACCTTGCTGTTTTATATGATTAATGTTAATCATTATCATTATTTATGCTCGTGATCTTGAGATGATGATAATGAGTACATGATGTGGATGGTCACTTCGTAATTGTTGGTACATGGTGAATGGTTGTTGAAAAGTGTTGCGTTACTTGCATTCATATCATGAAATTGCATATGAGCTAGGTCGGTGAGAAAGTCATGTGACTAACCTGGAGTTCTCTTGTGTAAGACCTACCAAGTAGTCCCATCCATAGAATGGATGGGAGTGAGATCTACTTGTAGGCCCCTCCACAGGGATGGAAGGGAATTTAGAGTGTGACATCGACGGGTGTGCACTCAGCTATACCGGTATAAGCTATGAAAGGTGCATATGAGCATGTAATGCATTGCATGCATTGCTATTGGTGAATGATGATTAACGAGATGATTGTGATAAATGGTTAGGTGATTGAGTCATGGACTCATCCAAAGATGATTATTGTGATAAAGGTGATAACTGGTATGATATTGTTTTCTTCTGCATTGGTTAAGTCGTTGACTCACCTTTGCTTATTTAAATGTGTTAAATGGTTATGCTATTGTTCTATGATGTACTTTGTTGAGTCTTGGACTCACAATTGTTTACTTAATGTTTTTAGGTACTTTGAGATCAACATGCTAGGAAGGGGAGTAGCACAAACACGACATATGCCATTATTCCACTTCCATGATATTGTTTTGGCATTTTGGGTCATGCTTAGACTATGAACAAATAGACATACATATTCTCGGAATAAATTAGTATGTGCAACTTGTAAGGGTTTATTCTAGTTGGTTAAGATATGGTTGTGGCTTGTTTAAATAACTTGGGTATGTGCCTCATTATTGTTTATTGACATACCTCATTTCATACCTTGTAGTTGATATTTCTTGTTTAAATGTTAAAGTTGGTGGTTGCTGAAATTATGGTAAAATATGGTTAAATGTTATTGATGATGTTATGTTCAATGTCATTTCTTGTTGGAAATACCTTGTAGCTGTTGCTTAATGTCTAGAAATGCATTTATGATGTTGCTGAAATTTTTAGTTAATGAGGGTTAAATTCTAGTGTAAAGACATGGTAAGGTGACATTCAGGGCACATGGGTGCCGGGGTGTGTAGTTGGTATCAGACCAAACTTTAGGTCCGTGGTGTATAAAATTAGCAAATTACCCTAAAGTGAACTAAAATTTTCACTTGGGAAATTAGAAATATGGCTTAGGTATATATTCTTTAAAATTTTGCCATAGGAAAATAACCTTAAAATCTGATTTAGGTTGGTTAACTAATTTAAAACTTGACACACTCTGATGTACAATAGAAAGGGTATGGATAATCATTGCATTATGCTTTAATGTTGTATTTGAGCTTTGATGGTGAATGTTGAATATGATGATGCATCATGTTATGATTACGCAAATTGCTATGATTTTGAAAGAGTTGATTGAATAATTGTTTTAATGGAAATAGTTGTGCCGAAGGGTTTCAGTCTAGTTCTTTTGGCCATGGTGGTGGGTGTGGCCGGGTAGAGCCACCATCGAAGGTTTCGGAATCTCTTGTAGGGGAGAGTTCTTGCCTAATACGTCATAGATCGAAGAATTTGTTGAGAAGGTTGCTTTCGTTATGTCTTCGATGGTCGGAGACAAATAAAAATAGTTTAGTGAATGAGTCTTTGTTGGTGCTATTACTATAGTTCTGATGATTGGTTTTGTTAGTTATTGATGGTTGTTTTGCGGAGAAAATTATTGCTTTTTTCATATGTTTGTCATTATCCCTATTTAAAAGAAATTATTGAAGTTTTTGGTGCAAGATTTAAGTTGTGTGGATTTAGTTTTATGACTTTATCATAAAAAGATTACTTGATCGTTTGGTTTTTCCTTTTGTGAAAAATATCTTTGCAATCATCTTCCTTCGTGGAAGTTTTAACTTTTGAAATTTGCTTTGGAGAACATTTGCTTGTCAGAATTTGGGTCTTATCATCTTGTGATTTGAGAGTCGAGTTCCTTTGTGAAATATGGTTGGATTTTTCTGCAAAGAAAAATGCTATAAATAAATGAAGTAATCATTTGTCTAAAAATAAATTGTCTATAGCAAGAAGTATTGTTTAGCAGGTTCTTAGTATGTAATTGGGTGACACATAGAATGATGTACTTCTATAGTAACTTGTGCGATGAATCAATTAAATGTAATTGTTGTCTTTAGTCTAAAACTAAATGAATTTCTGTTGTCATAGATTATTCTATAATGAGTAATGATTAAATGTGTTATTGTACATACTTAGAAACCGTTGCATTAATAAAAAAGAAAAAAAAATTGGGGCCACACCCTGTCATTCTAAAGGTAGGTGACCAACGAGAATATTTAAAACTTTAAACTTTGATGCTTAGTTCGAATATTGATATGATGTAAACTATTGTTATTGCTAAATTAAATTGGTTGGTTGTCAAAAGATGTTGTAATGTAAAGTCTTGGTAGAGTAATTTAATTGTGTTGGTAGGTGATCTTAACTTGAAAGTTGATTAGAGTTATTATGTATGTTGTTGTAAACTATTGAAATAATTGGAAGTATGAAATCACGTTCCTTTAATGCTAGTACAGATTTCGATTGAGAAGATATAGAATTTGCTATTTGATGAAGTTATGACAGCAATGGGATTATATAATTTACCAAAAAATATTTAGTAGTTGGAGTTTGTTGTGTAGTGATAATTTAATATAGTATATTGGATAGAATCACTCAAAACAATGTTATAATCAAAGAATGAAGAAACATGGATAGATTGTCATGGTGTTTGGTTTTATCCAGCGAATGTCTATCTTAGAGCCATATTGCGAAGTATGTCTCCTGGAGACATTATTTAATTATTGGAATTATTTATTGGTTGAATGAGCTTTGGATACTGAAATGTTAACTTATAGGTTGTATGGAAGTTTTATGTTGAACATACTAAAAGTGTGGTTGAAGAGAGATGTCTTAAAATTTAGAAGATGGAGTTTTACGATTGAAGGTTCGTCATGGGTTATAGACTTAGGATAATGTTGTTGTAGCCTCTTATGATTTGATGATCCGTATTGATCATGATGAGGTAGACTTGGTTTGATGTTTTATGATAAGCATCATAAATTTTTGTTATAATTATTGGAGAAGGTAATTAAAGGAAGAAATGGTTATGTAAATTATCTTAAATCCTGATGGGATTTCTCAAGGTGCAAATGGTGAATATTTAAACCTTTAATGGTAAGCATATTTGATTATTAGAGATGGTGGGATTTAAGGTGAACTTATGTTTAAATGTATATGGATTAGTTTGTTCGTATGATCTTTTGGGATGAATGTCTATTGGCGAAGGCATTCTCCATTATATGTATTAGAGCTTCCCTAAACTAGAGTGAATGTTGCCAAATTTGGGGTTAACTTTGAGGCTTAAAAATGAGGATGAAAGAATAAGAAATTATGAAGTAATATGTTGATGGTTTTTAATGCCTTGTTTCATTGAACAACACAATTCATTTATATTTGCTAAGAAATTTAGCTCAAATTATGATTGTAGAATTTACACTCGATAGTGTATGTAACATCCATTCTTGGTTCTTTTGTTAAAAATTAATTTAAATTAATTAATTCAAGAATTTGGGTTTTATTTGGAATTTTAGTTAACCTCGCATTCCTTTCCATCCAAAAATGGAATTTATTCCATTCGCGTCCGGAAATTCCATTTCATCCTGAAATCCAAAATTCAAATGCAATTCCAAAATTCTCTAAAAATTCTGAAACTAATTTTATTAGGTTACAAATATTCTAAAGTATTTTTGAGATTTTTCCCAGAATTTTTAGAACCATTTTTCTATTTTCCCCAAAACTATTTAATTTTCAGCACTATATTAATTGTTGTAAGAAAAATAACAATATAATATTATCCAAAAATATTTATTAGTGCTTTAGTTTCTGAAATGATTGTCTATAAAAATTCCCAAATTTATAATGATTTAATTGCTATTTTTCCGAATTTAATCCGAATTTTCAGTGGAAAATTAATTATTTTTGGAATTAATAATTTCGGTTACTGTTCATCCGAGCCGTTTCTCTTCCCGCCCGCAAGCTACAGTGGACCCGTCACTACAGTACCCGAAGCAACCCGACCCGCATTTATTCAAATTGTTTGACTCTTCAAATTCCGCGATCTCGCATCGTTGTTCGCGATAACTCCGGCGAGCGTTTGCCGATGATCCGCTGGTCCAAGTGTCCTATAAATTTACCCCCAAGTTCTCCTTCTCATTCCTCATATCCTCAGCTTCGAGTTGTTCCAATCCATCCACCAGATCTCCCTGTGCAAGCCATTCTTTCCGAACTCCGGCGAACTTTCGGTGAGCTCTCCCGGCTGCTCCCGACCTCCATTTGTCCTCAAATTTTTACTGGAGCTTCCTATCAGTTTCCTCTATGTCGTGTAAAATCATATTTTGCAAATTCATATTAGAGCTCTGTCAGCAATCATTTCTTCTCTAAGCCCGGCGAAAGGTCAAATTTTGAATTCAAACAATTGTTTCTCCTTCGTCGTAACTCCGAATAGAGTGATTCAAATTGATAAATTTATCTAAATTCATCCTATACCTTCCAGTATGTTTAATATAATTTTTATTTTTTTTACTTATTTTATTTTATTCATTTCGTGCACCGTTTTGCACGTAGTCGAAGAAGCGGTCGTCGTCGCCGATGAAGGAGAAGACCTCCATAACAGCGCAGCGCACTTCGTCGATGAAGGCAAGTCTCCTTGAAGCATGTTGATCCATGTTTTTAAATGCTTTGTAGATTTACAAACTTGCATGCTATGTTGATTAAAAAAAATTATATTACGATAGATTGTAGTTAAATACCTTGTTAATATGTATGTTTGCTACATATTAATCCATCTGTTCTTTGGCTGCCCTAGAATGATTAATTATATTATAAATGGCTTGACACCATGTTTAGTATAATAGTAGTGCTTAGTTATGCTAAATACTATTTGTATGTTTAATTGAAGGCTTGTTACTTGAAATTCTAAATGATTGAGTGAAAATATTATTTAAAAAGGACAGTTGGTGCTGCCAGTTTGGTAAAATAAAAGAGAAGATTTGGTATTTTAAAAATTGAATAGGGTGGAAGGTTGCAAGGCGGGTGTAGAATGCACGAGACTCGGGTTTGAGTATGTACCACCCTAGTCACCCTAAGGACCGATCCCTTGTGATTGTCAAACAATGTATAATAGTGCGGCCGCGGGTTCTGGTATGGGACGGGCATGGCCGAGTAACTAGTGAAAACTTAATTAAGGTATACCAGACGGTGGAGTAGGCGTGGTTGGAGCCACAGGAGTCCTACAGGCGCAAGAGGGGGCTTCCATTATGGTTGTATCCATTTGGCGGTGAAACCTCAGCGGGCGTGACTTAGTGAAGATGTAGCTAGAGAAATGGCCTTGTGATTTTCACTTAGGGTTATATACCAAAGGAAGTGTATGACCAAATATAGTGAAATATCTCTCGCGGGTAAAGCGTGCAAACTCTGCAGAGTACACAAACTATTCGAATAGCCATACCCACGGTCAAGGGTAGATAGAGGGCGTTGTCACATGGTAGATTTCCTCTATTTGGTTTCAAAATCAGTTTTTTATAAAATGAAGACGGTTGGAGCCGCGAATGTTTTGATTGGACAAAAGTCTGTGGTTGGAGCCACGAGGAAAACATTTCAAAGGAAAACCACGGTTGGTGTTGTGAAAAAATATTCTTAAAATAAAACCATGGCAAATGCCGAGAGTTGGTTTATGTTTTGTTTTTCCCACGGTTGGAGCCGTGTCCTGAAAAGTTTGAAGCTCTTATTTCTTAAAAGAAAATAGCTTTGAAAACTGCTCTTCAAAATTCTGGGATAAAATCTTAAAAATTGGCTTTTGGCAAATTAACCAATTCCCTCCCTTGAATTAAACTACATACTGCATTTCTTTCCGGACTTATTGAGTATGTTGCATACTCACCCCCGCTTTTCATTGCGGGGCTGCTTATTCCATAAAGCAGATCAAGAGATCAGAGATAGCTATCCAAGAGCTTGCATCCCACCGTTCGACATCTGTGATGAAGGATTTGAAGAGGAGGACTATCCAGACGTCTAGGATCGCGTTTTCTCCAGTTTTTTCCTGTGGTGTTTTGGACTTCGCTTCGTCAAGTTTATTTGCCAGTTTAATGTTTCCGCTGCCATATGACCCACGGGTCCAACTTTTGTAATAATGGGCCATGTCAACCAGTACTCTGAATTCAATTTTTGTTTATCGCATGGTTATGGTCCATACTGTTATGATCTGTGTGTAGTAGCTATTGATCCAGGGACTGGTACAGGTAAACACAGTTGGGCCCGTATCCTTTTTGCGGGTTCCGACAGTGTATGATTGGATTGCACTCTTTATCATATAAAATGAGTTATATGTTGTATTATCAGTTATAGGAAACAACCAGACCTAATGTAATATTTTGGAAACTCTTGATTTGAGGATATTTGTATCTGTTGTTCGACTAGAGTTAAATTTAATTGAAATGTGTACGGTGTTTGTGGATATTTCCAAAAGGTGATTCTTATGATTGTTTCAAAAGTGATTTTCACTGGTGAAGCAGTGTTCTGTTGGGAAATGAGTTTCCTTTTCTCTTGAGAGAAAAGATTGTTGTTGTATGGAAGTGGTTTGATTCCATGATTGGTTTTCTTTTCCAGAAATGAGTTGCTTTGGTAAAAGTGAGATACATCTATAAAAGATTTATGCAGTATTTCTCTTTTAAATTGAGTTCTCCCCTATGTGAAGTTTAGTGCTTTGGTTTTAAGGTGATAAAAGTGGGTTATTTTGTTAAAGAAAATCGAGATTTCCTTTGCGTTCCATCATGAGAAAAGAAAATGATTGTCTATGGTATTTTGTACAATAAGGGATTGTACTCTTTGACTTGGTTCTTTGAGTGAAAAAATTTGGGAACGAAACCTTTATGAATAGGGAAGCCAAGTGTGGGTTGGTAATGACCCAAGATCCTAGCTTCTGCTAGTTGTTTACCATTAATGGCTTATGAGTGGAGAATAATGGTGGTTTTTGCGTTTCTCGGTCCAAATCTTCTTGAGGAGATCGTTTAGTTATTTTGTACGTTGGTAGTGCTTGATCAATCCTTTTATGTGGACCAATAGGAAGTTATGTATAATTAAATTACCATTTCCATAGTATGTCTGAGCATTGGATTGTGTTGGATGTATCTAATGTTATAACAATCCGAAGTGGATTGTTCTCCTCTAAATGTTTTTTCTGGGTAGTTGTTGTAACACCCTGGCCCAAATTAGCTCAAAGTCCAACCTACCATAGGGCGGACCTATACATGCATAGCACCCCACTTACACTTTCGTCCTCGCTTCGTGTAAAAGGGTTAACTCGGAGGTGCTATGTTTGGACCCAACATGCATTATATACTACTACAACTCACTTTGTGCAAGCAATGTGGGACTAATCCCACCACTACTCCACATGGGCCACATAGGCCTTCACATTAACGAGCCGGGGTATTACACTCACCCCCCTTAAGGGCTGACACCCTCGGCAGCACACCATATACATGGCATATACCCAGAACCACCCCTCGGTACACGGCCGTGCGTCCAGTGCCAGCACATATGCCATGCCGTGTGGCCACTCCGGGACCACATGCACCATGCGCCATATGCCCGCACCCTTATCCCACACGCACCCGTGCAGCGAAGGTTTATGCTCTGATACCATCTGTAACACCCTGACCCAAATTAGCTCAAATTCCAGCCTACCATAGGGCGGACCTACGCATGCATAGCACCCACTTACACTTTCATCATCGCTTCGTGTAAAAGGGTTTACCCAGAGGCGCTATGTTTGGACCCAACAGGCATTATATGCTACTACAACTCACTTCGTGCAAGCAATGTGGGACTAATCCCACCACCACTCCACATGGGCCACATGGGCCTTCATATTAATGGGCCGAGGTATTACAGTTGTCCCTGGTTGCGAAGTGGGCCTAGTAGAAGATAGATTAAAATTTAGTTGTTCGCAGTAAAGTGGTGGAAAAATAAAATGTACCATAGTGGGCTATTTCTTTCATGGCAATGGCCCTTCTATTAAAAGGTTTAGAGGCATGTTAGAGTGAAGTGTCTTGTGTTGTTCTTGTCATCTGGAGTATGGCTAATCGTGGTAGAGAGGTTGAGTATGGAAAGTAGAGTTATGAGTATGAGTCGAAGAGAGTACTGCAGCTTGATTTGTCATATTCTACATCTACTACATCATAGTCTGCATCACTGTGTCTGAGCAGCAAGAAAAGCTCCAAAATTATGCATATCCACTGCAGTGATGGTTGAGGAAATTTTGCTTCATTAGGGTTGTTGTTGGATCAGCTACCACTTCTAGGGGCTCCATTGTTTCCTTGAGTCTGCACCATCTGCTTGATTGCTTCGTAGGGTTAGGGGAGAGGGAACAACATAGACAAGAACAATAATCCTATTACGGAGAAACAGGTTTAACCCAATAAAATAAGCAACTTTATTAATAACTTGGTATGGTTACATACAAAAGCCTAAAGGCATGGAACACATACTGCACACTCAGCAAATATGAAAGAAACAACTGAACATATACACACAAGCTAACGCCTACATGGGCAACACAAACTAAACTTAAACAGACGTGACTCAAGACAAGAGTCTCAACTAGCTAAACTAACTCCTCACTCATCCAACCACCCAAGCTGAGGCTCTCTCAGTGCATACACCGGTGGGTGGACTGGCATGGGTGCAAAGCGGTCTTGATGTCCAACAATTGAAACCTTAAACTCTACGTGAACATCACACATCACGGGCTCCTGCTCCTCGGGCTCCATCTCGACCTTCTTGGGATCTTCTTCCTCCTCTTCATCCTACTCTTGATCCACTTTCACCTCAGCAATGTGCAGGGCTTCCACAAGCTCCATGATCCTTTTTGTAGCCATGATGCGAGTCTCCTGGAGTGTCTCCTCAGCAACCCTCAAGGCCTCATACACTTGCTCCAGTTTTTGTGTAGTCTCCTGCATAAGATCTTCTTGAGCAGCTGCGAACGTCTCCACGATCCCCTAACATCGAGCAGCACATCTTTGTGGATGTAGTCTGAACACTGTCTCCTCCAACTCGTCAGCATAGTCATGACAAACGCATTGTAGGGCGAGACGTGAAGACTCCTGGATCTCAGTCTCAAATGTGGACCTCTGGACAATGATGTTGATCAGTCTGCTGGCCTTCGTGTCCTCATGGGCGTAGATGATGATCTTGCAGATAATGCCTCGTTCCATACCAATAACGACCCAGCAGTTACCTCTGTAAAGTGGTCTATCGAAGCCTCCAAGAACTTGTAAAACCCTCCATAGCTCAGCAGCATATCCACCCTCACCTCACCATAAGTCTGAGCCATCCTCATCTGATAAAGATAACTTGGGGTAAGGCTTCCACTCAAACCAGCAGTAAGAAAAAGAAAAAATTCAGCAAGGGCAAGGACAGAAGAATGAGAAGAGTCAAGAGCTTCTTATTAGTCAAGTTAAATTTTTTCTTTAGAAAATAATTTTAGACACACCTAAGAGACAACCAGTTTATCTAAGGCCAAGACCTACAGTTAGTATGGCTCTGATACCACCTCTGTTCGGATCTGAATATGCAAATTCGGACCATCTGTGTATATCACACTAGTCTAGAATTATGCTAGTGCACACAGGCTTAACATAGATGAATATTACAATCATACACAACAAAAACATAATAAAATACTTCATATATTAAATATAACCTGTTGACTAACCTTATGGTTAATTTACATGACTTTGCCACGTAGGGCCAAACTATGAATATTAAAGTAAACTGCAGAGGAAAAAAAACCTAGATAACGTCTCAGTATACCATAGGCAACTGAAAGACTCGCACCCTAAACGTTCGTCTCCTCCTGGTACTCCTCCTCCAAGGCTGGTGTGACTCCTCTACTAATGATTTTGTTGTAGGTAAGGGTGAATACATAAAGCACTCAACAAGTCGTGCACAGAATGCAAGTCTAACATAGCTATATGCAAGACTTATTCCAATGATGGCTAGCATGGTTGTTTTGTAGTAAAGCAGCATTTATGAATGATACAATAAAAAAATTGAAATGAAAGTAAAACAAATAACACTAAGAAGTAATTTGCAGGTATTTCTCAAGAGTAAACTGGCTCACAGCCCTAAACCATATTCCAAACTTTTCGATGCATCACTGCCTTCCCTTCCCAAGTTTCATTTTATAAAATCTAACCCATGACTATAATCCTCGAGCATTGTCCATAACAGCGGACATGGCCATCTGAATAGATTTACACTCTGTAGAGGTTATACACTTTACCCACAAGATAAAATCAACTCACCACATCTGTCGTGACTCGCCATACAAAAGTCTATGATTGAGTGATCATAACAAAACCTTTTAGAAAACCCTTATCACAACACTGACCCTCCCGGTAAGCCTTCACTATCCCTTTTAAATAGATCTCAATTTTACAAATATCTAGAAATTTTAATCTTCTCAATTAGAGCTCGTATGACAGAGAACGAGCTCTTGAAAGGTTTGAATAAAAGAAAAATAAGAAAAATAGGAGATTTATTTATTTTTTGAAATATTTTTGTACTAAAGAAGCTATTTATGACGTCACTACTGACGTCAGCACCCATTAAAATAACCAAGAAAACCTTCTCTTGCTGACACGTGGGCCCACGGTCCTTTGCCGGCTCACGGTGGACTGGGTCCACCCGATCTAGCCACTAACATGCGGGGCCTGTTCGGCTAACTCGGCATGACAATGCGTGTGACATGCCAGTAGCACGTCTGTGACACATGGGCGAATAGAGCAACGTGGCGCTGACGAGGCACCTACGTGGCTTCCTAGTGTGATCACCGGGTCATAGCCACATCGGCTCATCATGGCTCGCGGACCTATGGTCATCGCCGGTAACCATGGAGGCATCCACGTGTAGATCTCAACATCTCCAGTCTGATGACACACCTACCTTCAACTGCAGTGCATTGGGACAGATGATTAGCTAGATCCCAAACTAATTGAAAACAGTTCTAAGCATAAAATAACATACGCTAATTTAAAACAACATTGTTTTTGTAAAACTAGGTTCAACATGATCAAAGCACAACATTCCTTGGAAAACATCCTGGTCTTGATTTGGAGCTTAGCCCTGGTCAATGTTTCACCCTCGAATGATCCGGGCACATCGACGTCTACACGAATTGAGAAAGAAACATCTAATAAATACAAAACAAAGAGCAAACAAATTCCAAAAATGAAATAAAAATCACCATTAAATAGATCTCAATTTTACAATTCTCTGAACACTTGAATTAACTCAATCATAGCTCATATAAAGGAGAATGGGCTCTTAAAAGATTCAAATAAAAGATAAATGCATAAAAAGAGAAAATCCGAATTTTCTGATTTATTTGTCTACTAAAAAATCGATTTATGCGGTCATGCTGATATCTGCAACCAATTTCCTAGAATAAAATAAATATGAAAACCATTATCTCAATGACATGTGGGCCAGGGTCCATGGACCAGGTCAACTGGATTGGATCAGTCCACAGTGGACCGATCTCACTACACAGTCCGACCGACATGCGGGCCCATAAGGTGTTGACCAGGTGACACAAAGAGATGCAGACCAAGCAAACACGTCAGCATAGAGAGCAATGTGACACTGACATGGCATCGACATTGTGCTACATGTCAAGCACCGAGACGTGCCACATCACACGGCAGGGCATGGGGACCTAGGGTCACCAGCAACGGCAAAGGAGGGCACCTTTGGGTAGAGCTAGAGGTGGGCGTCGTGCCGGGCCGGGCCGGACCGGCACGGGCCCATCGTGCTTCGGGTCTAAACCGTGCCGGACCGCGACGGCCCGTCGTCTGCGTCGGCTGGCTCGGCTCGTCTTCGGTGAGCGAGCAGCAGCCCATTTGCATTCGTGCTCGCCGTGCCGTGCGGCCCGTGCCCACCCATTTACACTATTGCGATGAGAGAAAAGGACCCGAAGTTGCTTGTAGTAGTGTGCGTATACAGTGCTACGGTATGCAATGAATGTATAGCCTAGTTGGCATTGATGTAGGAGATTATGGAAGACATCAACCAGTGCACGTTACGAACATATATATAGTCAAAAAATAAACAATCGATTAGTGCATACTAAATGGCAATACATGCACATTCGTATGTATGAGTACATTACACCATCACATGTATTATCCTTGGCTCCCTGCATACTCACTCTCCCCTCTTCCCTCGAGCCAGCCACGCCCATGGCCCACCTCCCTCAGTCCCTCTGCCCGGCTTCCACCTCCCCTCCGCCTTGTCTTCCCCGCTCCCGTCTCACCTCCCTACCGTCTCACCAGCGCCTCCCCTCTCCTCTCCCACCGGCACGGGTCGAGCACTCGAGCTCCCCTCCTCTACTCACCTGCCGAGGCGGACGCGATGCGGCATGGGAGGTGAAGCTTCGGCGACGTTGTCGCGAGTTCGCCGTTTGTCGCCGCGTTGCCACGGCCTGCTGCGTGTTGCACGGGCCGACGTCGTCGTCGTCGGGCGTCGTGCCCGAGACGAACGGGCTCGTTCGGGCCGTCTTGCGGCCGAGCACGCCCATCTTGTCGTCTTGGCCGGGCCGCCCATTGTGCTCGATTAGCGGGGCGGACGGCCGGACAACCGTCTTACGGGCGGCCCGGTCCTTTGAAACGATGTCGTCTTGGGCCGTGGGTCGTGGGCCGGGCGTGCCTCGGGCCGGCCCAAAATAGCCCGGCCCAGTGCCCACCTCTAGGTAGAGCTCATCTTTTCACATCTAGTGATGTGTATAGATTTGTTTCTAGTGAGCTAGAACAACGATGACTGTGATCGCAAACTACGGCGAGCTAGTGTTTCCGGGCGGCGATGTTCCGACAGGTCTTCGACCAAGTCAACACACACACAAGAGATATCCGATGATGGAAATTCCAACGAGACCAATCTCAGGCTTCGAGCCCCACAGACGGTGGAGAATCTAGTGTTTCCCTTAGTCAGCAGCGCTCCAACAACTCCTAAAATTCCAAGCCAACAGTGGCGAGTTCGGCTTGACCAAGCTAGGGTTTGAGTTTGTTATGCTTAGACGATCAGGAAGCACACCTTAAATAGAACCAGACGCCCGAGTTGCAACCGATACGACCACAAATCCATGACAAACATGGTGGCAGGCACAAAGTCTAGCTCCTGCACGGAGATGACAGAGCTGACGAGTGGGCCCCACACGTTAGCCAAATGTGGCGCAAGCAGGCTGGCGGGCCAAACAGGTTGGCTCAGGCACGGAAGGACGAGCCAAGCGACATGGGTGAAATAGGCCAACAAAATGGGTTTGGCCAAGAAATAGGAACATGCCAAGGTCAGAGATTTGGCGCAAAAACCCGAAACTGATTTTCCAAAGGATTTCAAATTAAAATAAATCCCAAAAATAAATTAAACCCAAATACGTAGCATAAATATTAGAAAAATTCAAAAAATACTAGAGACATTTATAACTCAAATATTTTTTTTTGAAAAAAGTTTATATAAACTTTGTATATATTTTAATATTATTTTCAAAAAGCCTAATTCAAAAATATTTCTTAAATCCAAAAAACTCTAGAAAATTACAAAAATTCTAAAAATTCACAAAAATAATAAATAGCAATATAAATTCAATAAAAGGCAAAAATTGAAACGTTACAGCCCACAAGGTGTGTGGCGTGGTTCCTTCCTCGTAGGCACTTGTCCGGTAGCATGGCTCCTACTAGATAGGCATCTACAAGTTGTGGGTGAGAAAAAACAAGTTAATGGTGTTAGTAAGGTCGTGAGACTTTAGGAGACAATATCTTAGTGTCAAATTCTTATTTTATCACAAATTCCAAGGTTATATTACTAAGGATACATAAGGGATATAAGCTAGTTAACTAGAACTCAACAAGGAGAAAATTTTACTCTAGGGTTCTCACTCTGATTCAGAGACATAGGATATCTCTGATTCTGGCTCAGAGTCACTATATATAACCCAAAGATAGCTGCGAGGTGGTGAGAGCGGTGTATATTCTTTAGTCTCTGAAGTATAGTCAAGTGGTACTTGTGGCGGAGCTTGGGTAGCAGCTGGCTTAAAGCGTCTTAAGTAGACTTGCGGTAGCCAATGCGGTGATGTCTCAGCCCTGGTTCATCTGTGGGTGGTGCTGGCTCAGTTATAGCTGGACGAGGGGGTGCTGCTGCTAATTTTGGGTTGATGCTCTAGGATCTAGTCAGTTGTCTGGCACGAACAATGTGCGCGCGATATAAGCCCTCATGTTGAGTCAATGAAGCTTGCATATCCTGCGGGAGATCTTGCGTGTTGCTCCTTGGATGGTTGCATCCTGGGTATAGTCTTGATGCTTTGCACTGTGATGTAGGATTCGGCCTCCTATTTTGCCCAAGGCTTTTGGATATCTCCCACACAAGTCTGGTCTGATTGGGTGTAGTTGTCATCTATAATCATTTAAGGAGACATTAGTAAATTTAAAAAGAGAATCCTTGGGTAAGGGGAGAGATTTTGTAGAAAGGGGTGACGGTAATATTAAATCTACATTTTTTGTGTATCTTTGCGAAACAATAAAGTTTTAAGTGTAACTAACGTCCATTCTAGCTAAGTCTTATCTTGCAATTAGTATGGCTCTTATACCAACGCTGTGGACCCTCCTCTTTGGCATGGAATAACAAGGTCCCATCTGAACACATTACTATTCCCATGATCAGTGGCTATTACGTAAATTTACAACATTGTCATCATATCCATACATTGAATTATACATAAAATAGCGGAAGGTAATTAAACAATAAGGCCTTATAAGCCAACATGGAGTGTAGCGGAAGATACATAAATCTAATAGTATGCCCATCGTAATCCTCAGACAACTGACAAGGATAATCTCTTAGAAGAATGCATAAGCGAAATCCCTATATCTTGTGGTATAGAACGTGTTGTCGGGATTTTCCATTCCTTTGCGTAATGAATATCAACAATTGCATGGTTGAGTATTTTCGTACTTAGCAAGACTTGTAGTGTATCACAAGAATATAATTAAATGCAGGTTATATCAAAAGGGAGAGGTACTAGGTTTATTTGCATAAAGTGAATTTGAGTCATGAATAACAAGTAATAGATTTGTAAATGGAATTTGTAAGAGCAGTTTTCACCTTCATGTATATATAGAAAATATGAATAGCATAATATGTAATAACTCACAGTCCTCCATGATTGTGAGCATCGAATCTTCCTGTACCATTCCCTAGAATAAAATATGAAACAAAGACTTTCCAACAAATATTTCTAATTAAACCCTTTCTGTGAAAATATCAAAATTCTAACTAGTGTCAATCATCAAGTCTCTCGTAACCATGAGCACGGCCTTTCAAAAAGTTTTATACTCTTTAGAGGTGTACATCTTTACTTTCAAGAAATGATCGATTCTTTTTGCTACTATTTTCACACTTCCTTTGGTGTATGGCCAAGAGGTCGTTACATGAACCATTATATGACCTAGATCTAACTTTGCATCAGGCCGATGATGACAAACCCTTATTATAGCGGTAGAAGATATTTGTACAATCACTGTACTTAAACAGTCCATCCCTATTATAACATCCCAATTTTTAGATTTTAATGATTTTATATTGCCATTTATGATTTGAGAATTTTAGGAATTTTATAGAATTTATTGGATTTTAAATAATATCTTGAATTAACCCTATTGCAAATAATATTTAAATCTACGAAAAGTTTATACAAACTTTTGTTACAAATATTTTACTCTTTTCAACATGTTTCAAAGTATTTTGCATAATTTGTTTGGATTTTTCTAAGCATTTATCCTATTTATTAGGAGCTATTTGAATTTGGGGAATTATTTTATTGGGAAAATCCTTGGAAAATCGTGTTTTGGTTTTTGGGCCGAAACATGGCCAACCCGTTCCTATTCAGCCTCACCCGGCCTAGCACCTAGACCTGCCCGTGGCCCGATCTGCTTTGTTGCGTCGGCCCAGCCTAGCCGTCGTCCTGCTTTCGTGAGACCATAAACACTGAGTCCAGCTCAGACACGTCGTCTGGGGGCTCTATAACCTCGAGGATGTCTAGATTCAAGATCCCAGTGTTCTGCTACCCCGTTTGCCCTAGCTACTTCGGCCCGAGATGCTGCCATTCGGGCACAAGAGGTCGCTGGAGTTGCCGAGCATCGCCACCATGTTCTTTCGCTCGTCTCTCACTTTCCATTATCTCCGTTGAAGCTGAAGGCATCTCAGGTTGGTCACGTTGCATGCTACCTGATCCATGAAGTTTTGGTCAAGAGCTGTAGTCTTCCACGATTTCTTGAGTCGTCGTCTTCGTCTCCGGTGAATCGCCGTCGCCGTTCTTGCCGGAGTTTGTCGGGGACAAACCAGACCCGAGGTGGCTGCCACATCGTCACCATGTCAGCCTTAGCGACCGAGTTGTTGTCTGCACATCAGTCGAGTCGGCCGTGCCATGTCAGCAGTTAGTCGGGCCCGCATGTTTGTCGGTTTGCTATGAACCTAGTCCACTGTGGGGCGTAGATCCACCTCGTGGACTCGGTCTATGGACCGAGGGCCTACCTGTTAGTCTAATGGGGTTTTTTTGAATTATTGTAATTCTGAAAATTAGACGTTAACGTCATTTATGACGTTATAAATCGATTTTTTCTTTAAAACAATAATTCAGAAAATAAGTAATTTATCTTTTTCTGTATTTTTTATTTATTTAAATATTTTTAGAGCTCGTTCTTCTTTATACGAGCTCCAACTGAGGCGATTCAAATCTCTAAAAATTTCTAAATTTAAGATATATTTAATGGTGTATTTTATTTGATTTTTGGAGATTGTTTTTTCTCTGGTTTGTATTTATTTGGTGATTCTCTCTCGATTTGCATAGACGTTGAAGTGCCCAGAGCGTTCGAGGGTGAAGTGTTGACTCAAGCTCATGGTTCAGACAAAGATCAAGACTTATTCCAAGGCAAGTTGTGCTTTAATTATATTGAACTCAGTTTTGCGAATGCTACATTGTTTTAAATTACCGCATGTTATTTTATGCTTAGTATTGTATTTAGTTAATTAGCGATTTTGCTGTTCAACCCAATTGGTTTATGCCTACCTTGTCATTTGTATGCCATGATTACTTATCACCCAAAGATGGAGAATTATTAGTTGGTAGCTAATAGATGCCAATGTGGTTTGGTTAGATCGGGTGTAGTATGCTTAGCCTTGCCACATGCCATTGATATCTTTTGAAAGTGCAAATTCAAGTTGACTAATGGAATATGGAACATGTTTATTAAAAAGTATGTCATGTGTTGTCACCCAATGATTTTGAGTTATTGATGGCATGTGTTGCACAATAATCAACTGGGTAGTAAATGATTTAGATTAGAGCAAGTGGCAAGAGGCTGTGTGCCAAAGTGGGTCTGTGTGAAATTTGGGTCGATGTTGTTGGAAATCTTGCCTCAATCAATTAAGTACTTAACTTTGCAAGCCATTGAATTAGGCTAATTGTACAACCACATGTCTATTATGGGCTAGATCTAACTCAGTAAGTTACAGAGTCTTGACATTTGATTTCTCCAGAGGATAACCAAACTATGTGTGTGGTTGGGAAGGGTGTGTGTGTGCCGTGGCATCACATCTTGAACAATGATTGTTCCTAGTCCAACGATGAGTCAGTCTTATTCTTCTGCTCTATGTGAGGGATAGAATAGTGAGTTTAGGCCTATCGGGAGAGTCTACGTTCGGATAGAGTTTCCAAATGTTTTATTATAATCTTCTTAGTCACTTGTCGATGGGTACGTGTAATGTCCGATAGTATAAGATTGATTATATCTTGTGGGTAAAGTGTGTAACCTCCACATGGTGTAAATCTATTTAGATAGCTGTGTCCCCAGTTATGGACAATACTCAAGAATTTCAGTCAAGGGTTAGAATTTATAAAATGAAACATAGGATGGGAGGCCGTGTGCCATTGAAAATATTGGGAATTATTTTGGGTTGTGTGCCAGTTTACTTTAGAAATACCTGAAAGTTATTTATTATTGTTATTTGTTTTACTGTCATTTCAATATATTTATTGAATTCAATTGTAAATGATGCTTAATTGCAAAACAATCATATTAGCCATTCATTTGGAATAAGCCTTGCATATAGTTATTAGGGGCGAACATTGTCAGTTGTCTGTGGCATATTTATAGGTTTTTCTACGAAGTTTATGTTTCGTTGCTGATTTATTTCTTAGAGTTCAAGTCCTGTGCGTCATAATAATGAAAAGTCGACTATCTTATATCTAATAAATAGTCTTTTATTATATTTCTGTTGTATATGATTGTGATATTTAATCTATGTTGTCACTCTGTGTACTAGCATGATCTCGGACTAGTGCGATATACACAAAGGGTCCGAATTTGCATATTCAGGTCCCGATAGAGGTGGTATCAGAGCCATACTAACTGTAAATCTCGATCCTAGATAGACTGGTCGTCTCTTTAGGTTTTCAAAACTAATTTCTAAAGAGAAAACTTAACTTGAAAGAATAATAAGTTCTTGACTCATCTCATTCTTCTACTCTCATCCCTTTGCTGAAATTTCTTCTCTTTACCTACTGGTTTAAGCTGAGGCCTTACCCCAAGGTTGTCTTTATCAGATGAGGATGATTCAGACTTATGGAGAACGTACTAGAGGATATGCTGCTGAGCGATGGAGGGTTATACAAGTGCTTGGTGGACATGAGAGGCTACTCTACAAAGGAACCAGTTGGACCGTCAATGGCAAGGATCATGGGATGATATGCAAGATTGTTATCTACACCAAGGAAGACATCAAAGTGAATCACCCGATCAACATCACCGTCATGAGGTCTACCTTTGATGCTAGTATTCAAGAATCATTGCGCCTAGCATTGCAACGTGTCTTCCATGATGAAAGACCATGTGGAGGTCCAAGTGTGTGATGAGTAATTGACTGTATTCGAGCTTTTGGTGCTCAAGGTCGAGTTTGATTTGAGTCTGTCCTGGTCAAAGACCAGTGGTCGGACCTCGAGTGGTCTGGACTTTGGCTGGTCGAAAACCAGTGGTTGAACCTCGAGTGGTCTGGACTTTGGCTGGTCGAAGACCAGTGGTCGAGTGACTCGAGTAGAGTGAGAATCAAGAAGTATCGAGTAGGGATGGTGCTAGGACGAGCGGCGGGTTAGTTTGATTACTACCAAGTTCTGGTTTGGTCGAGTAATGCCCCGTCGGATTGTGGTCAAGTGACTCGAGTAGAGTGAGAATCGATAAGTATCAAATAGGGTTACTCGATGCTCGATATCAACTCATCGACTCGATTTTGAGCAAAGTGGGAAATGCTATGTGATGTGTTTCCTTGTTTTTGATGGTTGCAGGATGACGGTGCTAGGTCATGGTGAGGCGAAGGATGACCGGGACTAGGCAAGGTGGGCCGAAAGTCCAGACGGTCGAGGATCACCGGAAGATGATCAAAGACGGAGTCGTTGCGAACCCAGAAGACAAGGAATGTATGAGATGCTAGCTAGGAGCTACTCGGATCAAGGAGGACCATCGGATCGCGGTCTAGGTGATAGAGTAGCGGGTCTAGTTAGCATGCTTTGAAAACCCGGTGTGCTTGTTGGGTTTCGGGTTAGCCCATTTAAGGTTGTATGTGAGAGTCATCCTAACCCTTGATGGTGGTCCTTAGGGCAGAAGAATCCTATCCAAGGGTGGAGGGTGACTCGAGAGTAGTATAAATAGAGAGGGAGGGGTGGCCTTCCTCCTCTTAAAGGTTTTAGAAGTTTTGACTCCTTTGAGCTTTTTGCCCACTTTGTTGTGAGGCTTTGTAAACCTTTCTTCCAGAAATACAAAACACTTTCTATCATGCTTGAATTTACATTACGCATTAAATTCAACAACTTATTTTCAAGCATTTAAATTCCGGACTTCATTCTTGCAATCTACTTATACGCAATTTGGATTTGTCTCCCCTCCATCTACTTGCTATTGCTTCTTATTTCGAAGGATTGTTCCGTTTTTGTTGCAAGAAACCGATCTTGTGTTCTTGAGTGATTCATTCTTATAGATCATGTTTGTGGAGATTTTGACTTGAGTTCTTGCTTGCTTGACAAGTGGGAGGTTATCCAAGATCATCTTGATTATCAAAACCCCATGAGCAAGTCCAAGATCAAGTTCTTGTGTTTTGCTTGAACTTGATGTGTTTTTCCTTCTAGGGCAAAACGGTCGGAACTTTGACGGCAATCCTTATGATTGAAGGTTGGAATAAGTTTCTGACATCCTTAAGATCACATTTACCAAGTTTCATGAGTTTGTGTTTAGCTGATCAAAAGATTCCTCGAATTAGCTTTTGTATTCGTGTTGTTCTTGGCTCTGTTCTTCCTGCTGTTCTTAATCATGGTCATACAGTCCTTCGTACGGTAATACCAGACTTGTAAGAAAACTTCCACCATTTGATTTGCTCCTTTTGATTAAAATATCTGTGGGCTTGTTTGGATTATTTTGAGTAGGGAAACTTTATTTGGGATCACTCACCCCCCTTTGATCGCCATTTCGGTCCTCCACATGAGCATGCTAATGAATTGAAGCAAACGGTGTTCAGACTTCATCCACAAGGAGGTGCAGCTTAAAGCCCAAGTATCGAAGATGAAGATGATGCCACGGTGGTGCACTTGGGCAGATTTTCCACTGCATAAGAAGAGGTAATGGAAGATACCACCCAAGAGCTGGAAAGGGTTTATGAAGCCCTAAGGGTTGCCGAGGAGGACATTCATGAAGCACGCATAATGATTGCTGAGAGGATAGTAGAGTTGGAAGAAGCCCTGCTTGTCACTGAAGTAGAAATGGAAGAGGAGCTGGATGAAGAGGAAGACCCCAAAGAGGTGGAGATGGCACCCAAAGACTCAGAGCCTGTGTAATAAGATGTGCATGTGTAGTTTGAGGCCGTTGTTCCTGGTCATCAAGATCGATTTACAACGATGCTCGCCCATCCACCGTCATATGCCCCATGGGAGCCTTAACCTGGTTGGCTTGATAAGTGATGGTGTTAGTCTAGGCTGTTGAGACTCTTGTATTTGAGTCATGCCCATTTAAGTTAGGTAGTGTTGCCCTTTAAACGTTAGATTGTGTGCTGAGGTTGAGTTGGTTTTTATATTTGCTGGGTATGCAATATGTGTTGTGAGGCCCTTAGGCTATTGTAAACAACTATACCAAGTTATTAATAAGTATTGTTTAAGTTGTTGGGTTAAACCTGTTTTCCCCGCATTAGATTTCTTGAATTCTTATTTATGTTGTTCCCTCTTCCCTATCTTGTGAAGTGATCAGCAGATTGTTCTGACTCATGGAAACAACAGAGCTAGTGCAAGTGTACCCGACCTAGTGACAATTCCAATGATGGGCCATTTCCTCAATTGTAACCATTAGTTTATATGCAGAAATTTGGAGCATTCCTGGTTATCTAGACCTAGCTGATACATATAATGATGCAGTAAGTGCAGAACCTAACAAATCAAGCAACTGTCAACAATGCATCGCAAGGTGCTAACAATGGACCACATCTTTAGTCATGAGGACCCATCCACCGACATTCTCTGGAAATGCCACACCTCTTGAAGTAGATGATTGGCTTAGAACCATTGAGAGGAAGTTGCACATTTCCCAGTGTGAGCGCAATGAGAAGATTATTTATGCTTCTCATCAACTGGAAGGAACTGCTGCTGAGTGATGGGAGAATTACTGTGCTGCCCATGAAGCCCCACATGAGAGAACCTGGAATGAGTTCACTATAGCTTTTTGTCAGTACCATGTAGCGCAAGGGATCATAGAATTGAAGAAAGACAAATTTAGGGATATGGCTGAGTACCTGAATAAGTTTACATAACTTGCTCACTGTGCACCTGAAGATGTTGCCACTGATAAAGCAAGACAGTCTCCTTTCGTGAAGGGACTTAACTCTGGACTGCATGTTGAGTTAATTACCCATACCTTTTCAGATTTCCAAGAGTTAGTTAACAAGACCCTTATTCTGGAGGATGGTTCAGCAAGGAAGTCGCCAAAACCAACAAAGGTTGAGAGTTGCGCCTCAACAATTTGCTAGGTTTCAGTCTCAAGACATTCAAGACGTTGTCCCATGCACCATGTCTATCTGGTCCAGATTTCCAAACACCTATTCATGTAAATGCTACACCAAGAAGAATTCAACAGTCCTCGATCAAGCGTTGTTTAAGCTGTAGAGAGCCGAGACATTTTGTCAACAAGTGTGCCTCGAGAGGAGTTGTTCCTCCTGTTTGTTTCAATCTTGTTTTTACAACAGCAAAGGTGTAACATCCCAAAATTTGGGTTTTCAAAAATCTTTTGTTTAGTTCATCTTTCCAAAAATCCCCGCTGATTTTCCCGCTTTAATAAAGCTTAATCTGGAATTTGCTAATGCTAAAACTATTTAATTTGACTAATATAAACTTCAATTAAAATAAATTTAGTTTTATTTGAGTTCATTGTGCTTCAATGAATTTTCTGTAATTTTTTGATATTTTTCGGAGTTCGTTTGCTATTCATTTGGAAATTAATTTAAATTAAGTCTTTTGTTAAATTTAATTAAATACTGTAAAATTTTAAATAAATTTTGCTTAAAAATATTTTATTTGAGCTCCAAATGTCTTAAAATATTTTCTAGAATTTTTCTGGTATTTTTATTGCTATAAATGAATTATTTTAATTTCTGGAATTATTTTCATTCGGAAATTGGATTGAATCCACGTGGAAGCTCCAGACCCGGCCACGTCATCGCCCAGCCGCAGCCCTCCGATTCCCATCCGACGCACCACAATGCGCCACGTCATCGTTTACTGTTCATCGCGCGCAAGGTGTTCGATCCGATCCGTTTTCAATATAAATCCGGTTTTTCTTCGTGTTTCCTTGTATGGCACGACTCCCTACCCTATATAAGTGTCCTAAGACCCCTCCCACGCAACCCCTAATCCCCAGAGCACCTCTCAAACCCTAAAAACCGCAGCCATCCTCTTCCCGTGCGCCGCCCTCGTCGGCCTATATTTGCGTCGCGTTCCCCGTTGTTTTGTCGAGTTTTCCTGAAATCCTCTAACATCTTCTCGTGCCTTATGGTCCAATCTACCTATCCACAAAATTTGGTGCAGTTTTATCAAGCAAATCAAAAGTTATGGTCGTTCCAAACTCCAATCTTGCCGTCGCCTGTTCTCCTTTGTTTTTGCGAATTTGACCGTGAAATTTTTTCTGTAGACTCATCTTGATGTACTCTACCTGGTGCTCACCCTAACTCAAGGTTTGGTCTGCAGGATTTCTGCAGAAAATTCGATCTTCCCCGATCAGACTGCGGTTGTACAGCTGAAAACTTCCTCGTAAGTTCCCTGTTGATCCAGAAGGTAAAACTCCGATCCTTTCACATCATATTGTGCCTTAGGGACCCAGACTGCTCTCCATAAAATTTGGTTAGGTTTCATCCATTATTTTAATAGTTATGACCATTTGATCTATTAGCTTTAGCAGCCGTTCATCGGTAGTTTGTGATTTGTCCATTGTGGTGACACCAAATCCGCTTATACCGTTGAGCTCGTCTCGCCGCGTCGTGGTGCTCACTTCCCCTTTGTTGTTCATTCAACCGAAAATTTTAATACTCGTTAGTCGCCGCCTTTCGTCAGTGCCGCGCGCCGTCTTTTGCCGTCAACCATCTTAGTTCACCTTGGTCGTGTCGTCATATCAAGTAGGCCATCATTCTCTGGTTTTCCCATCTTTAGAGTTCATTTGGTCTTCGGTTGCCATCAATGCCATATTCTAGAATCTACCCGTCGTCTTCGATCTAGCCCCTTTCATTATCGGATCTTGTTTCGGTTAGCCACCCTTGGAAATCTTTTATCGCAGAGCCAACCCTACCTATCCTATCCCTATACCAAGTGGATCTATCCGCGATTTATTCCTCTCAAACCCTAACTTAACCTTGTGTCCAATCTGTCGTTGACGATGCATCATGTCATGTAAACCTCGCAACTCGCAGATCAATCCTGAGCCATATCATATCCTTGCTACCATATCATTGTACCATCAATCGACATCTTATCTTTGCATGAGTGTCATGTCGTCGCTTCGCTATCATCGCATGTGTGCATGCACGCAAAAGCCCTAGTGCAATATCATCATCCTCTCCATCACCTTATTGTAATCCAACCCCATCACCTATGAGTTTAGCCTTGTCTTCATTTCCTCACTGCCTTATCATCGTCAAGCCTCTTGATCGACGTATGACTGATCTCAAATCGAATCGCATGAATGTCAACCCCTTATCCATGTCCTATTCTTGAAAATCTAATCTGCCATTGACATAGAAGTCATTCGTGGACTTGGTCGATAGACCATTGGCCATATGTCATATCCTTGTGCCATATCTAATCTATTAGTCTATCTTTCTTTTGTTTGACTGTGTATCTGTTTGGTCAACAAAAGTCAGCATTGAGCATCAGTTTAGTTCATTGTGAACTAACATATCTTTATGGACCCGGTTTATAGATCGAGAGCCCATATGTCATTGTCTATCCAATCAAGATAATAACTTCAGAAGAAATATTCTTTGGAATATTATTCTTTCTTTCTCAGTTATCAGTCTTTTCCTTTTCGGTGTATTCTGAAAGCTCGTTCTCTTTTGTCTAATCTATGATCTAATCCATTCAAGTTCCTAAATTCATCTATGCTTTTGTGATCTAATACTACCTGTTCCCAATTTGGATTTTATTTCATTTATCTTTTAAGTTGGTTTGTATTGCTTCTTCTTAATCGTTAGACGCATCGTCCAGAAGTTGTTCTAAGGAGCTGAAGATCAAGAAGATAAAGATTGAAGATCGAAGATCAAGAATCAAAGATAAAGAGTAAAGAACAGTCAAAATCACAAGGGCCAGGCAAGTTGTGCTTTGATCATGTTGAACCCATGTTTATAAAATTACTATATTTGTTTTACCCTATTGCATATTATTTCAAGTATACAATTGTTCAAATTAAATTGGGACTTAGCTATTATACCAATTTGATCTATACCCTACCTTGCCAATTTACGCAATGATCTAATTGTCACCCTAGGATGGTTAATTAATAGTTAGTTAATATTGCTAATCAACATGGGCTGGTTAGACTGTCGTAGATGGCTTATCCATGCCATGTCATCTCATGTGTTGAATCATCACTGATTAATCTTGACTAATGGAATATGGAACAATGTTATGAACTTATGTGTCATGTGTGGTCACACAATGAGATTGCGTTGTGGTGACGAGTGGATGTCACGCAACGAGGTTGACTTGTTGATAGCATGTGGTGCTTGGTAATCAACTGGGGTGGTAATGATTTAGATTGGGGCATGTGGCGAGGGGCAGTGTGCCAAGGTGGGCCAGATTTGGCAGAGGGTATGTGGAAGTCTTGCCCTAGTCACCCTAAGGACTTAACCTTGCAAGCCTTTGACCTGAGTCTTACTTGCAACCACACGTCTGGAATGGGACAGCCTAGCCAACTAATTTGTGATGTCTAGATTTGATGCATCGCTGTGGTGTATAGTGAGTTCCGGGTGTACGGGTAGACTCACATGGCGCAAGAGGGGGGCTCGAAGTGTGGTAACCAGTCCCTTCCATGTTGAAACCTCAGCGAGCAGTACAGGGTCTAGACAGAGCATTGTAAAGGCATTGCCATGATTACCCTGCCGGCACACCAAAGGAAGTGTGCTAATAGCTTGGCAACAAGGGACGATCATGTCGTGTGGGTAAAGTGCATAACCTCTGCAGAGTGCAAAATCTATTCGAATAGCCGTGCTCGCAGTATTGAGCAATGCTCGGGAATTACAGTCAAGGGTTAGACTTTTGTTAAACAAAACTTATTGGGATGGCAGGATGCCATGGAAAGTGGAAATTGACTTAGGATTGAAAACTTGGTTTACTTCAGAAATGTTGAATCTATCTATTACTGTTATTTGTTTTACAGTCTTTACAATCTATTTATTATATTTGCTCATAAATGCTGCTTATTGCAAAATAGCCATAATAGTCTTTTCCTTTGGAATAAGCCTTGCATATAATTACATAGAATTGCATTCTATGCACAACTTGTTGAGTGCTTTATGTACTCACCCCTTGCAACACACAAAATCATCAGTTGAGGAGAAGACTACAACTTCGAAGGAGGAGAAGTTCCACGAGGAGGCGAATATCTAGGAGTTGAACCTTGTCAGTTGCCTGTGGTTTTTTTGATGGGATTCTTCGACGTTCTTCATTCCACTGCTGTTTATTTATTTTGAGTTGAAGCCACCAAGGCCTCACAAGTGTAAGTTTGACCTTAAGGTTGTTCAATAGTTCTATATTAATAGATGAAGTCTTTATTTATTATTCCGCTGTGTATGATTGTGATATTTCATCTTTGTTGAGACTGTGTGCACTAGCGTGATCCTGGACTAGTGCTGAATACACAGAGGGTCCGGATTTGCAAATTCGGGTCCTGACAAAAGGTTATGTGTTAAGAGTGAATCATAAAACAAGTCAAACTGGAACTACGCCGCAAGCAACAGTGTAAGGTTGAGTCTATCACATCACCATCTTTGGAGCTCAGCATGCATCAGATTTTGTTCTGGGTAAGTTTCTGGTTAACTCAACACTCGCAACAATTTTATTTGATTCTGGAGCTTTACATTCATTAATTTCTCGAGCTTTTGATGTTGAAAATGGTTTGGATGTTATGAATCTTAAGTGTATGTTATTTGTCCAATCACTTGGATCCGAACTCCGACCTTATCTAGATTGTTTAGGAGTTAAGATGGATATTGTTGAGATAGAGTTTTTGGCAAATCTCATCATATTGGATATCCATACTTTAGATATTATCCTTGGAATGGACTAACCGTCCAAGTAGAAGGCTGTTTTGGATTGTGGTTGAAGAGCCGTGTCAGTTGATAGCCCAAAAGGCGATAAGGTAGAATTTCAAATGACTGTAGTTCGTGATGGTCAGTTATTGGTAAAGAGTGTGAAAGCTGTCGGTTTAGAGGATATGCCTGTTGTCGGAGAATGCCCAGATGTTTTCCTTGAGGATATGCCTTGTATGCCGCGATATCATGATATTAAATTTGTTATTGAGATGGTGCCTGGTACAGCTCCAATAGCAAAGAGACCAAGTTCGTCACCACGGGGAGCGCCCATCTTGTTTGTTAGGAAGAAAGACGGAAGTTAATGGATGTGCATCGATTCTCGCGCACTTAATGAAGTGATGATAAAGAATAAATTTCTGTTACCTAGGATCGATGATTTGTTTGATCAGCTAAGAGGAGTTGGAGTTTTCTCCAAGATAGATCTTTGATCAAGATATCATAAATTGAAGATGCGTGCTGAGGATGTCCCCAAGACTGCATTCTCTACAATGTATGGATATTATGAGTTTACAGTTATGTCCTTTGGATTGACTAATGCCCCTGCATATTTTATGAGCGTGATGAATAAGGTTTTCATGGAATACTTGGATAAGTCCGTAGTTGTGTTCATAGATGACATTCTTGTCTACTCCAAGTCAGAGCAAGAGCATGCAAAGCATTTAAGGTTAGGTCTTGAAAAGCTGTATGCCAAGTTTAGCAAATATGACTTATAGAAAAAGGAAGTTGAGTTCCTTGGACATGTTATGTGAAGGACAATTGGAGGTCCATCCATATTTGTGATGAGTATTTGATTTTATTTGAGCAAGATGTGCTCAGGTTTGAGTTTGATTTAATTTGGAATTTGAAGCAATTTGAGTCTTCTCCTGTTTTTGCGGTTGTATCGGCCAAGACGAACAAAAATGAATTTTAATTTGTGGACTGTGATGAATCTATTGCATATCATTGTGGGCATTGCTATGTGAGGTATTTCCTTGTTTTTGATGAATCTATTGCAGATCTTAAAAAAAGGTTTTTGTGGCCTAGTATGAAGCGTGGATTTGCCAAACATGTTGCTTTGTGTGATGTGTGTCAAAGAGTGAAGGCATGCATCAAAGGCCAATTGGATTGTTACAGCCATTAAAAATTCTAGGGTGGAAATGGGAGCAAATCGATATGGATTTTTTACCGGTATGCCTAGAACTCAGAGCATATATGATTCTATATGAGTCATTGTGGATCGTTTGACAAAAGTTGCTTATTTCATTCCAATTAAAACTACTTATATTGGAGATCGCTTGGAAGAGTTGTATATGTCAAGGATTATTTGTTTACATAGAGTGCCAAAGAAGATAGTGTCAAATAGAGGTACCCAATTTACTTTCAGATTCTAGAATAAACCGCATGAAGCAATGCAAACTAGTTTGAATTTTAGTACCGCTTATCATCCGTAGACATATGGTCGGACTGAAAGGGTCAATCATATTTTGAAAGATTTGATATGAGCTTGTGATCTAGCTTATGCTACTTTATGGGATAAAAGTTTGCCATATGTACAATTCAGCTACAATAACAATTATTAGGCGAGTTTGCAAATATCACCATTTGAAGATTTATATTGTCATTCCTATCGTACTCCATTGAATTGGAATGAATTAGGAGAGTGTCTTGTCTTCGGGCCTGATGTTCTAAAGGAAGTAGAAGAGCATATTGCTATGATCAAAGAAATATTGAAGATAGCCCAGTCAAGGCAGAAGAGCTATGGTGATAATCGCTGAAGGGAATTGTGTTTCAAACCTGAAGATTTTGTGTATCTTAGAGTTTCCCTACTTAAAGGAGTCGAAAGGTTTTACACCAAAGAAAAGCTTGCCTCAAGACTTGTTGTTCTATTTAAAATCTTGAGTCGTAGAGGAGAAGTTGCTTATCAGTTGGAGTTGCCTTGGTCATTGGTAGGAGTGCATGATGTCTTTCATGTCTCTGAGCTTAAGAAGTGTCTTTGAGTGACAACGGAGAAGACACCGTTAGAGTCAATTGAGTTGCAAGAAGATTTAACTTCTAAGGAGCAACCAATTAAGATTTTGGATGTTACTAATCATAAGACCAGAAGCAAATCAGTTCATTTTTGCAGAGTACAATGGAGTAATCATTTGGAAAGTGAAGCAACGTGAGAGCGCAAGGAGGATTTGAAATCAAAGTTTCCTACCTTATTTCTATAGTTTGCCTTGAATCTCAAGGTTGAGATTCTGTTAAGAAGGGAGGTTTATAACATCTAAATTTTTTTCTTTTAATAATTTTATATTGCCATTTATGATTTTTGAGAATTTTAGGATTTTTTGGAATTTATTCGGATTTAAAATAATATGTTTGAATTAAGCGTATTGCACATAAATATTTAAATCTGTACAAAGTTCAAAAAATCTTTTGTTAAAAATCTTTTGTTTGAGTTCTACATGTTTCAAAGTATTTTATAGAATTTTTCTGGATTTTTTCTAAGCATTTTTACTATTTATTAGGACCTATTTTAATTTTATTAATTATTTTATTATGAAAATCCTTGAAAAATCGGGTTTTGGTTTTTGGGCCGAAACATGGTCGATCCATTCTTACTCAGCCTTGCCCGACCCAGCGCCCCGGTCGCTTCATCGCCTCGACCTAGCCTAGCCACCAGCCCACTTCTGCCAAACCCTAATCGCCGTCTCCATCTTGGAGACGCGTCGCCGTCGCAGAGTCCGGCTCAAACACGTCACCTGGGGTCTTTATATCCCTGAGGATGCCCGGATTCGAGATCCCGTGTTTTGACACCCCGTTTGCCCTAGCTACTTCCGCCCGAGACGCCGCTGTTCGAGCTCAAGAGGTCGTTGGAGTTCGTGAGCATCGCCGCCTTGATCTTTTACTCGGATCTCGCTCTTAGTTGTGTCTCTATTGAAGCCTAAGGAATCTCCTGGTTGGTCATGTTGCGTGCTACCAGAATCATGAAGTTTCGATCAAGATATGTCGTCTTCCGCGACTTCTCGAGTCATTGTCTTCGTCTCTGTTGAAGCGGCACCTCTGTTCTCGCCGGAGTTCATTGGGGATGAACCCTAGCCGTGGTGGCCGCCACGTCAACACCATATCGATGCCATGTCAGTCTTAGCCCCCGAATTGTGGTCTACATGTTAGCCGAGTTGGTCTTGTGGACTCGGTCTATGGACCAAGGGCCCACCTTCTAGTCTAATGGATTTCCCGATTTATTTTAATTTCAAAAATTTACCGCTGATATCAACGATGATATCATAAATCAAATTTTCTTTTAAAAAATAATTCAAAAAATTCGTAATTTCTCTCTTTCTGTATTTTTTATTTATTTGAATATTTTGAGAGCCTGTTCTTCTTTATATGAACTCCGATTGAGGTGATTTAAATTTATAAATTCAATATCTATTTAATAATGAATTTTATTTAATTTTTAGATTTTATTTTTTCTCTGTTTTGTATTTATTTGGTGTTTCTCTCTCCATTCGCGTAGACGTTGAAGTGCCCAGAGCTTTCGAGGTGTAAGTGTTGACTCAAACCTAAGGTCCAGACCAAGATCATGACTTATTCCAAGGAAAGTTGTGCTTTGATCATGTTAAACCCAGTTTTGCAAATGCTATGTTGTTTTAAATTACCGAATGTTATTTTATGCTTAGAATTGTTTTCAATTAATTTGGGATTTAGCTATTCAACCCAATTGGTTTATACCTACCTTGTCATTTGTACGCCATTATTTTTTGTCACCCTAAGATGGAGAATTATTAGTTGGTTGCGGATAGGTGCCAATGTGGGTTGGTTAGATCATGTGTAGTATGCTTAGCCTTGCCACATGCAATTGATATCTTTTGAAAGTGCAAATTCAATTTGACTAATAGAAAGTAGAACATGTTAATGAAAGGGTGTGTCATATGTTGAGTTGTTGATGGCTTGTGTTGCACAATAATCAACTAAGGTGGTAAATGATTTAGATTAGGGCAAGTGGCAAGAGGCTGTGTGCGAGGGTGGGTCTGTATGACATTTGGTTGGTGTTGTTGGATGTCTTGCCTCGGTCAATTAAGGAATTAACCTTGCAAGCTATTGAACTGGGCTAATCGTATAACCATGTGTCTATTATGGGCAGACCTAACTTAGTAAATTACCGAGTCTTTACATGTGATTTGTCAAGAGGATAAGCAAACTGTGTGTGCGGTTAGAAAGGGTGTGTGTACAGTGGCCTCACATCATAAACATTGATTGTTTCTAGTCCAACGATTAGCCCCTCTTATTCTTCTTGTGTGTGCAGGAAGGAATAGTGAGTTCAGGCTTACCGGGAGAGTCTATATATGTTCGGATAGAGTTTCCAAAAGGTTTTGTTATTGTCTTCTTAGTCGCACGTCAATGGGTACGTGTAATGGCCGATAGTATAAGATTGATCACATCTTGTGGGTAAAATGTATAACCTCTGTAGAGTGTAAATCTATTCAAATATCCATCTCCCCGGTTTTAGACAAAACTTGGGAATTTCAATCATGGGTTAGATTTTATAAAATAAAACTTGGGAAAGGAGGCTGTGTGCCATTGGAAACATTGGAAATTGTTTAGGGATATGTGCCAGTTTACTTGAGAAATAGCTTAAAGTTATTTATTATTATTATTTATTTTATGGTCATTTCAATCTATTTATTGTATTCAATTGTAAATATGACTTTATTGCAAAATAACCATATTAGCCATTCTTTTGGAATAAGCCTTGCATATAGTTATATTAGACTTATATTCTGTGCAAAACTTGTTGAGTGCGTTATGTACTCACCCTTGCCGCAACAAAATCGCCAGTTGAAGAAGAGTCTACACCTGCTATGGAGGAGGAGTACCAGGAGGAGGCGAGTTACTAAGGGCGAACCTTGTTAGTTGCCTGTGGCATATTGATGGGTTTTTCTACGAAGTTTCTATTCTGTTGCTATTTTGTTTCTTACAATTTATGCCTTGTGCGGCATAATAATGTAAAGTCAACTATAAGGTTAATCTACTGTCTTATATCTAATAAATAGAATCTTTTATTATGTTTTTGCTGTGTATGATTGTGATATTTCATCTATGTTGCCACTGTATGCACTAGTGTGATATACATAGAGGGTCCGGATTTGCATATTTTGGTCCTGACACCTGTCATGTCACCATTGCCCCCCCATGACAAGGCTTACACCATTATATTGGCAACCGTTATTCCCAACACCTTGGTGATGTCACCCTTTGAGCAAACCTACCTGATTTCCTGTATTACTATAGACTTCTAATGTGTAAAGCTAGACCGGATAACTTAGTCCATTAAGGCTACCCCATAATAGCACTTGTGGTTGCACTGATTATCTTGGATTATACAACACTACGTTTGGTTCTTACTTCGACCCAGGCGAGAACACTCCCCTTACACTACTACAAGTCTTTCCCTTGCACATCTTGCTATTGCCATAACTTGCCCGCATCAAACTATAGTTTTATTTTCAATTTTATACAAAACAATCCACAACCTTAATTCCCATCATGTCCAAAATTTCCATTCATAATGAATAACATATTAGGTCATGTGTTATCCCATTTCTAAAGCATGACTAAGAAAGTACATATATATATTAGAACATACCAAAATTGATATTATTATATGTCTAAGCCTAACTTAGGGTTATCAAGGATGTCATGTCAATATTTATTAAGGAAATTTCTTGAAATAAGGATTATACCCACCAATACCGCAATATAGCTCATTTACTGAAATTAACACATGCATACATAGATTTAGCAAAACAATATAGCTTAAGTGAAATAGTGGGGTCACCATGGTCAAAAGGGGTGTTTGCCTTGCCTCCTCACAACCAATCTACCCATCATCGCTATGTTCATAATCTGATAGTGCCTCGTAGTAGCTGTCCTTGGCACTACTACAGAAAAGGTCATCACAGACAGTTCAGAATCGTCATCACAGACGGTTTTCTGAACCGTCTGTAACCATGTGTCAGTGATGTTATGGAACATATCACAGACGGTTTCAAACTAAAACCGTCTGTGATATGCAAGCATCACAGACGGCTTTTACTAAGAACCGTCTGTGATAACAAACTATCACAGACGGTTTTTACTAAGAACCGTCTGTGATAACAACTATCACAGACGGTTTTTACTATGAACTGCATGTGATGTTACTTTTGGAAACAAAAAAAATATCATCACGTATAGATGATATTTCTGTGATCCAGCTGCTCTGTGCTAGTTCAGGCATAATGGAAGAGCTATTGGATGTGAGATATCCCATGTCACTGCTCTAAAGAACTTGAAAACACAAAATCGACGAAAAAAACTTCGGAGGCCGTTTTGAGGCCCTAAACAACGTTTTTTAGAGATCGACATTTTTTTGGAGCCTCGCGTGTACTTCTAATGTAGCCCCTGATTTCAAATCAAACTTTTCGTTAGCTTTAAAATGAGCACAAGAACGTCGCGATCGGAGCTCGTATGCAACAGTTATGGCCGTTTTACCGAAAGGTGCACGGTTCGAAAACAAAAACGCCGCAACATCAAGACTACAAAAGAGAAGAGAAGAGGGAAAGGAAGAGGAAGAGGAGAGGATGAGCTATAACATTTAGTTGAACGATTTGAACACCATACTTACCAAACATTCGAAGAGGAGAGGAAAAGGAAGTGGGAAGTGAGAAGTGAGAAGAGAGAAGAGAAGAGAAGAGAAGAGAAGAGAAGAGAAGAGGAGAGCAGGAGAAGTGAGAAGAAAGCAGCAGGAGAAGAGCCGCGGGTTGGTATTTTAAAGGAAGTCGAAAACGAGACGAGCGGGAAGTTCAAATTTGGTGAGAGCGTGAAAGTTGAAATATTATCACAGACGGTTCTGTCTGGATAAACCATCTGTGATGTGGTTTATCACAGACGGTTATTATAACGAACCGTCTGTGGTAAGTCGTTGACGGTTTTATTATAAAACCATCTGAGATAATACATGATATCACAGATGGTTTTAGTTAAAAACCGTCTGTGATATTGATGTATATCACTGGTAGTTTTTGAAAAGTACCGTCTGTGATAATGTTACTGATGGTTGCAATATAGAACTGTCAGTGAGTTCATCGTCACACCGTCTGTGATGAAGCGTCTAATATAAGCCTTTTTGTAGTAGTGTGGCCTCATTCATTCCACCAAGGCTTCGATCTGTTCTCCTTTGTCTGCAATGCCTAATGGCTCATGTACCTCCGGCAAGGCAAGATCTACAACCTCGGCTTCCACAAAGTCGTCACCGCCTCCCACATCTTGGGTCATTAAGCATGTGTGGCCGTTGATCGACTCCCCAACTTCTTCAACTTGATGACCAATGGCCTCCTCGTGTCTCATAGGACAAAGCAACTTTCTCAAATGCTTGGGTCAGTAGTACTAGAGTCCATTCTTGCCTCTTCACCAATCATACATACGAGATTCATGACTTCGGCTCCTTCAATTCTACTAACTCCTAGTACATGCATTTCCATGCATGAGTACCAACACATTGCAACTTCAGATCATGTAACGAATGGTCCAACGAGAGCAGGTGGTACAACCAACTGATAACAGTGCCCCAGGGATGCTGCTCCACACGTGACAAGCTAGGCCATCACATATGGAAAATGACCCAATTCAACCCCTTTTGGACCCATATGTATAATCCCTTCTCCATATTGTATTTTAAAATGTACTCGCTCATCCATACCCGTCGAGCATTTCATCAAAAGTTATTATTTGAATGCAACAATGTCAATCCATTAACCAAATTCGTAGTAAACCTAATACTATCATGACTATTTCTCCAAAAATGAGAACCCATCAAATTGTATGCACGAAAAGAACAAAATCATAACTAGTTTTTTGGACCAAACATTCATGTCATGCCCCAACATTTCCATTATCTATTCATTTACATCAAAAATAATATATTACACATTTCTCTACTTTTCTTCCTTTTATGCTACATATTTCAGATTTTTGCTTCTTAACGACTTTAGTGTTATAATTTTTTACTAAAATTTAATATTGCAATACTCTAGAGAGTATTTTTTTAAAAAAATTCTACACTATGTCAACAACACCCCTAAAATTTTTAGAATTTTTTGAACTACATTGCCCATTTTCAAAAATGACAGTACAATTCTACATTGATACAATAGGAGAGTGATATCTAAAATTGTCCGGATTAATCCCAGCTGACTGAATTCGTATTTCAAAATTGTCCTAAGCTCTAAATATATTTGATCCGTTTTCTTCTCTAACTACAGTACTATATTTGTACAACATAATATAACTAATTGTGAGCGTGTTGTAGTACGCACGTGAGGCAGACAATTGATTTCTCCCATACAATGTTTGTCTGAGAGAGTTGCATAAAGGGTGTGCTGCCTACACGAACTCATTGTTATCACAATTGCTTTGTTTTATTAGATCATTATTATTATCATCCCCAAGATTTAGTAATGCAGGTGATCCCAATACCTTATGCCGTGTCTTTCATCATACAAATTATGACCTCTTTAGTGTTACAATTATTGTTGCTTTAGTAATAAACTACTCCTCCAATCAGATATATATATATATATATATATATATATATATCCTTTTTGATGCGCGTACTCAAAAATTTTAAAACGTTGACTACCAATATTTTTTTTTAAATATTTATAGTGAATACATGAAAATCATATGTATAGATTTGTCTCAAAAAATACTTTCATGACATTATAATTTTATTATGCTTATAATTATATGACAATATAGATTTTGGTCAAAATTGCATTTTGGGACCATGTCAATGTCCAAAACAATATGTATTTGTGACTAGAGGGAGTCGTTCTTTGTTATTATCATCATAATTACCTCCTCGATGATATTATAATTGCAGTGAAATTAATAATTTTTCGAAAGCAATAGAACAATCCACGCACCCATGAGGGATTGATATGAACTTTGGAGTACTATGAGAGAAATTGCTATAATGAGATCGTGCACTTTCGGTCATCAGCTAACTGGATAAATTCTATAATCGTTAGTCATACTGAGAATTGAGTACTTTTAGGACACTTCAATTTCTACAAATCAGTTGAAGAAATAAACAGGCCAGGTAGTAGTCTCCATGAAATATTTATTTTCAATTCAATCATCAGCAATTTGGGTTCGGTTGAATTACCAATTAAACGGAGAATATTCACATGGAGTAATAAGCAAGATATGACTTTACTTGGATAGGTAGAATTGTTTTTCACAAGAAAGAATTGGACAATATCATACCCCAATACTTTGGTGAAGGCCCTAGCTAGGGACACCATGGATCATATACCTCGTGTGGTGAATATTGATTCCAATGTTCTGTTGGAAAACTACTGGGGTTGAACATCGTGGTTTTATGGAGGTAGTCAAGACGTGATGGAATGCTCTGTCCAATGCAAACAACAGTATCACAAAGCTAACGGCTAAATTCCAGCTCTTAAGAAATCTATCACACTTCTTATTCGAAACTACAACATGGTTATTGCCTTTATGGATAGCCGGAAGAACAACGAACTCTTAGCTGACCCCAATGGAATTTCAGGAAAATAATTAGAAGTCATCTTCAGCGATTCCTGTATCAACAGGAATACTGAAAAAAAGAGATGTACAACCAGATGGGTAAAATTTGATTAGGAGAACACTAAATGTTTTTCATGCTCTTGCCACCGTTCGTTACCAGCGTAATTCTATTCAGCAAATAATCTCCGAAGAAGGATGAGTGATAGACCATCATGAAAAAGCTGCGGTACTTTGGCAATCTAATACAAACAGAGTGGGTATCTCAAGTGGATGCGAGCGATCATGCACTGTGATCTATAACAAATTATTGAAAAAGTTGATGGCTAGACGTTCTTACATCTCCCTTTTCCAGAAAAGAAATTGATGATATTGCCATGAACATGCCAAATGAAAGAAAGGAAATTGATGATATTGCCAAGAACATGCCAAATGACAAGTACCCTGTTCCAGAAAGCGTCAATGTGTGGGAGTATCAATTTACAAGATTTCTATGATATCTGTGAGAACTTCCATGCTGGCAAGGTGTCGTTACAGAGTATCAGCTCATCTTTATCACAGTAGTGCCAAAATTTACCAGAGGGAGAGAGACTATCGGCCGATTTCTGTACTAAACCTCTCTGAAAATGCTCACAGAAATACTTGAAGACGCACTGGAGCAAGTAATTCGTCAGCTTGAGTGTACCAATCAGTTGTGTACATTTGCATTCGAATACCTGCATCACTGCCATCACTCTAGAAAAGAGATAATTATCTTGCATCAGTGTCATCAATCTAGAAAAGAGATAATTATATTAAAGCTTGATTTCGCGACAGCTTTTGATACGGTCGAACAGAATGCTATTTGTCGGGACCCGAATATGTAAATCCGGACCCTTTGTGTATTCAGCACTAGTCCAGAATCGCGCTAATGCACATAGGCTTAACATAGATGAATATCACAAACATACTCAACGATATCGTAATAAAGACTTCATCAAATTAAGTATAATTTATTTGACGACCTTATGGTCCACCTTACATGAATATGCCATGCAGGGCTATGACTGATAAATAAAGAAACTATAGCAAAAATAAATTATTCGTTGTAACCCTTCAATTTACCACAGGCAACTGACAAGGTTCGCACCCTAGTTGTCCACTTCTTCCTGAAACTCCTCAAAAGTAGGCGTAGCCTCCTCTCCAACTAGTGATGTTTTGTGGCAAAGGTGAGTACATAAAGCACTCAACAAGTTGTGCACAGAATGCAAGTCTAATATACTATATGCTTAGCTAATTCCAAAAGAATTGCTGACATAGTTATTTTGCAATAAAGCAGCATTTATAAAAGAATAGCACAAATAGATTGAAATGACAGTAAAACAAATAATAACAATAAGTAAATTTCTCAGTAATTTCCCAAATAACAACCTTAAACCAATTCTATCCTTTCATAAGCATACAGCCTCCATTCCCACATTTGTTTTAATAAAAACTATCTCTTGACTGTAATCACCGAGCAATGCCCAATACTGCGAGCACGGCTATTCAAATAGGTTTGACACTCTGCAGAGGTTATACACTTTTCCCACAAGATATAACCATACACCACAAATACGAGTGATTATAACAAAGCATATTCAATGTTTTGTCTAAACCTAGTACTACCCACTAAGGTTTCAACACTGTTGCAGCGGAAGAGCAAGGACGACATCTCGGTCCAAGGAACACACAACCAAGGCCTTGACGCCAGATATGCCCGACAAGGTGGATCCTTCTCCGGAGGAACTCTAGAAGCTCTCAGCTCACTGGAACTTCTCCAGAGGAGCTGAATTGGCATCCTCTCTTCTCCATCGGTATGGGGTGTCGGTGGACGCCCGTTCTTCTCCGAACTGTTTCTTTCTTCTGATCATGTTTTCCAGATTTGCTTTTGATCTCAATGAGCTCTCTGTTAACTTGGTTCTTGCTACTGTTCTTCGGGGAGATCCAGCTAGTTTCACGTCAAAAAAGCTTATGATTATGGATTTTGTCGACGATCGGGACCGTCAACCGCAGAAGAAAGAAAGGGGGAGCAAGGTGTATGCTTGGGAGCGGGACCCGAGGCCACGCTCGTTCGGGGGCTTCAAGCGTCGCGGGAAGGTCATCCAAGAAAGGATGTCGGACACGGGGATTTATACTGGTTCGAGCCCCCAAGGTCGGGTAATAGCTCTACTCCAGTTTTGCCCTACGGCTAAGGGTGTATTAGCAGCTCTGTGGAAGAGTACAAGGACGGGGCCCGAGCAAGAGCAGGGGCCACGTCGTTCTTGGTTGTTGGTGTCACGAGTCGGGGGTTGCCCTTGTCTCGTGGTTGCTCTGTTCTTTTCTTCATTGTTCTGTTGTCTCTCTTCCTTCCGTTGGGGTGACCTACTGCTTTTGTAGCCCTCGGGGGACCTTGCTGCTTGGTCCCGAGGCTGACTTCAGGAGCCCGTGGCGATTTGACGGAGGCTCAAAAGTCGTCGCTAGCCGTTGAGAGTTTGACGGGAACCGTTGAGATCTTGACGGGAGCTGTTGAGCCCTAGTTCCCACGCAGGGGAGAGTTTTACATAAGATAAAAATAGAAATGTTACAGATGTCCCATTCCTTGGTGCCTGCGGGAGCGTTGAGGTCGAGGGCGAGGCGTTGAGGTCGAGGATGCCTACCCCTGTGGCGGTGCCTGAGCTCGAGCTCGTTAGCCACGAGCCCGACCATTGAGGGGGCATCATCTTGGTCGGGAGTGAGCCCCTTGGTCTGCGGAAGGCTATCACGAGGCCGGGGGGATGCTTACACGTGGTGAGAGTACCGATCCTCGACAGCTAGCCCCCGAGGCTGAAGGGATGGCCTTGAAGCTTGGGGCGGCCTTAAGTCTTATTGTTTTTTGAGAAGGGGTCGACCTTTTAGCCGAGCACGGCAGCCCCCGAGGCCGACCTTGCACATCGAAATCCTCCGAGGACTTCTATCGTGGTCGTCCCGAACTTGTCCTTTTGTCTTTGCGTGATTGAAATGCGGATCACGCCCAGGAGGCGTCTGATTTTCGCCGCCTCGGGTTCCTGCGGCGGATTCGAGTAGACGGTCCGTAACGCCTCGTGTCCTGACGTGACGGGCGGCATACACGGGAAGTGACGCCTCGGGTCCCCGGGCGGGATTTTGAGGAGACGCGACCGTGGCGCTTCATGTTCCCTACCCGAAAACCCCGACGTGCCTTTTAAGGAGTAATTGACGCTGGCTGTCAGAGATCGTGCCCCTTTAAAAACTCGAAGCTGCATACCTCTGAAGTCCTTCACCTTCACGCTGTGTTCTTAGCCTTTCTGCTTGTCGCCCCTTTGTCTCCCCAATCTGTCTTGATCTCTCCGAGCGCCATGGCCAAGTTTGGGAAAAGTACCTAGACCACCGAGAGGATGAGGGAGCTCGAGTCGCTGGGGCTCCTGGATCCAACGACCTGGCGGCTTTCGGCGGCCGGAGAGGTCGAGCCGCACCCCCGAGAGGACGAGATCATGAGCACATAGCAATATACGCTCTTCGGGCTACGGACCCCTCAGAGCGGCTTCTTGGCTGCTGTTCTCGCGCAATGCGAGATCGAGCTTGTCAATCTCGTGCCTGTGGAATATATGAAACCAGGTATATCCATGACTGGCCCAGCGCCAACTGAAGAGAAGAAAGGCCCAGAGAGGAGGCCCAAAGGTTGTGCCCCGTGCCAAGCCAAGCAGCCGTACGGTAGGGGGCATATCTTATAAACAGTTGAATATGTATTTGGATATAGAAGATACGATTGTAATCTAAGTCGTTTATAGGGTAGATAAAGATGTAAAACTCTATCCTGTAACCGACTAGAATCTTGTAACCGATCGGAATCTGCAAACCGATCAGGACTCTGTAAGCCGCACCACCCTCGGTATATAAGGGAGAGGGCGGGCAACAACAAGGCATCATGCCATAGAGCATAGCGCACCTCATATCGCCCAGAGCACATTGCGCTTTAAGCAATCTTAGACCTAAGAGATCCACATAATCCCAGCTCACAGGATTAGGGTATTACCTCCATCGCTGAGGGCCTGAACCTATCTAACCCCTTGTCTTGTGTGACCTTCGAGTTTGAGATCTAGCGCCTGCCCCATAAATTTATTGCCGACTACGAAAGTCGACAGTTGGCGCGCCAGGTAGGGGGAGCGCTATAATCTTTTCATATAGACTCGATGGCAGCAATCGACGGATTCATTGCCACCTTCATCTCCGGCCAGGCCTTCCGCTTCAGAAGTTTGGATTTTGTCACGGATACGCGCGGAGAGCTTGTCTGCCTGGTCCAAAGCCAGATCCAATCTAGTGAAGATCAGGCGAACCCATCTCAGGTATACCGCTCTGACTCACCCAGAAAACCAGTCGGCATGGTGAAGAACTGGTGTAATTTTCGTGGCGTCTTCGCGATCGAGGAGCAGAGGACTGATCTCCATCAAGAAGACCAAGATGCTACGGAGGAAGATCGCCTTCGTAAGGGTAAGGAGGTGCAGGTGCGATCTCTTCGATCGCGCGGCCGCAATGTCCGCGAGGACATCCTGCAGTCCAGGTTTGGAGACCAATCTGTCTTCCGCACGCCAATGCAGAACATCGTCGCCTCTAAGACGCTTCTCGACACGCTGGACCCGATGATTGCATCGGACAGCCCGACGGCCCCGATCGTGGCCCAGATCAAGCCATGGTGATGACGACAGCAATCCAGCAAAATCAGGAAAAGCCGGTAAGTGAAGCGCACTCGCGCTCCCACGCGGCTACTCGTGTCGCTAGCAGTCGGACTGCAATCAGTCGGAATACCGGCAGTCGGCGCCATACGCCACCACTCGGTGATGCTCGCCAAATTATCAACCGCGACCTCCGCCAAGACATCACCGCCAGACAGCAGGAGCGGGACGAAGAAGAGCGACGCGGGCACCACGACGACTACGAGCGTTTCGTCATCGGCCGTGATCGGCGAGGTGATCAGAGGTACGACGACCGCGACGATCATAGAGACTATCATCGCCGGGGTCGGAACAACGACGACCGTCGAGCCAAGAGCTCGCCCGCCGAACTCCGCCCTGGCACGTTGATGACCATCGCCGAGCCAGGGGCTCGCCACGCCGGACTCCCCTCATCATGATGATAGTTCTATTGACGGGATCCGAGAGTTTACTCCTCTGCTACGCCGAGTGGTTTGGCCCGATGGATTCAACCCCAAGGGCATCGTAAAGTTTGACGGGGAGCGAGATCCAGAAGCTTGGCTGCAGGTATACGCCCTGGCGGTTAAGGCCGCCGGAGGCAATCAGAACGTGATGGTGAATTATTTGCCGGTCAATCTCACCCCCTCAACTCAAGCTTGACTCACAGGGTTACCGGCGAACTCGGTGGACTCCTGGAGCGATCTCTGCGAACAATTCATCGTGAACTTTCAGGGAACCTACGAGAGGCTTGGCACCCTGTGGGACCTCTACCAGCTTCATTAGAAGAAGAACGAGACGCTGAGGGATTTCATCCGGCGTTTCATGCAGGATAAGAACACCATCAGGTATGTATCTGAAGCGGTGGTGGTGGTGGCCTTCCAGAAAGGGGTAAGGGATCCTGATTTAATCAAGAAGATTTCCAGGAAACCCCCGACATCTGTGAAGGAGATGTTCACGCTGGCCGACCGCTACGCCACGGCCTCAGACGCCCTGGCTGAGCACCAAGAGTAGCGCCCACATCTGAAGAACAAAGGCGATAAGCCCGAGTCCTCCAAGCACAAAGACAAGAAGCGGAAGGGCGAAGAGCTAGTCGCGGTGGCCAAGCGCAGCCGGCCCCGAGCCATGCGGAGGGAGGCGCCCGACTACAGCACCATCATGGAAGCGATCTGTCCCTTCCACCCTAAAGGAAAGCACGCTGCCATAGACTGCTTCACCTTGAAGCACTTTGCGTGGGAGAGCAACAAGCAGCCAGCTCCAGCAAGGGACGAGGTGGCAAAGAAGAAAGACCTTCTAGACGAAGATGATTATCAAGAGCCCGAGCCCGAGCTAAACTATATTTACGGGGGCTCCACCGGATACGAGTCCAAGCGGAAGCAAAAGCTTACCGCTCGGGAGATCAATGCGGTGGAACTAGCCGCCCCCCAATATCTAAGGTGGTCCGAGGTTCCAATCACCTTCGACCGATCAGATCACCCCAACCGGTTCTACATCAGGTAAGTTCCTCTAGTGCTCGACCCGCACTGCAATGTGAGGCTCAAGAAGGTCTTAATCGATGGAGGAGTGGACTCAATGTCTTATTCTCCAAAACTTTCAACGACATGAACATTCCTCGCTCCGAAGTGAGGCCGAGCACTCACTGCTCCATGGTGTAATCCTCGAGCGTCATCGCTCGCCGGCAGATTTCTTTGCCCGTCACCTTCGGCACCAAGGACAACTACCGGACCGAGTACATAAATTTTGAGGTAGCGGATTTCGAGACGACGTATCACGCTATCTTGGAAAGACCCGGATTGGCTCGGTTCATGGCCGTCCCGCACTACACCTACTTGACGATGAAGATGCCGGGACCAAGAAGCATTATCACGGTCCGCAGCGACGTCAAGCGGTGCCTGGAGTGTGACCGAGAGAACCATGAACTTGCCAAGTTGAAGGAAGCAGCCGGCGAAAGAAAAGAAATCCAAGCAGAAGCGGTTACGTTGCAAGAAGAAGGCGACGTCCCGTCCAAGAAGAAGGCCACATCAGGAATGAAGCCTGGCGAAGGAACCAAGAGAATCAACCTCGACCCGTCCGACTCGTCCAAGACAACTCTGATCGGGACAGGGCTTGAAGGTAAATAGGAAAGCGCGCTCGTCACCTTTCTTCAAGCTAACAAAGACATCTTTGCCGGGAAACCATCCAACATGCCGGGTGTTCCTAGGGAGGTGATCGAGCACTCCTTACACGTCGACGAAAAATCAAAACCCATCAAGCAAAGGCTCCGGCGATTCGCTCCAGATCGCCGTAACGCCATCAAGCAGGAGATCACCAAGCTATTAGCTGTAGGTTTCATCGAAGAGGTGTATCACCCCGATTGGTTAGCAAATCCTGTACTAGTTCAAAAGAAGAATAAAACTTGGCGCATGTGCGTTGATTATACTGATCTCAACAAGGCATGTCCGAAGGATCCCTTTGGGTTGCCCCGAATCGATCAGGTGGTTGACTCGACCGCCGGGTGCGAAATTTTGAGTTTTCTCGATGCCTACTCAGGTTACCATCAGATTTGCCTAAAGGCGGAAAATCATATCAAGACTTCGTTCATCACGCCTTTTGGAGCCTTTTGCTATACCACGATGGCGTTCGGGTTGAAAAACGCTGGTGCAATGTACCAGCGCGTAATTCAGCGATGTTTTCACTCCCAGCTCGGACGCAACGTGGAGGCATACGTGGACGATGTTGTGGTAAAAACTTGGGAGAAGAAGGACCTTATCACCGACCTAACTGAGACATTCGAGAGTCTAAAGGCCTTCAGCATGAAGCTTAACCCCGAGAAGTGTGCTTTCGGAGTATCTTCGGGAAAACTGCTCGGGTTTATCGTATCGCAGCGAGGCATTGAGGCCAACCAAGAGAAGATCAGAGCCATATCAAATATGGAACCACCGACTTGCCAAAAGGACATCCAGCAGCTCACAGGATGCATGGCCGCACTCAGCGGGTTTATTTCTCGGTTGGGTATGCGAGGTATGCCATTCTTTAAACTCCTTAAGAAGCAGGACAAGTTTCAGTGGACTCCAGAGGCACAACAAGCGTTTGAAGATTTGAAGACCTTCCTGACGACGCCCCCGGTCATGGTTTCACCGGTGCTAGAGGAACCTCTGCTACTTTACATCGCGGCAACGACTCATGTAGTCAGCGCAGCGGTCGTCGTAGAAAGGGAGGAGCCGGACCACGTGCAGAAGATCCAACACCTGGTCTACTTCGTCAGCGAAGTCCTGAGCGAATCCAAGGTGCGGTATCCACAAGTTCAAAAATTATTGTATGCTGTGCTCCTGACGTCTCGCAAACTCAAGCACTACTTCCAAGAGCACACTATTTCGGTGATCACCTTCTTCCTAATAGGAGATATACTTCACAATCAGGAGGCCACTGGGAGAATTGCAAAGTGGGCGGTCGAGCTCGGAGCTTTCGATATTCTATTCAAGCCTCGCACTGCCATCAATTCTCAAGCGCTCGCCGACTTCACGGCCGAGTGGACAGAGCTTCAAAGCCCAATGATTACCAAGGAACTCGAGTATTGGATGATGTACTTCGATGGTTCCCTCATGCTCTGCGGCGCGGTGGCTGGTATTGTGCTCATATCACCAAGCGGGGAAAGGTTGAGGTACGTTCTGTAGATACTTTTTCCTGCATCCAACAACGCCGTCGAGTACGAGGCACTCATCCATGGGCTCCGCATTGCCATATCACTCGGTATCCGACGTTTGATGGTTCGCGGAGATTCAATGCTTGTGGTCAATCAAGTGCAGAAGGAATGGTCCTGCGTTGAAGACAGCATGGCGGCCTATTGCCAAGAGGTACGCAAGCTAGAAGGTAACTTCGACGGCCTGGAACTCATTCATGTGCTCCGTCGAGACAATGAAGCGACCGATGAGCTAGCAAAAATGGGATCTTGCCGGTCTACGGTACCCGTGGGCGTATTTGTCGAAGAAATTCATAAGCCCACGATTAGCACTCGACCAAAATCGGACGTCCTAGGAGAGAAGAGCGACGAGGCTGAAGTCTTGGTCATTACCCCCGATTGGACAATTCCGTACCTAGACTACCTGATGAAGGATGAACTACCCGAAGATCGTGTACAAGCCGAACTCTATCGCAAGAGATCCTCTGGTGTACTACGACGGTGCATATCAGAACAAGAGGGAAGAGATCTCCTCAAGGAAATCCACTCAGGAGTTTGTGGGAATCATGCGGCATCATCAACCCTAGTTTGCAAAGCTTATCATCAGGGATTCTTTTGGCCGACTGCTGTTATTGACGCAGAAGACATCGTCCGGACATGAGAAGGATGTCAGTTCTTTACGCGTCAGATGAACAAATTGGCACAGGAACTACAGACCATCCCTATAACCTAGCCGTTTGCGGTCTGGGGGCTCGACATGGTGGGACCTTTGAAGAAGGCTCAAGGCGGTCATACCCATCTCTTCGTGGCTGTTGATAAATTCACCAAATTGGTGGAGGCCAAGCCAGTCGCATCAATAACAGCAGCGAAAGCCAAAGAATTCTTCAACAAAATCGTGGTTAGGTTCGGTGTACCAAATCGAATCATCACGGATAATGGCACCCAATTTAGAAGCGGTGTATTTCAAGACTGGTGTGACGAACTCGAAATAAAAATCTGCTTCGCATCAGTAGCACACCCCCGGAGCAACGGGCAGGTCGAGCGAGCCAACGACATGGTGTTACAAGGCCTAAAGGCAAGGATTTTCGATCGGCTAAAGCCATACGCCACTGGGTGGGTGAAAGAATTGCCTTCGGTACTCTAGGGGCTGCGAACCACCTCCAGCAGAGCAACCGGGTAGTCACCTTTCTTCCTGGTGTACGGCTCGAAGGCAGTCCTCCCCACCAAGTTAGAATTCTTATCCCCACGGGTCCTGAGCTATGAAGAAGTCACCTCGGAAGAAAGCCGACTAGAAGACCTCGACCAACTTGAAGAAGCCAGGGACGTCGCAACAATCCAATCGGCAAAGTATCTCCAAGGCCTACGGCGCTATCACGGTAGCAATGTGAGGAGCCGCGCATTCTCTAAGGGAGATCTGGTCCTTAGAAAGAATCAGAAATGCGAGCATAAGTTCTCCCCAAGCTGGGAAGGCCCTTACGTCGTCGATGAAGTGGTACGCCCTGGGGCTTACAAACTCAAGCGAGAAGACAGCACGGCAATCAGCAACACTTGAAACATAGAACAGCTACGTCGTTTTTTCGCTTGAGCTTTGTAATTCAAATTGTTCCTTTATGAATGAAAAAGATTGATATTAAAGTTATTTTTTACATAATCTTCTCGAGAATTATGTGTCCGAGTGCTTCGCTCCTACGATTTTTTAGACTCTGAGACATGCGTTGCGAACCATGCCTCAGAGCCTGGGGGCTGGACTAGTCGGACACAATATGTCAAAACCACTCGGGCAAATATGCATGTTTGAAAAGATAATGCAAGAGCGAGGAAACACCTTTATATACATTCAATTTACAGGTCTAAAGTTTCTACAATGGACAAAGAGGTGTCCTTGACTTCCTCCCAGAGCTCGACGGCCCGGTCCTCATCTACGTCGTGGGCGTAGCCTTCCTTAATGGCCTCAAGATCCACTCGGGGATAAAGCGACTTGGTGATCACCAAAGCCTGGCTAGCACCATTGGTCGCTGTCTCCTTCAAGAGACTCTTGAGCGCCTCGGGGGCTCCCTCCAGCCGAGAGATGACCTGGTCCCTGCTGAGTGGCCTCTCACCCCCGGGATGAAGTGAACTCAGCAGCGGCTCAGAGGCCTCCTGAAGCTTGGTGCAAGACGTCTCAAGGGCTTCAACCCTCTCATTGAAGACGGCATACTGCGCCCGCGTTTTGAATTTGTAGTCTACAAGATAGAAACATCAGAGAAGGCAACGAAGACATAGTAGGGCCAAGTCGCCGATCATACCTTCAAGCTCCTTCTCCAATTGCGTTCTGGAAGCCTCCGCAGCTTTAAGTTGTTCTTGAAGTTTCGCGATGGCGGAATCCCGAGTTGACATGGAGATAAGAAGATCAAGAAACCAGATGATTAAATTAAAAGCACGGGGTAGCCTAGGAAATAGCTACCTCGAAGGGAGCCAACAACGTCCAGCTTCTCCTGGTACAGAGCCTTCTGCTCCTCTCGCAACGCCTGGACCTCTAACCGAAGAGATCGCTGCTCGGCCGCATGCCCGGCCTTGATACGCTCCAATTCGGCCAGATATTCCTGGCGCGTTCAAATTTCAGGGAGCATTTTCTGGAAGTATTCGGCTTTCTTTTTAGAGCGCTCCCCTATTTTCTGTAATCGTCACAGGGAAAGGTAACTACATGGTAAATGACGGAAGCAGGAAGATAGCGAGTGTAGAGAAATGCTTACCCGGGCCAGGCGCGCGCAAGCCGTGGCATGACTGTAAAAGTCATTTCTCTCCTTCTCCTCCTCCTCTGAATCGTACAGGAGCTTCAGGCCTTCCCACGCAGCTTGCATTATGAGCTGGGGGCGAGCAGGGGTCGGCGGAACTCGGAGGATCTCCTCGATCTCGAGGGACGGGCAAGAGGCCGGCTCCAGAACAGCAAGGTCCGATCCCGAAGCGGGAGGAGTCGGAGAGGGCGCCAGGGGCTTGGGAGGCACTTCGGTGACCCTGGGCGTGGCCGCCACGACGGGGACGCAAACCTCCGGGGGCTCACCCCCCACAGGGGCCCTAGACGGTGTCCTGATAGGAACATCAAGCGAAGGATCCCTACAAGGAGAACTGTCAGCAAGCTAGCGAAACAAGTCAAATAAGAGTCGATAGGGCAACAAACCTGTCGGACTTCCACATTTTCATCGGGGGCTTCTTCCGAGCGGACGGGCCGCCCCCAAAGGACTATTTCGGTGCGGCGCCGATCGGCACCGGGCTTCTCGCACGCCCGAGTCCTTTGGCGTTGACTGGCCGAGCCGCAGGCTCACAGGAGAGGAGAGCCGAAGGCGCTAGGGCCCGTGCCGATGGGTCCCGGATCTTAGGACCACCAGGCGAGCGCCGGGGCTTCGCGGGGTCTTTGGCCACCGTTTTTCCCCCCTTCTTGGCAGCGGGATCTCCCACAGGAGAGCTCGCTCGCCGCTTCGGGGAATCGCCTATGCGCGTCACTGAAGAAGGCAACACGATCTTGGAAAAGAAGATTAAAAGTGAGAAGCCATTCAAAGACGAAGACAAGAATCTATCGGCAAAGTAGCTCACCTCTGGGGGAGGATTCAACACAGAGAAGGCCTTGGGGAATCTGGTGGGCATCTCGACGCTCGGGATGAAGAAATCACCAACTCGAGCATGAATCCGCCCTCTCGTTATTAAATCAGGCAATTCCTGGGTCGGATCGTCTCGGCCCTCAAACTTAAACCCCAGGTGGTCGCGCTCCTTCAGGGGCTGAACCCGCCGAGCAACAAAGTGAATGGCCAGACCAACCCCTGTGAGGCCCCCTTCCTTCAATTTGCCAATGAGCACCAAGAGGTCTTGCACTTGATCCATGTTGCTGGCATCGCCGACAGAGGACCAAGAGGCAGACACCTTCGGTTGGCGCCTGAGGAAGGAAGGAAGAGCTGGATTAGGATTGGCATAATAAAACCACTCCTGGTGCCAGCCTTTATTCGAAGATTTGAAGGGAATAGCGAAATATGACTTCTTTAGCCCCTCCCGAAGTTGGAATCCGGCTCCCCCCACTACCTTGGGATCGTTTTTTGAGGGATAGGGCTTCAGAAGGTAAAAATGACGAAAAAGATCAAAATAGGGTCGGATGCCAAGAAGGCTTCGCAAAGGTGAACGAAGATAGAGATTAGCAAAATAGAGTTGGGATTCAAGTTCAACAACTCGATTTCAAAAAAGAAGAGGAGGCTGCAGAGAAAAGCACAGGTCGAAAGACCCAGCCCGCGCTGGAAAAAGGATTCAAATACCACTACCTCTTCGGGATGAGGAGTGGGGACGTATTCACCAGTAGCCGGTCGGGCGGAGATCAAGGCCAAGTCTGGAAGAATCCCATCATCGACCATGGACTGCAGTTTCTCCTCTATCGTTGTCGAGGTCGTCCAACCCTGGGACAGAGACTACGAGGAAGAAGAAGACATCTTCGAAGGAGAAATCAATGGCAGCGCGAAAGAGCAGGCGCGACGACGGTTAACCCTAGCGGCGGAGAAGTCGGAGAGACAAGGAAGCAGAAGGAGCAAGAGCGCGATGAGAGAATGAACCGTCGGGCGACGCATGGCCTAACCATTAAAAGGGGGAAAACTTAGGTTTTCGCCGAATCGGCAGGAAAAAGATCGCGAAACGTCTCACCATTCCGGATTCCCCATAAATGATTTGCAGGCGTGACGTTCTGACTCACGGAGTCAGACGTGGTTTGACCAAGTCATATTTGGGACACGTCGCTCCCCACGATGGGATGTTTTCACCACTTACCATGCTAAGTGGGACGTGGATGTCCTCCAACTTGGATAAAAAATATATCTTCTCGTGATATGCCCCACGCTGGGTCATTAGGTGGTTACCGCATGACGGAATCATGTATCACGAGTCGAGCCCAAATGGGCACAAATCCAATGGTATGCCCATGAGGGTCGAAAAGCTGTGCGTCATAATAAACGAGTACGAATACCATCCGGATAAAACTTTGATATATCCCAAGTTGGACCAGAGCTATATCCTACACCAGTCGGATACAGGTATCACTCGGCCATAAGCCAAGAAAAATCCGGTACGCTCCAAGTTGAGCCTAAGCTATATCCTACACAAGTCGGATATGGGTACCACTCAGCCAAGAGCCACGAAAATCCTGATATGCTCCAAGAGAGCCTAAGCCGCATCCGACATCAGTCGGGTATAGGTATCACTCGGCCAAGAGCCACGTAAGCATGGTGCGCTACAGGACGAGCCTAAGTTGTATCCTACATCAGTCGGGTACAAGCATCATTCGGCCATGAGCCACAAAAATCTTAGTACGCTCCAAGCGAGCCTAAGTTGTATCCTACACTAGATGGATTTGGATGCCGCTCAGCCAAGAGCCGTGCAACTTGTCATCGGACCTAATATATATCCAGCGCCAGTCAGATTTGGATGCCGCTCGGCCAAAAGTCATGCAAATCTCTATACGATGCGCTCCACGTCGAGCCTAAGCTACGCCCTACGACAGACAAAGGTGGATATCGTTCAATCAAAAAAGCCATGCGAGCTCCGAGACGTTCCAAGCTGGGTTTAGGCCACGACAAATAAGATTCATGGAGAATACTTTGAGAAGGTATTTCTTTATTTTATATATATCCCCCTAGCTTTATGTCTGGGAGATATTTTTTACAAGGATCTCACACCTCGCCGCGGCGCACGCGTCCGAATGCTTCCACGAGAACTTCCTTGACTTCATGAAGAGCAGGGAAGATCTCGAGAAATGTGTCGACGGCGGTGGATCGGCGGCGACGGCGATGTCCTCCATCACTTTAGCGACGGCGATATCAAAGAGTGCCCACAGCTCAGCAAGCGTAGGACTTTGGTTTGCCATGCAATCCCGCGTAAGAAAGGTGGAGCTTAAAGCAAGAAGATGGAGAACTGAACGAGGAAGGATAGTTTTCGAAGCCATGGTTCGCCCTTTATAGCCAAAACAGTGAGGACGAAGTAAATGCATCATAAGCCGAAGAGACTTGAAGTTAATGAAGTTTCAGAAGCCAAAGGGGTTTTCGGAAGCTGGACTGACTCAGAGAACCAAAGCAGCTTTGAAGACCGTCCAGTATTAATCCACAGAAGGAAAAGATATTAAAGTCTCATTTTGAGTGGGAAAAAGTATCCAATCCACATCTGAAATATGGAACAGGTCCACGAAATCGTTCACTACAACCCTGTCAGATTGTAATCAGTCGAAGCTGGAAGTTGAGGGTTATATTCGAGTCCATAATCCCCTTGCTGCAAGAGGAAGCTTTCAAATCAAATGGAGACACTATTTGGAAATTTACGATGGAAATCAGTAATATTGATCCAGAATCAAGGTCCAGATACAAAAATAGCGCAATCGGATCATGAAGCACTCGGGGGCTACTGTGGAATATATGAAGCCAGGTATCTCCATGACCGGTCCAACGCCACCTGAAGAGAAGAAAGGCCTAGAGAGGAGGCCCAAAGGTTGTGCCCCGTGCCAAGCCAAGGAGCCGTATGGTAGGGGGCATATCTTATAGACAACTGAATATGTATTTGGATATAGAAGATACGATTGTAATCTGAGTCGTTTATAGGGCAGATAAAGATGTAAAACTCTATCCTGTAACCGACTAAAATCTTGTAACCGATCAGAATCTGCAAACCGATCAGGACTCTGTAAGCCGCACCACCCCTGGTATATAAGGGAGAGGGCGGGCAACAACAAGGCATCAAGCCATAGAGCATAGCACACCTCATATCGCCCAGAGCACATTGCGCTTTGAGCAATCTTAGATCCAAGAGATCCACATAATCCCAGCGACACAAGATTAGGGTATTACCTCCATCGCTGAGGGCCTGAACCTGTCTAACCCCTTGTCTTGTGTGACCTTCGAGTTTGAGATCTAGCGCATGCCCCATAAATTTATTGCCGACTACGAAAGTCGACAGTGTCGAACTCTATCCTCCTTCTCTCTATCTTTTCGCATCTCTGCGAGGGGTTTCTTGGAATCCTGCCCACCCCTCTCTCTTTTTTCGCTTCTATTCTTTGTTCCGAACTTCAAAGGACCCTGTCGTTAGGTGCCTTTATTTTTGGCTGTGGACTGGGCTTCCCTGCACCTTTCTTCAAGTCCTGACCCGGGACTCCCTCGGGCCGTGGACAGAGAGGTGGTTTTACCTGAAGAAGGGCGAGGGGGCGAGCTCGCGTACAACGGCATCGTCGTGGATAGCAAGCGTGAGACCCCATAGCCTGAGGATTGAGTGGCCCATCAGGAGGCCGTCGCCATGATCCACGCTGCGCGGACGCGCGCCCGACCGGCCCGTGAGTCGTGAGACTATCTTCGTGCTCGGGTGTCCTCTCGCAAGAGGTGCACCCGTTTTTCGAGATCCGAGGGAGGGATGATCCCACTCGGGAAAGCACCAGATGTAAGCTTCTTTCGACCTTGTCCTTTCCCGAGCTCGAGTGAGCTCTTTTTTCGACCGCCCCCCATCTCACTCTGTCTTTCTGCAGCCCTGGCGGAGTCGTGGGTGGCGGCGCATATGCAAGAGGCATTCGGAAAGGTGGCCCATGCCTACTCCCTCGATGACCCCGTCCCCAAGAACATCTTGAGGTGGCGCAGTGAGGTAATCTTCTTATCATTCTTCTGTTGGCCCCCTTTTGGGTTTGGGCATTCTTTGACCGTGTCGAGTCTTGCAGGAGAGCCAGGAGCTGCTGGAAACGGCGAGGCGCCTGTTGCCGTTGCCCGGGCTGGGTAAGGGCAAGAAGACCGCTAAGAGGCCCGCTCCGGACGCCCCGAGCCAGGCCGCCAAGAAGCCCCACGTTGAGTGGGGCGACCGCGCGATGGTAAGTTGCCTTTGCCGAGCCCGAGGACGCCAGGTTCGACCTTGGTTCCTCATCGTTTTTCCATGTGTTTTTCTTTTCTGACCTTTCTTTCTTCTTTCCGCAGCAAGAGCGAGCAGCGGCCGCGGTTGCGCCGTTGAGCCCTCGCCCGGTGCCGCAGGCGCAGGGCGTCTGGGGGAGGACACTCCCCTAGTTGCCTTGGGCACGACGCCTTGTGCCGCGCCCCCACCACTGAGGAGGTGGAGGCTCGTCACGCAGGTAACTTTCCGTTTTGTAGCTCGGGAGTTTAGGTCTTCTCCATCTTTGCGAGTCTTAGGGTGCAGAATGATTTTGGTGTTGTTCCAAGTAGTCGAGGATGAGGAAGAAGACGTGGGGGACTACCTCCTGGTCCCCCGGGAAAGGCCGCAGCATCCTCGGCCTGGCGCGACGTCCATGGAGGGCGACTCAACCGGGCACCACCAGTGGTTCCGTCGGGCGACAGCCGAGGGAAGCAGTCGCGAAGCCTCGAGCCGATCGCACCGGGCGGGCGCGCAGCGAGGCAAGACCGCTGGGGCGACAATGAGGTCGACACTCCTGAGCCTGACGTAGCTGAGGTTGGGACAGTGCTTGCAGGCGTCGATGAGCACGGTGGGTCATTAGGTACGGCGTCACTCCTCCCTTGGTATTGGTTTGCCTTTGGGCTCCGGTCTTCTAAATAACCGTGCTCTCTTCGGCAGGCCTTGCTCCGCCCGAGCTGTCCCATGCCTCGGACGAGGTGGCTCGGGATGATAGCCCCCGCCAGTGTCGCCGACCCGGGGCCAGAGGGGTCTATAGGGGGATGTTGGGCGTCTCTTCACTCCTCTCGCATGAGGCTCGAAGCGCACCTCCAGGAGGTTAGTTGACTTCGAGCCCGCCTTTCTTCTCCCCCCTTTTTTTTATTTCATGCTTGCGAGGTCATTCGTGACTCGATTTTCGTCTCCTCAAGGCTTGGACCAGGTCGCCCAAGAGCTTGAGACCCTGTGCGGCCATGCCGTTAGCTTTTGGGCACTGTGCTCTTTGGTCGAGGGGCGCTAGGAGTACATCCTCGGCCTCGAGGAGAGCTTGGCGCGAAAGGAGGGGGTTGAGCAGCTAAAGGCCGAGCACGTCGTCGAGCTTTCGAGGGCAGTCGAAGCTGAGCAGAAGCGGTCAGCCGACTCCCTCGCGAATATCCGCGAGAAGGCTGAGAATGCCCTCGCGAGGGATCGCGTGAGGGCCGCGAAAATCGTCGAGGCTGCTCGTGCAGAGACAGAAGCGCTCCGCACGAAGGTTGAGGAGCTCTCTGCTATCCCTCTGAAGGCTTCCGCTGATGCCGAGGCGAAGATGGCCGACCTTGAGGAAAAGCTGGGGCGAGTGACCCGGGCAGGGAGGAACGCCCTGGCTCAGCTTTAGGAGGAGCGAAGCCAGGTCGCCAACGCCGAGGCTGAGGCGCTGGCTCTGATGTAGAGGGTCGCTACACTCGAGCAGGAGAAGCTTGCTAGGGAGATGGCTGACCTGTAGATAGGTTAGTTGATAGGAAAAGAAGGGTCGAGGATACTCGACCTCTTTGTAAATGTTAGTCATGCAAACTTTGATTTAAAATAAATGAAAACTCCCTTCGTGTTTGCAATTGTATGCGCCTTTTTAATACTTGGCCGGGAGTCTTGCTCGAGAGTAAATAGCATCTTTTCTGCTTGAGACTGCCAGAAACTGCTAGAGACTTAGCCAGAAAATCTGCTCGAGATTTTGCCTTTTGCTTTGTTGCCCTGCCTTTGCTGGTGATTCGGCGCACAGAGTTGGCCGCTATGACCCGAGATCCGATCAACATTCCTAACCTGGAAAAAGGGGAGACCCGCGACAAGGTTAGGTCGTTAGGTATACCTTTGATCGGGGGCGAACCTTATCCGCAGCGTCGGGCTGAGGTGGCCGAGGAGTAGGGAAACGTTCGGCCCTGCCTCGTCGCCGCATGCTCGCCGCTGATCCCGAGGTGCAGGAGTCAGTTCCAGGGGCCTGAGATTTTGGCCGATGTTGTTTGGCCTGAAAAACGGGAAATGACCCACGATAGAGTCAGGTCGCAAGGCGTGCCTTTGATCGAGGACGAACCTGAACCGAGGAGTCAGGTCGGGATGACCAAGCCTACGATTAGAACATCCCCGGAGGAATTTACCAAAAAACCACTCGATGGGGGAAATAATTATCAAAATCACTTGATGGGGGAAATAGATCAACCCCGGAGGATATTCTTTAGAAATCCGAGACCTCCGAGCCCGAGAGTACATTGGGCTCAGTACTAGGCCGAGCTCGGGGGCTCCTTCTACGGGGAGACCTCCCATTAGGATCACTCGACGGGGGAAATAGATCGACCTCGGAGGATATTTTTAGAAATCCGTGACCTCCGAGCCCGAGAGTACATCGGGCTCGGTGTTAGGCCGAGCTCGGGGGCTCCCTCTACAGGGAGGCATCCCATTAGGATCACTCGATGGGGGAAATAGTTCGACCCCGAAGGATATTCTTTAGAAATCCGTGACCTTTGAGCCCGGGAGTACATCAAGCTCGGTGTTAGGCCGAGACAGCCGAGCCCGCATCCGGGCTGGCTTAAAGTCCGGGGCTTCCTCGAGGGCGATCTCTAATTCAAGCCTATGGCGGGGGAATATCCGGCTTTCTGCGATTCAGATCGTCTTACTGCGACCGAAGCATCCCCGGAGGTGAATCTAGAGTCCATGTCCGCCGAGCCCGGGAATTGTCATCAGGCTCGAGGTGCCCCCAGAGGACGGTCTCCGAGTTCGCTTCTTGGGGGGATGGTCAGCTTATCCCGATAAAGATCGATTTACGGCGACCTTAACATCCCCGAGGTGAACCCAAAGACCGCGACCCGAGGCCAAGGCACGCGGGGTGCAAAAAGGAAAACATTCATAGATATAGACGCTAAGAAAAGAAACTCTAGGGCACCCTGAGGTTCGGGAGCTCTTGATGTGGTCTCAGGTCCAAGCTCTGCTACAGAGGGGAGCCGAGACGTGATGAGAATCGGGTTACAGCTGACTGCGACCCCCTGGAGGTGATCCCTAAGATCACATCTCGTGCTCGCGTCGCTCGCGGCGCGGGGACACATAAATGCTGGTATTTAATGAATGAGAACTTTGCGTAAAGGGTAATAGGTCGGGTCCCGGTCGTGGGTCGCTTACCAGGTGGAACCCTTGGCCCGAGGCTCGACGCAGGGGGAGCAGTCGACTTACCGCGGCGAAGGCTGCTGGTTTGCAGACCTGATTCTCCGAAGACGGACCTTGAGAACTCAACCCAGCGTCGCGTCCCCGATTGGCGATCTCAGGCACGGACCCCGCCATGGGGGAACGATCGGCTTACTGCGACGAGAGGCGGCTTACTGCGGATTCGGCCCCCTGAGGTGTGCCCCGAGACCACGGTTTTGTTCGAGCAACAAGGGGAGAGTGGGGCCAGATCGCACCCCGAGGTCGAAGGGCTCTCGGGCGTGATCGCCAGGTCGAACCCCGCTATGGAGGGGAGCCGTGACGCGATGAGAATCGGCTTACAGCTGGCTCGACTTCCTCCAGGGGTGAACCCTCGGATCACGACCCGGATACACACTCGTTCGGAGTACAAAGAGATATATAGAGAACGGCGCAATCATAGATGATAAAGTAAAAGCATTGCATCATGAAAGCAAGGGGCAGAGTTCAAACATAGAACTTTCAGAGCTGGTCAATGTTCCACGAGTTTTTGAGCTCTCGACCGTCGGACATGGCCAACCGATAAGCACCCATCCGGCCTGCTGAGATGATGCGATAGGGGCCCTCCCACAGCGGGGATAACTTGTTAGTGTCGGACCGATCCTGAATTCGTTTTAGGACCAAGTCCCCAACAAGGAGCCCTCTGGTCGCACCGATTGGGAGGCGTGCCTGCGAAGTGTTTGCAGGTAATGCGCTGACCGCAACAGAGCATGGCATCTAACTTCCTCGGCCAGGGCAAGGTCGAGGGACTGTTCTCGCTCGAGGTCGACCTGGTCGAGTGAGTGGACCCTGGCAGAGCCCAGCGTGGCCTCGGGGGGTAGGACGGCTTCGGAACCAAAGACGAGCCGGAAGGGGGTGGACCCCGTAGCCCGACTCGGTGTGGTTCGGATACACCAATGGACGGCGGGAAGCTCGTCCACTCAGTCCCGGCCTCGGTGCTTGAGCTCATCAAAGACTCGCTTCTTGACGCCTTGGACGATTTGTCCATTGGCGCGTTCGACCGCCCCGTTGCTCTGAGGGTGGCCTACTGAGGCGTAGCAAACCTTGGTTCCCCTATCTTCGTCAGTATTCTTGGAACAGCTCACCGGTGAACTGTGTCCCATTATCGGTGATGATCCTGCAAGGGACCCTGTACCTTGAGACTATAAAAGAACAGAGAAATCTCACCGCGGCCTGGGCCGTGATGGCCGAGACCGGTTCGGCTTCAACCCATTTCGTGAAGGTGTCAATGGTGACAAATAGGAACTTCTTCCCCGACCGCCCGCGGGAAGGGGCCGAGGATGTCGAGGCCCCATGTTGAGAACGGCCAGGCGAGGGGGATGGTCTGGAGGGCGTAAGCCGATTGGTGAGTGAGAGCATCTAGGCTCCCTATTTATGTAATTTATGCTTAGTATATAGGTTTTGGTGTTGATGACTAAAGAGGTTACTCGGTGAAAATCAAAAGAAGTCAGATCTGATAGTCAAGGCTAAGGTGTTTGTTTTAGTTTTTGGCTTGGGAGTTAATTTAAGCCACTTAGTTAGATCACCGTACTATTAAGAGGGTCTATTCATAAGAAATGATCTTGGTTCATGTGCAAAGTCACTAAAAGATTTCTTGGAGCATAGGACTCTTCTTCATGTCTTTCTCCTAAATCATTATTCTATCTTAGCCAAAAACAATTCTCTTTGGACCAAAACTTCTTTCTGGTTCAAGCGCCCAAGGATCCTTCGTTCTAATCTTCAACCGAGCGTACATCATGCACGCCGGACCGACCTTTTGGGTCCGACGCTGAAGAAGTATCCCTCCCGAGCGCACACCATGTACGCCGGACCAACCTTTTGGGTCCGGCGTTAAGAATCCTTTTCATTTTCATATAACAAGTGTTCATCGGACAAATTTGAATTCTTTCTTCTATTTTAGTCCGACATAAATTATATTCACCTGAAATATCATTCTGGTCCATACTAAAATGTTAGAGAAATGAAGTATGATTAAGATTTGAATTCTATGTGTACATCGGACCATCTTTTTCGATCCGGCGCAAACAAGTTCTCCTCAGATAAAACCAGTCGTTTGTTTCTTATACGTCAGACCATCGTTTTGGGTCCTGCGCAAACTTTGTCCGCTGGTACTAAGTTAGATTATATCATGTGCGTGCCGGACCATCCTTTTGGGTCCTACGCTAACATAGCTTGCCTGGCTAAGTAACATCCTGCTCGACGGACTAAGTTTATTGGTCCGACTCAAATCCTCTACATACTAGTATAAACGTCTGATCTCTCACTCTTACGATGGACCGTTTTTTTTGGTCCGGCGTAAATAGGTCCTTCTGAGCTCAGCTATGCCTCTCAGAACCATGTACCCCAGACCAAAATTTTCGGTCCGGCGTGTGTGTAGTTTGACTTCCGATTCACTCTGTCAAAAATCTTTCCAAAAGGTAGCTGTTGACCTACCCGATCTACCCTACCAACTCCCAACGGGCAAAAGACAGGTGTAACGGTTATTTCTATTCAGGGGCTATATATAGATTGCCTGTGTTCACAAAACAAAAAGCAGAGCTATTGCACTTTCACATCCTGAACATCTTTTCAATCGCATACAACTCTTTGGTCTTTAGAATTCCTGAGCTTCATTCCATCAAAGAGTTTTTGAGCTTCAACTCAGAAAATCACAAACCACCCTTCTGAATTGTTAGAATACTTGCTCCAAGTTAAATCTAGTTGAGTCTAGCTACTGAACCAAGAGACAGGACTTGTTGATAATCTATTACTCTTGGAACTAGCTATTCCTAGACGGTTGGAGAAGTTGTTGGTGCGACCTATCCAATAATGATTGTGGAAGGCCACTATTATTGTGAAAGGTTGAGACTCACCTCACTGGAGTAGTGAAAGAGTCAAGATAGTGGATAACCAAAAGCTATTTGACATTAGCTGTTTGGTGGAGCAAAACTTCCAAGGAAGTGCTCTAACGGGGACGTAGGAGTGTTCTCTGAACCTCGATGAAAAATTCCTGAGTTCCCCTGTTTTTTTTTGTTATTGCTTGCTTGGTTTACTGTTTCTCTTTCGTATTCTTTTCTCTTGAAAAGTATTGTGCTGGATACTTATGCTAATTGCTTCCGCTCCTATTATTTTATTGAGAAAAGTTTTTCAAACTGATTTGAAATTTTTAAAAGTTGCCTATTCACCCCCGCTCTAGGCCATCTTGATCCTTTCAGTGAGTCTTCCGGGCGTGGAACTGGCAAGCTCGACAGGCGCGGACGATGTCCTGAGCATCCTAGCGCGCGTCGGCCAGTAGAAGCCCATGGTCCTGAAAGAAGAGTAAGCACCGCAGAGGCCCGAATGGATGTCTTTAAGCAAGTATTTACCTTCCTCCGGGGTGATGCACTTGGCGAGGAAGCCTGTGGTGCCCTACCGGTACAAATTGTCGTCAACGAGCCCGCACGAGCTCAAGACGGGCGCTTGAGCTCGCCTCTCAACCTGGTCGGGCGGGAGGTCGCCAAGGCTGAGGAACTTGACGATCGGGTCCATCCATGATGGAACGCTCTCGAGGAAGGCCACCGAGTCTTCTGGTTTGTCGACGGTCGGGGCCGGCAGGGTCTCGAGGATGATGTTCGACGGGATCTCATCGTCGGATGACCCGAGCTTGGACAGGAGATCCGTGCCGGAGTTGTCCTTCCTGGGAATATATCCGACTTCGAGGTTCTTGAACCATTTCTCCATTTTGCGTACCTCGGCGAGGAACTTTGCCATCGACGGCTCGGAGAATTGGTAGTCTTTGTTGTATTGGTTGACGACGAGCTGAGAGTCTCCCCACACGACCAGCCAGCGTACGCCCAGTGATTTGCTCGCACAAAGGCCAGCCAAGAGGGCCTCGTACTCCGCGACATTGTTGGTCGCGGGGAAGCCGAAGCGGATCACGTACTTTAGATGATCCCCAGGAGGGGTGATGATGAGGACGTCAGCCCCCGAGCATTCAAACGACCTTGAGCCATCGAAGAACATGGTCCAGGGACCTTCTTCCTCGGCCTCAGGTTCAGGGGCGGGCTCCGCCGTCTACTCGACCATAAAGTCGGCAAGTACCTGCGACTTGACGGTGGAGCGTGCCACGAATCGAATGTCGAATTCGGCTAACTCCATGGCCCATTTGGCGATGCGGCCACCTGCCTCCGGGTTCGTTAAGATCTCTTCGAGTGGAAACCCACTCGGGACGACCACGACGTGCGCCTGAAAGTAATACCGGAGCTTACGCGAGGCCATGAAGAGGGCATAGAGCAGCTTCTGGACCTGGGGGTAGCGCTCCTTTGGCCCGTGAAGCACTTCACTGATGTAATAGATCGGCTACTGCCGACCGTCTCGCTCGGCCACTAGAACAGCGCCGACACTGAATCGCGCCACCAGTAGAGCAGAGCGCGTCGCCGCGCTGGGTCGTGGAGCGCGGGCGCTTGAGAGGTACGCCGGCTCGTCCGGTACCGGGCTTCCGAGGTCCATTCGAAACCACGATGCTGTCGCAAGGCTTTGAAGAATGGCAGCCCGCGCTCCCCGAGCCTCGAGATAAATCGGCTGAGGGCGGCCACACGGCCGGCAAGGCATTGGACCTGCTTTGTTGATGTCGAGGCCGCCATCCTCTCGATGGCTTCAATTTTCTCCGGGTTCAGACCTATGCCCGAGCCCCTGATCATGTAGCCAAGCACTTTGCCCGAGGTTGCGCCGAAGACACACTTCTCGGGGTTGAGCTTGACCCCATGCTTATTTAGGTTGGCGAAGATCTCGGTGAGGTCGCTGACATGGTCAGCTTCGGAAGAGCTCTTGACGATAATGTCGTCAACGTAGACCTCTAGATTCTGCCCGATCTGAAGGTCGAAGGTCCAGGACATCAGCTGTTGGAACGTCGCCCTGGTGTTGCGGAGGTCGAACGACATGGTGGTGAAGCAGAATGTCCCGAACGGCATGATGAAGGCTGTCTTGCCCTCGTCGCCCGCCGCGAGCTTTATCTAGTGGTAGCCGGAATAGGCGTCGAGGAAACTCATCATCTTGGCAATGGCGGTGGAGTCCACGATCTGGTCTATAAGGGGAAAAGGGATGTTATCCTTCGGGCACACGAATTCAAGCCCGTGTGATCGACACACATCCTCCATTTCCTGCGCTTTTTCAGCATGATTACCGTGTTGGCCAGCCACACCTTTTCGGGGGAGAAGCGTCGTAGCTTCTGGCTCACGGGCCTGCACCCAGGCCTCGTTTGCAGTTTGTGCGCGATCACCTCCCTCGGGACCCCGGGCATGTCTGCCGGCTCCCACGAGAATATGCTTTTGTTGCCGCGGAGGAAGGTGACGAGCTCTAATTCCTATTTCGGGTCGAGCTGGCCGACGAGGTGGACTGTGGAATATAAGAACCCGGGTACCCTCATGACAGGCCCAGAAGATACTCCCCGCGTCAGGCCCCGCTACCGTGCGGAAGGGGACATATTCTAAAGGAAGTTGAACTTATATTTAGATATGATAGATACGGTTGTAATCCGAGTCGTTAATAGGGTAGATAAAGATGTAAACTCTATCTTGTAACCAACTAGACTCTAGTAACCGATCAGAATCTCCTAACTGATCAGGACTCTGTAAGCCGCCCCACCCCCGCTATATAAAGGAGAGGGCGGGCAACAACATAGGGATCAAATCATCCAAGCATAGAGCTATCAAGACATAGAGCATAGCACACCTCATATCGCCCAGAGCATATTGCACTTTGAGCAATCTTAGATCCAAGAGATCTACATAATCCCAGCACACAGGATTAAGGTATTACCTCCATCGCTGAGGGCCTGAACCTGTCTAAACCTCTTGTCTTGTGTGACCTTCGAGTTTGAGATCTAGCGCCTACCCCATAATTTCATTGCCGACTACAAAAGTCAACATGGACACATTTGTCCGGGTTGTCCTCTTTGAGCCGCACGATCTTGGTAGGGCCGCCGGGCTGGATTGCCGTTTTCCGACGGGTGTCCTTCTGCGCTGCCTCGGGGCCCCGCTGAGGGAGCATGCCCGCGAGCTCGAGGGCCTTCTCCTCACAGCAGTGCGCTGTTTTAAGGTCGCCTCGGACGGTTATGATTCCCTGAGGCCCCGAGAGCTTCATGCAACGGTGGCCGTAATGGCTCGTTGCCATAAAATTGATCAAAGCTGGCCGCCCGAGAATGGCATTGTAGGGGAGATCGCCATCCACGACCTCGAAGGTGACTAGCTCGGTGCGGAAGTTCGCCGAGTCGCCGAAGGTGACGGGCAGAAGCACTTGCCCGAATGGAGTGGTCGAGCTTCCCGGCACAATGACGAAGAAGGGGACTGCTATGCTCCTGATCTTGAATCGGGGGATCTGCATCCGGTCCAGAGTACTGGCCAAGAGCAGGTTGAGAGAACTCCCCCCGTCAACCATGACCCTCCCGACCACGGTGTTGCTTATGGTCAGAGCGACGACCAAGGTGGTCTTAAGGTCCTTGAACATCCTCGGGGGAGCATCACCCTGGGAGAAGGTGATCAGAACGCCAGCCCATTTGCAAGGCTGGTCGGCAGGCTTGCCGGCCGAAGCTTGGTACACAGTGCGCACGGCGCTCTTGAGCTCGCGCCGAGATTGGTACGCAGACGAACCGCCAAAGATCATATCAACGCGACGATCGCCCTGCTGGAACTTCAGGTCAAGGCCCTCTGGCCCCTCACGGGCGACACCCTCGTCAGGCAACTCGCCCCCCTTCGGGAGCGTGGGAATCTCCCCACGCCCATCGTAGAAGGCGTTCAGCTTGAACTGCCATGCCCTACAGCCCCTCAAGTCGTTGCCAGGGGCTTGATGGAACATACAGAATTTGTTCGTGTCGAACCCTGGCCCGGCCTCGTTGGCGAGAGATCGGGCGTCCCCTTGATGGAGGTCGGCCCGATGCTGCCCCTGCGGCGGCGGGGCACGACGCTGCCCCAGCTGGGGTTGACGTTGCGCTTGCTGACGTCGCGGCTGACCAAGCTGGGGTCGAGGTCCGTCGCGGTCGGGTTGCCGCACCTCCATCACTTTGCGATCGGCGTCGGCCACGGCGACCACATGCAGCTGGCCGCCGCCAGCGCGGTGACCTTGCCCTTGCTTCTTGGGGCGCGGGTCCTGGCCAGCAGCCTTGGTGGCAGACGGCCTAGGCTCGCTGGGAATGCGAGGCGCCTATCCCGAACATCAGTGGTGATCTCCAGGTCTTCCATGAGGCGCCTGTCCCGAATGTCGAACTTGAAGGCCTTGATGACGGCTTCGCCGGAGACGTTCGGGATTGAATTTCTTGTGCAGGTGAACCGCGGACGAAGTTGTGGAGTGGTTCACCCTTTCCCATCCAGGACGGTCGTATCAGCTTTGGAAGTTTGATCAGAGAGCGCTCCGCACTTGGCGCCACCACCGGAAGGCGCTAGGAGCCTGGTTGAAAGGCCAGGTGCGAGCAGCGCAATCCAGGACGGTAGGGAGGTAGTTGGCCATCACAGCCTCATCCCCGCCGACCGCCAGGATCGTGGTGGAGTAGATCGAGAGGAACTCGTCGGGGTTCTTGGTCCCGTCAAACCGCTCCATCGTAGAGGGGCGGAAGCGAGTCGGCCAGCGCACCCGACGAAGGTCGACGGAGTACGCCGGGCATCCGTAGGTTGGGGCAGCATGGTCATCGCTGCTACGGTCGGAATCGCCGTCGGCGAGGTGATCAAACTCGAGCCGACGGCGCACCCTACGTCGGGCCTGATAGACAGGGAGGGCATCGTTAGGGCGACGATGATTGCGAACCCTCTGTCGCCTAGGTGGAATGTCTGGAGACAGGCCCCCGGAAGCATCGCTACTTGAAGGAGCGCTATCACCACCCTGCCGATCGCCAAAATGCCCACGCATTAGGCCTGCGTCTAGGTGAGGTGGGGATGGTTGCGGCGGGCTCCTGGCCCGCGGGTACGGAGTCGACCGGCGAGGACGGCGGTGGCCGTGCGATGAACCGCCATCGCTTCTTAGGGAGCGAGGTTCGGGCGGCCGTTGACGTCCTTGCTGCGAGGGGTGACCTCGTCGGCCGCCCTGCCGAGCTCCTCGGTGAGGCATCGACGAAAGAGGGTTCTCCTTGCCTGGGTGGGATCGGCCATGACCCGGGCGATGGCCCGCAAGCGTTCCCGGTTGAGATCGTCCTGACGAGCAGGGCTGCGGTACCCAAGCGAGGTGTGGAGCCCCTCGCGCTCTTCCCGTCGGAGGGCGGTGATGGCCTGGTTGATGGCAACCTGGACCGCCTCCTCCGGGGCTTCTGGGTCATCGTCACTTGCTCCTGCGGTTGTGAAGGACCATGTGGAGGTCCATCCATGTTTGTGATGAGTATTTGACTTTATTTGAGCAAGGTGTGATCAAGTTTGAGTTTGATTTGGATTGATTTTCAAAATGAAGCAATTTGAGTTGTCTCTGCCAGGAGTGGCAGTACCAGCCGTATGGGCATGGTAGTGATGAGTTGGATGGTTTATTGCATATCATTGTGGGCATTGCTATGTGATATGTTTCCTTGTCTTTGATGGTTGTAGGGCGACGGTGCTAGGTCATGGTGAGGCGGAGGATGACCGGGACTAGGCGAGGAGCGTCGAAGGTCCAGACGGTTGGGAGATCGCCGGAAGATGATCAGGCACGGAGTCCGGGCAAGTCAAGAAGACAAGGAAAGGAGATGATGCTAGCTAGATGCCGCGTGGATCAATGAGGGCCGTCAGATTGAGGTCTAGTTGATAGGTTAGCGTGTCTAGGTAGTATGCTTTGAAAACCGTGCAAGAAAACCCGGTATGTGTGTGGGTTTTGGGCTAGCCCTTACATGGGTGTGTGTGTGGGTTAATCCTAGCCCTTAGATGAGTGCTCTAGGGTTGAGGGACTCATCCAAGGGTGGTAGGTGGCCCAAGAGTAGTATAAATAGGGGTGGAGGGGTAGCCTCCTTCCCTTGAAGGTTTTGAGGTTTGTGAATGCTCCTTTGAGCTTTGCCAACATGAAAGTGAGGCTTTGTAACCTCTCCTTCCAGAAATGAAAGTTTTATCCATCCTTCTCTGAATTTGTTTTGCGCATTTACATTATGTCCTTACTTTACGCAATTTAAATTCAGCATTTACTTTCCCGCAATTACATTCTCGCAATTTACTTTCACGCAATTTGGATTTCCCTCCCCTCCTTCTAAATGCTGTTGATTTTGGATGTTTAGAGTGTGTTCATATGGTTTTACATCTCTTTTGCACTCTTGGATTGAGTAGAGAACATCTTTTCTTTTAAGTTCCAACTTTGTTCAGAACTTGTTCTTTGCGCAGCATTTAGTATTTGCATTTTATAAAAATATAGAAAAATCATTTTTAAGTTATTCTTATTGGAGGAGGTGTGGGACTCTGATATACACCTGCACCAAAATTTTGGAGTTCTCTTGTTGCACCGTTTGAGCGCCATGAGGTGAAAACCGAGCCCCAAATTTTCTGCTCGAAGTTCTTGACTGACTGTGTTCTTCGATTTCTCATGTTTTTTCTGTAAGGATTTTTGAGGAGAAATTTGGTGGAGTTCTTCATGACTCTGTTTTTAATAGGGATAAAAATTCTCAAAATTTTGTGAGCTGCAGAAACCCACCAACCTCCTGTTCAAATTGAGGACAAGTTCTGGAATATTGCTTTTGCTTTTTTGAAAGTGACTTTTGTGATTTGAATTGATGTCCTTTCTAAAAGCAAGAGTTTGATTGATTCCTCTTTATCTTGGACACTAGACAACTAGGATTGTGACTCAAAAAACCCCACATATTTTATGGTACTTATCCATGCAAGCTAGGGGTACACATAGTTGTCTAGTTTTTCGGGCTTTTCACGATTTCCTTTGAGCGATCTTGTCGAGGTTTTGTTGGAGTATTTTGGGGGAAAATTTATTTGCGACCATTCACCCCCCTCTGTTCGCCATCTAGGTCCTTCAGCTTGCATCGCGGCTGCCGGCCATGAAGGCCAGGTGCTCGCACGGTGATAGGGGAGGTGAGAACATGGAGGTGGAGCCTTCGTGCTCAGGAACCGCGTACGGGTCCAGCCTCGCTGATGGTGACATGCCGTCGCAGGAGCCGAATGTGCTGGCGACGCTGAAGCGGTGAACCCCGAATGAGCGAAACTCGGGCCCCACGGTGGGCGCCAGCTGTCGACGATCGGGACTGTCAACCGCAGAAGAAAGAAAGGGTGTGCAAGGTGTATGCTCGGGAGCGGGACCCGTGGCCACACTCGTTCGGCGGCTTCAAGTGTCGCGGGAAGGTCGTGCAAGAAAGGATGTCGAAAACGGGGATTTATACTGGTTCGAGCCCCCAAGGTCGGGTAAAAGCTCTACTCCAGTTTTGCCCTGAGGCTAAGGGTGTATTAGTAGCTCTGTGGAAGAGTACAAGGACGGGGCCCGAGCAAGAGCAGGGGCCGCGCCGTTCTTGGTTGTTGGTGTCGCGAGTCGGGGGTTGCCCTTGTCTTGTGGCTACTCTGTTCGTTTATTCGTTGTTCTGTTGTCTCTCTTCCTTCCGTTGGGGTGACCTACTGCTTTTGTAGCCCTCGGGGGACCTTGCTACTTGGTCCCGATGCTGACGTCAGGAGCCCGTGGCGATTTGACGGAGGCTCGGAAGTCGTCGATAGCCGTTGAGAGTCTGACGGGAACCATTGAGATCTTGATGGGATCTGTTGAGCCCTAGTTCCCACGCAGGGGCAGGTAAGGTACCGATTCCCACGCAGGGGAGAGTTTTACATAAGATAAAAATAGAAATGTTACAGATGTCCCCTTCCTTGGTGCCTGCGGGAGCGTTGAGGTCGAGGGCAAGGCGTCGAGATCGACGATGCCTACCCCTGTGGCGGTGCCCGAGCTTGAGCTAGTTGGCCCCGAGCCCGACCATTGAGGGGGCATCATCTTGGTCGGGAGTGAGCCCCTTGGTCTGAGGAAGGCTATCACGAGGCCGGAGGGATGCTTACACGTGGCGAGGGTACCGATCCCCGACAGATTTAATTTCTCAATCTCTTGCAAAAGAATTGGTCTTTCCATCAATGCTCTTAAAGGCTTTTCGACAAAGGATTTTGCTATTCATTTTCATCTCTGGAGAAATGGGGGCTCGGACTGGAGGAAAGAATACATAAACTGCTCTCAAGAGCATGGTAACGAATGGATAGTTGTTTCCTCCAAAAAACACAGAAGGAAGATAGGAACTTTAGATCATGCTAAATCCAAATCCGTGTCTTTTGCTCCGCAATCCTCCTATGGAGTTGTGAATTAGCCCCTTCTCATCATGTTCATGTCTTTCTTTCCAATGGTCTTTGGTAACGATCGGCATATCTCGAAGAAAGTCAGTTCTTTGGTTGTTCTTCTAGGGCAGAATTGGAACTCAAATCCTTCCCGGGCTGCTAGTCTTCATAGCAATCATGCCTTTCTTCGTTGCTCGCGTTGTCTAGGGACTGGACATCATCCCGCAACTTGTATTAATGGTGTCAGGTGCTTCGCTTGCTCCCGATACGATCACCGGCTAAGACAGTGCATAATTTCAAGAAGAAACAAATCTTTTGCCTGGAAACCGGTCTCTAAACTGTATCTTTCCCGAAGCGAGCCCCACAAGTCAAAGAAGGTTGCCTTGAGCCCGCACAGGTTCATCTCCAATCGCTGGCGGTTCCTGCAAACGTGTTATCTCCCACTCACCCCAGTCGTGCTTCTTCACCGATTACTCCTTCCTCCACGCCTATCAAACCGCTCTTACAGGCCATGGTGTATTTGGTTGTCGAAGATCTCGACCACTTCATCCTAGATGGAATGCAAGTAGAGGATGGATGATATCTTCATCGGGACAGGGCTGACATGGTTTTCATGCCTCCTTCCAAGACCCATGAAGACTTCGCGGTGGCCTTCATCCAGTCACAACCCCCGAAGTGAGAGCTCCATCAAGTGATGATCAATGTTAGATTTATTTGGAGCAAGTCCTTAGGGTAAGAGTGCTTTCTTGCTACCCTCATCCCTTCGGCATTGGACTCTACCAATTCTCTTCGAGTTTGCACCGTGACGTACTGGTTTTTGGAGGGCCCTATGAATTTGGCCTCAACTCTCTGCGCTTCATCAAGCATGACGAGGGACCCAACTGGTGTTCAGCTGTGTTCACCAGAATAGCCTGGATCATGATGTTAGGGTTCCCCTTGGACTTCAAGCACCCTCACTTCATATCTCAAGTCTGCTCTTATTTCGAAAAGCTCTTGTACTGGCATGAAAATGATCATATCCGAAGCAGAGTTATTTGCAAGGTTTTGGTGCAGGACATCGCTTTCATCCCTCGCCGTGCAATCCTCAAAAAAGTAAACAATCTTGGGGGCAAGGAGAATCTTGGACGATTCCAATCATCATCTGCAATTCTCAGTTCCCGGATGTCCTACTGGCAGATGAGGACCCACCTCTATACTTTCATGCAAACAAGTCCATCAACCAATTACTCCTGATGAACCCTTCCAAAACCAACCTCATGAGGAATAGGTCATCCCGGAAGGGGATCCACAATGGGACCAGTGGATCCAAGCACCTGTGATTCATCAGGACAATGGGGCTCTACAAGTTGTGGAAGATCAAGCCTCCTGGTTACTCTCAGAGGTTGCCGCAGTTTTCTCTTCCGATAGTGATTCTTCGCAAGACAATTCCCAGAGCTCCAATGATCATGCTTCTCAATTGGCCCGGTCACCCCCAACCAATCTTAGGTTCTGCATGATCAGTGTAGCATCCTGAGTTTTTTCTTATCTCTTTTTAATGCCAGCAAAATTCTAGAGGCGATGGCCTGCTTGGATTTCTCGATTCCCCTCGCTCTTATGCTCATGAACCCAACCAGCATCAACCCAAAACGTTCATGGGGCATGGCTTTCAACCACCAATTCCCAGTGGTTTGGGACAGGCTGCAGAGATCAAGGAGTTCAGTGGTCATAACAGAGCTGGAGGAGTCTGATGGTACTGATCAACAATCTCTGGACGCCTCAGCCAGCATTCCAACAACTTCTTGGGCAGCATCTCTTCCCCCACCTAGACCTTCCAAAGCTAAAGCACCTTTATCATCCATTGCTCTTCGGTGAAGCCCTAGGATCAAGGAGAATCACAAAGGAGTCAAGATGAACTTTGGTGGGTAGAGAATGCAAGGAAAGATTGTAGAAAGAGCTCTTCTAGTCCTGTCGGTCCAGGACATCTCCGACGACCTTCTTAACAAGCTCAGGAAGAACCAAGAGGACCAATCGTCAATTCTACTAGAGATTCGAATCTCCGTCATGCAGCAATGGGCAGTGAATCTCTGTATGGTACCTACAACAAGGACGAATCACACCACAGCTCGGACAAGCAGGGGACTTTGGTGGTGATCTAACTAGAGGGGTCTTTGTTTTTGCTTCATGTCATGTCATGTATTTTGCTCAAACTGTCCCATGATAAGTTGGTGGTTCGATACTCTTATGTTCTTAACTGCAAGACTTCGCCTTCTTAATGCCATGTATCTTCTGTATCGTGCCTATCTCGCATGGGTTGTTCTCTCAAGCATCGGGGCCTGGCTACCCAAATGCCTTTCCTTTCTAGTATATTTCTGTTTAGATGGACCACACCAGGAACATTAACATTCTTTGCTGGAACATCAGAGGAATAAACTCGGATGATAAACTTAGAGCCATCAGAGATAAAGTCAATGAGACCAATTGCTCTATTATCAGCATCCAAGAAACTAAAAAGGAGGTTATTCAGCACTCTTTCCTCAAGCTGTTCTTGCCTCGTCGTTTCAACAAGTTTGCCTTCTCTCCTTCAGTTGGGACCTCTGGAAGAATTTTAACGGCCTGGTCTGATGCTTTTTTCACGGGAGTGGTCATTTTCCAAAGTTCTTTCGCCATTTTGGTTTCTTTAACTTCAATTTATGACAATCAATCCTGGACTCTCACTAATATTTACGGTCCTTGTGCTGTTCCTGCTAGGCAAAACTTCATGGATTGGTTTTCTCAAATTGAAATTCTCCCTAATGTGAACTGGATTTTTATGGGAGACTTCAACTTCATTCGTTCTTCGCATAATCGGAATAAGCCAGGCGAAAACATCTCTAATAATATGCTCTTCAATAGTGTGATCAATGCTCTTGGTCTTATTGAACTTCCTCTCAAAGGACGGAACTTCATGTGAAGTAACATGCAACGAGATCCACTTCTTCAACAACTTGATTGGTTCTTCACTACTCCAGATTGGACTTCTGTTTTCCCTAACATCGAGGTCATGGCTCTGGCTAAAAATGTCTTAGATCAGTCCCCCTGCCTGGTCTCTATTGACTCCAAAATCCCTAAATCACATTTATTCAGATTTGAAATTTTTTGGCCAGAGCACCCAGGCTTCTTCCAAACTGTTCATCTAGCCTGGAATGAGCAAACTATCAAAATGAACATTCCCAACATTTCTCACAGCTATCAACCCTCGTTACAAAGACTGGAGTAAGCATTTCTCACAGCTATCAACCCTCGTTACAAATTGCAAGAATCTAATAAGACGCCTCAAAGACTAGAGTAAGCATTTCTCACAGCTATCAACCCTCGTTACAAATTGCAAGGCAATCATCCTACTCCTTGAAAGCATAGAAGAGAAAAGAAACCTCTTTCATTCAGAGCAAAACTTCAGAGGGATCATCAAAAACCACCTCAATAGATTGCTCTACTACAAACAGCTTTATTAGAGAAAGAGAAACACAACCAAATGGATGAAATTGGGTGATGAAAACACCAAATTCTTTCACTCTATGGCAACAGATAGAAACAGAAGAAACAAAATAGCTCACCTTCCAACCGCAGAAGGCACAGATTATTTTGATCACCAGTCCAAAGTAGCTTTTCTATGGTCCATGTTCCAGAGTGAATGGGAGTCACGGATAATCCGGTCATGCATTTCGACCTCTCGCACTTCATCTTACCGGTTCTTGGACTGGATGACCTAGTCTCTCCTTTTCCTAAGGATGAGATTAATTCGGTAGTCCATTCACTCCCTTTCTATAAAGCACCGGGACCAGATGGTTTCAATGGCATGTTTTTCAAGAGATGATGGCACATCATTGCAGAGGACTTCTACGCTCTCTGTAACAAATTTCACTCAGAGGATATCAACATTCAGCCCATTAATGGATCCATCATCGTCCTGGTACCAAAGGAAACCTCTCCTCAACAAGTGTCGGACTACAGATTGATTTCCCTGATTAATTCGGCTATTAAATTAATCTCCAAGATTCTCGTCAACAGATTACAGAAAGTAATCCTCTGACTGGTTCACCAACACCAATATGGATTCATCAGAACCAGAATGATTCAGGACTGCCTGGCCTGGGCATTTCAATACATACATCAATGTCACCACAGCACAAGGCAATGTGTCATCATTAACCTTGATTTTGAAAAGGCCTTTGACACCATTGAGCACTCTGTCATCTATCACATGATGTCAAATAGGGGTTTCCCCTGAAAGTGGATTGCCTGATGCATAAAATCCTATCTTCAGCGCAAGCATCCATTCTTCTCAATAGCAGAATTTATCGGTGTTTTAAGAAAAAAAATGAAAAAGCCAAGGAACCATTTCATCTACAAGAGGGGAGTGAGACAGGGAGATCCTTTGTCGCCGTTGTTATTTGTTCTAGTGGCGGATCTTCTTCAGTGCATTGTCAATAGAACGGTGCAATTAGGGATCATACAGCCCCCCATTCCCAATACCTTCACCCGGACTATCCAATTATTCAATATGCCGATGATACTCTTTTCATATTGCCGGCGTGTACCAGGCAAATCTTCTATGTCAAAAGTCTTCTTCAAATGTAAACGGACTCGACAGGGCTCAAAATAATTTTTTTAAAATCTTCCATGTATTCGATCAATGTGGATGCCAATAGGCTCTCAATTCTAGCTAGTACATTTGGATGCTCACATGGACATTTACCTTTCACCTACCTCGGTCTCCCATTTGGGATCACTCGACCAAAGGTTAGAGACTTCGCTCCCTTAATTCACATGATTGTAAGTCGTCTTTCAGGAAACATGGCTTTTCTATCCTACGGAGCAAGGCTCACAATTCTTAATTCAGTTCTGTCCATGCTTTCGACTTATCTGATGTGCACCCTCAAGCTACCTACTACGGTCATCAACAGTATAGACAGGGCCCGAAGACACTGTCTATGGAGTAGATCACAAGATTTACAAACCAGAAGTTCGTCGCTAATAGCCTAGAGCAAAGTCTGCACTCCAAAAGACAAAGGAGGACTTGGTGTGCTCAATCTAAGAATCCAAAATAGAGATCTGCTTCTCAAACACCTTTAAAAATTTTACAATAAGAAGAATACTCCTTGGATCCATCTCATTTGGACTTCTCACTACCGCAACAAGCTGCCTCACTCTCACCTCAATGTTGATTCCCATTGGTCGAAGGATATCATGAAATTGAGTGATCACTACAGCGGGGTGGATTTAAACATCGTGGGCTAAGGAAAGACGGTTAGTTTCTGGAAAGATCTATGGAATGGCTCTGAAAGATCGAAATGGCGATCAGAGGGGGGTGAATGATCCCAAATAAAATTTCCCCACTCAAAGTACTCCAAACACTCTTGCAATAAAAATCTAAAGCACCCAAATATTTTCGTTCAAACTGGTACTTCTCATATTCGCACACCCTCCAAAACCCAGAACAATTAGACAACTATGTGTACCCCTAGCCTGCATGAATAAGAACCATGAATCATATGAGGGGTTTTTTTAATCACAATCCTGGTTGTCAAGTGTCCAAACAAAAGAGGAATCAATTCAAAAGACTTCTTTTCTAAAAGAGATAAAGCTAAAATACCAAAGTCTCTTTTCAGAAAAGTTAAAGCAGATTTTCAGAAATTGTCCTCAGTTAGAATAGGTGGTTGGTAAATTTCTGTTGCTCTAAAATTTTTGGGCATTTTTGTCCCTTTGAGCAGTAGAGTTGTGAAACACTCCACCAAAAATCTACTCAGAAAGCTTTGTAGAATAAGAATGAAAAATCAAGCAATACAGAAGGTCAGGAACTTCGACCAGAAAGTTTGAGGCTCGGTTTTCACTTCATAGCTCTCAAATGGTGCAACCAGTGGACTCAAGAAATTTTATACCAATGTATATATGAGTCCTGCACCTTATCCAAAAACAATCACGTAAAAATGATTTTTATATATTTTTGTAAAAATCAAATACTGACTGCTGTGTGAAGAACAAGTTCTGGACAGATTTGCAAATTGATAAAAAACTTGATCTCTAGTCTATCCAAGGGTGTAAGAAAGATGTAAAACCAAATGAACACCCTTAATACATCCTAGAAGAACAGCATTTAGAAGGAGGGGAGGCAAATCCAAATTGCATAAATGTAAATTTGAAGAATGTAAGTGCTGAATTTAATTGCGGTATTTAAGTGCATAATGTAAATTGCGTAATTTAAATGCACAAAGAAAAGAAATGATTTGAGGAAAAATTTCATTTCTGGAAGGAGAGGTTACAAAGCATCACATTCATGTGGGCAAAGCTCAAAAGAGCATCAAAAACCTCAAAACCTTCATGAGGAGGAGGCTACCCCTCCACCCCTATTTATACTACTCTTGGGCCACCTACCACCCTTGGATGAGTCCCTCAACACTAGAGCACTCATCTAAGGGCTAGGATTAACCCACACACACAGCTATGCAAGGGCTAACCCAAAACCCACACACATACCGGGTTTTCTTGCACGGTTTTCAAAGCATACTACCTAGACCCGCTAACCTATCAACTAGACCTCAATCCGATGGCCCTCATTGATCCACGCGGCATCTAGCTAGCATCATCTCCTTTCCTTGTCTTCTTGACTTGCCCGAACTCCGTCTCTGATCATCTTCCGGCGATCTCCTAACCATCTAGACCTCCGACGCTCCTCGCCTAGTCCCGGTCATCCTCCGCCTCACCATGACCTAGCACCGTCGCCCTGCAACCATCAAAGACAAGGAAAAACCTTTCATAGCAATGCCCACAATGATATGCAATAAACCCATCCAACTCATCACTACCACGCCCATATGGCCGGTACTGCCACTCCTGGCAGAGACAACTCAAATTGCTTCATTTTGAAAATAAATCCAAATCAAACTCAAACTTGAGCACACCTTGCTCAAATAAAGTCAAATACTCATCACAAACATGGATGGACCTCCACATGGTCCTTCAATCTCCCCCTTGATGAGTATATTGACAAACAACACAAAAGGCATAAATTTGAGTTTGAATGAGAGAAGAAGAAAGCAATTTGATTGCGAAGCCAAACTTGGTCCAGAGAGAAAGATATAAAATCATGACCAAGTTGGCAAAAAGAGTTTAGAGCAAGACCATGAAAAGAGCAAGTTTTCCACAAAAGCTCTAAAAACCAATCGTATGTGCCAAATGTGATTATGATCCATAAAAAATAGCAAAGATTTACAAAGATCATAAGAACCAAAAAGCTTTCACATTTTTATCTCTCTTTTTTTTAATGATGCCTTTTCTACATTCTCCCCCTTTTGGCAATATAGGCATCAAAATGGAATTTTCTCCCTCTTTTTATGTATGCAAGAAATGCAATCGAAAGAACTTTGAATATTATCCAATTGATAAAAATGGAAGGATATTACACCAAGCTTGTCAATTTCAGAAGATGACTAAACTAAGACATATCCAAGTGCAAATACGAGCTTAGTTTTGAATATATCATTTTTAGCAAGATTTGACAAGTGCAACACTTAGCTTTAGTTTCAAAAATAGAAGAATAGCCACTCTAAGGATCAAAAGGAAAACCTAGAGTTCAACCTACTCAACACTTTGGGGAATCTAGAAGAGCATACAAGGTCCTTCGGGCTCATTTATCACTTAATGCAAATTTTGATTTATCATTATACAAGACATAGAGGGGTGCAAATGTTTGACATTATTTGCATTCTTTACCCACATATGTCTTTGTTTTTAATTTATTTGCATTTTCTTTTGACAACCAATTGACTTAAGCTGTATGCGACCATCTCAAGATGAACTCTTAAGAGAATGGTCTAGGTCAAACACGATGTATTCCAAGTTCATCCCAAGTGCAATGGGAAGCGGTCTTGTGAATGCAAGGTGTTGATTCGTATGTGCACAAGAAGAGTCAATTTTGTTTAATTTTCATTTTTAGCACAATGATTCATGAGCAAATGAAGGACTCTAGCATGGATCAAACTAGTTTCACCCAAGTTGCTATAGGGACTCTAGAGAACTCCAAAATTTCTCAAATTATGGCACAAACCTCTAGAGAAGAAACCTAGCAAGTAAAAGCAACAAGTTTCATCAAGTTTTTCATTTAAGGCTTATTTCATTTTTTTTAGCTTAGCAAGTTAAATGAACTTGGACATATCTAAGCTAGTGATTTCCTCCATATGATGTAGCATGGTGTATAGCATGAAGAAGAAATCAATTGCATAATAGACAAAGCTCATTAAACAGGAAATGCAGTCTATATGCAATGCACGAACAGATTCCCAAACTCTCCCTCAACAAATGAATCATTTTTAAGCTCAAATATGGTTAAAGTTGAGTTATTATCAAGATTAGGCATAAGGAAAACCCGAATGAACTCAATAATAACAAGAAAAATAGAATGAGAAGAAGAAGTCGAGAAACTGCAAAACTGGATGGCTATTGAGCATAGATAAGATAGAAGAGACTCACTACGGCTCAGACTCGCTCTTATCTTCCCCAAAGACTTACATAGGGAAGCTGACTCTAGATCCCAACTAAGGAGTGCACACAGACCCTGTCTACCCAGGAGGCACAATACCTGCTAGACTTATAAGACTGTGAGGGAACACAACCTAGAGAGAAGAGAGAACAGCTAATCACGCATGATAGCAACCTAAAGCACAAGATAAAAGGTCCATGCAAGGCATGCCAGAAGTCTAAGTAAGTGAACTCAACTCAAGAAAACAAGCCCAAAGTCACCCAGAGAAATACAAAGAAAAGAAAAGCTGGAAGAAAACATATAATACAAAATATACAAACCAGCTCCCCCTCACGAAAGGCCGTAAGGGCTCACGACTCCAATCTCACTCCTCAAGGCAACAAATCTGGAGCTATCCAAAGGCTTGGTAAAGATATCGGCTAACTGGTGGTCACTTTCTACAGACTAAAGCGCGATATCCCCCTTCTCCACATGGTCTCTAAGGAAGTGATATCTAATATCAATGTGCTTGGTCCGGGAATGCTGCACTGGGTTCTTAGCAATGCAAATAGCAGAAGTGTTGTCACAGAAAAGTGGCACACTCTGTATATCTAACCCAAAGTCCCGCAAGGTCGATCTCATCCAGAGAACACAGCTCGAAAGAATCGGTGCGACAACATACTCGGCCTCAGCGGTGGACTGTGCAACCCCGACTGCTTCCTAGATGACGAAGAAACAAGAGAAGTGCCAATGAATTGGCAAGTGCCAAAAGTGCTCTTCCTATGTATCCTACAGCCAGTAAAGTCTGTATCGAAAAAGGCTCGAAGGGATAGACAAGAAGAAGAAGAGTACCAAATACCATAATCAGTGGTAGCACGAAGGTACCTGAAGATGCGCTTGACCGCCTGGCGGTGAGAGGCGCGAGGAGAAGCTTGAAATTGGGCGCACAGACACACAGCGAAATGTATGCCCGGCCTCGAAGCAGTGAGATATAGGAGAGAGCCAATCATGCTCCGGAACTCCTTCTGATCAGCAGGCTCACCATCCAAAGTAGGAATTCTTGAACTCCGTGCTATTATCACTGTGTATAGCTCGTAATGCACTTGGGAGCTCAATAGATAACCTACTGACTAAACCCCTAAAGTGAGAAAAATTCTCATCCTTCGAGGCCATGAAAAACACCCAAGAATACCTCAAAAAATCATCAACAATGACAAGAACATACCACTTCCCACCACTGACTGCACTCTAGCTGGACCAACAGTGTCCATATGTAAAAGCTGTCCTAGTGCATCAGTCATCACTACAGTGACTGGAGGATGAGAAGTAGTAACCATCTTGCCATGTCGGCAAGGAGAGCAAACTAAGTCTTTGACCATCTTGAGTTTGGGCAAACCCCGAATGAGATCGTGGCTGCTAACTCGGGTCAAATGATCAAAACCAATGTGACCAAGTCTCCTATGCCAGAAGGAGAGATCACGGACTCGAAGCAATCAAACATCAAGAGAGTCTCGGAAGAAGCGGAAAAATCAGCACGAAAGACTCTCCCAAATCTAGAAATCCCGCAAACTAACCCTCCTGATGAATCAAGGATTCTACAGGCATTACTCTTGAAGCTTACCTCGAAAGAGTCATCGATAAGTTGAGAAACAGAGAGCAGATTGTATTGCAGCTTACTTACTAAGGCAACATCTTTAAGAATAAAATTTTGGTTAATGCAGATGGTACCTTTAGCAATGACTCTACCTGAAGAAGCATCCCCGAAAGTGATCAACTCATCACCCGGGGCTCTTACTAGGGAAGAGAACCATCGAGAATCTCCGGTCATATGACGAGAATAACCGGAGTCGACAATCTAAACATCTCCCTTCCCCATCCGACGAACCTGATCAAGACATAAGAGAGAAAGATGACTCAGTACTGGGATAGAGTGAAGACTTGGGAACCCAATACTGAACCACACGACGCCTCAGAGTACCAGCCACAGAAGAAGACTGGACTCGAGTGTCTCTCTATCGTTTAACATTAACATGATCAGTAGCAACTCTAGTAGATGATCTAGGAGCTGGAACTGGGTTAGCCCGCCGTTGTGCAAAAGCTAGACCATCCCAGTGAGGCTTTCTAAATCTCATACCAGAAAACACCTCACCCCGCTGATATCTACCTTGATGAGAAAAACGAGGAATATCAAGAGGACGGCGGAAAGACTAACTACGAACAGCTCAGGACTAAAACTCAAAGAACTAGCATGAAAACCGAGTTTTGGACGCTGCCCAAAAACAGGCGACTCTCTAACCTGTCTAGAAGCAGTGTGTGTCTTAGGAGCACTCAAAGTCTGAGGATGACCCTGAATACCCCTAAGAGCAGCAACACACTCACGCCGAGTGATCTTGGCACGCCTGAAGCAGAAATCTACTAGGTGACCATCCTTCTTACAGAAGGTGCATATGTACTTCGCCTTGCTAGAGGCAGAAGCAATAGGAGTAACACCCTTCTGGTCAGAAGTCCTATGGACAACCCCAGCAGACCTAAACATGATGGTACTCACTCTGGGAGCTACCACAATCTCACCACTCTTGGAGCCGCGCACAATGGTGGGAGGATGTGCCCGAGCGTGCTACAAGGGATCAAATCCTAGACCTTGATTGAATCTACTAATCTTGGATTGGTCTAGAATAAGATTGAGCTTCTTCTTGCCTCCAACAAACTTCTCGAGAGTGCTCATAAGATACTGGCAGTCTAGAAAGAAAGAAGCACAAGAAGAACAGGGGGAAGGAGAGGAAGAAGAAGAACCAGAATGAGAAGATCTCTCAGCACGTGCTTTTTGTTCCCTTAGCACGACTGCCTCAATCTTGAGGGCCTCACAAGAAACGCAAGGAGCATCTCTAATCCTAAGGGTTTGGTCTTCTAACTTCTTTCTAAGCTCGACATGGATTTGATCCACATCATCCTTAACCCCAGCACACAGCAGGCAACTAGATTTTGACTTAACTAGTAAGTCCTTAGCAAGTTCATCACACTTGATATTCAAACCATCATTGTCAAGTTTTAGTTGCCTACAGCCCTCACATGAGCTGACTGGGTCCTTAGAAGCATGCAATTCAAGTTCATCATTTCTAGTAGAAAGCTTCTTATGGTGTGAACTCATGGCATCAATTTCAGCAAGCAATTTAGGGCAATTAGAGCATGATGGAGTGGAGTGAGCATGAAGAAAACTAGCCTCAACAGGAATAGCATCAACAGAACTAGTGCTAGCATTCTTCAACCTAAGACCATCAAGTTCAACAAGCACACTATCATGTATGGTCCTTAGGTTCTCCAACTCCACAAGAACAGCATCACAGAGAACACAGTCATCAATGACTCGGGAGGGAGAAGATCTAAGTGAAGCTAACTCCCGAGTCAAGGTACCTACTTCATTCTCTAACTCAGAACACCTCGACCTAGCCTTAGCATGAAACTTGCCTAATTTACAGAAGGCATCATTTAACTTGTGTAGGTGGGTACCTCATCCGTGTCGCTGTACAGCTCGGAGTCGCTGATGCCGTTAGTGTCGGCCATGAAGCACATGCCGGAGAAGTCGTCGCCGCCTTTCTTCTCTTGTGGATCATCCTGGCCCTCGTCGCTCCATGTCTCCGTGTCGGAGATGTTGATGTCGTCAAGCGCAGCGAGGACGCGGTGGAAGAGCTTCTTGTTCTTGGAAAAGTTGCGGTACTTCTTCTCGTGCGTCGGTTCACGAACTGGAGGCATCTTGTTGCGGTTCTTATCGGTGTAGTCATTCTTGCCCGAACCGCCAACATCGTTCTTACCCTTCTCCACCTTGGGACAGTTCGCCCGAATGTGGTTGGGGCCACCACACTCGAAGCAGGTGATCATGCCACATCTCTTCCTCTCTCTCACCCTCTTGTATGCATGAGAGAATTTGCGAGCAAGAACAACAAGCTCATTTTCTGAAAATTTCTCCAGTTGGTCATCGCTTAGCTCGCAAAGGGTGGAGAGGGAGAGACGACAGAAGAATCAGAAGAAGATCTATTGGGATCGGTGTCCAAAGCCATCGACTGAGATTTCGTCTTCCGAGAGACGACATCGATCTCATGAGTCTTGAGGCGGGAATAAAGCCCGTCAAGACTCAGAGTCGATAAGTCGGTGGTGTCCTTGATGGTGGTCACTTTCATCTCCCAAACCCGAAGGTCGAGTGCGGTCAAGAAATGCCGAGCATTGTTCGAGTCAGGGTATATGCAACCAACTGCTCGGAGGTCGCTCAAGATCTTTGTAAACCGACCAAAACACTCGTCGAGACTCTCACCAGCGTGTTGATCAAACTTGTTGTACTCGCGCTTGAACTGGTCCTGCCTCACAGTCTTGATTTGAGTAGAGCCCTCATGGTAAGCATCGAGGGTTACCCAAATCTCGTGAGCGGAGCGAAGGTGAGAAATCCTATCATACTCACCGCGGCTAAGACCCTGTATGAGAATGTTCCTTGCCTCAGTATTCACCTCAACGTCAACCATATTGATGGCCGTGACATTTTCATCAGCAGGAACCTCATACGGGAGTTTCACCTTCTTCCATATCAGGTAGCCCTGGGCAGTGATGTATGACTCCATCTGGGACTTCCAAAAAGAGCAGAACCGGCTCTGATACCAATTGAAAGATCCAAATGGCGATCAGAGAGGGCGGGTGAATGATCCCAAATAAAATTTCCCCTACTCAAAGTACTCCAAACACTCTTGCAATAAAAATCTGAAGCACCCAAATATTTTCGTTCAAACTGGTACTTCTCATATTCGCACACCCTCCAAAACCCAGAACAATTAGACAACTATATGTACCCCTAGCTTGCATGGATAAGAACCATGAATCATATGAGGGGTTTTTTTAATCACAATCCAGGTTGTCAAGTATCCAAACAAAAGAGGAATCAATTCAAAAGACTTCTTTTCTAAAAGAGAAAAAGCTAAAATACCAAAGTCTCTTTTCAGAAAAGTTAAAGTAGATTTTCAGAAATTGTTCTCAGTTGGAACAGGTGGTTGGTGAGATTATGTTGCTCTACAATTTTTGGGAATTTTTTTCCCTATGAGCAGTACAGTCATGAAATACTCCACCAAAAATCACCTCAGAAAGCTTTGTAGAATAAGAATGAAAAATCAAGAAATACAGAAGGTCAGGAACTTCGATCAGAAAGTTTGAGGCTCGGTTTTCACTTCATAGCTCTCAAACGGTGCAACCAGTGGACTCAAGAAATTTTATAACGATGTATATAAGAGTCCTTCACCTTATAAAAAAAGAATAACTTAAAAATTATTTTTATATATTTTTTGAAAAATCAAATACTGACTGCTGCGTTAAGAACAAGTTCTGGACAGATTTGAAAATTGATAAAAAACTTGATCTCTAGTCTATCCAAGGGTGTAAGAAAGATGTAAAACCAAATAAACACCCTTAATACATCCTAGAAGAAAAGCATTTAGAAGGAGGGGAGGCAAATCCAAATTGCATAAATGTAAATTGCAAGAATGTAAGTGCTGAATTTAATTGCGGAATTTAAGTGCATAATGTCCACTTGGATGCGGTGCAGGAGATGACATCTTGAATATAGCTTTAGGGCTGAAATCTAACAAACTGGTGAGGTACAACTCTCACTCTCTACGGTCCCTGACGAGCTCCCTGCTGCGCCATTCTGTGCTTGCGGTTGTCATCCAACTCCTTGCACTTATCTTCCAGGATGAGCGTTATTGACCAGCTCTTGAAAATCAGGAAAATTGTGGGTAATCAACCCAACCTGCTGTCCAGAATTCAGTCCCTTCATGAAGCGAGACTATCTTGCCTTGTCTGTTGCTACATCTTCAGGTGCATAGCGAGCAAGCTATGTGAACTTATTCAAATAATTTGCCACAGACTAGCCTCCTTGCTTGATAGCGCTGAATTCTTCTTTCTTTAAATCCATGACACCATTAGGAACAAGGTACTAGTGAAAAACAGCAGAAAATTCTTCCCAAGTGATCTCCTGTGGGCAATGGCGAAACAAGAAATTTTTTGATGTGGGTGCACACTTCACATGTACAATTCTATAGTCTTATGTAATAATTTGGTATCATCATAAATCCAATATATATATTTGAGATTTGCTAAAGGTATAATACAAATAGTTATATGGTCCTAAAAATCTCAAATCACCAAAATCAAAACCAATTCAATCAACAAATTTAGCTTATTGAAGAGGTGAAATTTTAAATTTTCTCAAATTTTTAGAGTGCCAAGGCATATCGGGCACCCCTGGTTCTACCCATGTAGATAGATAGATAGCAAGCATGTGCACAGACAGGTCGGATTGGCCTGGTGGCCCCTATGGCAAGTAGGCCGCCCCTTGCTAACATGCACAACTGATGGGGTGCTTTCATCAGGCACACGACCGTCCTCGGCTTGAGTGCCGCGCTGTAGAGTGCACGGGCATGCTTTGTAACATCCCAAAATTTTGCCTAAATACTATTTTATTGCTTAAATGTGCATTTATGATTTTTTGGAATTTATTTGGATTTTTCTGGATTTATTTGAACTAATTTTAAATTAAGTATATTGACCTTTTGTTCAAATCTATTTAAATTATTGCAAAGTTAATATAAAGTTTTGCCAAAAATATTTAATTTGAGCCCAGAATGTCTCAAAGTATTTTTGAGATTTTTCTTGGATTTTTCCTCATAATTTATTTGCCTAAAACTAACTAAATGAATTTCTAGAATTATTTAAATTAATAAAGTTTTAAAAACCCTTTTGAACAGTATTGGGCCGAAGCCAATACTGTGCGCGTGGGGCCCATTTCAGTGCGGCCCAGTGCCTCGCGCCTCCGGCCCGTTTGGCCTACTTTAAAAATCGAATCTCCGCCGTTGGGTCATGATCGCGCGGGTGAGATCAAGTCGTACCGGTTCGGGACTCAGGGGAATCTTCGCCGTTGGAAAGAAATCGTGGGCGGTTAGGATCTGATTTTGGCTGCGAGATCGTGACCGTTGGAGCGTCATCGGACGGCTGGCGTGTGTTGTCTCCGTGCAGGACTTGGACGCCGCCGCCGTGTCGGAGGATGACACCGCCGCCGCGTCGGTTAGAATCCCAGGCACCGTACGCGACCGTCGAGGCTATTTAAAGGGGTCCGCAGCCTCCCCGAGAATCATCATCGTGCGCCGCAGCTTTTGATCGGTGAGGTTTCGCGAGAGCAGTCGAGAGAGCGCCCGGGAGCTTCGCCGGAGTAGAGCGCCGAAGCCGCCGTGGTTTTTGCTCGAGTACGTCGCCGGTTTGTTGGTTTTCGATGTTTTGGTCCCAAATCCGAACTCGTCGAGGTGTGCCGCATCGACTACTCCTCTTCTTTGCGCGGAACTGCACCGGAACGCTGTTGCCCAGGGCTTCTTCCTCATCTCCGGTGGATCTTCTCGCCGCCGCTTCGCCATTAGCTCGGGTGAGTTCGTGTTCGTCGGATTTGAGTGAATGGAGGAGATCGAGCCACGTTGCGTGCGTTGGTCACCGTTCGATCAGATCAAACCGTAGATGCGTGCTGCGTGTTGCGCATCGGCGGGGTGGCGCTGCGACCAATCAGATCGAGATGCGTGTCGGGCGCAGGTGCCGAGGTGTCGTAGACCGGGTCTACCGTGGTCCAGAGCCACACTATGGACCCTGTCTATGGGCCGAAGACACGTGTCGCCGTCTGATTGGCTGGCGCCAGGGCTGACATCAGCATGACGTCATGCTTGCGCCATAATTGCATTTTTCAATTGGAAAAATAATCTGATTGGAAATTCTATGATGATGACGTCATCATGAGGTCACGCTGACGTCATAAATCTGTTTTTCAGTTTAAAAAAAATTCTGTTAATTCTGATTTTCTATTTTTCTGTATTTTCAGAATTAATCCAAACTTCAAAAGGCCATAACTTTTGCATCTTAACTCGGATTTGAGTGATTCAAATTTCTAAAATTTTTGTAAAATTGAAATCTATTTAATGGTGAATTTTAATTGATTTTTGGAGTTCATTTTCTCTCTGTTTTGGTATTTATTTGCTTTTCTCTTTCGTTACGCGTAGACGTTGAATTGTGCGACGCTTCGGAGGAAGATCCAGCAACTCAAGAGCAAGTTTCAGAACCAGATCAGGACCTATTCCAAGGCAAGTTGTGATTTGATCATGTTGAACCCATGTTTATAAAATTGCTATATTTGTTTTACCCTATTGCATATTATTTCAAGTATACAATTGTTTCCAATTAGATTGGGCTTAGCTAATATACCAGATTGATTTATATCCTACCTTGTCATTGTATGCCATGATCCATTGTCACCCTAGATTGGTTCAATATAGTTGGTTAGTAAATATAATCAACATGGGATTGTTAGATCGTATTAGTTGCTTAGCCATGCCACGTCATCACATGTGTCAGAATCATTGATAATTAATCTTGATTAATGGAATATGGAACAATGTTATGAACTTGTGTGTCATGTGGGATCACACGATGAGATTGAGTTGTTGTGGCGAGTCATGTCACGCAACGATGTTGAATTGTTGATAGAACGTGGTGCTTGGTAATCAACTGGGTGATAATCACTTAGATTGGGGCAAGTGACAAGGGGCGAGTATGCCAAGGTGGGCCCGATGGGCAGAGGGTATGTGGATGTCTTGCCTTGATCACTCTAAGGACTTAACCTTGCAAGCCTTTGACCTGAGTCAACCATGCAAGCACATGTCTGGTATGGGCCAGCCTAGCTGAGTAATTTGCAATGTCTTAATTTTGGTACTATCGTGGTCGGTGTGAGTTTCCGAGTTATGGAGTAATTCACATGGCGCAAGAGGGGGGCCCTGGATGTGGTAACCAGTCCCACCAGTGTTGAAACCTTAGCGGGTAGTATCGGGTTAAGCCAACGCATTGTAAAGGCTTTGTTATAATCACTCGCCTTGGTGGTGTTTGGTTGTATCACGTGGGTAAAGTGCATAACCTCTGCAGAGTGTGAAACTATTCAGATAGCCGTGCTCGCAGTATTGAGCAATGCTCGGGAATTACAGTTAAGGGTTAGCTTAATTAATTGGACAACTTGGTTGGGATGGCAGGATGCCATGGAAAGTGGAAATTGATTTAGGTTTGAAAACTAGTTTACTTGAGAAATACTGAATCTATTTATTATTGCTATTTGTTTTACAAGTCTTTACAATCTAAATATTATATTTGTTCATAAATGCTGCTTATTGCAAAATAGCCATTATAGCCTATCCATTGGAATAAGCCTTACATATAGTTACATAGAATTGCATTCTGTGCACAACTTATTGAGTGCTTTAAGTACTCACTCTTGCCAACAACAATAATCAACAGTTGAAGAATCTACACCTGTGTTGGAAGAGGAAGTCCAGGAAGACACGAGTCATTAGGGTCCGAGCCTTGTCGGTTGCCTGTGGTGAACTGATTAGCTATCTACGTTTTCTACTTTCCGCTGCTTAATTATTAGCTTATATTTCTAGTCTTGCCCTACGTGGCTTAATAATGTAAGTCGGTCATAAGATCATACATTTAGCTATATCAATAAATGAACTATTATTCTATTATCGTTGAGTATGATGTGATATGTACCAATATTGAGCTGTGTGCACTAGTGTTGATCCTGGGACTAGTGCGGTAAACACAGTGGGTTTGAATCAGTGGATTCGGGTCCTTACATGCTTGCGCCACACTGCGGTCATCCACTATTTGTCCTTCGAGTCTCCCGTCCGAGCCATGGCCCACCTGACGTGCGTCCATGAAATGGTCTGCAGTTCTGACTAGCTAGCACTGCTCGTATCATACCTATCCTATAGATCGCAGAAACGGCGCCCTCTGGGCGTTCTGAGCCGAGCAGGGGCCGGCTCAGCTCGAGCCGTGAGCCGAGCTGGCCAAATTTTTTCAGAAACGGGTCCTTTTTCTAAAAAAATTACGGATAGGTCCTTTTTTGAAAAAAATTACAGTTTGTTCCTTTTCCGAAAAAAGATTACATATTACGTCCATGCCCTTTTAGCGTTTTCAGGAGTAGCGCTCGGGTCCTTTTTAGAGAAATCGAAATTACGCTTAGGTCCTTTTCGTGAGAAAAAATAATATGTCCTTTTTTTAAAAAAAAATATGCATTTCATTATGTCCTTTTTCCTCTTTTCTAGCATTACGTTTAAGCCCTTTTGCGAAAAACACAAGCTTATTTTTAGATCCTTTTCGCGCGTTTTCTCGATTTACTCGTGTTTGGAGCGTCAGTCGCGCGTTTTGTCGATTTTCTCGCGTGGAGAGAAAAAAATATGCATTGCATTTATGTCCTTTTTTCGCTTTTCTAGCATTACGTTTAAACCCTTTTGCGAAAAACACAAGCTTATTTTTAGATCAATTTCGCGCATTTTCTCGATTTACTCTTTTATGGGGCGTCAATCGCGCGTTTTGTCGATTTTTTCACGTGAAGAGCGGCGCCCGCGGCGTAGCATGCTACACATAAATTTCTAGTACATACGAGATATGTACATACTATGTGCCCGGTTGGTCAGTGCCCTTTTATGTCGAGGCACGAGATCCAATCATCCAAGGACCAATCTATACATCAGATGGCCTTCCTGCTGTATGCATGCATGCATGCCCTAGTGCCTTGTCAGTTTGTTTTCAGCGTAGAAAGCAGAAACCTCAAATTTTTTGGGGTGCCGAGGCATACCCGGCACCCCCTAGTTCCGCCCCTACCTGTGGGTTCTCTTGTGATGCATAATAATTTTCTCACCATTCAACAGCTGTACCCTCAACCTGATGAGAAGCGTAAAGCACCTTCTCATTCCCGACACACTAAGTGATGTGCAGCTTCCTTTCAATTGTCTTAAGCTAATCATCTGCCTTAATTGGGTTAGCATTCTCAAAGAAAGTAGGCGGACGAGTTGATGCAACAACGGCCCGATTTTTCGATATGTTCTACTTTAGCGGAACGGAGACGTTCGTGTTCCAAGGGCTTACATAGAATTGCATTCTGTGCACAACTTGTTGAGTGCTTTAAGTACTCACCCTTGCCAACAACAATAATCAACAGTTGAAGAATCTACACCTGTGTTGGAAGAGGAAGTCCAGGAAGACACGAGTCATTAGGGTCCGAGCCTTGTCGGTTGCCTGTGGTGAACTGATGAGCTATCTACGTTTTCTACTTTCCGCTGCTTAATTATTAGCTTATATTTTCAGTCTTGCCCTGCGTGGCTTAATAATGTAAGTCGGTCATAAGATCATACATTTAGCTATATCAATAAATGAACTATTATTCTATTATCGTTGAGTATGATGTGATATGTACCAATGTTGAGCTGTGTGCACTAGCGTTGATCCTGGGACTAGTGCGGTAAACACAGTGGGTTCGAATCAGTGGATTCGGGTCCTTACATGCTTGTGCCACACTGCGGTCATCCACTATTTGTCCTTCGAGTCTCCCGTCCGAGCCATGGCCCACCTGACGTGCGTCCATGAAATGGCTGCAGGCTACAGCTAGCTAGCACTGCTCGTATCATACCTATCCTATAGATTGCAGAAACGGAGCCCTCTTGGCGTTCTGAGCCGAGCGGGGGCCGGCTCAGCTCGAGCCGCGAGCCGAGCCGGCCAATTTTTTTCACAAACGGGTCCTTTTTCTAAAAAAAAATTACGGATAGGTTCTTTTTGGAAAAAAAATTACAATTTGGTCCTTTTTCAAAAAAAGATTACATATTACGTCCATGCCCTTTTACCGTTTTTAGGAGTAGCGCTCGGGTCCTTTTTAGATAAATCGAAATTACGCTTAGGTCCTTTTCGTGAGAAAAAATAATATATCCTTTTTTTTAAAAAAAAATATGCATTTCATTTATGTCCTTTTTCCTCTTTTCTAGCATTACGTTTAAGCCCTTTTGCGAAAAACACAAGCTTATTTTTAGATGCTTTTCGCATGTTTTCTCGATTTACTCGTGTATGGAGCGTCAATCGCGTGTTTTGTCGATTTTCTCGTGGAGAGAAAAAAAATATGCATTGCATTTATGTCCTTTTTTTGCTTTTCTAGCATTACGTTTAAACCCTTTTGCGAAAAACACAAGCTTATTTTTAGATCCATTTCGCGCATTTTCTCGATTTACTCGTTTATGGGGCGTCAATCGCGCGTTTTGTCGATTTTCTCGCGTGAAGAGCGGCGCCCGCGGCGTAGCACGCCGCACATAAATTTCTAGTACATACGAGATATGTACATACTATGTGCCCGGTTGGTCAGTGCCCTTTTATGTGGAGGCACAAGATCCAATCATCCAAGGACCAATCTATACATCAGATGGCCTTCCTACTGTATGCATGCATGCATGCCCTAGTGCCTTATCAATTTGTTTTCAGCGTAGAAAGCAGAAACCTCAAATTTTTTGGATTGCCGAGGCATACCCGGCACCCCCTAGTTCCGCCCCTGCCTGTGGGTTCTCTTGTGATGCACAATAATTTTCTCACCATTCAACAGCTGTACCCTCAACCTGATGAGAAGCGTAAAGCACCTTCTCATTCCCGACACACTAGGTGATGTGCAGCTTCCTTTCAATTGTCTTAAGCTAATCATCTGCCTTAATTGGGTTAGCATTCTCAGAGAAAGTAGGTGGACGAGTTGATGCAACAACGGCCCGATTTTCCGATATGTTCTACTTTAGCGGGACGGAGACGTTCGTGTTCCAAGGGCTTCCAATCAGCAGAGATTGAATCCTTGCAATCGCTACACCCACGCACCTGTCGTTATCAACCGTTCTCACGCCCAGATGACCTAACCATGAAGGTTAATTCCTGCACGCAGTAGAAGAAACGAGCAAGAACGACAAAGAAAACAATCTGACAATTCAAATGATCAAAGTTGAGATTACTCTGATGAACAAGTGTTTCACACACATGGGGAACAAACTTAGCAAATAACCTAACCCTAAAAGTAGCGGCGGCTAAGTATATATAAGGGTGAGTTATAAAAAGTGATCAATCAACGGTTCTGATTCGAAGTCTGCAACAGCAGCAAATTTTTGCGTCAATTTGGAGGCCTTCCCAAAAAAATCTGGAGGTGGGATTGTACGCAATAGATATGTCTTGAAATAAGCTTTCAAACGAGTGGTGGCTCAGCCCAAACGGACTTCATATGAGGAAGTTATGGCCTTTTTAGTCCAGCACTGTCAGGCTGACTCCGAGACGAGTTGTAATCCGAATTGAAGTACACGGACAACATCAATTAGGCTTGTACTTTAGTTGAACGTGGCTTGTAGGTGCTCAAGTTGTGTATGAGGTCTCCTTGAGTTAGCATCTCCTCTGCCATGCTCCTAAGTAATAACACATCACAAGGAAAATTATGCAGTAGCACATTCTAATTAGAACAAGTATTATCACCTAAAAACGAGCTCACCTTGTAATTGAGTTGTTTTGTTTGGGCTCGTGTTATTGCACGAAGAGTTAAAGTTGTATCCATAGGAGTTATGACCTCATCATTCTCCCCCTCTAAAATTGGAGTCGTCTTCGACTCAATCTCATCTTCTTCACCCATGTATGGTTTTAAATTTGAAATGTTAAAAGTGGGACTAACCCCCAAATCTGCAGGGAACTCAAGCTTATATGCATTATCATTAATCTTTGCAAGTACTTTAAAAGGACCATCAGCTCAAGAAATTAATTTAGACTTTCTCAATAGGAAACCTATCTTTGCGTAGATGAAACCAAACAAGATTACCAGGTTCAAAGGTTAATTGTTTTCTACCCTGGCTACCATATCCTTATTATTTTGCATTCATCTTTTCAATATTTTGTTTAACTAATTCATGCATTTTCAAACTCAATTCAGCACAGCTTTTAGCATCAAAATTTAATGTTTTAGAAGGAGGTAAAGGTAACAAATCAATAAAAGCACGTGGATTAAACCCATATACGATCTGAAACGGACTTACCTTGGTTGTGGAGTTTATGGACCAGTTATAAGCAAATTCAATATGAGGAAAGCACTCCTCCCACATCTTCAGATTTATCTTGAGAATCGCCTGTAGCATATTAGACAATGTACGGTTGACGACCTCCATCTGTCCGTCGATTTGACAGTGACAAGTAGTGGAGAAAAACAATTTTGTCCCCAATTTATTCCATAAACTTCTCCAAAAATGACTCAAGAATTTCGCTTCACGGTCTGAAATGATGGTATTGGGCACACCATGTAAACGAACGATCTTCCTAAAAAACAAATCAGCAACGTTTGTAGCATCGTCGCTCTTATGACAAGGTATAAAATGTGCCATTTTAGAGAAACGATCAACCACCACAAATATACTATCCCTTACCCTCTTAGTCCTAGGCAATCCTAACACAAAATCCATTGAAATATCCTCCCAAGGAATGCTAGGGACAGGAAGAGGCATATAAAGACCATGTGGATTCAAACGGGACTTAGCTTTATTGCAAGTGGTGCACCGTGACACATAGCGCTCGACATCACGCCTCATCTTAGGCCAAAAGAAATGGGCAGCAAGTACATCCTCTGTCTTCTTCACTCCAAAGTGTCCCATCAAACCACCTCCATGCGCTTCCTACAAAAACAAAAGGCGAACAGAACTAGCTGGAACGCATAGCTTGTTAGCACGATATAATAATCCATCATTTAGCACATATTTATTCCAAGTTTTTCCTTCTCTACATTTCAGATAAGCATCTCTAAAATCTAGATCAGTGGCATACAAGTCCTTGATTGTTTCTAAACCAAAAATTTTATGATCAAGTTGTGATAACAAAGTATATCTTCAAGACAACGCATCGGCAATCACATTGTCTTTACCTTTTTTATGCTTGATGATATAGGGAAACGATTCAATGAACTCAACCTATTTAGCATGTCGTTTATTTAGTTTCGCTTGGCTTCTAATATATTTTAAAGATTCATGATCGGAATGAATAACAAATTCTTTGGGCCAAAGGTAATGTTGCCATATTTCTAACACACGCACTAAAGCATACAATTCTTTGTCATATGTAGAATAATTCAGAGCAAGGCCATTCAAATTTTTACTAAAATATACAACGGGTTTACCTTCTTGTAGTAACACTCCTCCTATTCCAATCCCACTAACATCACACTTTAACTCAAAAGTCTTACCGAAATTGGGGAGTTGAAGTAGAGGGGCATTGGTGAGCTTCTCCTTTAACACATTAAAAGCATGTTCTTATGCTGGTCTCTAGTAGAAAAGAATGCCTTTCTTTGTTAACTCATTCAATGGTGCCGCAATGGTGCTGAAATCCTTCACAAAATGCCTATAGAATCCTGCAAGACTGAAGGACCATGTGGAGGTCCATCCATGTTTGTGATGAGTATTTGACTTTATTTGAGCAAGGTGTGCTCAAGTTTGAGTTTGATTTGGATTGATTTTCAAAATGAAGCAATTTGAGTTGTTTCTGCCAGGAGTGGCAGTACCGGTCATATGGACGCGGTAGTGATGAGTTGCATGGTTTATTGCACATCTTTGTGGGCATTGCTATGTGAGGAGTTTCCTTGTCTTTGATGGTTGCAGGACGACGGTGCTAGGTCATGGTAAGGCGAAGGATGACCGGGACTAGGCGAGGCGTCGGAGGTCAGACGGTTGGGAGATCGCGGAAGATGATCGGAGACGGAGTCGGGCAAGTCAAGAAGACAAGGAAAGGAGATGATGCTAGCTAGATGCGCGTGGATCAATGAGGACCGTCGGATTGAGGTCTAGTTGATAGGTTAGCGGGTCTAGGTAGTATGCTTTGAAAACTGCAAGAAAACCCGGTATGTGTGTGGGTTTTGGGTTAGCCCTTTCATGGCTGTGTGTGTGGGTTAATCCTAGCCCTTAGATGAGTGCTCTAGGGTTGAGGTACTCATCCAAGGGTGGTAGGTGGCCCAAGAGTAGTATAAATAGGGGTGGAGGGTAGCCTCCTTCCCTTGAAGGTGTTGAGGTTTTGATGCTCATTTGAGCTTTGCCCACATGAATGTGAGGCTTTGTAACCTCCCTTCCAGAAATGAAAGTTTTATTCATCCACCTCTGAATTTATTTTATGCATTTACATTATGTCTTTACTTTACGCAATTTAAATTCAGCATTTACTTTCCGCAATTACATTCCGCAATTTACTTTCAAGTAATTTGGATTTGCCTCCCCTCCTTCTAAATGCTGCTGTTCTTGGATGTTTTGAGTGTGTTCATATGGTTTTACATCTCTTTGCACTCTTGGATTGAGTAGAGAACATCTTTTCTTTCAAGTTCCAACTTTGTTCTGAACTTGTTCTTCGCGCAGCAGTCAGTGTTTGATTTTGTAAAAATATAGAAAAATCCTTTTGAGTGATTCTTGTTGGAAAAGGTGCGGGACTCTGATATCCGCTTGCAGAAAAATTTTGGAGTTCACTTGTTGTACCGTTTGGGCGCCATGAGGTGAAAACTGAGCCCCAAACGTTCTGCTCGAAGTTCTTGACCAGACTGTGTTCTTCGATTTTTCGTGTTTTTCTGTAAGGCTTTTGAGGAGAAATTTGGTGGAGTTCTTCAAGACTCTGATGCTCACAGGAGAAAAAGTCTCAAAATTTTGTGAGCTACAGAAACCCACCAACCTCCTGTGCAAATTGAGGACAAGTTCTGGGAATTCTGCTTTTGCTTTTTGAAAGTGACTTTTGTGATTTGAATTGATGTCCTTTCTAAAAGCAAGAGTTTGAATTGATTCCTCTTTATCTTGGACACTAGACAACCAGGATTGTGACTCAAAATCCCCACATATTTTATGGTACTTATCCATGCAAGCTTGGGGTACACATAGTTGTCTAGTTTTTGGGTTTTTCACAATTCCTTTTGAGCGATCTTGTCGAGGTTTTTGTTGGAGTATTTTGGGGAATTTTTATTTGCGACCATTCACCCCCTCTGTTCGCCATTTCGGTCCTTCAATTGGTATCGAGCGGTTTTGCTTTTCCATAGATCTTGACCGGTCTCAAGAGCCATGGCGACGGACAAATATTCCACCAAGCCTCCAATCTTTAATGGAGTTGATTTTCCTTTTGGAAGTCCGGATGGAGTCATACATCACTGCCTGGGGCTACGATATGGCGAAGGTGAAACTCCGTATGAGGTTCCTGGCGATGAAAATGTCACGCCATCAATATGGTTGACGTTGAGGCGAATGCTAAGGTAAGGAACATTCTCATACAGGTCTTAGCGCGGTGAGTATGATAGGATTTCTCACCTTCGCTCCGCTCACGAGATTTGGGTAACCTCGATGCTTACCATGAGGGCTCTACTCAAATCAAGGCGTGAGGCAGATTCAGTTCAAGCGCGAGTACAACAAGTTTGATCAACGCTGGTGGTGAGATTCTCGACGAGTGTTTTGGTCGGTTTACAAAGATTTTGAGCGACCTCCGGCGCTTGGTTGCATATACCGACTCGGACAATGCTCGGCATTTCTTGACCGCACTCGACCTTGGGTTTGGGAGATGAAGGTGACCACCATCAAGGACACCACCGACTTATCGACTCGACTCTTGACGGGCTTTATTCCGCCTCAAGACTCATGAGATCGATGTCGTCTCTCGGAAGACGAAATCTCGATCGATGGCTTTGGTCACCGATCCCATTGGATCTTCTTCTTCCGATCCTTCTATTGGTTTCTCTCTTTCCGCCCTTTGCGAGCTAGCGATGACCAAGCTGGAAAAATTTCCAGAAAATGAGCTTGCTCTTCTCGCTCGCAAGTTTTCTCATGCATACAAGAGGGTGAGAGAGAGGAAGAGAGGTGGCATGATCACCTGCTTCGAGTGTGGTGGCCCCAACCACATTCGGGCGAACTGTCCCAAAGCGGAGAAGGGCAAGAATGACGTTGGCGGTTCGGGCAAGAACGACTACACCGACAAGAACCGCAACAAGAAGCCTCCAGTTCGTGAACCGCGCACGAGAAGAAGTACCGCAACTTCTCCAAGAACAAGAAGCTCTTCCACCGCGTCCTTGCCGCGCTTGACGACATCAACCTCTCCGACACGGAGACATGGAGCGACGAGGGCGAGGATGATCCGCAAGAGAAGAAAGGCGGCGACGACTTCTTCGGCATGTGCTTCATGGCCGACACCAACGACATCAGCGACTCCGAGCTCTACAGCGACTCGGACGAGGTACCCTCCTATGACCAGCTCAACGAAGCTTTCTGCAAATTAGGAAAATTTCATGCTAGAGCTAGAGCTAGGTGTACGGAGCTTGAGAAGGAAGTAGGTACCTTGACTCGGGAGTTAGCTTCACTTAGATCTTCTCCCTCCCGAGTCACTGATGATTGCTCTTTGTGTGATGCTATTCTTGTGGAGTTGGAGAACCTAAGGACCATACATGATAGTGTGCTTGTTGAACTTGATGGTCTTAGGTTGAAGAATGCTAGCACTAGTTCTGTTGATGCTATTCCTGTTGAGGCTAGTTTTCTTCATGCTCACTCCACTCCATCATGCTCTAATTGCCCTAAATTGCTTGCCGAAATTGATGCCATGAGCGAACACCTTAGGAAGCTTTTTGCTAGAAACAATGAACTTGAATCACATGCTTCTAAGGACCCGGTCACTCATGTGAGGGCTGTAAGCAATTAAAACTTGACAATGAAACCCTGAATGTCAAGTGTGCTAAACTTGCTAAGGACTTACTAGATAAGTCACAAAAATATTGCTTGCGATGTACTGAGATTGTGGGGGACTTGGATAAAATCCATGTCGAGCTTAGGAAGAAATTAGAAGACCAAGCCCATAGAATTAGAGATGCTCCTTGCGTTTCTTGTAAGGCCCTCAAGATTGAGGCAGCCGTGCTGAGGGAGAAAAATGCACGTGCTGAGAGAGCTCATCTTTCTGGTTCTTCTTCCTCTCCTTCCCCCTGTTCTTCTTGTGCTTCTTTCTTCCGAGATTGCCGTATCTTATGAGCACTCTCGAGAAGTTTGTTGGAGGCAAGAAGAAGCTCAATCTTATTCTAGACCAATCCAAGATTAGTAGATTCAATCAAGGTCTAGGATTTGATCCCTTGGAGCACGCCGGCGCATCCTCCCACCATAGTCGCGGCTCCAAGAGTGGTGAGATTGTGGTAGCTCCCTGAGTGAGTACCACCGTGTTTAGGTCTCTTTGGGGTTGTCCATAGGACTTGACCGTAAGGGTGTTACTCCTATTATACGCCTCTAGCAAGGCGAAGTACACATGCACCTTTTGTAAGAAGGATGGTCACCTAGTAGATTTACGCTTCAGTAGCGCCAAGATCACTCGGTGTGAGCGTGTTGTTGCTCTTAGGGTATTCGTGGTCATCCCGGACTTTGAGTGCTCCTAAGACACACACCGCTTCTAGACAGTTAGAGAGTCGCTGTTTTGGGGGCGTCCGGGACTTGGTTTTCATGCTAGTTCTTGAGTTTTAGTCCCGAGCTGTTCAGAGTCGATCTTTCCGCCGTCCTCTTGATATTCCTCGTTTTCCCATCGAGATAGATATCGTGGCGTGAGGTGTTCTCGGTAGGAGATCCAGCGACCTTCTTGGGATGGTCGGCTTTTGCACCACGGCGTGCCAACCCGCTTTGACTCCTAGATTATCTACGAGTTGCTCTGATCGTGTGAGAGTTGGCGTCAGAGAGACACTCGAGTCGATCTTCTTCGTGGTGGTACTGCGAGGTGTCGTATGGTTGAGATTGGGTTCCTAAGTCTTCACTCTATCCCGAGATCGAGTCATCTTTCTCTCTTGTGTCTTGATCAGGTTCGCCGGATGGGAAGGGCGATGTTTGGATTGTTGACTCCGGTTGTTCTCGTCATATGACCGGAGATTCTCGTTGGTTCTCTTCCCTAGTCCGAGCCCCCGGTGATGAGTTAATCACTTTTGGGGATGCATCTTCAGGTAGAGTCATTGCTAAAGGTACCATCTGCATTAACCAAAATTTCATTCTTAAAGATGTTGCCTTAGTAAGTAAGCTGCAATACAATCTGCTCTCTGTTTCTCAACTTATCGATGACTCTTTCGAGGTAAGCTTCAAGAGTAATGCTGTAGAATCCTTGATTCATCGGGAGGGTTAGTTCTTGGGATTTCTAGATTTGGGAGAGTCTTTCGTGCTGATTTTTACGCTTCTTCCGAGACTCTCTTGATGTTTGATTGCTTCGAGTCCGTGATCTCTCCTTCTGGCATAGGAGACTTGGTCACATTGGTTTTGATCATTTGACCCGAGTTAGCAGCCATGATCTCATTCGGGGTTTGCCCAAACTCAAGATGGTCAAAGACTTAGTTTGCTCTCCTTGCCGACATGGCAAGATGGTTACTGCTTCTCATCCTCCGATCCACCGTAGTGATGGTGATGCACCGGACAGCTTTTACATATGGACTTTGTTGGTCCGGCTAGAGTGCATCAACGGGAGGGAAGTGGTATGTTCTTGTCATCGTTGATGATTTTTCTAGATACTCTTGGGTATTCTTCATGGCCTCGAAGGATGAGACTTTTCTCACTTGGGGTTTGATCAATGGGTTGTCTATTGAGCTCCCTGTGCATTACGAGCTATCGCAGTGATAATGGCACGGAGTTCAAGAATTCCTACTTTGAGAGTTTTTGTGTGGAGTCGGTTTAGAGCATCATTTCTCTTCTCCCTCGCTCCTCACAGAATGGCGTAGTGGAAAGGAAGAACAGGACCTGGTTGAGATGGGCGTAACGATGCTAGGCAGTACAATACTCCTAGGAAGTTTTGGGTGAGGCTATAGCTCGCTTGCCATGTTTCTAATCGCGTGTTTTTGAGAGCACATTTGCATCGCACTTCTTATGAGTTGAGGTATGGGCGAAAGCCCGGTGTGTCTCATTTTGCGTTTTGGTTGCAAGTGTTTTATCTTGAAGTCAGTAACCTAGATAAGTTTGAGTCTCGCTCTTCCGATGGTATCTTTCTAGGTTACTCGACTTCTTCTCGTAGCTATAAGTGCAGGTGTTGATGCGCATAGGATCATAGAGACCGTGATGTGACCTTGATGAGGCTAGCCCAGAGCTAGACACGATGTTTGAGCTCTTCTTATCCCTCGAGACCATCTTTGTAGAAGATGAGGATGATGGAGATGATGGTGTTCCACGGATCCAGTTCCCTCTATACCCGAGGTGTCTCCTGTTTCCATTTACGCACCTCGAGTGACCACCCTTGCCTTCCGACTCTCCTTGGTGAGTGGCTCTGCTCCTACCTCTTACGTGCATGAGGTAGAGGCCATTCGCTTACGGTCCTCCCGTCATATCCGAAAGCTCATCCACCGATCGGATCATTGGTGATCTGTTTGGCGCGTCACTCGCTCAAAATCAGGTTTGTCGTTTCTGCCTCCACTCTGCCTTCGTTGCCTCCTTTGAGCCGAAGATGTTTCTCATGCATTATCCGATGAATCGTGGATTAATGCTATGCATGAGGAACTTGAGAACTTTGAGAGGAACAAGGTATGGCAGCTTGTCGAGCCCCCATCTGGTCATAATGTCATTGGGACCAAGTGGGTGTTCAAAAACAAGCAGAGTGAGGATGGGGTTGTCATTCGCAACAAGGCTAGGCTAGTTGCAGGGGCTTTTCTCAAGGTTGAGGTCTTGACTTTGAGGAGACCTTTGCCCCTGTAGCTAGACTAGAGGCTATTAGGATCCTGCTTGCATTCTCTGCATCCCAGGGCTTCAAGCTCTATCAAATGGATGTCAAGAGTGCATTCCTCAATGGCTATATTGAGGAAGAGGTTTATGTCAAACAACCTCCGAGTTCGAGAACCCCAAGTTTCGAGTCATGTATACAAGCTCTCCAAAGCTTTGTATGGACTCAAGCAGCCCCAGAGCATGGTATGAGAGGCTCAAGTCTTATCTTCTCACCATGACTTCAAAATGGGCATAGTAGACAAAACTCTATTCATCGACACCATGAGTCTCATTTTCTTCTTGTCGCATTTATGTGGACGATATAATTTTGGTGGCTCATCTCATTCGCTTGTGTCTCAGTTTTACGAGGTGATGAGCCTGAGTTTGAGATGAGTATGATGGGCGAGTTGAGCTACTTTCTTGGCTTCCAAATCAAGCGGACTCGGGAGGTACTTTCTTGCATCAAGGCAAATATACCCGTGACCTCTGAGGCGTTCGACATGTCGATGGGAAGCCGGTGATGACTCCTATGGCCACCACTGCTGTCCTCGAGCCCGATGAGGATGGTGAGCCTGCTTGATCAAAAGGAGTTTTGAGCATGATCGGCTCCTCTTGTACCTCACCGCTTCGAGGCGGACATACATTTTCTTTGTGTGTGCGTGCGCTCGATTTCAAGCTTCTCCTCGCGCCTCTCACCGCCAAAGTGATCAAGCGCATCTTGAGTACCTTCGTGCTACCACCGATTATGGTATTTGGTACTCTTCGTCTTCTTGTCTATCTCTTAGAGCCTTTTCGATGCCGACTTTGTCGGGTCAGAGGATAGATAGGAAGAGCACTTCGGCACTTGCCAATTCATTGGCACTTCTCTTGTTTCTTGGTCATCTAGGAAGCGATCCGGAGTTGCTGATCCACACCGAGGCCGAGTATGTTGTCTGCGACCGATTCTTTGTAGCAGTGCTCTGGATGAGATCGACCTTACGGGACTATGGGTTAGAGATAGAGAGTGTGCCACTTTTTCGTGACAACACTTCAGCTATTTGCATTGCTAAAAACCCGATTGCAACATTCCGGACCAAGCACATTGATATTAGATATCACTTCCTTAGAGACCATGTGGAGAAGGGAGATATCGCGCTTGATTCAGAGAGAGTGACCTTGATTAGCCGATATCTTCACCAAGCCTTTGGATAGCTCAGCATTTGTTGCCTTGAGGAGTGAGCTTGGAGTCGTGAGCCCTTACGACCTTTCGTGAGGGGTGGTTTGTATATTATGTATTATATGTTTTCTTCCAGCTTTTCTTTTCTTTGTGTTTCTTCCGGGTGACTTTGGGCTTGTTTTCTTGAGTTGAGTTCACTCACTTAGACTTCTAGCATGCCTTGCATTGACCTCTTATCTTGTGCTTTAGGTTGCTATCATGCGTGATTAGTTGTTCTCTCTTCTCTCTAGGTTGAGTTCCCTCACGTCTTATAAGTCTAGCGGTATTGGGCCTCCGGGTAGGCAGTGCATGTGCACTCCTTAGTTGGGATCTAGAGTCGACTTCCTATGTCGATCCTTTGGGAAGATAAGAGCGAGTCCGAGCCGTAGTGAGTCTCTTCTATCTTTTCTATGCTCTATAGCCATCCAGTTTTGCGTTTCTCGACTTCTTCTCCTCATTCATTTTTTGGTTATTATTGAGTTCATTCGGGTTTTCTTTATGCCTAATCTTGATAATAACTCAACTTTAACCAGATTTGAGCTTAAAATTGATTCATTTGTTGAGGGGAGTTTGGGAATCTGTTCATGCATTGCATTTAGACTGCATTTTTACATTTTATGAGCTTTGTCTATTATGCAATTGATTTCTTCTTCATGCTATACACCATGCTACATCATTTGAAGAAAATCACTAGCTTAGGTATGTCCAAGTTCATTTAACTTGCTAAGCTTAAAAATGAAATAAGCCTTAAATGAAAAACTTGATGAAACTTGTTGCTTTTACTTGCTAGGTTTCTTCTCTAGAGGTTTGTGCCATAATTTGAGAAATTTAGGAGTTCTCTAGAGTCCCTATAGCAACTTAGGTGAAACTAGTTTGATCCATGCAGAGTCCTTCAATTGCTCATGAATCGTTGTGCTAAAAATGAAAATTAAACAAAATTGACTCTTCTTGTGCACATACGACTCAACACCTTGTATTCACAAGACCGCTTCCCATTGCACTTGGGATGAACTTGGAATACATCGTGTTTGACCTAGACCATCCTCTTAAGAGCTCATCTTGAGATGGTCGATACGGCTTGAGTCAATTGGTTGTCAAAAGAAAATGCAAATAAATTAAAAACAAAGACATATGTGGGTAAAGAATGCAAATAATGTCAAACATTTGCACCCGCTATGTCTTGTATGATGATAAATCAAAATTTGCATTAAGTGATAAATGAGCCGAAGGACCTTGTATGCTCTTCTAGATTCCCCAACGTGTTGAGTAGGTTGAACTCTAGGTTTTCCTTTTGATCCTTAGAGTGGCTATTCTTCTATTTTTGAAACTAAAGCTAAGTGTTGCACTTGTCAAATCTTGCTAAAAATGAAATATTCAAAACTAAGCTCGTATTTGCACTTGGACATGTCTTAGTTTAGTCATCTTCGAAATTGACAAGCTTGGTGTAATATCCTTCCATTTTGATCAATTGGATAATCCTCAAAGCTTTTTCGATTGCATTTCATGCATACATAAAAAAATTGATGCCTATATTGCCAAAAGGGGAGATAACGAGAAAAGGCATCACTAAAAGATAAAAATGTGAATGTGAATGCTTATTTGGTTATTATGATCTTTGTAAAACTATGCTACTACTACATTGGATCATAATCTCATAATCACATTTGACATGTTTAGTTGGATTTTAGAGTTTTTGTTGAAAACTTGCTCTTTCTTAAATTTAACTCTAAAATCTGAATTCCTCTTCGTCAACTTGGTCATGGTTCTAATTTCTATCTACTGAAAATTGCTTTCTTCTTCATTTTCTTCAAACTCAAATTTATGCCTTTTGTATGGTTTGTCAATATACTCATCAAGGGGGAGATTGAAGGACCATGTGGAGGTCCATCCATGTTTGTGATGAGTATTTGACTTTATTTGAGCAAGGTGTGCTCAAGTTTGAGTTTGATTTGGATTGATTTTCAAAATGAAGCAATTTGAGTTGTTTCTGCAAGGAGTGGCAGTACCGGTCGTATGGACGCGGTAGTGATGAGTTGCATGGTTTATTGCACATCTTTGTGGGCATTGCTATGTGAGGAGTTTCCTTGTCTTTGATGGTTGCGGACGACGGTGCTAGGTCATGGTGAGGCGAAGGATGACCGGGACTAGGCGAGGCGTCGGAGGTCGAGACGGTTGGGAGATCGCGGAAGATGATCGGAGACGGAGTCCTGGGCAAGTTAAGAAGACAAGGAAAGGAGATGATGCTAGCTAGATGCCGCGTGGATCAATGAGGACCGTCGGATTGAGGTCTAGTTGATAGGTTAGCGGGTCTAGGTAGTATGCTTTGAAAACCGTGCAAAAAACCCAGTATGTGTGTGGGTTTTGGGTTAGCCCTTTCATGGCTGTGTGTGTGGGTTAATCCTAGCCCTTAGATGAGTGCTCTAGGGTTGAGGTACTCATCCAAGGGTGGTAGGTGGCCCAAGAGTAGTATAAATAGGGGTGGAGGGGTAGCCTCCTTCCCTTGAAGGTGTTGAGGTTTTTGATGCTCATTTGAGCTTTGCCCACATGAATGTGAGGCTTTGTAACCTCCTTCCAGAAATGAAAGTTTTATTCATCCACCTCTGAATTTATTTTATGCATTTACATTATGTCTTTACTTTACGCAATTTAAATTCAGCATTTACTTTCCCGCAATTACATTCCGCAATTTACTTTCAAGTAATTTGGATTTGCCTCCTCCTTCTAAATGCTGCTGTTCTTGGATGTTTTGAGTGTGTTCATATGGTTTTACATCTCTTTTGCACTCTTGGATTGAGTAGAGAACATCTTTTCTTTCAAGTTCCAACTTTGTTCTGAACTTGTTCTTCGCGCAGCAGTCAGTGTTTGATTTTTGTAAAATATAGAAAAATCCTTTTGAGTGATTCTTTTTGGAGGAGGTGCGGGACTCTGATATCCACTTGCAGAAAAATTTTGGAGTTCACTTGTTGTACCGTTTGGGCGCCATGAGGTGAAAACCGAGCCCCAAACGTTCTGCTCGAAGTTCTTGACCAGACTGTGTTCTTCGATTTTTCGTGTTTTTTCTGTAAGGCTTTTGAGGAGAAATTTGGTGGAGTTCTTCAAGACTCTGATGCTCACAGGAGAAAAAGTTTCAAAATTTTGTGAGCTACAGAAACCCACCAACCTCCTGTGCAAATTGAGGACAAGTTCTGGGAATTCTGCTTTTGCTTTTTTGAAAGTGACTTTTGTGATTTGAATTGATGTCCTTTCTAAAAGCAAGAGTTTGAATTGATTCCTCTTTATCTTGGACACTAGACAACCAGGATTGTGACTCAAAAATCCCCACATATTTTAAGGTACTTATCCATGCAAGCTTGGGGTACACATAGTTGTCTAGTTTTTCGGGTTTTTCACAATTCCTTTTGAGCGATCTTGTCGAGGTTTTTGTTGGAGTATTTTGGGGGAATTTTTATTTGCTACCATTCACCCCCCCCCCTCTGTTCGCCATTTCGGTCCTTCAAAGACCATGAAAACTTCTCACCTGTGTGACTGTCTCAGGCGTTGGCCAGCTCTTGATTGCTTCAATTTTCGCTTCATCCACTTCTATCCCTTGTGGAGTAACAACATATCCAAGAAAAGAGACTCGATCCATGCAAAAGGTGCATTTCTCAAGAGTACCAAACAAATGTGCATCTCTCAAAGCATTAAAAACAGCACGTAAATGTTTCATGTGTTCTCTATGTGACTTGTTATAGATTAAAATATCATCAAAATAGACCACCAAACATTTACAATGAAAACACGTAAAACTTCATTCATTACCCGCATGAAAGTGCTAGGTGCGTTAGTTAACCCAAAAGGCATGACTAACCACTCATATAACCCAAACTTAGTTTTGAAAGCAGTTTTCCATTCGTCTCCTAACTTCATTCTAATTTGGTTGTATCCACTTCGCAAGTCTACCTTAGGAAAAATGATAGAACCACTTAACTCATCAAGCATGTCGTCTAACCTAGGAATAGGATGACGATACCTTATTGTGATATTATTAATGGCTCTACAATCTACGCACATTCGCCAACTACCATCTTTCTTAGGAACCGAAATAACAGGAACGGCACAAGGACTAAGGCTCTCTCGTACATACCCTCGGTCCAATAAGTCTTGGACTTGGCGCTGAATTTCCTTAGTCTCTTCGGGGTTGGTTCGGTAAGGCGCACGGTTTGGTAAAGTCGCCCCCGGAATCAAGTCAATTTGACGCACAATTCCCCTCATAGGTAGCAGCCCTGGGGGAAGTTCATCCGGGAATACATCCTCAAACTCCTGCAAAAGATTAATGACAGTAGGAGGCAAAGAGCTATGCAATTTATCAAAGGAAAAATAAGCCTCTTTGCAAATCAAAGCATAGAAAGCCAAATCAGACTCATCAATTGCAAGTAAATCTGATTTTGTAGTAAGCATGTTATCACCTTTCAATTTAATTCTCGCTTTCTTAACACTAGGTGCATCCTTTTCCTTTTTAGGTGGGCAAACTTCTATAGCTACATCCTGATTTTCAGTGTTAGTTTCCTTCACCTGACATTCTTTTTCAGCTCATGCTAACTCATCTTTCAAAATGGCAGTGGGGTCATTGGAATTAATTCAATGGTTCTTCCTTTATGTGTGAAAGTGTATTTATTGCTTCTACCATAGTGTAAAGCATCAGTATCATATTGCCAAGGTCTACCTAAAAGCAAATAACAAGCTTGCATAAGCACGATATCAAAATCTGCATAATCATGGTAGGTACCAATTGAAAAATGCACTCTCACAATCTTATTTACCTTCAACTTACCCCAAGAGTTGAACCATTGAATGTAATATGGCCACCTAGCAATGCTCAATACCGCGAGCATGGCTATTCGAATAGGTTTGACATAAATTAGTCTCAAGAGCATGATAACGAATGGATAGTTGTTTCCTCCAAAAACACAGAAAGAAGATAGGAACTTTAGATCATGTTAAATCCAAATCCGTGCCTTTTGCTCCACAATCCTCCTCTGGAGCAGCGCCCATGCGATCTCGCCTGTCTGTTCTAGATCGAACGGACGAGGGTAGCGGTGCGATTAGGGACACATGGCAGACACAGGTGGTGGCAACGTGGCTCAACCCCGAGCGGACGATGCGGATCCGACGGTGATGAAGCAACAAGATGACGATGTCCAGGAAGTTATCCTGGCGCCCAACACATGGAGGAGATCCATTGATCCTTACCAGATCCAACGGCCGACGAAGCTCCCAGCGACGGCGATAGCACAGCGGAGTTGGTTCACCGAAGACAGAGAAGAAGACGTGGCTGATGGCGTTCTAGGGGTCCTCCTATGATGTTCTTACCCAGAGTGGGTGCGCTTTGTCACGACGAAACCGAAGTGAACCCAAGCGAAGACAGGGACGACTCGACAGCGGTGGAGCGACGCAAAAATAGTAGTGGCGCTACCTCCTGAACTTCGGCGAGCTCTTACGGTTGAACAACAGTGCTACAAAGGACAACAGCTAGGGCAAAAAGGTGCGGCCGAATTTAGTGATTCTCAGAAGGGGTGTGACGCGGCTTATAAAGGGCATGGAAGGCGTGCATGTTGCGAAAATTAGTCTATGAACTTAGTCCACGCCACGGCTCGGTCTACGGTGGACTCAGCGCACGGCACCTCGGCTGCTACACCTGACACCCGGTGGCACGCGATTGATCGTGGAGCTGGTGCGATCTCACCCATCAGTTCCAGATCGGACAACCGAGGGTAGCGATGCGGTTAGGGACACACGGCAAACATAGGCGACGGCAATGTGGCTCAACCCCGAGTGGACGATGTGGATCCGATGACGATGAGGCAACAAGATGACAACGTCCACGCAGTTACCCCAGTGCACAACACGTGGAGGAGATCTATCGGTCCTTACCAAATCCAAAGGCCGACGAAGCTCGTAGTGATGGCGATGGCGCAGCGGAGTTGGTTCACCGGAGACGAAGATGAAGACGTGGCCAATGGCATTCTGGGAGTCCTCCGACGACGTTCTTACGCAGTGTCGGTGCGCTTCGTCACGACAAAACCGAAGTGAACCAAAGCGACAGCGGGGACGACTCGACGAGTACGAAACGACGTAAAAATCGCAGCAGCGCTACCTCCTGAACTTCGACGAGTTCTTGCGGTTAAACAATGGCGCTACAAAGGACAGCGGCTAGCACAAAAAGGTGTGGCGGAATTCATTGATTCTTGCAATGGGTGCGACACGGCTTATAAAGGGCATCGAAAGGTGTGCGCGGTACGGAAATCCGAGTTGGTTTCATGGCGGCAGCGGAATCCGGTGAAGATATGACTTCACTGATGTGGCTCCATCACGGACGTACGTGTGGCGGTAGATCAACGGCACGAGTCGCAACGATGACGCGGAGAAATAGTAGACGTTGGATCAAATCCAATGGTCCGCAACGCTAGGGTTTCGAAACATGGGCCGACCGGGCTGACACGCGGAGGACGGGCCAGACGACTAGGCTAGCGGCGCAAGGAAGATGGGCCGGACCCGGTGGGTTTTGGCCCAAACACTATTGATCGCATATTAAAACATTTTCGAATAAAAATAAATCAGCAAAATAAATAAAGCCCAGATAAGTAGCAACAATATCATAAAAATTCCAAAATATATTTTAAGGCATTTGGAAATCAAATAAAATATTTTCAATAAAATTTTATTTAAACTTTTCCATTAAGTAAATAAAAGATGCCAAGAGGCTTAAATCAATAAATACAAAATGAATTAAATAAAATCCAGAAAATTCATAAAAATGAAAAATGCAATTTAAATCCATAAAATGCAAAAAATCGGATGTGACACTATTCTGTAAAAGCTTTAGCACAAAGGCTTTATTGTCATTTGGATCAATTGGATAACGGCAATCTTACGCCCTGGAACATCATTGATTCGTTTGAATGGAGTCCCTTGAAAAATGTTCCATTGCAAGAGAGGGGTCAGACAAGGTAGTTCCCAATCCCCTTATCGTTTTGTTTTGACCGCTGATCTACTGCAATCGATTGGCAATGTGGCTTGCCGAGTGAATTCGCATAAGCTACCACTGTCTAGAATGTACCAAAGTGATTTCCCAATAATACAGAACTAGATGCGTATTCGCGGTGCCATGCTGCGCAAGGGCAATTTTCAAATCTCTTGGTAGTGATTTGTTTAGTCCGAAAGGCATGAAAAAACGATTTCTTCATTGGGCCATATGAAAATTGGATTTCTTCAAGGAACACATTTCTTTATTCAAAATAGCAATGCTGCAGTAGTTCTTATTCCCAAATTTTCTGCACGGTAATAAAAACTGTCACAAAACACATTTTTTCAAATCCTTTCTGGACTAAAATGAAGAGCTGAAGAGTTACTAGTATGAATGCTAAACTTTTCAGTTTTTAGAGACTAACATGTGATTGGGAAGATAGTGCATATTGCAATAGTTTACACTATCAGAGTGCTAGTTCAAAATCAAGGGAGTAAACATGAGTGCAGAAACATGTTCGCAAACTAAATTCATAAGTTGTATGAACTTAGAAAAAAGTTAGGCAATCCTCTGTGAGGTTCCTTTCCTCTTGTCGAGGGGCACCGACATGGTTGGAGGGCCAATACCACTCGGCTAGTTCGCCAGAGCCGGCGTCGAATAACCAGTCCACCCCTTCCCTTGAGGAATAAACAAGGTGGAGCGAGCGAACGTAGAGCACACATCGCTCGAGGGCGAGCCTGGGCCGATGTGGAGCGGCTCATTGGGGCGGAATCACAGCATAATTTTGTGTGTGGTATATGCTTTGCACATGCATGATTGGCTAAAACATACACGTAAAACTTTATATTAGCTCTAGTTTGATGTTTTTTTTTGCTTTGAGCCCTCCTGTAGATGGAAATTGCAAGAGCGATCTAACTATATTGAGGTAGTGCACAGAAAAGGCAACAAGATCAAATAAATTTGGTGTTCGTTATTACCAGAGCAGCCCCCTTTACAAACCTTAGAAGATTTTGTATCTGTGCTGGAAATAGTGAAAGAATTCTGAAGGAGAGAAAGAGCTGGAGCAAAGGAAAATAGGCATCAGATCACAAGTTTATATCAAAGTTGATTTTGATCTTTACATGAACTGTTTGTAGGAAAATAGTAAATTGCTAAGCAAACTTACCTGGTAATAATTGAATAGTACTGATAATGGCACCAACAAAAGAAAGTGTGGAGCATTTAGGACTCAAATCTTCTACTCATGCTAAGCAAATGGGTCTGGAAGGAGCAAAAGGAGATAAGAGTTTACACTACTTTGTGCCAAAAAAGGTACGTAGAAATACAAGGTGAATGCACAGAAGAAACAGGGAAAAAGATGTTGTGCAGAAGAAAAAGGGTAATAAACTGAACTAACAAGATATGAAAAATTACCTTGTTATGATTGCTTGTGCAGAAGAAAAAGGGTAATAAACTGAACTAACAAGATATGGAAAATTACCTTGTTATGATCGCTTAGAAATGTAGCATTCTCCAAAAAATTTCTGTTGACAAAGCTTAAATAGATCTAGTGGTGCACAGATTTTCTTTCATTTTTTTTTGTTGTTGTTGTTGAATTATTATGGATACCTTGGTATATTAATTTTTTTATGCTATATATAAAGAAATGGTTAGTTTGGTTGAATTATAATCGTCCATTAGCCAGCCATTTTTTTTACAGAAGAAGACATAGTTTGGCAATTGAGATAGACATTGCTCGTAAGTTTGCATGAATAATCCAAAAATCAGTTATGCTCAAACACTATAAAATATGTGTATTTATGTTTTAAGTCGATAATTGTTTACATCATTATGAACTGATAGTTAGTTGGGGTTTGGGCTACTTGTGCCAAAATATTGCAGTGTGTGCAATACGTGAACCAGGAAAAAATGTAGAAGAGCATGAACCCTTCTAGATAATATGTAAGAAATAAGATCTGATAAGAGGTCACAAAAGTCTTGAAAGCAGGTCGATGAGCTGACATTTCATACATGCGACATCCTATACAAGATGCATAAAAGTTTAAATAAAATAAATGCGTAGTTATGTGATCATCTATAAATATTGCAAAGAGACATGAGTAGTCAGGAAAGAAATATATTACCAAGAGACCAAATGTCTGACTTTAATCAATAGGGAATATCTTGAAGCAGCTCTGGACATATGTAGTTTGGTGTTCCAACGACCTAAAGAAAGCATGTGCTATCAGTATCCAGTAATAGTTTGAGCATAGGTAAATAATTATGCCCTTTTCTTTTCCGCATTTGAGATGAATGCAAGTGTCCATATGGTTTGTGGTATGAGGGAAGAGTATAAATGGTGTGAGGGATATTTGCATTGCAAACAGTATGGTTAGTATCTCTAGTGATGTACCATATGATGGTTAAATAGCTGAATAAATGTAATGTTCTTCTCACAATGGGAAAGGTTAAGGTAATGAAGAATTTTTACGGAGAGATCAACCGGAGGGAAAAGGGAAAAAGAGCATAACGAAGAGTTTAAATCATCTTCCTTTAAAGTCTTAGCTAGGCCAAAATCTCCTGTATGCACATGCACACGAATGATTTATGAAATGGTAAAACGTAGAATTAGAAGGTGCTGGTGTAGTATGAAACATCATGCAACTCCAGGCCAGAAGTGTTGTATTTGTTATGAAGAACAAACCAAGGTGTATACCTTGATCTTTGGTGGGCAATATGCTGGAACACTGCAATTATGAGGAACAATTGTCAATGGCACTATCATGTAAACAATCGACAACGGTACTGTCCGCTATCACTTACCTTCAGATGACGATGCAAGGCATAGTTAGAGTGCAAGTAGGCAGCAGGTAATACCAATTGAGTGAACTATGTCAGCAATTTCTGAGAATCAAACAATAATATGAGCTCAATGTTGAATGATTTTTTCCTTCATTGAGACAAACGAAAGAGAAGTCATTTCATACCACTTCTGGAAACTAAGTACGAAGATCACGCTAAGCCACCTGTAGCCCATGCGCTCGAGCTGGAACAACGGGTCGTGTAGCTTGGGATCATCGGCCCTGTTCCACAGAGGCCACGACATCAGCCCCAAATCCCCCGAGATCCCCTGGTACTCCCTGCGAGGGCTCGCCTCCTTGGTGACCCCAATGGCCAAAGCCTTGACCGGCCAGTCCACGAGACGTGGTGGCTGCTGACTCGTGACCCGGGCAACAAGGCGGCGGCCAGTGAAGTCTGTGACTAGGGGACGGCAGGCGATGACATGGAGCGTCCCGCGGAGGTGATGGTTGTGACCGAATAGGTGGTGAGCAATAATGGAGGTGCTCGCGCTGAGCGTATTGACAACTATCATGGCTGGATCCGACGCACCTATCGGTCAATTATTGAGATCCCAGAGCCGAAATCCCCTAAAATTCTTGGCTGAGCCTCTTTGATCGGGCAATGGCCTGATCCAAGCTGCAAGAAGAAGAGCCTAATCGATCAAAAATCCACTCCAGAAAATTACAGTAGGAGGAAAGAATCAAAGGCAAAGTACCAATTTTTTTGCAGCAATAGCAAAGAGGGAAAGTACCTAATCCTAATCCTACCTAATGAATGAAAAAGGAAGCATGGCACGAAGAAGAAGCTGAACACGAACTGAATTGGTGTTGATTTTACCAGCAATTTCCTCGTAGCGCCGGTCGCACCAATCGATCCCACTTTGGCTCTGCAGTTGGCATCCCGAATCACCCAGATCTTGTTGTACATGTGAAGCTTCATATTAGAACAGGAAAAAGGAATTAAGCTTTGCTCAATATAATCTAAGGATCTCGAGGGGATGGCGGCACGGTGTAGATCATCACGGGGATACAGTTGTTGATGTGGTTAAGCGTGCCTACGTGGCAGAGGGGACGCGACCGGCGGGGGACTACTGCATCAGAGGTGAGGATGGTCTGTCTAATGGAGGCCTGGCGAGGCACGCAAATGGAGGAGGCGAGAAGCGTCGTCGGGCGGCGTATGCGGGCGGAGGGGAAGGCACGGGAGTAAGAGGGTGCGTGTCCTCCTCAAGCAGGGACAAAACCCATGACACCGCGAGAAGCATCGAAGGGGGACACACAGAGAGAGGTGGAGCCGAGCTTACAAGGACAATTTCGACGGCACGATGGCGATCGGATGTGTTAGGGTGACGTGGCTCACCGATGGAGCTGGAAACCTTCGAACTTTAACACGGGCGAGCGTTCATGCGTGACGCTGTCGCTCGCAGAGCGACCATGTCGCCTCGAAACCGGCGTGGCGCGCGGAGGAGGCTGGAACTCTTGCGGGTTTAATATACGAAGTATGCCATTGACACCCTATTCATAATGGAAACAGACTCAAAAAAGCTTTTATGTCTAGAAGGCTTACTCCAACCATATGCTGAATCCACGGGACTCAAAGTCAATTATAGTAAATTATCCATTATTCCTATTAATGTTTCAGATGAAAAGATAGAATGTCTGGCAGCAACATTTGTGTGTTAGTAAGGGACTCTCTCCTTCACCAATCTAGGCTTGCCCTTGGGCAACACTAAGCCGAAAGTGCAAGACTTTTCCCTGCTCATGGATATAGCTAGTGCAGAGCGCTACGCCGTGCCGCTGCGTACATGATTTATCGGTGAATTGATTTTGAGTTTTGGATTGTCTATGGCGATGTATGCATTGCTGTCAGACGTTGCATTCTCTAAAGTAGAGTAAACTGGGTACGCGTTATATTCATTGTTACGCAGGAACGATGTGGTTATAAATGTGGTACATTGTGAATTGGCTTGCAACTGGAAAAGAAGGTTGGCGTTAGAAAAATTTCATATGTCGTATGGGGTTGGTTGGTGAGACTGTCAAGAATTTAATTAATAATATGAAGTTATATAGACACTACGGCCTTGGCAGCGGTATACAAATAGCAGCACGGTATCTTGACAACTGTTGATCAGCGGCGCTCTACGTAGGATAGGCAAAAATATTTCGTACAGGATAGATGAGCAGCACCCCGTTAACGACTGCCTTTGTGCGCTCTAATCACGTTAGGCTTTAGGTAAATCGGTATTGGAAATAGAGTGTAACCTATGCAAACACACACATTATGAGCAGTACGGGTAGAAAGAAGCGTTCAACAGAGGTGCGCATTACCACAGATATATCCTTATCTAAAAGAGATATAAGGTGTTCAGCGTATAACGGATAGATCGATAGCGCAACTTATATACACAGGTAGCACAATATGATTATAGAGGTATGATTAGGGACTGATGATAACGTGTTATGTAAATAGGCATATATAAGATAACATGGAGAATACGTATGATCGGTTCGGTTGCTCCAGAAACTGTACTGAATGCGTAAGATTTAGGTGGCCGTCGACCCGAAAGCAATTTTGTGGTGGAATACCCGCCCTGGATGTATAGAAGTGAGGAGCGAAAAAATGAGCATGTGTCGGTGCTACATAAAGAAATAGAATCCTTCGTATACAATGTACAACTTACCTGATATTGCCATAGCATACGCTGGACTGCGACATCATATGTTGGGACATGCCGATTTATGTGTTGTCGGAATGAAGCCTTCATCGATAGGACCATGCTGTGGTAGGTCGACAAGATTAAGAGGTAAGAGCTCAGGCATAATAGAAGTTAGATTTGCACTAATCTAAACCATTGACACCCTATATGATCCGGTGTAGTGATTTCCCCAGTTTGGAGTCTTAATAGGGTGAAAGTCAGTATTTCCGATTCTGGATCAGACCGGGTGCCCTAAGCGCTGGAACCGTAATTGGAACAGCTATGAAATAAATGTTCTTAGAATAAAGAGCCAATGGAATAGGGCAATATGTGACCTGGCAAAAATGTGGAGCACGCGAAAATACGATGCACATAACAAAAGGCGAAAACTGATGATGCACAGATTGAAACAAAATAAACAGGCACAAAATACAGAAGCTAGAATAGCATTATCATTTTGCACTGGAACAGGTGTATGCAAGCAAGCTATCAGAGTAATCTACCAAGTAGATTAACAGTACATAGATATGTAGCTGAAACATAAAGGGCATAGTAACATATAAGGAGTTAGAAAGAAGAGCCATGAGCTGCTAAGGTGCTTGCTGCGACACACAGGGATATCAAGAAACAGGGACCAAAAGAAGCCCAAAGGTATAGACAGGCATATGTAAGTCTGGAACACAGCAAAATATTCCAAGGGCAGGAGGTTGCAACTGTCTAAACGGGATTAAGCATCATGCAACAATGGAGTATGTTGAGGACAATCCTTGCTAATGAAGAAAGGGAACTACGTTGGGGCACCATTGTGCAGGCTCATCATCTATGAAGCGAAGTTCCTTCGGGTAAGCTACTGCCAAAATGAACAGGGCGGAGCATAGTTAACTGCGAAGCCGTCAGTATATGCGGTATACCTTTTTCGTCTTTAATCACTTCCTTCCTGCGGAAACAGCCTCCTCTTCATCGCGGGCCTTTCTTCAACATCATCGGTAGCGCTGTGGGCAACAAAAATAGTTCATCAGTTTTGCACTATAGACGATAGATATTACAATTCGTGCATAAATGCATATAAAAACATAACCTTGCGCCGCTGTCAGGAACAGGCAAGCCGCTGGCCATGCTCTGCAATGCCCGTTTAAGTTTAGAGCATGGTTCTGAGAGATGCTGTTAATGAAGCAAAAGAATAATCAGATACTATATGTCTTGAAGATGTACACTCTGAAAAGGCAATGATGCATTGATCAAGACAGCTAACCTCTGCTATGGGTGGTGTGCTTTCGGGAATAACAGCATGGGTCGATTTGCTTTTCTGATGTCACAATCAGACAAAGGCTAGGTGTTATATAACAAAACAGAGATAGCTTTATAGTTGTTAGCTCTGGTACCTATCGAAACACGAAGAGATATATGTAGGATACGTAGCGATAAGTCGATGTATAGGAAGTTGGAATACATTACATGCGCACGGCGTAAAAAACCAGGTACGGTAAATACACAACCATGAAGACAAAATGTATGAGTTATCTACTATCGCGTGTGGTCAACACTGTGTAGTACAGACTGGGCATAGTTATGGTAGAAACATCGTTGCTAACAAGACACACTAAGTATTAAAATTTTCCTCAAGAATAATATGCAGAAGCAGATAATTATATTAGCAATGATAAGATGAAAGTTAGGTCCTGAGAACAGACCTGGCCAGATGTGGGTGCTCCCGAAGATTGTCAAAATAAGGCAGCTGTAACTGGAGCGACGCCACAGGCAGCGGTGAGCTGCATATGCTCCCCGGGGCTTGGCAAACGCATCTTTTCTTGAGAGGGAATCGAGAGCCGATGGTCTGCAGAGATAGGAAGATAAACGTTTGGTGGCTCAGTAATGAATTCGGCAGAGATAACTATCGGTGATAACGTGGTCTTCGTGACTTCATTATATGGTATCGCCTCTTCCATAGAGGTAGCATCACTAAGCATTGCAGCGCTTTTGCCCTCTCCATGTGTGCTGCCAGAGGTGGACGCCGATGAAGACAAGAGAGACAATATGGAATCAACCTGGTACGATATCTTCATTCGTTGTAGGGCTCGGCGTTGCACAGAGACTTTCAGAGTATACGATTTTCCATAAAGGCTTGCTATTTAAGGTGGGATAAAGCCCTGGAGGCCTTCAGCAGCTGCAACAAGAGGCGCTACTGAACAGCCAATAAGCTCCTTCGCAATGTCGGCAAAGAAGATGAATTCCGCCGTTTTTTTCATTTGGGTTGGCAATGTCAGCTGGGTCAACACCATGCACTGTGACCCGATACCTAGCATAACAAATAGCAGGGTTAATCCTTGATATTCAATTAGTATACCAAAGGAAAAAACCATAGGGTTAATGTTAAATATTCAATCAGGACATCGAAGAACAATGAGCTAAGGCAAAGCGAAAAGAAGTGCACCTCGCTTCGGCTATTGTGATGCCGCATCTAGGACACCTATAAACGTCTCCTTCACAAGAGATAGCTCTCTTGCAAGAAGAGCATCCTAAATACCACCATGGCTGCTCTGGAGTAAGGCTCTTGATAGCAATGGTGACGGTATAACTGTTACCCTACAATAGTTAACTTATATCTCTTAATAAACAAGACAGACAATATATCCAACATCTATGTACAGTGGTCTTATGGGGATCAAACCAGAGAAAGAATATATACTAGTACATCTACGGTCGTTAACTTATATCTCTTAATAAACAAGATAGACAATATATCCAACATCTATGTACAGCAATCTTATGAGGATCAAACCAGAGAAAGAATATATACTAGCACATCATGGGGGTTAAGATCATTGATTTCATGTACTGTAGCAGCAACAAGCTGGCCTTGAGCAGGGGGTTGGCCAGTCCATCTAATAACATGTGTCACAGCTGCAAAACTATGTCATGGATATTCCAAAGTAAGGCAGTTCTTCCCCCGAATGCTTACACTATAGTATGATCATGAACAGAAGAAACAATAAGGTTAACAAACATAGAAGCAGTGCTTAGCTAAGCAATGTAAAACACACAAATCGCAGAGACTGGGTGGCGTAAAAACTAAATGCTACAGCAGCTGCGATGTATAAACATTATGAAGACAATCAGGATTCAGTGGAACAAAGTACTGACATCGAAAATTAGGTAACAGAACACGAAGGGAGATCTGGATACGCTATGTATACATCTTCAGGCTGGGTAAATACCAGACCTGGTCTGTAGAGAAGCAACTTCCGGGATGGTGACATTTGTATACCACTTACAAATAGTACTCCCCTGGAGTGACAACTGGTCTGCAAGTTTAAAGCACTCATTTTTCACAAGAAGGGTACAGAATATGGAGCCAATACTAAATGAAAGTAGTAACCAAGGGCTACTGCATAGATACATATAACCGAATAGAGAGAAAAAAAGAGGGACACGAGGAGTATATACCATTGTGCAACTTAACTATTAACCCAACCAGCCGTATGTCGGGACCGGATTTCCAAATCTGAACCCTCTGTGTATAATCTGTGCTAGTCCAAAAAAGCTAGCACACACAGTGGTAACAATGATGACAATATATCCATATCACGATTCAAATATTATTAATTAATCAAAGAGGTATCAGCCTTATGGCCAAATATTACAAGTAAACAACCTCTTGGCTTGAGTTCAATAAAAAGCAACGGAAACGCATTAACATCAGCAGAATAAGCCCATCCATTTCTCCACAGGCAATCGACTGGGGTACGCATCTTAGTAATATGGATCGCCTTCATCATAACCACAAACATAGAACTCGTGGTCACCTTCAGCTTCTGCACACTCCTCTATAGAAAGGGGATGTTGCAAGGGTGAGCACAAAATGTACTCCGCAAGTCTTGGAGACATAATGCATTATAACTATATGCAAGGCTAAACAATTGAAGGTATAATATGGCTCTTTTAGCATAAAGCAATATTTAACTTTAAATACCGATAGTAATTTCAAAACATCATTCGATCAAAATGTAATTGAATATTAACTGAATTTGAAGTAACAACTAGACAGGTTCCAACCACCCGATTGGCTCCATCCGCCAAACCACATCCCGAAAGTTCCACCCACTCATGGATTTCCAACCCATCATTTTTATTTAAAACAAAACTATAAACTCTACAATGTGCAAGCATACCTCGCCTGTCCTTGACCGTGGGCATGGCTACTTAAGTAGTTTTAACTCTACAGAGTGTGTACAGCTTTACCCACAAGACATGATCAACTCTTTTTGCCATGCAATTAACACACTTCCTTTGGTGTATCGGCAGAGAGATCATGACAAGACCTTTACAATGTACAAACCTGTTACTAACCTCGCCCGTTAAGGTTTCACTGCTGAAGGGTTACATCCACCCAGTCGGAAGCCCCCTCTTACACCATGTGGGGAAAACTTGTCTCCATCCGACACCCACATTCCACCGACTAGCGAAGTCCATATCGAGACGCACAAATTAATTAGCCAGGTCGTACCCATATAGACTTGTGCTTGTATGGTAGTGCTCGATCCATGGTAACACATGCTTCGGTCATTAAATGACTAGGGCGAAACATTAACTTTCAAGGTCTCATGCATCCAACACCCACCAAACATCTATCCGCCCTGATCTAAACCATTTATACTTTATTTTATTTAAATAACAGAAGCAAAACCAATTACCGCATTTTCATAAATAAGTTTAAACAATGTTTGAAATGTTTCCCACAATGGCATAATTCCGCAACGTTTAAGCTGGACTAAGCAATTCTACCGTCCCATAATACACTATTGGTTATCACCAGATAAATTAGCTACTATCATCTAGGGTGACAAAGGTTCGACATGATCAATACCAATGATGGTATAACAAATTTTGAAATTTAACTATACCTTAAACTATATTTAAAGTACATTGCATAAAAGTAAGCATGCATAATTTAAAACAACATAAATATTTTATAAAATTTGGTACCAACATGTTCAAGGAAGACTTGCCTTCGTTGCCTCCTGCGGGATCTACCTCTGACTGCTGATTCGCTTGAGCTATGACTGCGTCGTCTACACGCGAAATGAGAACAAATAAATAAAATGAATTCAAAAATTGAAAATAATGGTTCTAGAAAATAGATCTTGAATTTATATGAATTTAAAAATTTGAATAACTGCAATCGAAGCTCGAACAAGGAGAACGGGCTCCTGGAAGATTGAAGGATCGAGATGGCGAACAGAGGGGAGGTGAATGGTCGCAAATAAAGTTTCCCCCAAAATACTCCAACAAAAACCTCGACAAGATCGCTCAAAGGAAATCGTAAAAAACCCGAAAAACTAGACAACTATGTGTACCCCTAGCTTGCATGGATAAGTACCATAAAATATATGGGGATTTTTGAGTCACAATACTGGTTGTCTAGTGTCCAAGATATGTCTAGTATCCAAGATAAAGAGGAATCAATCCAACTCTTACTTTTAGAAAGGAGATCAATTCAAATCACAAAAGTCACTTTCAGAAAAGCAAAAGCAAAATTTCCAAAACTTTTCCTCAATTTGAACAGGAGATTGGTGGGTTTCTGCAGCTCACAAAATTTTGAGAATTTTTCTCCCTATGAGCAGGAAAAACAGGAAAAATCGAAGAACACAGTCAGTCAAGAACTTCGAGCAGAAAGTTTTGGGCTCGGTTTTCAACTCATGGTGCCCAAACGGTGCAACAAGTGAACTCCAAAATTTTTTTGCAGGTGGATATCAGAGTCCCACACCTCCTCCAACAATAATCACTTAAAAAGGATTTTCTAGATTTTTATAAAAATCAAATACTAAATACTGCACAAAGAACAAGTTTTGAACAAAGTTGGAACTTGAAAGAAAAGATGTTCTCTACTCAATCCAAGAGTGCAAAAGAGATGTAAAACCATATGAATGCACTCAAAACATCCAAGATCAACAGCATTTAGAAGGAGGGGAGGCAAATCCAAATTGCGTGAAATTAATATGCGAGAATGTAATTGCGAGAAAGTAAATGCTGAATTTAAATTGCGTAAAGTAAAGACATAATGTAAATGCGCAAAATAAATTCAGAGTTGGATGGATAAAACTTTCATTTCTGGAAGGAGAGGTTACAAAGCCTCACTTTCATGTGGGCAAATCTCAAAGGAGAATTCAAAAACCTTCAAGGGGAGGAGGCTACCCCTCCACCCCTATTTATACTACTCTTGGGTCACCTACCACCCTTGGATGAGTCCCTCAACCCTAGAGCACTCATCTAAGGGCTAGGATTAACCCACACACACAGCCATGCAAGGGCTAACCCAAAACCCACACACATACCGAGTTTTCTTGCACGGTTTTCAAAGCATACTACCTAGACCCGCTAACCTATCAACTAGACCTCAATCCAACGGCCCTCATTGATCCACGCGGCATCTAGCTAGCATCATCTCCTTTCCTTGTCTTATTGACTTGCCCGAACTCCGTCTCCAATCATCTTCCGGCGATCTCCCAACCGTCTGGACCTCCGACGCTCCTCGCCTAGTCCCGGTCAACCTCCGCCTCACCATGACCTAGCACCGTCGCCCTACAACCATCAAAGACAAGGAAAAACCTTTCACATAGCAATGACCACAAAGATATTCAGTGATTATCCCAAAATCATTAATCGATCATAATTGCTCTCAATGGTCCGGTGCTACTACCCCTAGGCCGGTAGCACTAAGAAGAGCAACCAACACTCAAATTGCTTCAAATCCAATTCAATTCAAATCAAACCAATCTCAAAACTCGTCAATTACTCATCACACACAAGGATAGACCTCCACATGGTCTTTCAATCTCCCCCTTGATGAGTATATTGACAAACACATGAAAAGGCATAAGTTTTGAGTTTGAATAAGAGAGAAGAAAGCAATTTGAATGCAAAGCCAAACTTGGTATAGAATAAGGAAATAAGATCATGACCAAGTTGGCAGAAAAGGGATTTTAGAGATAAACTTTAGAGAGAGCAAGTTTTCAACAAAAGCTCTAAAAGATCCAATAAAACTCACAAGGAACACTCGAATATGCTTATGATCATAAAAATTGGCAATTGTCACAAAGATCATAAGAACCAAAGTGGATTAACATTTTTCCTTTGAAGATGCCTTTTCTACATTTTCTCCCCCTTTTCGCAATATAGGCATCAAGAATTTTTTTTTATTTTCTCCCCCTTTATATATGTATGCATGAAATGCATCCTAAGTGAGCTTTGAGAATTATCCAAGTGATCATAAATGCAAGATATGACACCAAACAAGTCAATTTAGAAAATGACTAAACTAGGATGTCTCCAAGAACAAATTCATTTTGCTCACAAGCTTTGTTTACAAGATTTTATTTTAGCAAGATTTGAACAAGTGCAAAACTTAGCAAAAGTTTCAAAGCTAGAAGCAAACACCACTCATAGGATCAAATGGAAAACCTAGAGTTCAACCTACTCAACACTTTAGGGAATCTTGAAGTGCATATAGAGTCCTTCGAGCTCATTTTTCAATTCATGCAAATTCTTCTTCTTTGATATTTTGAAAGACATAGCGGGGTGCAAATGTTTGACATTATTTGCATTCTTTACCCACTTATGTTTTTGTTATTTGCATTTCTTAATGATTGACTCAAGCTATGTTCGATCACCTAAGAGTAACTCTTAAGAGAATGATCTTGGTCATACACGATATATTCCAAGTTCATCCCAAGTGCAATGGGAGACAGTCTCGAGAATATATAGTGTTGAGTTCAATTTTGCACAAAAGAGAGTCAAAATTTTCTTAATTTAGCACATATGAGCAATTTTGAAGGACTAAAATATGGATCAAGCAAGTTTCACCAAAGTTGCTATAGGGACTCTAGAGAACTCCATAAATTCACAATTCATGGTAAAAACCTCTAGAGAAGAAACTTAACAAGAAAAAGCAACATATTTTTCATTTAAGATTTTCAATTTTCAGATTTTAACAAGCTTAGTATGATAGATGAACTTGGATAGACCTAAGCTAGTGATTTTCTTCAAAGATGTAGCAAGGTGCATTACATGAAGATTGAATCAATTGCATAATAGACAAAGCTCATAAAACAAAAGAAAATGCAGCCTATATGCAAAGCATGAACAGATTTTCAAACTCCCCCTCAACAAGTGAGTCAATTTTAAGCACAAATTGAGTTATTAGCAGAGTTAGGCATAGAAAAAAAAACCAAATGAACTCAATTGAAGCCAAAAACTCAAAAAAGAGGAGAGAAAGATTGAAAAACTGCAAACTGAATGGCTATAGAGTTTAGAAAAGATAGCATTGAACACTAGGCTCAAACTCGCTCTCATCTTCCCCAATGACTGACAAAGGACAGCTAACTCTTGAACTCCAACACAGGAGCAAACACAGACCCTGTCTACCCAGGAGGCCCAACACCTGCTAGACCTATAAGTCCATGATTGAGCTCAACCAAGAAGAAGAAAAGAATAGCATCCTGAAGCATAAGATGAGAGGTCCATGCCGAAGCATGCCAGAAGTCTAGGTGAAGTGAACTCAGAACTCTAAAGAGAAAAATCCATAGCACCCAGAACAAAACAAAAGAAAGAAGAACCGGAATAAAAATAATATAATACATAATATACAAGCCAGCTCCCCCTCACAGAAGGCCGTAAGGGCACACGACCCCAAGCTCACTCCTCATAGCAACAAACCTGGAGCTATCCAAAGGCTTGGTGAAGATATCGGCTAACTGAAGGTCACTCTCTACAAACTGAAGCACGATATCCCCCTTCTCTACATGGTCTATAAGGAAGTGATATCTAATATCAATGTGTTTGGTCCGAGAATACTGCACTGGGTTTTTAGCAATGCAAATAGCAGAAGTGTTGTCACAGAAAAGTGGCACACTTTGTATATCTAACCCAAAGTCCCTCAAGGTCGATCTCATCCAGAGAACCTGGCTACAGCAACTGGATGCAGCAACATACTCGGCCTCAGCGGTGGACTGTCCAACCCCAGGCTGCTTCCTAGATGACCAAGAAACAAGAGAAGTGCCAATGAATTAGCAAGTGCCAGAAGTGCTCTTCCTATCTATCCTACAGCCAGCAAAGTCAACATCGGAAAAGGCTCTAAGAGATAGAAAAGAGGAGGAAGAGTACCAAATACCATAATCAATGGTAGTGCGAAGGTACCGAAAAATGTGCTTCACCGTCTGACAGTGAGAGGCACGAGGAGAAGCCTGAAATCGGGCGCACATACACATAACAGCTAAAACATAGCATGTAGAAAGCATTCAAAAGCAATGAGCTATATGTTAGTAAGGAACCATCTGGAAATAACAGTAGTTATTATTGACATGCAAACAAATATTACAACAGGAAACAAAGAGTGTAACATAAAAACAATAGTACAAAGAGATAATCTATACTTTGTTACAAGAATAGGATGTACAAGTAGTACTAAAGAAAGGAAAGTATTTCGCTGGGCACCATAAACTCCACATGCAGGTCTATCTACATAAATAAGGAAACTTTACATCACAGCTAAAGCATAGCATGTAGAAAGCGGTCAAAAGCAATGAGCTATAGGTTAGTAAGGAACCATCTGGAAATGACATGCTATTATTGACATGCAAACATATATTACAACAGGAAACATTGAGTGTAACGTAAAAACAACAGTACGGAGAGATAATCTATACTTTGTTACAAGAATAGGATGTACAAGCAGTACTAAAGAAAGGAAAGTATTTCGTTTGGCACCATAAACTCCACATGCAGGTGTATCTACATAAATAAGGAAACCGTACATCACAGCTAAAGCATAGCATGCAGAAAGCGATCAAAAGCAATGAGCTATAGGTTTGTAAGGAATCATCTGGAAATGACATTAGTTATTATTGACATGCATACAATTATTACAACAGGAAACTAAGAGTGTAACGTAAAAACAGTAGTACAGAGAGATAATCTACACTTTGTTACATGAATAGGATGCACAAGCAGTACTAAAGAAAGGGAAGTATTTCGCTGGGCACCATAAACTCCACATACAGGTGTATCTACATAAATAAGGAAACGGTACATCACACCTAAAGCACATCATGCAGAAAGCGGTCAAAAGCAATGAGCTATAGGTTTGTAACGAACCATCTGGAAACGACAGTAGTTACTATTAACATGCATACAAATATTACAATAGGAAGCAGAGAGTGTAACGTAAAAATAGTAGCACAGAGAGATAATCTACACTTTGTTACAGGAATAGGATGCACAAGCAATACTAAAGAAAGGAAAGTATTTCATGGTAGACTATATTTTTTGTAGACAAAGCAGCTGCACCGTCCTCGTATTCTATCAGTATTGCTAACCCTTTTCTCGACATGGCTCTGGAAATAGCAACATAAAACTGACCATGCGTGAACACAGGATTTCTCAAATAGACGCCCACCTGCTCAGTCTTTGCCCTTGACATTTATTGATCGTCATCGCATAGCAAAGCCTAACTGGGAACTGGCACCGCAGCAGAGTGAATAGCCATTTTGGGCTTGTTCCACTGAGTACAACACGCGGTATACATACCATCTCACCGACGTGTGTCCTAGTAATGATTCTACCTTCTAAGATTCGATCGCCAAGCCTTGTTAATATAAAGCGTGTACCATTACATAGGCCAAGAGCTTGATTGATATTTCTAAGGACAATAGGAGCACCAATCTTCAAAGATAATCTATGTTGTGCAGAATTGTTGATGGTAATTGAATTAAGGAATTCAGGCGGATACAAAATGTCGACATCAGCAGATTTTTCATGCGCATTCGCAATTGTGTCATAGCTTAGATAATCCCTAATATTCCCAGGCAATTTGGCAAGCATATTGGTGTTCAGTTCATCAACAACAGAGTTGACAGGGCATACAATAGCTCGCTGCGCTAGTTATATAGGATCATGATAGTTACAAAGAAAGCCGTCATATACAAAATCAACTATCGCTTAAACTTTGTCTCCTTCAGGTCTCAGTAGTAGATCATCCGGAATGGTTCACCTAGATGGGTGTAGGTTGGCACACGTCCCTCTCCTACATCAAGGACCTATCGAGCGAACTCATGCATGTTTCTTCTCTCCTCTGGAGATAAACCAGGATTTAGCAACCGCATGTTCATCATTAGGCACATGACATTGATAAATTTCAAGAGCGGAGATTTTAGAATAGAGGCCGCTAAGATGTCCGCCCGTGTTCCGCCTTCAACAACAGGCAGAACCTGTCGGAAATCGCCACCTAAAAATAGCGGCTTGTCACCAAACGGTCTATCAGCGTTAATCGAATTATCAAGAGACAGGATATCATGAAGTCTACGATCAAGAGCCCCGAAACACAGCCATGTGTCATGGGAACCTCGTCGCACAGGATTAAAGCAGCCTTTTTATCAACTCCCCAAGAATAGTCCCTCTTCGTATATTACATATGCTTCGATCATGGATATCCAGTGGAATACAGAATCTAGAATGAGCAGTCCGGCCTCCAGGCAACAGCAAAGCGGCCACCCCAGACGATGCTACAGCTAGGACTATCTATCGTTGAGATCGAAGCCTTGCAATGATAGTGTTCCATAGAAAAGTCTTACCCATCCTACCATGGCTAGAAATAAAGCATAGACATTTCTGATTGTGCAGTATCCTGAACATCACGATGTCGTATATAGCATGTTGTTCACTATTTAGTTTGCTATGCATGGAATTGGCTTGCACAGATAGTTCCTCTATATCGTAAGACAGCTCTTCAAGAATTAATCTGTTGCCAAGACCGCCACTTACGGCATCCGTTGGTATCAGTAGGTTATACAATGACATGGAGAGTCCGTTGCTGGAAAATATACCCTCCAATTCTCGCAGCAACCTATCACACAACACAGCATCAGGAATAATATAATTTCTATTTGGAAACCCGCTACGTATTTTATATGCTATATCATCACCCATGTATTTCCAGTATTTCTCAAATAAGAAAAGAGGGTCGCCAACATGACAATAGACCAAGATTTTCATAAATAGATTTCTCAATTGATATGTTGTTTGCCCATATAATTCCCTCTTCAAACATAGAAGCCCACTCCGCATCATCGCCAACCAATCCATGCGCCTGACATGCTTTACGGTACTTGCTATGCACAGTACCCTGATATGTTCGCACATCTTCATAACACAAGGCACCATGAACAACCATAAGCAACATTCTTAAGTAAAAAGCTTCGCCAGAACTGGGATGGATATGACGTAATCTACCTATCTTGGTTCTTCTTTTCCTTCTAGACCATATCTTCCAACCAGCGTCCCATGTCCGAATTCACAGTATGTCAACTCTCTAGCAGCAACCGATCTTTGGTTGGCAACAAACCATTTAGTTAGCATAGTCCTGCTTGAATCATGGTCTTTCATTATAGCGTCTAGATCAGCTTCCTCACGATACGTTAGCACATGCATGCCCGGCATATGGACAAATAACCGCTCAACAGATGGTACCCTACCATGTATCTCAAACCCAAATATCCTCTAGTTTGCTTCGCACGAGGATGAATATTGGGACCTAATATATTCATCAATTTCATTAACATCGAGATCTACATCACCTGATTCACAATCCTCGGACTGGGAGAGCGTACCTAAAGCGAGCACAGCACCATCCAAAACTGTAAGGCCGAGGTTTCTAGTGCTTGCATCGATATGTGCTGCTTGAGCCACTTGCCCCCGATCTCTACTCTGACCGGCTGACGTGACATCACTGTGGCCACCAGCCGCACGTAAAGTGATAATAACACAATCATGACCTTTTGTGATATACTTAAAAAGATACTTCACAAGGTATGTCCTATTGCACAATTAAACATTTATATGAACTTGATATTTCATTAGGCAATGAAGATTATGAGGGACAACCCATCTATTATCAAGCCTCACTCCGTGCTTAACAACAAACCTACCACCATCATGGCGACAATAAATAGGAAACCCGTCACGATCAATCGATGTTTCAGACTGGAATGATTTGGGATATCTCTTTGAGCAACGACCATTTTTCATACATGGGCATTTAGGATTGTGATCTCCGCACGGGCCATGGATCATGAATTCTTCCACAAGAGCAAAACCCAACATATTAGTTGCCATGTCAGGTAGCTCAGCAAAAATAAAGCTGTCGACGAAAGAAGGCGAAGGATCTCTATCTCGGATGGATAACCACACAAGTATATGGGCATGAGGGAGGCCCCTCTTCTAGAATTCGACAGTATACACAACTGCGAGGGACAAAGAAAGGAAACCTGAATCCAAGAAGCGCGAAAACATGAAAAATGCAAACAAAATAAGGAAACACTAAGGAAGCTCGACATGCACGTATAGGGCCAAACGCAGACCCATCTTTAATATCAGCTATGAATTCACTCAGCTTCATGTGATGCACCCGCGTAACCATATCAAAGCGGTCATGTGGCTTCTGGCCTGGTTCAAAACGAATCGCCTCAGCTATCTCCAGTCACTTATCATTACATGTAAAAGTAATAAATAACTGTGGCACTCCATAAGTTCGAAAATCGCCATTGAATCATGATAATTCTGAATCATATATATTTTCCCACCAGTAAAACTGGCTGGTAACACTTTTTTTACCAACATCCTTGTCTACACTGTTTCCTCAACAAACAGCATCCGATATGCCTTGATAAGTTTCGGAGTTAAGCCTATGCTGATTGAAAAAAAGGAAGGACAAGCGGCTTGCTTCGATGCATGATATGCATTAATATCAAGTTGATCCGAAAGCCTCTCGCAACAAGTGTATGGATTCAACTCACCGATACGGTAATGGCATTCGTAGCAATAGAACTCTAACATGGAAACATCTTCACGTCCTCCTGGGCATTAACCATCAATCTCCTTCAATTTGATACCCAAATGGATTCCCTTCTCACCATAAGGGAAGAGCAATGGATACTGTAAAGACATAAGAGCAGGATGAACCGGCGAGATATGGGTGAATTGACCAGACTGCGCTTGAACAATCACATCAAATCTGCGAGCTTGCATAGAGAAATCACCGATCACCAAAGCAGCCAATTCAGAGACCACCGGAAGGTTATAATGATGACCATCAGTCAGACGTGGGCCAATAAGCCTAATGGAAATGTCAGGGGTATTCGTTGATAGCAACCTGTCACGGGCAAGCTTGAACTGCTAGACAAAAGCATTACAATAATCCAGGATTGAAATGAGCGAAGATACAATAGCTGGGTCAGGTTGCTCGTTGCCAAGGCCATACGAATCAAAGATATTCAAACAATTTTGCTATTCATTCGATGTATCATAAACATATAACTGGGCAAAGTCAGAACGGCGACTGACGGCAGGCAGGAGAGAACCAATACGACCATGCACCACACCGTTAATCCGAAATACATAAGGGCCATCACCAGTATTAAGGCTTTTATCGATATTGACGCCCAGGGAAGCAAAAGTAAAAGGAGAATTATATTGTCTTATTATCCGCATAAAACTACCACATCTGGGACCTCTAGTAAAAGAGATAAGGCTTCGTAATAGAGGAGGGTACGCCTTATGCGGAGGCAAAGAAACCTTCCCTCCACGGCAACACAAATTATAGACAATACATCTCTATGTATACAAACTCTGACTACATAATCTTTCTTGGTACCAAAATACCACAGCACATCTATCGCATGTATAATCAAGGCCACCATAATATGATCGGTCTGCATAGGTAGCTATACGGAAACCGTAGCAAGTATGATTCATGCATTAGCAAAGGCAGCATCAATTGAGTTAAGTAAAATAGGAAGAGACAAAAGAGACAGAAGAATCATGAAAAAGAGAAAAGCTACCTTTTTAGCATATCGACATATTCTGCAGGCAGAGCACATCTGGTGGAAGAGGCCGGATCACGTGGGATATAATCTACGAAATGCACCACAAAAAGAAACCAGGTATACACAGAAGCATCTTAGACAAGACGCAAGGGTATAGATGAAAGGTAGCTCTTATCGAAAAGCACCTAATAGGATAGTAGCAAAAGTAGAAAGAACAACCTTGTTTCACAAGCTCCTTGGAGACATTAACCTTACTCCTCTTAGCTCTGTTTTCATGAGCAACAGGTGGGGATAGCGAAAGCAAATACAGAACTCAACAGGGCATGGTAAAAACAAGCATAATAAGATGGATTCTCAAGCAAATACAGAACTCAACAGGGCATGAGAGAGGAACTGACTTAACAAAGCTCTTGTTGAGGTACATGAATAGCCAGATGGCCGGCAATCGAAGGACAGGCCAGTCTCACAGAGAAGGACCGGACTTGCTACAAACAGATCAAGTAACAAAGGAAAAGTAGCAAATAAGAATAGGGCAGCATGCGCATAAAGCAGGGAAAGCTCATAAGGGGCGGAGGCCACGCAAACATAACCGTAGACGTACTCGTAGGATAGGGAATCGAGCTAGTACGGGTCGAGCAGGAATCGAAATACAGCAGGGAAACCATTATAGGGAGAGAGCATGAGTTGTCGAGTAGCATACAAATCGGAATCGTAGACTGCGAAGGCCGAAAAGCATTGGTCAGACAGAAAATAGATGGCAACGGCAACGCATAAGGCATATCTACAAATGACGCAGGAACAGGTAGGGGCGGTATCTGAGATGGCGCATGGAGGATCCAAGGCGGCACGAGATGGCTGCTTGGCTCCGGTAAATGCTGATCATCTACGACACAGAAATAAAGATGACCCAAAAATAATAGAGCAAGAGCATAGCTACGACAACGGCAAACAAAGCATACCAAACATGCAGCAAGGGCAAGCGCCCTCCATAAAAGACATAACAGAACCTTAACCCAAAAAGATCAAACACACATACCATCAGCCAAGCGATGCCGACGATGGCACGAGCGAGATGCATCCCCCATATAAACTGACTACGGTATATCCAAGAGGTAAGGACGCTGACACAGCTACAGCAGGGCATCTCTCTGTACACGTTACAACACATGGCAGGGAACCAACACAATGCACATCACACAGCCATAAACAGGGTGGGTCATCACAAAAGCGAATCTATTGCATAGGACCAGAAACAACATAGCATAAAATAGATTGACACAAATAAAAGATCGATTGATACACACAACGAAATGAGCACTAACTATTCAATCTAACACAGCAAAGCCAATACAAGGGCAGCAGAACATCACCTCCGGATAGTAGCGATGGAGACCAACCCCGGGCACACAACAGAGCCTGCCCAAACAACCAACAGGAGCCTGCACTGAAACAACAGAACCAGTTACGAATGCAGAAGCTTCTCGATACATAGAAAACAATAGTAGAAACAAAGGAGCGACAAAATAATAGGAGAGGAAATGCGGAAGAACTGGCGCCGAAGTAGCCGAACACGATGAGGTGTGAGAGCAGGCGGCGGGCGACTCAGGCCAACGAAGCGCAGCGAGAAGGGCACAACATAGAAGAACAGCAAGAACAAATACCAAAACAAAGCCTACATACAACAAACCGGAACCACAAATAAAACGACAATGAAACAAGAGAAGGGGAAAAAGAGCAAAAATGAAGGAAAAAACAACCCAAGTTGAAACAACCGAAGGGAACCCAAGACAAGCACAGGGAGTAGGCGAAGCCAACTAACGCGGCAGGAGGGCATGGAGCAGGCGAGACCGAATAGGCAGGCGCAGCAGGATTGGCGGACCACAACAGAGTAAGGAACCAACCCTACACACAACAAACCCACACAACAAATAAAACGGTGACAAAGCAGGCGAAGGGGGAAAAGAGAAAAAACAAAGCAAATAAATAACCCAAGCCAGTGCAACTGAAGGGAGCGTAGCATGAGGACAGAGAGCAGGCGAAGCCGATCGATGCAGCACGAGGGCACCAAGCGAGCGAGCCTGAACCGGCAGGAGCAGTAGGATGGACGAACCATAGGAGAATAACGGAAACAAACATCAAATCCTGATCAAAATCCCCGGACAAGGGACAAGCGAACGAAAAAAAGCACAACAAAACGATCGCCGAACACCCAAGCAGGATCTGAATGGCAGCACAGAGAGTAGGCGAGGCACTAAAACCACAAACAATCGATTATGCAAGAACAGGCTGGTAACCGAGATCAGGATGGGCGGGCTGCGCCTACAAACAGTCTGGCCTGTGAGCCAAATCAGGTGCGGATCGACACGCCACAAAAAGAGGACACGTAAAGAACCACGGAACGGAAGCTCCCTTCTTGGAAGAACCAAACCCCTCTCCTTGGAAATGAACCGGCGATGCACGCAACAATAGAGGCGACGATACGCCAGGAAAAGGCTGTCTTGGGGAAAGAACCAAGGGCAGAGCGGGCGAGGCGGACTGCAGCGAATGGGCTCCCGCCACTACGTGTAGGCATGAGAAACGATACAGCGTCGGCAGCGAAACGGAGGCCAACGGATGGAGCCCTAGCCGCACGAAATGGCAAGACAGAGAAGCCACGGCGCGTTATCAACTGTCGACTGCGCAGCCGAGACCAAAGAACAAAGGGAGATGGTCACGGCAAACAAAAACGGACAGACGCTAGCGGAAAACCACCATCAGCTAACAGAGACAGCACAGGCCTCTGGCCTGATTTGACAGATGCTAGCGGAAAACAACCATCAGCTAACGGAGACAGCACGGGCCTCTGACCGGATTTGTACAGCGGCCTCCCTAAGCGCCCGAAATCTCTCCGCTATAAGTAAAGATACATTGAGAGAATGCTTGTGTCATCTTCTGCTTTTCTTACTTATGGAGGTCGTTTAACTTCTATCAATTCTGCATTCTCTCTAATTCCCACATATTATATGTGCACACTAAAGCTGTCAGTGATGTTAATTGAGAGTATTCCGAGGGGGACTGGTCTTCAGACAAGGTGTAATTCTTTAGTCGCATGGGGCATGGAATGCAAGCCGAAAAACAAAGGATGACTAGGTGTGATTAATATCAGAATTCAAAGTTAAGGGGAACCCTAGTGGGTTGGCTAGCTGGGCCGCTAGCCTATTAGCATTTTTGCGAAAAAAAACCTTTCGGGATTTTAAGTAATTTTCAAAGATCCTTTGTTTATTAAAAATATGCTGGAACATTCCGAATTTAGATAAAGGAGGAGGGTTTCCACACGGTGAAAATTTGCAACTTAAAGCTCAGAAGTTTCCTGGTTACATAAAGTTAGTCCTTTACGCTTTATTTAATTACCAGAAAAAAACTTTTATATTGATTTTAGTGTATAAAAAATATGTTCCATGTCTCAAAATTAGTAGGAAAATTGTAGGAAATTACTGAAAATTCGTAAAATGTTATTCACTGCCTATGTGAATCATTTTATTGCCTTAACACATGTTTTCACTTACACGGTACATTGTGTATATATTAATTACCTTGTGGTAATTATGTCTACGTTGTTATACAGTGCTGTAGGGGATAAGGGGACAGTACTCGTGACTGACTAGAATAGACCGGCACCAGGTCTACAAGTACCAACCACTGCTTTCAGCCAACTAAGACACCTACGTGGTCACTTGTGCCCCGCTTGCTCACCGAAGGGTACATGTCGTTACCTTAACCTCTACGACTGTGTCGAATTCCTCGCCCAAGCGTATAATACCATAGCATCTCATATGTATAACATGCTAATCTCATTGTCAGTGACTAGTACACATATTTATAATATTGTCATCATATCTATACACAACCATGATATAGACATTAAAACATAGATCATATATATACAAAAGGGTATATTGATCTTACAATAAGGAGGCCACTGGTCAAATAAAATGCAGCAAAAAATAATGAAATAAAATAGTAAGGTACAACAGTATGCCTCAACCCAAGATATTTATAGGCAACCGACTAGATTAAGCATAGAAAAGGTCGTCATCGTATTTCGTAAAACCTGCGGTAAAATACGAATCATCGGAGATCTTGACTTCTTCGCCCTCCGAATATCAACAAGTAAGGTATTTCTTGCATTTTTGCTTGGTTTTTCTAAATTGAGTTTTGCTTCTCCTTCTACTTGTTGTATTTTGACTGGATCTAGGATCTGTAAGAGGTCGAGAAATTCATTTAGAATATTTCCCAACCTAGCAAGATCCATTATAAATTATTCTTGCTTAAGTTGTGCTTGTAACATCATGTTCTTGAGTAGAAATCGCTGTTTATGGTGTAGCTTAAACTATTTACATGAAAAGCTGAGATTTTGGACTTATCCTTGTAATTCCTTTTGAAATAATAGTCATGTGGTCATTTTCTAGCCATTTTTCAAATTTCATCATGTTTGGTTGGATATCAAAAGTTATTGAGGTTTCTTTGTGATCAAAGTTTCTTAAATATCTATTTTTGTGTAGTGTGAATGCTAAGCTAGATAGATCGCACATTTGGGCTTTGTTTTGAAATTCCTTTTAGAATCATGACTTTGAGGACCTTATATGGTTATGTTTCAAGTTTCAACAATTTTTGTTGTGTAGACCAAAAGTTATTGAGATTTTTTCACGATTAAGTTTCTGAAACCTCTATTTTTTTTTGCAACACGACTGTTGAGCTAAATAGATCTCTTATTTAGACTTTATTTTGAAATTTCTTTTGAAATCACGGCCCTACGAACCTTTGTCTTACAATGAATCAAATTTCAGCAATATCGGGTTGACCGTGGCTGTCGTGCGGACGGGACATTTTCCATGCAAGCTAGAGACAGGTACCTGCAGGTAAAATATGATGTTGCCCACCTCGCACACGATCCAGGACACTACTACCTCCCCAGACAATAGGGAGACCACTAGAAACTTTTGCCCGCCTGCGGCGCGCGGGCGCCGCACTCCACGCGAGCAAATCGAGAAAACGCACGATCGACGCTCTATACACGAGTAAATCGAGAAAACGCGCGAAAAGAACCTAAAAAGTATGTTGTGTTTTCCGCAAAAGGGCTTAAACGTAATGCTAGAAAAAACGCAAAAATGACATAAATGCAATGTATATTTTTTCCAAAAAAAAAAAGGAACTGAACTTTTTTTTCCGAAAAGGACCTAATCGTAATTCTATTTTTTGGTAAAAGGACCCGAGCGCAAGCCTTAAAAACGCATAAAGGACCTAGACGTAATATATATTCTTTTTTTGGAAAAGGACCTAACCGTATTTTTTTTCCGAAAAAATGACCTAAATGTAATTTTTTTTCGGAAAAGGACCCGGACGTAAATATTTTTTTACCGGCTCGGCTCGAGCCGCGAGCCGAGCCGGAGCTCCCACGGCTCAAACGAACGAGGAGGCCGGAAGTCTTCCGAGATTAGTAGAAGGTGATATTTGCTCACGACTACACGAGAAGAAGGGCCACAAGGACCGAGGCTAAGGAGGTAATTTGAGGGCCCAGATGTAACAAATATAAAAAATTGTATAGCGTCCTATATGACCACAACTGAAGCGTAACATTTTACAAGGCAAAACTACAAGCAAAACCCTGTGTGTCCTCACATCTATCGAGGCGCTTTCCAACGTATTTGTAAAATTGAAGTTATATAGTCCAGAGGAGATTTTTAGAGATACTTTGAAAATCACCCTAAAATTTTGTACTGTAGAGACAGTTTTGAGACGATTTTCAGACGTTTCAGAATCACATGAAAAAATTAAACTTGTCGAGGTGTTTTTGAAAGCTCTCTAATTGGACTAAAGTTTTTTGTTGTGTAAAGATATTTTTGAGATGTTTTAAACTATATAGAAGCACTTTTTCGCTGGTTGATGTGTTAAACAAAGTGCAAATAAATATTGCAATGCAAAACTAAACAAGTAAAGGTGTGAGGTCAAGGTGGCAAGTGCCACAAGTTTAAGACAAGTACTATTCCCATAAGGTCTAGAGAGTTTAAGTACTAGCCTTTGCAAGAGTCCGCACATTTTTTAGATTATATTTAATGCCACTATGAAATTGCCTCTATTCTCGACACAGTGACCTCAGACACACAATGAAGTGTCTACATAATTTGCTACATAGAATATAAAGGCATTTAATAAAACGGAATTGCTAAGAGCCGGACGTCTGATTTTTCCGGATGCTGCAACATTTTTTTCCTACGTGAAAAAATCTTCGATAACAACAGACATGTCGATCCGGATCACTGCAACATTTTTTCCCTACGCGTGAAATATTTTTTTGCTACACGTGAAACATTTTCCTTCAATAACAATAGAAATTTGCACGCGAAAAAAAATGTTGCAGACGTTGAAAAATAATATTGCAGACGTTGGAAAAAATATTGCACCGAGCGTCCGCCGAAACATTCAACGATCGAACGTCCAGCTCCTAGTATTCGCCTTAATAAAATATCTCTACATTCATAGCAACGATGTGTAGGAAGCCGCTTATGTGGTGTTTTAAAAATAACGTCTCTGTAAAACGTAGACACAAAAAAAAAGCCTCTACTATATTAATAAAACGTCTCTACGTGGGGTTTATGTTGTAGTGAAATGTCTCATGAATAGCATACTACCAGAAGTCCCTTTTTTTTCTGTTTTAGTCCCAACATATAAAATTTAGAACGAGTGTTAAATGCTGATTCAGTCCAGCTAGTTGATTTGTGCATGAGTTGATCAGCCAGCTCGATCAATGTCTATATACAAGTGGAGTTTAACCAACTCCATCGATTTGTCCTGTCTACTTGGGTCCATGGCCATTTTTTTTGGACGTTCATTTGATTGTATATGCTTAAAGTTGTTGACCCTTAGGTTTGTACTCAAGCAACCTTAAGTAATAAAGAAAGCTCTCACCCAATTTGATGCCTTGCTGTACTTGTAACACCAAGGATAGAGAGCAACTCTCAATATAAGATGTATGAATTGTTGCTACTTCGCTGTCTACATATGGCTAGTTTAAACATGGGGATACGAAAGTTCAGTAGACTATGTACCATAAACAAGTTTAGGTTGAATGTAAATTAAGAAGACCAAAGACTTGAGTTCTAACTTGCTATTTGATTGCATACTATAACTATTTCTTTTCCTTTCACAGTTGTCAAGATCAATGAAGGAAGTTCCAATAGAGAAAGCTGGATTACCACTACTACAGAAACCTTGATCACTGTCGGTTCCAAATTGGCATCACTGCCGGATATTAGAACAGACAGTGATTGGTCGGTAGTGATAATCCGACTATCACTGCCGGTTCACATTCGAACCGGCAGTGATAGTCTGTATCACTGCCGGTTCGCATGCGAACCGTCAGTGATAGTCTACCCACTGCAAATCCAAAAATCACTCGGTAAAATAAAAATAAATTATTTGCACTTGGACCATCCTGTATTTACTACGTCGCAAGTCACAAGTCACGAGATTTTCACGCGAAATACACGCGCGTGGTTGCTAAGAGTCGAACATGTAACCTGCAGCAACGCGCCAACTCCCCTTACCATCTCACCACCCATACACTTCTCAACTACTATAAGATATATTTTTCTTTTATCCCTTCGTATTCGAAAGTTTCAACGATTATTTGGACATATAAATAACTTCAAATAAAAAGTTATCAACTACAAAGTTGTAGATCTCATCAAGAGCTACAATTTTCATATAAATTTTGTCTCCATCCGACTCCGTATGAAAAAGTTGCAATTTTTCATAAATATTATCACTGACGGTTTAGATTCCGAACCAGTAGTGATACTATTATCATTGCCGGTTCGTAAGCCTAACCGTCATAGATACTTCCTCCATTATCACTACCGGTTCTTCTTACGAATCGGCAATGATAATAGCTTATTAGTGCCGGTTCTTAAGAGGAACCGGTAATGATAGTATCACTGCCGGTTTGTTTTGAACCGGCAGTGATAAGTTACTATCATAGCTGGTTCTTCTTCGGTCGAGTATTTGTGTCGGTCTAGTTTATGAACTAGCAGTGATAGGCCAGCAAGAAAGGAGTGTTTTGTAGTAATGTATGTTGTGTATGTCTGTTAATTATTCAGGCCACATTCATCAGCCTCACATAAATACCACACCCACACACACGCTAACACACCTCAAAAAACACATGGAATAAGATGCGTAGCTACAATATCAATCTATCTATGCAGAACAAAAAAACCAAGGCTAAATTTTTGGTGTTTTCCATGGCTGTTTTTGCATGGTATTTCGAAGTCGTGTACTATTAGGGAGCACCGGAAGTGATATGAGATGGACCTGATACGCCCTCAAATGCCAACACACATTTGGTGCAAGCAGAAATGGTGAGATAGAGGCGTAGATATCTTCATCTTGGTGCACTGAAGTATGCATGTCTAATAAATCCATGAGAAGAAATCATGCATGGGGCTTGGTATATTGGGCTTGGTATATTGCTGTGTTCCTGTGATCGATAACGACCAGACACCGGACCAAAGTATTCCCTAATATTTTTTTCCATGTTGGTTAAATTAAATTCCTATGTCAACTTATTTTAGCCATACGATGCACGACTTCAAAGTCAGCGGAAGTCACCAAATCAAATTCAATCGAAACCGTTTTACACGTAATTTGGCCCTGGTCATGTAATTGTGTGAACCCATGACAGTGATTTAGTTTGAAAAAAATAGGTAATAAATAGATGGAAATGTAGTGGATATTACAGTAGTCTATCTTAGATTAACTTGCACTTTTTTTATGATTTTTAGCAGATTCCAAAATTTGTTATATAATTCAGCAATTTAATATTTCAGCAATTAAACTCGTGCTATTATTGCCAAAACTGTACTCAAGTTGAATATTGGACAAATTTAGCTCAGTAACCTAACCTAGGTGCCTACCTTCTTTCTTAAGTATATGCCAAAGCTCAAGGCTAAATTTCAGAAAAAGAATTTACTTGTGAACAAAAAAACTACTTTTGCAATTAGTGTGGCCAAATTGTGCCTTTGTTGAGAATGCCAAATAGTGCAATTGATTTTCATGTAAAATGATTGGTTGGAATTAGGGCGTGTTTAGTTTGAAGCCTAACCTTGTCACGCCAAAAATTATGTTGGGACCCCATGTCACGCCAATATGAAAATCTCGACACTATGTATATACTACACTAGTCTAGAATTATGCTAGTGCACACAGTGGCAATAAAGATGAATTATCAACCTATACACAACAGAATAGGAATAAATGACTAAATTTGATAAATAAATAAATAAATAGTTAGATGACTTTATGGTCGAGTTTATATTAAGTAGGCCACGTAGGGCTCAAGCACTAAATAATATAACTACAGCGGAATGAAAATAAACTCCAGTGGAAACACATTGACCAGCCACAGGAAATCGACTAGTGCTTGAATCCTAATAATTAGCCTCTTGATGATACTCCTGCTCCATAGCTGGTATTGACTCCTCTTTTCCAACTGTTCTTGATTCTTTCAAGGGTGAGCACATGAACTAATTAACAAGTTGTGCACAAAATGCAAGTTTAATAACTATATGCAAGGCTTACTCAAGAAATGGCTGATATGGTTGATTTTGCGCCAAGCAGACTTTAGCAATTGAATACGATAATAGATTAAAAACAAAAGTAAAACAAATAATAGTAATAATTATTTATCCAGAGTTTTCTCAAGTAGGCACATAGCATGTATCATTTCCTTTTTTTGGCACACAACCATCTTCTTAGTCTTATATTATTAAATTTAACCCTTGTGTGAAATTCCCTATCATTGTCCATAACCGGAAACACAACTATTCGAATAGTTTTACACCATGCAGTGGTTGTGTACTGTACCCACAAGATATGATCAATATCATAATATCATCCATGACACACTCCCATTGGCGTGCAACTAAGAAGGCCATAACAAAACTTTTCAGAAACTCTGCCCTAACATTGATCTTCCCGATAAGTATGATCTCGCCATCCCCAACTCACACAGAGCAAAAGAATAGAAGGGGCTCATCGTTGGGTCAAGGAACGATAATCATCCGAGAGTGGGGCTGTTACACACAAACCATCTCTAACCGCTCACATAGCTTAGTCTACCACCAAATGTAGCTCGTCAAGATTTGGTAACTTACTAAGTTAGGTCTTAAAATAACCCGAAAGCTTAGCTAAATAAAAAGGGGCACATAAACAGAATAATAACGTAATTAACCAAAGCCTGTAATAAATATAAACATCTTTTATTTATACAAAATTATGATACATAATGATAAAATCTTTTACAACAAAGTCATATACAATTTGTTAAGTACAACAACCGAAATACACAAAAAGAACTCTACAAGAGACCTACAGTACAGCAATCTTCAGACATCCACCGATGTAAACCACCTGCAACCATTAAGTACAACAAATTCCGAACAAGATATAGACAAATAATTAATTAGGAGATAAAACAAATTGTTGTCATACCAAATTAAGATTATGGAGCGCTCATCGATATACCAGACCATTTGGGCTTGTCGGCACCTCTCGCTAACTAGAGTTTCATCATCTGGTAAATACAAACATGCTCATAGTCGGGTAACCATAGCCAAGTGTGAATAGTATCAAAATATCTTGCATAGTAAAAAGATAACTCAGCCTGGTTAAAAAGAAAGGGTGGATAGAAACCAGCCTTCAGTCATCACCCCCAACCCCAGCTTTCTCCCCAAATCCACCGAGACCCTCAAGCTAAGAGCAAAGCCACCGAAGCTAGCAACCAGGAGCAAAGCCATCGAAGACAGCAACCAGGAGCAAGGCCACCGCAACTAGCAAGCCAAGAGAGACCCAACCAGCCAGTAGGAGGAAGAACAAGGGAGCACCGGTCACATTTCCATCAACCCAATTGCCAGCGTCTCACCATCAACCACACCACCATCCAGACCCATCCCCATCAGAACCACCAACATCATAGGTGCATAAAAAGTTTATCTTTTCCTAACTATAGGAGCACGAGTGCACAAATGAAGTATAGAGAATAGTCAGTAGTAGGGTTCAGGTAGACCATAGCTTTCAGAGGGTGACTATGCCAGGAGCGGTGTCGTGCGTTCCTAACGACCCCCATGTACTCCCCGGTGTACTAGAGGTCCTTGGTTATTGTCACAGCACCGCCAACCCAAGCAAACCCAAATCATCATCAACCTACAAGAGCAACGCTCAAAACAAATTAGACAACCATGCAATTAATCCAAGCATCGCAGTAGGAAGAGGAGAAGAAGAAGGGGGGTAACTGGCACTCGAGACTAACAGGCACTGAGTAGGGCGAGACCGATGGCATTGAGTAGGACAATGCTAGCGGCATAGAGTTGTGGGGGAAGGAGAATGGCGGCGGAGAGGCAACCTATGGGGAACGGCATGGTGGCACTGAGCCCGGAGGTGTGAGGGCACAGGAGACACAGCGACATGGCATTGCGATGCCCGATGCTGGAGGCTATGGGGGAAATGGAAGACAGGGGCGGTGAATGAGGATGAATGAGGAATAGGGATAAGGATAAGGATAGGGAGGGATGGATGACTAGGGATCAGCTGGCATGGGCCAAGTAAAAGGCCGACCAAATGGGCCAAAATCGGCCTAGTAAAAAATTAAATTAAATTGAGTCAGCAAGATAATAATCTTAATACTGATATTGAAACTTTAAATAGGATAAAAAGGAGGACAAATGTCACTGGATAAATAAATAAATAATACTAACAACCACCACTATAACTAAAATAGGACAGATCGAGTAAACACGTGACACGAAATTGTAGAAATAGACACAAAATAAACTAAGCTGCATAAACACATAAAACCTATCATAATTCAGACAAAAGTCGGACTCCATAGATCACATAATAAATCAACAACAACCTGATTTATAGTATCCAAAAATCAAGAAGGAGATCACCTTTGGGATCCGAGTGATGATGAGTATTTCAACACAGTTTCAAGCAAGCATGTCTTGAACATATTTGGAATAATTTGAATTAAATATATTCTCTTATACGTATTATCATCCGATGCATTGGAAAAATTCTTTTCTATGAAAATTATAATCCGAGAATTGAGATGGATGTAAATTGATTGATGGATTGATATATGATTGGATCTCTACGAGATATCAAGAATAGTTTGTGTAACTACGAAGATAATTAACAGACATATATAATAGAGGTGGGTAGAGGGTGCCGATGAGAAGGTGGTAAGCCGGTGGGGCTCTCTACATAAGCTAGAATATAAGGTTTAACCCACTACACTCGGGCAATAAGCTGTATATTCTCCACATTGGGTGTGTGCAAATGACCAAAAAAGATTGTCCTATGAAGGTATTATGATCCCCACATTGGGTATGAGTAGATAACTAAGTGTGGGAAGATAGGTAGGCCAGAAGGCCCATTGAGACCACGGGTTGGAATCTCAGCTATGGACTGACTATTCCAGGCCACTATATTTAAATGTTATAAGATAAGTATTGATGTGGAAGGCATGATACAACTAGTATGCTGCGAGCAGGTGGGGAATGATCGAGGACACCATGACTCGTCAGCTACCAGGGTTCGAGATCTAATACCTAAGTAGGTATAAACATTCTGGGGTCTAAACGGATGTCGGGATCACTATGGGTAAAGTGGTACAAACCTGCATAGGGTCCAAATCATGAATTCGTGCTTGTCTCTTGGACTAGAGGCTACGAAAGCTAAGTCTGCCTCATATACGAGGCTAGTGGAACTTTCTAAATTAAAAATCGACAACACAACCGTTTCTCTAATAAAACCCTAATTTCTGTAAAAAAAGGATATGCGAAAAGTGTGAGAATGTTTCATATCATACATTTTGTTATTAATGCTTTTTGAGTACTATTTGTACTCATTCTTGCTTAACTCCCCCTTTGCTTAGAAAATCACACTGACGTTCTGGTATATGGTTGGGTCACGGATCCCTATGGATATGCCTGCGAGGCGTGGGGTGAGGATCACCCGCAGGTTCAGGGTTACCAAGAGGAAGGCTACACGGAGGACTGGTTGGAGTAGTGGACCGTACGCAGCTCCCGATGATTCGTTGGGTATTTAGTATTTATGTATATTAATTTCTTGTTGTGTTCAGATATTACGTAAGGTTAACTGTGTATTGGACTTTTAGCCACGCGTGGCAATTGTTGTAAATTTTCATTTCAGTCTCTATTTTTTGTTTTACTGCAACACTCTTAACATGGTGTATTATCAGATAAAATGTTGGGGGTTCTGAATATTTTGTTAGCTAATATGCCAAGATTAGTATAATTATCTTGGAGTGATGGCAGTGTCACGGCCATTACCTTGGGATAATTATACGGGTCACCACAGATCTAGCCCATTCTAGATGTGTGGTTGTACCATTAACTCAGTTCAATGGCTTCTAAGGTTTTGTCCTTAATTAACCAAGGTAAGACTTCTAATTTACTACACTTCTTGACACAGACCCAACAGCACATAGCCTCTTGCCACATGCCCTAGTGTAAATCATTTACCACATCTGTTGATTATAGTGCAACACATGATGTCAACTTTCATTGTGTGACAACACATGACACACCCTTGTCACAAACATTCCATAATCACTTATTAATAATGAAGTCACAACTTTTTTTATAAAAGGATACCAATAACCCGTGGCATGGCTAAGCATACTAAACACGTTCTAACAAACCAACATTGGTTCTGTATTAATGACCAACTAATATTTTTCTAACCTAGGGTGATAAAGGATCATAGCATAACAGATGATAATGTAGGCATAATTCAAGTTGGATGCATAAGTAGTTCCCGAAACAATCAAATAGTTGATAATTCGAACTAACATGCAATAATTTGAAACAAAATAACTTTTATAAAAACTTGGTGCAACATGATCAAAGAACACCTTGCCTTGGAATAGGTCATGGCCATGGTCATACTCTTGACCTAGTTCCTCTCCTCCGAAGGCTCCAGGCACTTCAACATTTACGCGAAAGGAGTGATGAAAAGGAAATAAATAACAAACAGAGGTAAAAAGAAACTCCATATTTCAAAACGAATATACTTGAATGTAGGGCTCGATTTAGATGAACTTGGAAACTTGAACATGCACAATTGGAGTTCGAATGAAGGAGAATAAGCTCTTGAAAGATCTATCGGACAAGAAAATACTAGAAAAAGAGAATCTTCTGGGAATTTTCCCTTTGGTGAGACTGACATGTGGGGCCAAGGAGCTATTGGACCCAGAAACTATGTTTCCTAACCCTATGTGTTTACCTTACTAGTCTCACAATTAGTCGCTAGCACACACATTCAATATTGTCGTACCACATCCATACACAACAGAGAGATAGAGTAACATTTAATATTAAACATATGAAGTTAAGTCTTCCATAACTAGTTTGGCATTGAAAGGGGCTGACTGGCCAAAATATTTTACATAGCAAAAGCATGAAGCAGAGATAGTGATAGAAGGATAGGTCCCGACCTTTCGATGAGAGGGAATGGTTTCGATTGGGAGGGAGAAGACATTGGCGATCTGACTACACCGTCCCCAGACGATGCGCCTTAGCAATTGTTACACCGACTCCCGAAGTTGTTATTGATCTTGCTGGCGCACGATCAACCTGACCACGAAGGCCTTTGTCACTGCAAGCAATCGAAGAACACGCAAGAACAAGATGAACAAGCAACTGAAATTAGAATTGAAACCACGAGTTCAGCCAGAATCACAAAAGAGGGGGTTCCGAAGACAAGTAATTCAGGCGGTTTAGCCAACACGCGCGATTACAAGAAGTAGCAACTGATATCTTTGATCTAAAAGAAAGCTAGCTATTTATATGGTGGAGGGTGCGTCTAGGAACCCTAGGGCGCAGGCTAAAGTGGGCTCTCCTTGTTACAAGGCCAAAGGCCCACTTTGACTCGGACTAGAAAAGTGACACCACTTGTTTGGATGATTCTCATCGACTCAGAAGGAGTTTAGATCTGATTTCATATCCGTTAGAAATTATACTTGATAAGCTTTCGGTGAAGTACAAGAACGCTCCAAACGGAGTTCGGATGCAGCCGTGGCGGCCAAAACAAGTCAGCCCTATCTTGGAGTTGAATCTGAACCCATCTTATGAATGTCTCTTCTATACTTTAGCTTGCTTGGTTCCTCGCCCTGGTTCCTGAGGCAAAGGACATCATCACAAGAATTAAATAGCATTCCATCCATTAAAATGTTTATATGCAGCCCAAGGAACGCATTCACCTGGTAATTGAGTTGACGTGTGCAAGCTCGAGTAATCGGTCCTTGTATTACAGCAGCGGGTTTCGATTGATGTCTAGGTGATGGATTTGCAGGTGTGGCTATATCCATAGAAGTGATGTCCTCATCAGATAGGAACAAAAGGTAGTAGCGTCCAGCGAGCATACCTAGCCCACCTAGGTAACTGACTAGATGAGACCTTAGAGATCGGCGTCCTCATCGCCGAAACTTGCGGCATATAAATAACCATACAACGGGTCATCTTTTGAATATGTTCAACAAGTAACGGTGAGTACGAAATTCATACTCCGCAAGACATTTCAACAAAGGTATATATTATGCAAGATTATGTCAATTGAATGGTTATCCTACCATGTTTTCCAGATTTTTGCATAAAACAGCTTTCTTTCATAACATCAAATAGTAGATTGCAAATGAAAAGTTATAAAAGCATTAGACATTTGATAAGAAAGTAACATTAGAGCATAAGTATCATCATAACAGTGGTGTGTTGCCATTAAACAACGGCAAACTCTTTCGACAGGCCAAACCGTTAATGGCTTCCCCATTCATACACTCACAATATCATTTTTACAAAGGAGAAAGCTACTATGGAGGAGGGTTCACCAAGTCATCCACAACCGGGGACACGGCTATTTAAATAGATTCATATACTTTGCAGAGACCATACACTTTACCCACACAACATAAACATCCCACCATATAAACAAATGTCAAACGATACCATCATTACATGATTTGATAGCTTATGAAGTACCGAAATGGCGAACAGAGGGGGGGTGAATGGTCGCAAATAAATTTTCCCCCAAAATACTCCAACAAAAACTTCGACAAGATCGCTCAAAGGAAATCGTGAAAAACCCGAAAAACTAGACAACTATGTGTACCCCAAGCTTGCATGGATAAGTACCATAAAATATGTGGGGATTTTTGAGTCACAATCCTGGTTGTCTAGTGTCCAAGATAAAGAGGAATCAATCAAACTCTTGCTTTCAAAAAGAACATCAATTCAAATCACAAAAGTCACTTTCAGAAAAGCAAAAGCAGAATTTCCAGAACTTGTCCTCAATTTGAACAGGAGGTTGGTGGGTTTCTGCAGATCACAAAATTTTGAGAATTTTTCCTGAGAGTCGTGAAGAACTCCACCAAATTTTTCCTCAAAAAGCTTTACAGAAAAAACAGGAACAATCGAAGAACACAGTCAGTCAAGAACTTCGAGCAGAAAGTTTGGGGCTCGGTTTTCACCACATGGCGCCCAAACGGTGCAACAAGTGAACTCCAAAAGTTTTCTGCAAGTGGATATCAGAGTCCCGCACCTACTTCAACAAGAATCACTTAAAAAGGATTGTTCTATATTTTTATAAAAATCAAATACTAAATGCTGCGCAAATAACAAGTTCTGAACAAAGTTGGAACTTGAAAGAAAAGATATTCTCTACTCAATCCAAGAGTGTAAAAGCGATGTAAAACCATATGAACACACTCAAAACATCCAAGATCAACAGCATTTAGAAGGAGGGGAGGCAAATCCAAATTGCGTGAAAGTAAATTGCGTAGAATGTAATTATGGAAAGTAAATGCTGAATTTAAATTGCGTAAAGTAAAGACATAATGTAAATGCGCAAAATAAATTCAGAGATGGATGGATAAAACATTCATTTCTGGAAGGAGAGGTTACAAAGCCTCACTTTCATGTCGGCAAAGCTCAAAGGAGCATTCACAAACCTCAAAACCTTCAAGGGAAGGAGGCTACCCCTCCACCCCTATTTATACTACTCTTGGGCCACCTACCACCCTTGGATGAGTCCCTCAACCCTAGAGCACTAATCTAAGGGCTAGGATTAACCCGCACACACAGCCCTGCAAGGGCTAACCCAAAACCCACACACATACCTGATTTTCTTGCACGGTTTTCAAAGCATACTACCTAGACCCGCTAACCTATCAACTAGACATCAATCCGACGGCCCTTATTGATCCACGTGGCATCTAGCTAGCATCATCTCCTTTCCTTGTCTTCTTGACTTGCCCGGACTCCGTCTCCGATCATCTTCCGGCGATCTCCCAACCATCTGGACCTCCGACGCTCCTCGCCTAGTCCCGGTCATCCTCCGCCTCACCATGACCTAGCACCGTCGCCTCGCAACCATCAAAGACAAGGAAAACCTTTCACATAGCAATGCCCACAATGATATGCAATAAACCATCCAACTCATCACTACCGCGCCCATATAATGCATCGCCACTCCGGCAGAGACAACTCAAATTGCTTCATTTTGAAAATCATTCCAAATCAAACTCAAACTTGAGCACACCTTGCTCAAATAAAGTCAAATACTCATCACAAACATGGATGGACCTCCACATGGTCCTTCAATCTCCCCCTTGATGAGTATATTGACAAACCACACAAAGGGCATAAATTTGAGTTTGAATGAGAGAAGAAGAAAGCAATTTGATTGCAAAGCCATACTTGGTCCAGAGAAAAAGATATAAAATCATGACCAAGTTGGCTGAAAGAATTTAGAGCAAGACCATGAAAAGAGCAAGTTTTCCACAAAAGCTCTAAAAACCAATCATAAGTGCCAAATGTGATTATGATCCATAAGAAATAGCAAAGATTTACAAAGATCATAAGAACCAACAAGCTTTCACATTTTTATCTCTTTTTTTTAATGATGCCTTTTCTACATTTTCTCCCCCTTTTGGCAATATAGGCATCAAAATGGAATTTTCTCCCTCTTTTTATGTATGCATGAAATGCAACCTAAGGGAGCTTTGAAGATTATCCAATTGATCACAATGACAAGATATGACACCAAGCTAGTTAATTTTTAGATTAGACTAGTCTAAGACATGTCCAAGTGCAAATATGAGCTTAGTTTTGAATATTTCATTTTTAGCAAGATTTGACAAGTGCAACACTTAGCTTTAGTTTCAAAAATAGAAGAATAGCCACTCTAAGGATCAAAAGGAAAACCTAGAGTTCCACCTACTCAACACTTTGGGGAATCTAGAAGAGCATACAAGGTCCTTCGGGCTCATTTATCACTTAATGCAAATTTTGATTTATCATCATACAAGACATAGCGGGGTGCAAATGTTTGACATTATTTGCATTCTTTACCCACATATGTCTTTGTTTTTAATTTATTTGCATTTTCTTTTGACAACCAATTGACTCAAGATATCGACCATCTCAAGATGAACTCTTAAGAGGATGGTCTAGGTCAAACACGATGTATTCCAAGTTCATCCCAAGTGCAATGGGAAGCGGTCTTGTGAATACAAGGTGTTGAGTCGTATGTGCACAAGAAGAATCAATTTTGTTTAATTTTCATTTTTAACACAATGATTTATGAGCAATTGAAGGACTCTAGCATGGATCAAACTAGTTTCACCCAAGTTGCTATAGGGACTCTAGAGAACTCCAAAATCTAATATAAATGTGCTTGGTCCGGGAATGTTGCACTGGGTTTTTAGCAATGCAAATAGCTGAAGTGTTGTCATAGAAAAGTGGCACACTCTCTATCTCTAACCCATAGTCCCGTAAGGTCGATCTCATCCAGAGCACTGCTACAAAGAATCGGTCAGCAACATACTCGCCTCGCGGTGGACTGTGCACCCCCAGACTGCTTCCTAGATGACGAAGAAACAAGAGAAGTGCCAATGAATTGGCAAGTGCCAGAAGTGCTCTTCCTATCTATCCTACAGCCAGCAAAGTCGGCATCGGAAAAGGCTCTAAGAGATAGATAAGAAGAAGAAGAGTACCAAATACCATAATCAGTGGTAGCACGAAGGTACCTGAAGATGCGATTGACCGCCTGGCGGTGAGAGGCGCGAGGAGAAGCTTGAAATCGAGCGTACGGACACATAGCGAAATGTATGTCCGGCCTCGAAGCAGTGAGGTACAAGAGGGAGCCGATCATGCTCCGAAACACCTTTTGATCAGCAGGCTCACCATCCTCATCGGGCTCGAGGACAGCAGTGGTGGCCATAGGAGTCATCACTGGCTTCCCATCATACATATCAAGCGCCAGAGGTCACGGGTATACTTGCCTTGATGCAAGAAAGTACCCTCCCGAGTCTGCTTGATCTGGAAGCCAAGAAAGTAGCTCAACTCGCCCATCATACTCATCTCAAACACTGTGCTCATCACTTCAGAAAACTGAGACACAAGCGAATGAGACGAGCCACCAAAAATGATATCGTCCACATAAATCTGGACGAGAAGAAAATGAGACTCATGGTGTCTGATGAATAGAGTTTTGTCTACTATGCCCATTTTAAAGTCATGGCTGAGAAGATAAGACTTGAGCATCTCATACCATGCTCTGGGGGCCTGATTGAGTTCATACAGAGCTTTGGAAAGCTTGTATACATGACTCGAAAACTTGGGGTTCTCGAATCCTGGAGGTTGCTTGACATAGACCTCTTCCTCAATATAGCCATTGAGGAATGCACTCTTGACATCCATTTGATAAAGCTTGAAGCTTTTGGATGCGTAAAATGCAAGGTAATCGGATAGCCTCTAGCCTAGCTACAGGGCAAAGGTCTCCTCAAAGTCAAGACCCTCAACCCGAGAAAAGCCCTGTGCAACTAGTCTAGCCTTGTTTCTAACTACAACCCCATCCTCACTGCTTGTTTTGAACCCCACTTGGTCCCAATGACATTATGACCAGATGGGGCTCGACAAGCTGTCATACCTTGTTCCTCTCAAAGTTCTCAAGTTCTCATACATAGCATTAATCCACGACTCATCGGATAATGCATGAGAAACATCCTTCGGCTCAAAGGAGGCAACGAAGGCAGAGTGGAGGCAGAAACTGGACAAACCTGATTTTGAGCGAGTGACCCGCTCAAACAGATCACCAATGATCTGATCAGGTGGATGAGCTTTCTGGATATGTCGGGGAGGACCAGAAGCATAAGTGGCCTCTACCTCATGCACAGAAGAGGTAGGAGCAAAGCCACTAGCTGAATGAGAGTCAGAAGGCAAGGGCTGGCCTTCCTGAGGTGCAGAAATGGAAACAGGAGGCACCTCAGGTGTAGAGGGGACTGGATCAGGTGGAACACCATCATCTCCATCATCCTCATCCTCTACAAAGATGGTCTCGGAGGAAGAAGAGCCTGGAATATCGGGTCTAGCTCCTGGGCTAGCCTCATCAAAGGTCACTTCACATGTCTCTATGATCCTATGCGATCGCAACCTGCACCCTATAGCTACGAGAAGAAGTCGAATAACCTAGAAAGATACCATCGTAAGAACGAGACTCAAACTTATCCAGTTACGGACTTCAAAATAAAACACTTGCAACCAAACACACGAAAATGAGAAACACCGGGCTTTCGCCCATACCTCAACTCGTAAGAAGTGCGGTGCAAATGTGCTCTCAAGAATACACGATTAGAAACATGGCAAGCAAGAGCTATAGCCTCACCCAAAACTTCTTAGGAGTCTTGACTGCCTAGCATCGTCCCGCCATTTCTACTGTGGTCCTGTTCTTCTTTCCACTACACCATTTTGTTGAGGGACGAGGGAGAGGACAATTGATGCTCCAAACCGGACTCCACACGAAACTCTCAAAATAGGAGTTCTTGAACTCGTGCCATTGTCCGTGATATAGCTCGTAGGGCACCAGGAGCTCAAAAGACAACCTATGAACCAAACCCTAAAATGGGTAAAGTCTCATCCTTCGAGGACATGAAAAACACCCAAGAATACCTCAAAAGTCATCAACAATAACAATAACATACCACTTCCTCCCACGATCGCACTCTAGCCGACCAACAAAGTGTCCATATGTAAAAGCTGTCCGGTGCATCACCATCACTACGGTGGATCGGAGGATGAGAAGCGAGAACCATCTTGCCATGTCGGCAAGGAGAGCAAACTAAGTCTTTGACCATCTTGAGTTTGGGCAAACCCGAATGAGATCGTGGCGCTAACTCGGGTCAAATGATCAAAACCAATGTGACCAAGTCTCCTATACCGAAGGAGAGATCACGGACTCGAAGCAATCAAACATCAAGAGAGTCTCCGGAAGAAGCAGAAAAATCAGCACGAAAGACTCTCCCAAATGTAGAAATCCAAGAACTAACCTCCCGATGAATCAAGGATTCTACAGCATTACTCTTGAAGCTTACCACGAAAGAATCATCGATAAGCTGAGAAACAGAGAGCAGATTGTATTGCAGCTTACTTACTAAAGCAACATCTTTAAGAATGAAATTTTGGTTAATACAGATGGTACCTTTAGCAATAACTCTACCTGAAGATGCATCCCCAAAAGTGATTAACTCATCACCGGGGGCTCGGACTAGGAAGAGAACCAACGAGAATCTCAGGTCATATGACGAGAACAACCGGAGTCGACACTCCAAACATCTCCCTTCCCCATCCGACAAACCTGATCAAGACACAAGAGAGAAAGATGACTCAGTACTGGGATAAAGTGAAGACTTAGGAACCCAATACTGAACCATACGACACCTCGTGAGTACCACCACTGAGAAAAGACTGACTCGAGTGTCTCTCTGACGTTTAACCCTAACAAGATCAGTAGCAACTCTAGTAGATGATCTAGGAGCTGAAACTGGATTGGCCTGTCGTGGTGCAAAAGCCGAACCACCCCAGTGAAGCTACCTAAAACTCCTACCAGAAAACACCTCACGCCGCTGATATCTACCTCGATGAGAAAAATGAGGAATATCAAGAGGTCGGCGGAAAGACTGACTACGAACAGCTCCAGGACTAAAACTCAAAGAACTAGCATTAAAACCGAGTCCTAGACGCTGCCCAAAAACAGGCGACTCTCTAACCTGTCTAGAAGCAGTGTGTGTCTTAGGAGCACTCAAAGTCTGGGATGACCCTGAATACTCCTAAGAGCAGCAACACACTCACGCTGAGTGATCTTGGCACGACTGAAGCAGAAATCTACTAGGTGACCATCTTTCTTACAGAAGGTGCATATGTACTTCGTCTTGCTAGAGGCAGAAGCAATAGGAGTAACACCCTTCTGGTCAGAAGTCCTATGGACAACCCCAGCAGACCTAAACATGATGGTACTCACTCTGGGAGCTACCACAATCTCACCACTCTTGGAGCCGCGCACAATGGTGGGAGGATGTGCCCGAGCGTGCTCCAAGGGTTCAAATCCTAGACCTTGATTGAATCTACTAATCTTGGATTGGTCTAGAATAAGATTGAGCTTCTTATTGCCTCCAACAAACTTCTCAAGAGTGCTCATAAGATACTGGCAATCTCGAAAGAAAGAAGCACAAGAAGAACAGGGGGAAGGAGAGGAAGAAGAAGAACCAGAATGAGAAGATCTCTCAGCACGTGCTTTTGTTCCTCAAAGACGGCTGCCTCAATCTTGAGGGCCTCACAAGAAACGCAAGGAGCATCTCTAATCCTAAGGGTTTGGTCTTCTAACTTCTTCCTAAGCTCGACATGGATTTGATCCACATCATCCTTAACCCCAGCACACAGTAGGCAACCAGATTTTGACTTAATTAGTAAGTCTTTAGCAAGTTCATCACACTTGACATTCAAAGTATCATTGTCAAGTTTTAGTTGCCTACAGCCCTCACATGAGCTGACTGGGTCCTTAGAAGCATGCAATTCAAGTTCATCATTTCTAGCAGAAAGCTTCTTAAGGTGAGTGCTCATGGCATCAATTTCAGCAAGCAATTTAGGGCAATTAGCACAAGAGGGAGTAGAGTGAGCATGAAGAAAACTAGCATCTACAGAAGGAGTATCAACAGATTCATTGCTAGCATTCTTCAACCTAAGACTATCTAGTTCAGACAACACACTATCATGCATAGTCCTTAGGTTCTCTAACTCCACAAGCAAAGCATCACACAAAGTATAGTCATCAGTGACTCGGGAGGGAGAAGATCTAAGTCAAGCTAACTCCTGAGTCAAGGTACCTACTTCCTTCTCAAGCTCCGTACACCTAGCTCTAGCTCTAGCATGAAATTTTCCTAATTTGCAAAAAGCTTCATTTTGCTGGTCATAGGAGGGTACCTCGTCCGTGTCGCTGTACAGCTCAGAGTCGCTGATGCCGTTGACGTCGGCCATGAAGCACATGCCGGAGAAGTCGTCGCCGCCCTTCTTCTCTTGCGGTTCATCCTCGCCCTCGTCGCTCCATGTCTCCGTGTCGGAGAGGTTGATGTCGCTCAAGCCGCGAGGACGCGGTGGAAGAGCTTCTTGTTCTTGGAGAAGTTGCGGTACTTCTTCTCACGCGTCGGCTCACGAACTGGAGGCTTCTTGTTGCGGTTCTTGTCGATGTAGTCATTCTTTGCCGAACCGCCGGCATCGTTTGTAGCCTTCTCCAGTTTGGGGCAATTAGCCCGAATGTGGTTGGGGCCACCACACTCGAAGCATGTGATCATGCCACCTCTTTTTCTCTCTCTCACCCTCTTGTATGCATGAGAAAACTTGCGAGCGAGAAGAGCAAGCTCATTTTCTGGAAATTTTTCCAGTTGGTCATCGCTTAGCTCACAAAGGGCGGAAAGAGAGAAACCAATAGAAGGGTCAGAAGAAGAAGATCCAATGGGATCGGTGACCAAAGCCATCGGCTGAGATTTCGTCTTCCGAGAGACGACATCGATCTCATGAGTCTTGAGGTGGGAATAAAGCCCGTCAAGAGTCAGAATCGATAAGTCGGTGGTGTTCTTGATGGTGTTCACCTTCATCTCCCAAACCAGAAGGTCGAGTGCGGTCAAGAAATGCCGAGCATTGTCCGAGTCAGGGTATATGCAACCAACTGCTCGGAGGTCGCTCAAGATCTTTGTAAACCGACCAAAACACTCGTCGAGACTCTCACCAGCGCGTTGATCAAACTTGTTGTACTCGCGCTTGAACTGGTCCTGCCTCACAGTCTTGATTAGAGTAGAGCCCTCATGGTAAGCATCGAGGGTTACCCAAATCTCGTGAGCGGAGCGAAGGTGAGAAATCCTATCATACTCACCGCGCTAAGACCCTCAGATGAGAATGTTTCTTGCCTTAGCATTCGCCTCAACGCCAACCATATAGATGGTCGTGACATTATCATCGCCAGGAACCTCATACGGAGTTTCACCTTCGCCATATCGTAGCCCCGGCGATGATGTATGACTCCATCTGGGACTTCCAAAAAGGAAAATCAACTCCATTAAAGATGGGAGGCTTGGTGGGATATTTGTCCATCGCCATGGCTCTTGAGACCGGTCAAGATCTATGGAAGAGAAAAACCGGCTCTGATACCAATTGAAGGACCGAGATGGCGAACAGAGGGGGGGTGGATGGTCGCAAATAAATTTTCTCCCAAAATACTCCAACAAAAACCTCGACAAGATCGCTCAAAGGAAATCGTGAAAAACCCGAAAAACTAGACAACTATGTGTACCCCAAGCTTGCATGGATAAGTACCATAAAATATGTGGGGATTTTTTAGTCACAATCCTGGTTGTCTAGTGTTCAAGATAAAGAGTAATCAATCCAACTCTTGCTTTTAGAAAGAACATCAATTCAAATCACAAAAGTCACTTTCAGAAAAGCAAAAGCAGAATTTTCAGAACTTGTCCTCAATTTGAATAGGAGGTTGGTGGGTTTATACAGCTTAAAAATTTTTGAGAATTTTTCTCCCTATGAGAATCAGAATGGTGAAGATCTCCACCAAATTTCTCCTCAAAAAGACTTACAGAAAAAACAGGAAAAATCGAAGAACATAGTCAGTCAAGAACTTCGAGCAGAAAGTTTGGAGCTTGGTTTGCACCTCATGGCGCCCAAACGGTGCAACAAGTGAACTCCAGAAGTTTTCTACAAGTGGATATCAGAGTCCCGCACCTCCTCCAATAAGAATAACTTAAAAAGGATTGTTCTATATTTTTATAAAAATCAAATACTAAATGCTGCGCAAATAACAAGTTCTGAACAAAGTTGGAACTTGAAAGAAAAGATGTTCTCTACTTAATCCAAGAGTGCAAAAGAGATGTAAAACCATATGAACACACTCAAAACATCCAAGATCAACAGCATTTAGAAGAAGGGGAGGCATATCCAAATTGCGTGAAAGTAAATTGCGAGAATGTAATTGCGGGAAAGTAAATGCTGAATTTAAATTGCGTAAAGTAAAGACATAATGTAAATGTGCAAAATAAATTCAGAGATGGATGGATAAAACTTTCATTTCTGGAAGGAGAGGTTACAAAGCCTCACTTTCATGTGGGCAAATCTCAAAGGAGCATTCACAAACCTCAAAACCTTCAAGGGAAGGAGGCTACCCCTCCACCCCTATTTATACTACTCTTGGGCCACCTACCACCCTTGGATGAGTCCCTCAACCCTAGAGCACTCATCTAAGGGCTAGGATTAACCCACACACACAGCCATGCAAGGGCTAACCCAAAACCCACACACATACCGGGTTTTCTTGCACGGTTTTCAAAGCATACTACCTAGACCCGCTAACCTATCAACTAGACCTCAATCCGACGGCCCTCATTGATCCACGCGGCATCTGGCTAGCATCATCTCCTTTCCTTGTCTTCTTGACTTGCCCGGACTCCGTCTCCGATCATCTTCCGGCGTTCTCCCAACCGTTTGGACCTCCGACGCTCCTCGCCTAGTCCCAGTCATCCTCCGCCTCACCATGACCTAGCACCGTCGCCCTGCAACCATTAAAGACAAGGAAAAACCTTTCACTTAGCAATGCCCACAATGATATGCAATAAACCATCCAACTCATCACTACCGCGCCCATACAGCCGGTACTGCCACTCCTAGCAGAGACAACTCAAATTGCTTCATTTTGAAAATCAATCCAAATCAAACTCAAACTTGAGCACACCTTGCTCAAATAAAGTCAAATACTCATCACAAACATGGATGGACCTCCACATGGTCCTTCAGCTTATGACAAAGTATTTACATTGCCAATCCTAACAAAAAACCGCCTTTCGATACCACCTTTTGGATAAGGAGTACCCCTCCAACATCCTAAAATCTCAAATGTTGTGTTGGTAGATCACACTTACCCAACAAGGTCCCTACGAGCAAGGAGTATACCCTCTATGCCTACACTAGCCTAATCTCACCTTTTAGCTACAACCAGTTTTTTTGTGCTAGTCCATGACAAGTTTTTATGCTAGGGCCTTCCCATAAAAGACACATATGGTTTGTATATTGGTTCTTAGATCTAACTACACCATAGACTGGTACCTTAGTGACGTGGACAAGATAAACATATACTCACATCTCGTGCATAACCATCAGTCTCCACAACCATTCACCCAAGTATAAAACATATTTCCATTTTATTTCTTAGCCAAGAATATAGAGGTACCACCTCTGGACCATAACATAATGTTTCACATGTGAACATTCTGATCATAATCAAACCTAGTGTACATGATATTGGTATAAGTAGGGCTAAGCATATATCATACGTTTATTCCCATTTTTAACAATTGATTACTTGAGCAGTGGGTAATAATTACTAAGTTGACAATGGCGAAGTAACAATTTATCATGGTAAGGAGCATGCAACAATTAGACATATCTACCAATCCAATTAATATAGTGATTTTTATTGGAAATACAAGCATGGATAATAGTTTTGAACACAACATACATAATAGTAAAATATGGGATCAACATGATCAAAGGGTGTGCTTGCCTTGCTCGTTGAACATTGAGTCTTGCTTAGGGCTGATTTCGGAAAGTTCCAGGGTTTCTATTAGAGATGTTTATGTGCTATAAAAATGATATTTTGTGCCAAATTTAGCTCCATGAGTTTTGTAACTCCTATCTAGCTCTCTCACTACTTATTATCATTACTAACTCGTAACTCTTCCAATCTTAAAAATGCCTACCCATTGAGAACAATGTTACCGGACTAGCACCTTTTAGGAGGGTACCATGCATCATAGTAGTGATAACCCAAAAATCAAAATAGAAAAAAAAGAAAGCAATGGCCGACCGAGTCGGGCTTGGCATGTGCTCCTTAGCCGGACTCAGCCGGCCTTGCTATTTAGTGGGAGGGGCAAGGGAGGGGAGGCAACCCTAGCTACCCCTAGCATATATAACCACTGCCCTTGAATGTCGCCCCTAGCAAGGTTTGAAAATTCGGTTTCGGAATAAATTTCGTCCCTGGTAGGATCGCGAAATTTCGGCGAAATTTCGAAATTTCGGAAATATTTAGGACGAAATTTGAATTTGAAAATTCAAATCCGGTCCATTCCGGAAAAAAAATCTGAAATTCGGCGAAAAAACCCGAAATTTCGGGCGAAATACCCGAAATTTCGGGTTTTTTGCACCGGCTGAAAAGTAGTCTAAACATTAAAAAAAATTAATTTTTTTTCGAGGTTTGTGACACATTGCTGATGTTCTCACAAAAATTTAAGCTGATTATCACATCTGAAGAATTTTTAAAAATTCGAAGAGTGGTACTGTCCTGATAAAACACTTACCGACAAGTTTGATCCGAATGGAAAATGGTACAAATCAAGTTATAAACTGTTGAATTTTTTTTTTGCATGGTTATTATCCATAACTAATGTTCTCACAAAACTTTCAGCTGATTATGACATGTGAGAAATTTTTAAAGATTCGGAGAGTGGTATTGTCCTGATAGAACACTGACCAACAAGTTTGATCCGAATGGAAAATGGCACAAATCAAGTTAGAAACTATTGAAATTTTTTTTCATGGTTATGATGTATCTATAATGCTCTCATAAAATTTCCAAATTATGATAAAACTGTATGAAGTTTTAAAAATTCGAACAGTACTACTGCCCTGTTAAAAGGCTTACCGGCAAACTTGAACAAAATGAAAAATTATGTAAACCATAAAAATTATTGAAAATTTTACATAATGGTTATAAGGAAGTTCTTAATATACCATAAACATTGTGATTCATGATCACACTCCAGTGAATTTATAAAATTCTTACAAGGCACAGTACCATTTATGTTCTTTTCTTTTTGATTTTTGAAATATAATATAACAAACGAAGTTCAATGCTTACATAGATTTGATTGACCAAACAAAAAAATTTGAAATTTTTTAAAAACTTTATATAATGTTAATGAGTCAATTATTAATCTCTCACAAAAAATTTAGATCATAATCACACACAAGAAAATTTATAAAATTCTGACAATATAACTGTCCCAATTATGTTCATTCTGTTTTTGATTTTTTAAAGACAACAAATGAAGTTAAATTATTTTTACAGTTTTTATGTATGATTATAAACTACTAAGGATAGTACCATAAAATTTTTAGCTTATTACCAAGCTTGTACAATTTTATAAAAATCTGACAGTGTTTTTGACAAAATTTTAAAATGTTTAAAAATTCATTTTTTCAACAAATTTTCATAGGAGATGACTTTCCTAAGGGTTATTGGACCAAATCCGGTCAAATCCAGCACTAAAAGATTCAAAACCGGCCAAAAAACATGAATTTTCGGCGAAATTTCGCTGAAAATACCGAAATTTCGGTTGACTGTAGCAATTTCAAATTTTTTTAATTTTTTTTTCGGCCGGTACTTTAGATTTCAGGGTGGTCTGAAATCCGAAATTTCGCCGAAATTTGGAACCCTGGCCCCTAGTCATAGCAATCCGTGCACTCGATTTGAAATTTGTTCACCACACCATCTGTAGGACGTGATGAGGATCTTGGAGGACATGGTGCAGGAGTTTTGGGAAGTGCAAAGGAGCGAAGAAAGAAAGGGGATCGAAGAGGATCGCTAACACCAACGATTCCAACGAATCTACAAGTCTCAGGTATAAACCTTAGATTCATCTTGGATATCTTGGCACTATCACACTAACACTAGTGTCATGTCGAGTCCATAAAAAAATTCATAAATTTTGAAGTAGCAAAACTATGTCTAAAAATTTGGACAAAGTTTCTGATAAAAAACAAAAATTCAAATACCTCTCTTTGTCTCACTGATAGCCTGGGCTGGCACAACAGCCTTTCCTCTCACTGACATGATGGTCCCACCTGCCAGCAACTGTTGCCCCTCAAGACACATTCCACTTTCCATTTTCTTCAGCGCTGAAGCATATTTTGCCAAGTACGCCTTCTCTCCTCCCCATCACTGGCAAGCCTAGCCCACTTGCCAAGCTTCTACCATGAGAGCCTACCATGGTTGCTAGGAAGCTTTTCACCCATTCTCACCTGGTCACATCCTGCTCAACCCATCACATCGCCTCGAGCTCCCTACCTGATGCCACCACTTCACCACCTGTGAGCAATTGCCGTGAGTGCAAAAACCGGGCATCTTGCTCACGCCCGTAAGGAAGATAGGGAGGGGTATCACCACCTCGTGCCTGTTTAAGCCCTTCAACCTTGCCCTTCGGCTTCTCTGTACAATGACAAGTCCATTTCAGCATGTTGCAGCGCCTTTTCCTCCCCAAGCCGTCTAGAACACCACCTTTATCTCAAGCTCTGATCCGTGCATGCCTTTGTGCTTCGGCAAAACAACTCCTTGTTCTGGTGAGCCTTGTGCCATCTCCACTCCTCTCAAAACCTCTAAATCAATTTCGTGTCTAATGCAATGAAGCATCCGATTCATGTCACCTCTCCCAAATCTGATCGTCACTATTATCGAGCTTTTCTTCATCTCTAGTGAGTCCCATCTTTGATCATGGTCATATTTAGCTTCCCCGTGATGTGGAGAAGCTAATGGCACCATTCTTCTTCACTAATTCTCTCTAGACTAGGCTATCACCATGAAGCTCCTTGCCGCTGTCGCTGTGCACCATTGTTCAAGCCACTCTGAGCTTCCTTTATCGCCCCTGAGCATGTCCAGGTAGTCATGATGAGCCACTCACCCCTTTGCATTGCTTATTTTTACTTAGCATTGCCTCTAGCACCACCTTTTGCCATGTTCTGTGCTACCACTTTTCAAGCGGTCGGCTCACTTCTGGTGACCATTAGTCCCGACGCCCATGGCTGTGGCTTGGCTTGGACCCCAGCAAGCTAACCTGATTACCCAATGCTCCTCGGTAGCTCTCACTTGCTTAGTCCCTCGGGACGTGATAAGCCTCGCCACTTTCTGTCGTTCTACCACCACCTCCGCCCACCTCTCTGGCCACTATCACTAGCCAAAGCATCACTATGAACCCTCTAGCCATCACTGGCCTCACCCGAGCCGTTTTGCAACTGCCTCACTGCCGGCAAGCTCAAAAGTGAACTCATCCATGGCGTTGGATCTGTTCCTCAGTTGTGAGTCACTAACATGTGGACCCTAGTCATTAGAAATATTATTAAGTTTAAGACTAATCTAATTAATCAAGTTTTAAACAAATGAGTATGACATGTGGGCCTGAGTAGAAAATAATAATGTGATTTTAATTGAAACCGTATTTAGTTATGAGTCACTGACATGTGGACCCCACTAGTCAGTTATTTTAAAAAATAAAACACAAACAATACAATGGTGCTTGCTTTGCTATGGGGGAAATGGTTATGATAGGAATGGACTGTCATTGTTAATTCTGTATTATATATATATATATATATATATAATTTCAACCACCATAACAAGGATCAAACATCACCGAGCTGGTGTGAAGTTAGGTCTAGATAATGTAACAATTCTTTTCAGGATCTCTCCACCGCACACAAAAGGAAGTGCGAAAATAGCTTGGCAACAAGAGTTTGGCATGTCTTATGGGTAAAGCTATATGCCTCAGCAGAGTGTAAATCTTTTAGAAAAGCCATGCTCACAGTCATGAGAGACTTGGTGTACGAACACTAGTTAGCTTTGCATTTTAATTAAAAAGGTTTAAATTGGAAAAATGGTGGGTAGCTATGTTTTAGATGTTATGACAGGAATGACAGGGAATAGATCGATGATCACAATCATAGAGGATTGTGAGTTACTCATATTTTTGTTATATACTTGTTACTTACAAACTTATCAACTGCTCTTTACAAATTCCTTTTGTAATCTTATACTTTATATTGTTGACTAAATCTCACTTTAAGCAAAACAGCATGGTAGGATAGTCTTTCCTTTTGCATACCTAAGCATGTATTTATAATTGTGATACACTACAACCGTTGCTGAGTACAATTGTACTCACCCTTGCTTGTTGATATTTAGAGGGCGAAGAAACTGAGACCTCTGACGATTCATATTTTACGGCAGATTTCGGGGAAAGAAGTGATGACCTTTTCTACTCGTAATCTTTGTCGGTTGCTTGTGGATATTTTAGGTTGAGGCATACTGCTAGAGTTTGATGTTTACTCCACTAATTTTTGCTGCATTTTATTTGTCCAATGACACCCTTATTGTAAGAACAATATATTCCATGTATATATGATCTATGTTTTAAAGTCTAAACCATGTTGCATATGAACATGATGTTAATGCTGTAAATGTGTATACTAGCCACTAATCATGGACTAGTACAATATACACATCAAACCCTTGAGTATTCCACTCCTGGGTGAGGGTCTCCACAATTGGTCCTTGCTCTAGTGTCCTTAGCTCCGCCTAGAGTCCAGCTAGCTAACACGAAGACCCAGTTGCCCCCAATAACCTCTCTCGCCTAGAATCTCATTGACCCGAGAGCCTTTGCCCCTTAACGCCATCGTGTCACCAGCTCTGTCCACCTCTCCTACCACTGTCACCTCCAAGAGCTTCGCTGTGACCTCCTCTTCCTATCCCCAGCCTCACTCAAACCTTTTCGCCATTGCCTCACAGCCGAAAAGCTCAAGAGTGAACTCGGCAATGCCACCAGAGCTCTATTCATTTTATGTCTCTATGACAAGTAGGTCCCACTTGTCACAAACATTGTTACAGATTAATTAAGTGAAATCAAAACCTGTTTAAAATATATTAGTCTATGACATGTGGGCCTGAGTAGAAAATAATGACATGGTTTATGTTTTGAATCAGTATTTAGAAATGAGTCATTGACATATGAACCCTACCTATCAGTCCTTTTTGAAAAATAATAAAATCCTAACACATGGGTCCCACTGTCAACCTCCGTAAAAGAAAAACCAAATACACTAAAATGAGAAATACGCTTTCAATTTAGTAGAGAATACACCTTCTCTAATGAGAGGCGAATATCTGGAAGTACGCTTTCGACGTCAACCCCTGTTTTCATTTGAAGGATTTTTCCGCCGATTTAAATCGAAATGCTCATAACTTTTGCATACAAAGTTCAAATTGAATGAAACCAGTTTCTAGATATTTTTGAAATCACACACTTTCTGAATCTACAAAAAATATTTGAATTTGGTTTTTGTTTGTATTCATTTGGCTCTTATTATTGCCTTACGATATTGTGCATGTAGATCGGAAACCTTCCTTATCGAACCAGAGCAGACCCAAGAATTCAACGAGCAAGCAAAGCACCTCCTTTGATCATATTGGTCCTATTGTTTCACTTAATTTATATTGTTTTATAAATTTTTGTATGCATCTGTATACTTTCAATAAATTGGCTATATTATGGGTGTTAGTAGCTAGATCTACTTATTGCACGGAACTTCCTTGATATATACGCAACATCAGCATGAAAATCCATAAGTTAGGGCTTAGGAATATCTAATGTTAACCATAGGTATACTTGAATATACATACTTCATGCTTAGCCATCCTTTAGGTTGGGAAGAACAAATGAATGGGTTGAGACATTTGTTCAGAATTGAGAATTTTGACATGATGAACCAGAAAGGGGTTACCTCTATTATTTTAGTATAAAATAAAAACTAAAAAAATAAGTTTTCATGTGGACGAGTTATTATTATAATCTGTGAAGTGCGACAAATTGCCTTGCATGTAATATAACCGTGGTTCTCGCCCGGGTCATTTAAGGACCAAATTTAGTGTTGTGTAATCCAAGACAACAATGCAACCACAAGTGCTATTATAGGGTGGCTCTAACTTATTAAGTTATCTAGAACTAGTTTTGCAAGTTGGAAAACTGGAGTAGTACGCGTATTCCGGGTAGGTTTGCTTGCAAGGGTCACTACTACAAAATGATACAACACTATCTCTTCACCTGAGTCAGTTCCCAACTTTTCAGAAAAAAAACCGATAGTGATATATAATTCGGCGTGGGTTGGAAATATGGCGCAAAACATCACTATCGGTCTGACCTCAGAACCAATAATGATGTTATAGATATCACTATCAGTTCTCAAGTCCGAACTGATAGTGGTATTTTACTATCGGTTCTGATGATTTTGTCATCACAATCGGCTCTGAGGTTAAAACCGATCGTGATAGTAAATTCTGTTAGTGTTATGCCCTTGAGGCAATCATTTAGATGACTGTAACATGACTATGTTTATGAATAATAATATGATTATTGGTCCAATGAATGTATATCATTGTATTGATCAACAAATATGTGACATGCTTATGAAGCTCTTTACTTATTGATGTAATTTGATAAATATCTCTGACCGTATATCATCGTATAGGACAACGATTAATAGATCAGCATATATAGTGATCGATGATCATGCTTCATAGATCATGGGATATGGAGATATCATCTATACATTGTGGATGCATGTTGAAGAACATGGGTTAGATAGACCAGCTATGGGACACTGCGAGAATGTTACATTCTTATGTGTCATCAGTGTATCTCATACATAGTAGATGTATGATCCTTAGACCTGAGATTGTCATATTCTCTACATGTGTAATAGTTTTCCTTGGGGCTATCAAACACTACTTCCTAACCGGATAGTTATAAAGGTAACTTTCATGTTTACTATGAAACGTGCAGAGGGAAGTGAGCAGTCAAGATGGAATTTTCCACTCCAATGAAACGGAGCTATATGACAAGGCCACTCGTGTGATATGATTAAGGAGGTGCATGGCCATGCCGTGATTGAGGAGTCAATCACAACTTATTAATATAGCACGGATACAAGAGATGGATTGAATCATCAAAGGATGACATGATTCTCGCCTTGAGTTCAATCTTCATATGCATGGCAAAGGGATTATTACATGAGTACTTTTGATAGGTTCTGTCCGATTTGACCATAGTATGTTTGGGAGTTGGCATGCTTTGCAAGGAGCCGCTACCAACTATTTGATTGAAAAGGAGTTTTTCGAATCCATGTCCAAACGTACGTGAACCTGCAGGGTCACACACTTAATGGGCTGGGACGCATTAATTTGTATTGGATCCGTAATTAATGGACCTCATGGGCTTAGCACACTGATGGACCCTGGTTTAGGGTTTCATCTCGTGGATATATAAGGAGTGGAGGAGGGTGGGTGCAGGGTGTGCTTTCCCACGGTTTAGAAGTGTTTCACCAAAACCCTAGCCTCCTCCTCTCGCTACCCCTGCCGAGCGACCATGTGCTTGCACACCGACGCAAGACATTCCATCCCTGGACGTGTGGACTACTGCGGTGACGCTGCTGCGACTGCGGCGTGGGAGGACGATCCACGTTGAGGCGAGGACGATCCACTACAACGACACGTGAAGGATTCTGCAACTGCGCATCTAGTGGTAATCTAATCTATGATCCCCTTCTTACGAGTAGCTTTCTGGTTATGCGGTAGTTTTTTTTGTGCTAGCGTAGCATACCGCGTTCCTCTTCAAATTCCTTCGCGCTTGACCCTCAGCTTCTCTTCCCACACTTGACTTCTCGGCTTCTCATCCCGATCCATTCAAATACCAAAAGCCAAGGTGTCCACCTCGTGCTTGACCTCTCGGCTTCCCCTCCGTTCTATAAAAAAGGAGTTTACTCCTCTCTGGCCACATCGCCCCTCCGCCTCTCCTCACCCGTGTCGCCCATCTGCCTCCCCGAACACATTGTCCATCTGCCTCCCCTCCCCCGTGTCGCCCATCTGCCTCCCCGAGCACATCACTGTTGTCTCCTCCCCTAAGCATGTCGTCCTATCTCCCCGAACACATTTTCATCGTCTCCTCCCCTGAGCTTGTCATTGCCACCTCCTCCCCGAGCACGTCGTCGCCACCTTCCCGAGCACGTCACCGTCGTCTCCTCCCCCAAGCACATTGCCATCATCTCCTCCACCGAGCACATCGTTTATGCGTCCTCCCTGAGCAGTGTTAGCTACACTGACTTTTCAGTTGGTGCTTTGTGAGTATAATCATCTCCCTGTGATTAATTTCTTTACTATTATTGCAAAGGGGCTAGACAATTTACTTGTCTTGGGGACCTTGCATGTTGGGAGGCATTGTTCGATGAGGAGTTGGGCTAGTTAGACTGTTTATGACAACATTGATTAATCCTTTACATCTTGAAATACTTGATTAGTTCAATTGGTATCATCTGTTCAGTGCTACTAGATATATGTTCATGCTCATTATGCTTACTGTTCTACTTGTGCTTGGATGTTATTGTTTTATTCATACTATTGTTGGCTATTTTTAACATTTGAACTGTTGATGGTAGCCTCTGTTTACATGCTTTTGAAGTTTGTACTGTTGTAGTTTCAGTAAGCATTCTTGAGTAATATTGATTCTCTTAAATATATCTTAATCCAATTGACTAGGTTTTATAAACTATCAACTATTAAATCTGTTTTAAAAGGTAAGGTTATCATAAATCTGTCTAATATCTTATCCCTAGTGGTGACGAGGTCTTTCTAAGGCAGCCCGACATCTGAGAACACCTTAAAATCAACTTGAGCTTGATTGCCAGTTGTATACCTCTATTAATGTTAATTGTCATGCATATGCTTAATTACCTAATTGTGAGTATATTTACTTTGATATTGTCAAGTATCATATATAAAATAGAGCCTACAAATAAGACAGAGCATATGGAAAAGTTGTTGGATGCTAAATGAAAACTTAAGGTGTAGATAGAATAATTGAAGGGAAAGTCTGAGTTAATAGAAAAAAAATTATGGGATGAAAAAAAACCTAAAAGATATAGATGACAAATTGCAATATATTGAATCTCTTAACCATATTCTCATCATTAAGGAGTGCAGAGAGAACGCTGAGTTGGAAGAAGCCAAATCTTAGCTTATAGAGATTTTTAGTATTTAATTCGACGTGGTAACTAATATACCAAGATAGCCTATTTTCACAACAAAATGATCGCTTTTGCAGGGATTAAGAGATATGACTGAATGTCAATCAGTTATTGGTGTCAAATAAATGGGCATTGTGTTGGAGCTGTGGAACTAGAAGGAGAACTGGAAAGCCTCTATTGCGAAAGCTATGGCACATATGATGGCAGACATGAAAAAAGCCCTAAGGCCTCCTTATCATAATCTATCAAATAATGTTGTTTCTCAATGTATGCTTGTTAATATTTTAATTAGTTTATTGTATATTTGTAACAAAGCAAGAAATACTTTAGACAAAAGTTGGCTATAAAAACGATACGAAAGACTGCTCTTGTGCTAAGAAGTTCTACAAGGAAAAGGCTGCCAGAGGACTGTGCCACTGGTTTCTACATTGAGTATGTTCAGTGGACAATCTCTGTGATACTCTAGATACAATTGCTTAGGGGTAAGAGCCTTCTACTGAGACATCGGGACTACCAGAGGAGAGTTACGTTAGAGGATTGTGCTACTGATTTCTGCATTGAGTATATATTGTCAACAATACAGTGAATGTGACTATACTGTGAATTTGTCGATCTGTGACTATACTGTGAATGTATTGTAAATTTGTCAATTGTGCATATACTATCAATCTGTGAATATACTATGAATTTGTCAATCTGTGAGTGTGAATATACTATGAATGTGAATATACTGTAAAGGTGATACCTAGGATTTATCTCTATCGATTCCACGCTTAGAACCGATAGAGACGTGTAATCTCTATCGGTTCCGAGCGTGAAACCAATAGAGATAATTCACTAATCTTTATCGGTTCTACGCTATGAACTGATAGAGATCATAAGGACTTCTCTATTGGTTCTGATCGTGAAACTGATACATATTCCTAATTATCTCTATCGGTTTCTAGCTCGAAACCGATAGAGCTAATAAGTCTTTTGGGTCGGTTTCGACCTTGGAACCGAAACAGATAACGCTATATCTCTATCGGGTGAAAACCAACCGTGATAGCCGCTCGTCATCATTATCTAAGGACTTTGTATCGCACCAAAACTGACCCAGATGACCATTTCTGTAGTAGTGGGTGCCCTCACCGGTTGTTGGGAATTACGCTTGCCGATACATCGGTGCATGCCTTGCTATGGGAGGAAATGGTTATGACAGGGACAGATTGTCATGGTTATGGTGTGTGTGTGTGTGAATTTTTATTTCCATTGCCATAGCAAGGGTCAAAATTCATCAGGGTGGTGCAAAGTTAGATCTAGGTAATGTAACGGTTTTATCATGATATCTCTCCAGCACACCAAACGAAGTGTAACAATTGCTTAGCATCAAGAGTTGGTCATGACTTGTATGTAAAGTTGTATGCCTCTATAGAGTGTAAATCTTTTTCAAAATCCATGCTCGCGGTCAAGAATAGCTCTGGTGCATGAACACCTAGTTAGCCTTGAATTTGTACACAAAAATTTGTGTTAGAAAAATGTTGGGTAGCCATGTTTTAGGTGATATGCTAGGTATGGCTAGGAATGGATTCTTGATCACAATCATGGAGGATTGTGAATTGCTCATATTTATGTTATACTAGTTATTTACATACTTGACAACTGCTCTTTACAAATTCCATTTGCAATATACTATTTGATATTGTTGAATAAATCTTGCTTCGTGTAAATTTGAGAAAATGGTAGGATAGCCATTCCTTTCACATAGCCAAGCATATATTTAAAATTGTGATAAACTACAAGTCTTGGTGAGTACAAATATACTCACCCTTGCTTATTGATATTCAGAGGATGTAGAAACCGTGGTCCCCGTTGATTCATATTTTGCCGCAGGATTCGGGGATTATGACGCTGACCTTTTCTAGGGCTTAATCCTTGTCAGTTGCCTATGGATATTTTAGGGTTAAGGCATACCGTTGGACTTTGATATTTATTTTACTTTTTTTTGTTGTGTTTTATTTGGCCAATGGCCCCTTTATTTTAAGAATAATATATGTTATGTATAAATAACCTATGCTTATGTATCTATGTCATGTTGAGTATAGATGTGATGACAATATTGAATGCATGTGCTAGCCACTGATCATGGGACAAGTATAGTACACACTTGAGGCCCTTGGGTATTCCACACCCAGGTGATGGTCTCGACAAGAGGGATGGATTCGGCCCATGAATGGGAATTTGATTTTTAAAACATTTTCCTGATAACTTTATTCCATAAAACAAGTTTAAAATTTTAGAAATAGCAAACTGACTACAATAATTATGAATTTTTATAGAGATACTTTAGATTATTTAGAACCTAAATAAATTTTTGCAAGCTCTATATAGGTTTGTTAATAATTTTTAAAATAAAAAAGCTGCTGTAAAATAGGAAAAACAATTTCTTTTATGCAAATTTTTTTTTGGAAAAAACAAGAAAAATGCAGCAATTAACTTTTGAAGATAGAATACTCTTTGTAGGGTATTTTGGGATGTTACATCTAGTATGGGATGACCAATTTTGGGATGTTACTTCTAGTATGGGATGACAATCTTGCGTGGTTGAATTGGAGGGTTACTCTAATGGGTATGCGAGCAGAGGGTTACTCCGACTCGATGAGACACTAGGTTAAAGTGCTGATTTGAGAGTTACTTCTTTCTCTATCACAATAGTGAGCCTCTCATTAAAAATGTAGTTTCGGGTTTACATGGATGTGTTTTGGCGCTAACCGGATAGGTTTCATCCCAAGGTTAAGAGGATAAACTCATTAGTCAATAAGGAAGCCTTGTTATGATAACTCAATTACATACTGTTGCATGGCGAATCACGATCTATGGTTTGTTGATTGTATCTTGTGGGTAAAGTTGTATAACCTCTACAGAATGTAAAACTGTTTAAACAGCTGAGTACTCTATGTATTTATGGCTATATATATTATTGATCAGATGGTAAGGAAGGACCAAGGAACTCAGAAATTCTATGAGGAGGAGTACTACGAAGACTTCGCAAACTAGCAATGCGTTTCCCAGATGATTGCCTATGGCATGTGGGATGGCATCAAGTTATTTTATTTCCATTGTAAAGAGTTTATTAGTTTCTTAAGTCCTAAGAGACACAGTTGTGTAAACATTGACCATAATGTCCGTTGCTATTATTTAGTGATAATTTTCTACTTTTTTAGTTAATTTGTTGTATATAATGATATTTCATCAACATTGATATTGTGTGCAATACTGTGATCTTGCACTAGTGCAGTATACACAGAGGGTTTCAGATTTATCAATCCAGGTCCTAACATAGGCCCAAAAAATAAAATTTGTAATAATCTTAAATGAAACTAGAAAATGGATTTTTTTTACACAAATTACAGCTTAAAACTAAAAAGAATTCCACTCGAAGTAAGATCCAAAACTATGCAAATTCGAAGGATGGTTAGATATTTTGTTTGTACAACTTCCAAAGTAAAATCCATGAATAACTAAAATTAGGAATAATATTTAAATCAAAATTTGCAAATCAAAATAAAGGAGTTCATGTCAAATTAACTAAAATTTGGAATAAAAACTAAAATAAATATATAAATGGATTTATTTTTGAATTCCAAAGTAAATCCTAAAAATAATATTCAAAATAAGAATAAATGGTAATAGGGAAAAAATTCTACGAATTCGAACCTAAAAATAAAAAAATCCACCCTTGTACAATCTAAAATTATTCAAATCCTAATTAGCTACAGCGAGGAACCTTGCACGTTAACCAAAAAGATCAAGATCTATCTGATGGACTCGAGTTATGATGGCTTAGATTAAAAGAAAGAATCCATATCAAGTATAAAAAATTTTGAATAAAAAAAAGGAAATTTAGTGATTTATTCTTCATATGACTTGCAAAGTACAATTTATAAGTAATTAAAAAATTATTAATAATTAAAAAAAATTAGCAAATTAAGAGAAAGAGACTTGGTCAATACAGGCCAAGTTAAATAAATTTTGGAATAATAAATAAAAAAGACTAGCAATTTAATTTTCATAATATTCCAAAGTAAACCCTAAAAATAAAATTCATAATAATAAAAAATGAAACTAGAAAATAGATTTTCAAATGAATTCCACCTAAAACTAAAAAGCCCACCCCAATTATGTTGCAAAAATGTGTAAATTTAGAACAAAAATTAAAGGATGATGTCATCCTTAAATAATAAAAGGATGATGAAAGCTTTAATTTGTATGACCACAAAATTAACATCCTTAAATAAATAAAATTTAGAATAATAACTAAATAAAATTAGCAAATGACAAGAAAGAGTCTATACCAAGTGCAAGCCAAATTAACTAAATTCCAAATAAAAATTAAAGTAAATTTAGTAATTGATTTTCATCTGAACTCAAAACTATCCCTAAAAGCAAATTTCGGCATAATAATAAACAAAAATAGTAAATTAAATTTTCTACTATGTCCAGACTAAAACTAAAAAATCCACCAACATATGATAAAATAATATGAAATTCGGAATAAAAATTAAAGGATTATTAGATATTTGATTTGTATGCAAATTCTAAACCTAAATTCCAAAAATATTAAAATTTAATATTAATTGATAAACTAAAAAGATCTAGTGTCTATTTAGCAGACCCAAATTATAGTAGCTTAATTAGATTAACAGAAAGTATCCATATCAAGAGCAATCCAAATTAACGGAGTGATTTTATCGAAGAAGCTAACCTGCACAAATGCTTGTGTTGCTGACTAGTATTCTTAAACCTATATCGAGCTAGTTGATCGAACTGCAACTTTTATAGAATAAGTTGACCTCGTAGAAAACTGTTGGAGGAAGCTGCTGCTCTCTATGATAGCTGTATCTATATATAACCGTCCTGGCTTTGTAATCTTCAAAAATCAGAACTAACAAACAAGCAGACGCCTACGGCCTACCTACCAAGCAATGTCGACACTAATCTGTCGTGCCTGGTCTTCTTGTTTCTTCCTCCATTGTTTTATGGCTCTGTTCTGCAGAACAGCAGACGCAGGCGGCGCACCCGTACTGCAGGCTATAGAGTGCTCCACGGTCGGCAACTACACCCCTACCGGCGCCTACGCAGCCAACTTAAATCAACTGCTATCCGTTCTCCCAAACAGCACCGTGTCCAAGAGCGGCGGCTTCTTCAACGGCAGTGTTGGCCAGGCCACAGACACCGTGTATGGCCTAGCCTTGTGCGCTGCCGACTTTAGCCGTGCCGACTGCATGGACTGCCTCACTGCCGCAAGCAACAGCGCTGGCGGGGTGGTAAAACGCTGCCCTGGTAGCGCAAGGGTGGTCGCCATGTTCGACCAGTGCCTCCTCCGCTACGCCGACCGCAGCTTCTTTGGAACCACAGAAACAAGTACGTACATAAATAATGGCCTCTGACTACTTTGGTGTCTGAAAGCCTCGGTGTATTTAGTCACTTTTTTTTTATTTTTGTCCCTTCTAAATAAAATTACAAGTCCAACTCACTTCTCGACATCAGAAGTATCGGCAGACGATACGTGTCACCTACCACAGCAACTCATTGACACCATAGCTCCTCTTCCTATAGAGCTTAGGTACCACGGTACACCGTTCGATCAAACTCGAGTAGCGTGGTGGTAGCTTGTCTGATATGGTGGGACTGCAGGGCCAGTGATTTGCTGTGGTAGGGGAGCACGATGATGACACATGTTGTTTGTCAGTGTTTCCGCGGTTGAGAAGTAGGCTAGATTTACAGGATCATTCAAATTAGGACCAAAAATGAAAGGAAAGAGTGCAAGGGTACCGAATAAACAAAAGCTTCTTGTGTCTAGGCCAGGGTTCACAAAACCGAATTCGTAAAAACCGTTTGAAATTCGAAAATCGAAAATATCGAGTCGAAAATCGTCAGAAACCGAAGGGTTAAGAATTCCAAAAAAATTTACAAAAATCGAAAATCGATTGGTTTTGACCGAAAATCAACCGTCCAATTGGTGGGTGCTGACTACTGCGGCGTTGCCACACGATTTAGCCTAAAACTAGTCGATTTGACCAAAAATTGACCAGTTTTACGTCCCAGATTTTTTTTTAATTAGACCGGTTTACCAACTAGGTTTAGATATCGAACTAACTCAGTACATTTCGACAATTTTGTGAACCCTGTTATAGACACTGAACTTAGTACCTGTTGATGTGTTTCGATAATGGTGACATATGACGTGGGTCTCTTCACGTACCCATAATTTACATAAGGCACCTGGGTGCCTATAGACGCCTAACATAATAACCGTCATACACACGTACGTGTATAATTGATCCAAATTTTGGAGTTGTGTATGAGATGTTTTATGCCCTCGGCATATTACGGTAACATAGTTTTGAACTCAGTTCAAAGTATTCAAACTACTTTTGAGTTGAAGTCAATTAATAATCCATCAGATCGAAATCAATACCCATCTTCTGGCGTAATCGACATGGGTCTGGGAAGAAAATTGTATTTAGAGGGAGCAAAGTGCATTAATATATATACCCACATATATGCAGGCATCGTGTACGAGTCGGATGGAGAAATCTCGGCCACGAGAGCCGCAGATAGTGTCCAGCTGAAGCAGGCGTTGGCGTACCTGAGCGCGCAGGCAGCTAGCTCACCTGAGCGGTTCGCGGCGAGCAAGACGGGGCCATACGCGCTGGTGCAGTGCACCTGGGACATGCCGTCTGACAGGTGCAATGGCTGCCTGGACATCCTGTCAGCCAATGCGTCGAACCTATTCGAGGTCAAGACACAGGGCGAGCGCAAGACCTACAGCTGCCGCGTTAGGTACAGCAACTCCAGTTTCATGGTAGTACCATTCAATCTCAGTGGTACAACAACCACGGGTACAGTGGCGCCGGCTGCGCATTCAACGAATAACCATGGTCAGTAAGGACTTACTTCCTCCACCTCAATGCATAATTAAGTCTTATCGACAAGTGTTTCATGCACCTAGGGCACCCAAATCAATACCGGCCCGATGATTTGCTCTGATATTCCCAATGCTTGTGGCGGGCATTTTCACACACCCGTAAAAAATGGTATTTTAGATGTTAAACTAAAAAAATTATCTTTAGTTTAACTAGTTTGAGCCAATTTCATTGTATATATATAATCACTTTAGTAGCATTGAATTCAAAAAGTAGTTCTAACTAAGTTCAAAATTCACATAGCATAAATATATCAAGGTATAAAACATTCATCTATACCCAAACCCTAAATTTCAGATCGGTTCCTAGGTCCGATACACATGTATGATGGATCCGAATTTCAGAGTTTGGGTATGAAATGTGTTAATATCCTTGATAAAATTATGCTACGTGAGTTTTGAACTACATTTGAATTCAATGCTACTAAAATGATTACATTCCATGAAACTAGTTCAAGCTAGCAGAACTCAAGATAAATTTAAATTATTTTGGACTTTTATATCTCAATTCAAACTTTTTATAGGTATGTGAATATGCCTAGGTGCGTGAAACAATTGTGTGTGTATCTATGTATATCTCTACTACTTCTAATTAGGAGTTGGTGGCAGTGGTCCGTTCTCCTCTAGAGTATCCGATTCGTTGGATCGGACATGAATGGCTTAGATAGAAGAGGATTTAATCATATCTTAGATGAAAGGATTTTATCATATCTTTTTTAAATAGAAATATTACTTTAGCATATCTCTATTCACATATTATTACTATGGAAGGATGTTATTCATATATCTTATAAATGGAAGGATTTCTAGATAGAAGGATATACTCACCATATCTTATAATACGGGAATTCTATCTCATCATATTTGGAAATGCATAGATTAAAAGGAAAAAATCATGCAACCAAATCACGTGCCAATCACGAAGATGTCGGGGAGACTGGCTTCCATCCGCTATGATATCGCCTTACGCTTTCATCTACTCCCTATTAGAGGGCACCCACTCTCGTCTCCAGGAGGACAGGTCAGTCGGTAGTGAAGACACACGCAGGAAGAGAAGAGAAGAAAAAGGCTATGTGCAAGAAGATTTCCTGCAAGATTGCCTTCTTCTAATTAGGAGTTGGTGGCAGTGGTCCATTCTCCTCTAGAGTATCTGATTCATTGGATCTGACATGAACGGCTGAGATAGAAGAGGATTTAATCATATCTTAAATGGAAGGATTTTATCATATTTTTTTTAATAGAAATATTATTTTAGCATATCTCAATTCACATGTTCTTACTGTGGAAGGATGTTATTCATATATCTTATAAATGGAAGGATTTTCTCGTCATGTCCTGCATGGATAGAAGGATATACTCACCATATCCCATAATACGGGAATTCTATCTTATCATATCTGGAAATGCATAGATTAATCTTTTTCCATTTTTTCTCTCTGGGCCCTTATCGGCTTCAATGGCCTTTTCTTGGCTTAAAAGGAAAGAATCACGCAACCAAATCACGTGCCAATCACGAAGATGTCAGGGAGACCTGGCTTCCATCCGTCTGCATATGCTGCCTTCTGCTTTCATCTACCCCCTATTAGAGGGCACCCACTCTCATCTCTAGGAGGACAGATCGATCGGTAGTAGAGACACACAGGAAGAGAAGAAAAGAGAAAGGCTGTGTGCAAGAAGCAATAAGATTTCCTGCAAGAGGAAGGCAATAACTTTCTCATCTTTCAATAGTAAGGATTGATATCTCTCTACTAATTCTATCCTTCAGAGTACTTGATTCGTTGGATCTAACATGAACGGTTGAGATGGAAGAGAATTTAACCCGATAGTTAAATCTCTTCGGAGGAATAAACTTTTTCTACTATTGAAACATAACTAAAGTTAGTGTTCTTTGCAAATAATTTTTTTATCACAAATTGAGTTTTCGTTGCAACGCACGGGCACATGACTAGTACCCACAAAATAGCACTAGTAGAATAAGTTATTAATATTATACACTTCAGCCGTAACGGGAGTCGCGCGACCCAACCATGCCCCACGCGCTAGACCACGACCAACCACGCCCAGGTGTCCCCCACGCAATTACCAGTAAAACCGCACAACCTGCTGTCTTGCACCGTGCCGCTTCACTATTCGCCTTCTTCCATCGCACCACACATGCAAGCGCAATATAATCGATGGTAACACTACTATAAAATATAAAATACCAGATCAATGTAGATTTCAAACTAACATCATTATTGAATATTAGAATCAGCAGTGATTGATCGATAATAATAGTCCGACTATCACTGTCGGTTTGTATGCGAACTGACAATGATAGTCTAAATCCAAAAATCACTCGATAAAAAAAAAAATTACACCTAGACCAACCTGTATTTACTACACGCGGTCGTGTGCGTCGCAAGTCACAAGTCACGCGATTTTCGTGCGAAATACGCTCGCACACGATTGCTAGGAGTCGAACTGGCGACCTGCTGACCCGCACGACCCCACCTTACCATCTCACCTATCACTCATTCCTCACCTAATATAGGATATATTTTCCTTTTGATCCTTTGTCTCTAAAAGTTTTGATAATTATTTGGATATCTAAATGACTTCAAATAGAAAGATTGTCAACTACAAAGTTGTAGATCTTGTCCAGAGCTACAATTTTTATATAAACTTTATCTCCATCCAACTCCGTATGAAAATGTTATGATTTTTCGAAAAATGGTGTGATAGCATTATTACTGCCGATTGGTAATACGAACCGGCAGTGATACCATTATTTGGATATCTGAATGACTTTAAATGGAAAGATTGTCAATTACAAAGTTTTAGATCTCGTTGAGAGCTACAATTTTCATATAAACTTTATCTCCATCTGACTACGTATGAAAAAGTTAAGATTTTTCAAAAAATAGTGTGATAGCATTATTACTGCTGGTTGGTAATACGAGCCGTCAGTGATACCATTCTTTGGATATCTAAATTATTTCAAATGAAAAAGTTGTCAACTACAAAGTTATAGATCTCGTCGAGAGCTACAATTTTCATACAAATTTTGTCTCCATCCGACTCCGTATGAAAAAGTTATGAGTTTTCGCAAACATTATCACTGCCAGTCCGTGTCGTCCATTATCACTGCCGATTCTTATTCAGAACCGACAGTAATAAGGGATTTATCATTGTCGGTTCTTCTAAAAAACCGACAGTGATACTATCACTACCGGTTTTTATTCGAACCGACAGTAATAAAGGATTTACACTGCCGGTTCATCAGTAAAAGCTGTTACTACCGGTTTTCTATTTGAACCGAAAGTGCTGTCAGTTTTTAATGAACCAGTTTTGATGAACCGACAACTGCTCTCTCTCGCTCGTCCCTCTCACTCTCTCTTAGCTCTCTTTCTCTCACCAGTCTCTCTCATCTGTCTCGGTCACTCTCTTTCTCGCCCATTGCCCCCTCTCGCCTGTGTTGAGCACATCCCCCTCGCCCAATGTAACTGTTTAAGAATAAATAAATTTTAGTTCTTTTTTCTCATAATATTTGTATTCACTGTCTCAATTCTATGTGTCTCCGGCTCCTTTTCTCTCGTACGGCACGACACGGCACGGCGGGCACGGTTCAGGCACGAAGCACGATGGACCCGTGCCGGGCCAGTCCGATACGATATGACGCCCACCTTTAGTCGAGGGAACTGGCTAGAGCATAGAATAAGCACTTTACAGATTATTATTATGCACTTTACAGATTAAAATAATATTTTTATGAGTTGCAGTAGCGAAGTTTGCCTCTCTCTTTTTTTTCTTTTTACTATTGAAAGTCAACTTCAGGCCTGGCGTTGGTTGGATCTATCGTTGGCTCAATTGTATTTGTGGTGGCGAGTTTAGCTGTTGCTTGGATTTGCGTTATACGCAAATGGCGTCAGAAGCCACGAGGTATACATCGTACTTCTTGTTATTTTACTTATAACAAACTAGTCAGCATACATGTTCAAAGTTATTTTATTAGTGTTAAAAGAACACATGAATGGCTCCTAACGGAATTAGCATTATTAGTGTTATTTATTTTTATTACATTAAATTTTATTTCTATATTATGCATTATGGGCTTTCATGTTCGAGTACCACACTATGCAATCTTTAAACTTCTGGATGATCACTTCTAATACAATACCCATTCGCAATCTACAGACATGAAAAGATTAAAATTTGATGATTTTGAATTTTTATAATGACAATATCACATTGTATACTTAAATTCTAGATGCATATACAACTTCAAAGTTCGAAATTATATAAAGTTACACATTTCATTGAAAATTTTAGTTTTTTATTTACAATTTAATAGTTATACATTTATTCTAAATTGGATACGCATTTTACGTTCAAAGTTTGTACTATGTTTTCTCCAAATTTAATTAATATTTGAGTTATTGTTTGAAAATTAAAATTAGTTTCTAAGGTTTAGTTGTAATCTGAATTCCAATTTATGTATTTTAGATTTTAGTATATTTTATATTTTAAATTTATTTCTGATTTAATCTCATGATGGAATTCCACATACGGGTTTACAAACTCCGAGTTTTATATGAATCCTAGTAGAATTATATTTCATACATTGATAAGATACCTAAAAAATAATATTAATGATGGATTTGAGTTTTTATTATTTAATTTATACCTGTGTTCCATACACTATACGACTCAAATTGATGTATTAATACGAACTTCTTAATGGTGCTGTACAATTTTGATAAAATTTAAGACATCATCTTCCTACACATCCATAGGGTATTGCTAATTAGGTGTGTCTAATTTGAAGTTACCCTCACAAATTCTTTGGTGCCGACATACCCAGCTTGTACCATATAGCGCTCCTTGGTTCATTCCCCCTTCATACCCTCATACATTCTCTTTCCCATCCCTTCCCTTTCCCTTAACACAAAACAATTTTGATTCAAAACTTTTTTGTGAATTCAACCGAACACTTTCATTAAAATACTATTGTTTGGAAAACATTTGATTCAAGAAACTTCTGACTCGAAAACTTTTGATTCAAGATATACTTTTCGTTAAAAAAATTTGATTTAGGAAACTTTTGGTTTGAAAAAATCAATTCAAGAAACTTTCGGTTCGAAAAATGTTGATTAAAAAACTTTCAAAATTGAGTAAAAAAACTTTTCGTTTGAGAAAAATCAATTCAAGAAACTTTTGGTTCGAAAAATGTTAATTAAAAAACTTTCAAAATTGAGTAAAAAAATACTTCCTATTTAAAAATATAGGGCAAATTTCAAAACAAAAAACTTTTTTGAGTTTAATGGGAAGGGAATGAGGGAGGAAAATGGAATGAAGGGGGATGCCATCAAGTGTCATGATAAGAGAGCATTTATTCCAGGGGGGAAGGGAAGGAAGAATGTATCACTATATGTAACAAGAAGAGGGCATCGTCACCAAAGATTTTTTAAGTGTGCCCTCAAATTAGCAATTCCAAACATTTTTAGATTAAACTACCAATATGTTGACATGCCAAAAAAGAATTGAGATTGGCAACATGAATTTGGTATTCTAAATTCATCATGAAAAAAATCTTTGGTAGTACATATTAATAATAATATATTATTCCCTCTATTCCTAAATAGATGTCATCTAGAACATCAACACCGTCTCCAATACAGCTTTGGCCATTACTTTTCCAATGACCACAATCGGAGAAACTTTGGAAGTGATTTTGTTAACCAATCTACTATAGCATTTCAATGTGAAAAATATAAAAAATTTCTGTACATATTTAATATACTGCACATTACGAAATGACATTTATTTAAGAATGGATAGAGTATGTATAGGAGTTACCTGTCAAAGTAGCTAGTGCTTTGGAGACTATGACAATATCCAAAACTGCCTAGATTTAGATATGGACGAAGTATTGCTTTTATAAAATCAGATGTTCATATTGAGAATCATGCTTCGGAGTATTGCATATTTTGAAATTAAAATACTGAAATCATAGTTTATAAATATTTTCATACTAAAATTTTACAATTAAAATAAATTAAATTTAAATTTATAATTATATTTATGAATTTTTTTATATGTAAATTGATATAATTTTAGTTCTGAATTTCAAATATATTCAGAAAATAAATTAACAAATATATAATTGCGGTACTATTTGACGGATGCAACCATGCATACTTGATTTGTGTTTGACATGGATATGTCTAGCCATGTATGCAGCCAATCGGACAAATATGAACATGCTTGCACAAGTTGTATTTTGTATCGGACATGCCTCTTCAATTACGTGCGTCATATGTATATAAATTTTAGCTACTGATTATTCAGATTGATGGATTAGATTTTGTTTCCCTTTTCTAGATTAACTAGTCATCAACCCGTGCATCACGTAGAAGACACTTTTTTCTCTATTTTGCAAATTACTACTAAGTTTATAGAAATTTTCGTAGCATAATATTTTAGTTACAAATGCTGGTATTTCTAAATATTGAAATTTCAAATTTTGCATTATACCTTCTGAAGGCAAACTAAAGGAATGAATTTTAGTAAGATATGTTTGTATTCAAAATTTATATTCAGAACTAACTTAATTTTGGTATCAATATTATTTTTATCCTGGATTTAATGTCATTTCCAATTAACTTGGATTTTGAATTATGACATGAGTTAATTATTTCCTGTCCGGTTTCAATAAGATTGCAAGTTTTGTGTTTACGTTTTGGTACAACTTGGCCATCTAGCCGTTAATTTTATGGTCAAGATTTTTTCCTTTTTTCTAGATTTTTCCCTTTTCTGATATTAATGTGGGAATTTCTAGACCTCCTAGAAAAAACGTAGGGGATTCTATGACAGCCACCAATTAGTATAGATATTTATTTTAATCCTAGATTTAATTTATTTACCATTTAAACTAGGATTTTTTATTATGACATATGTTAATTGGTTCCTGTTTGATTTCAGTTGTATTGCAAGTTTTTTGTTTATTTTTCGGCACAACATGGTCATTGGCTGTTGATTACATGGTCAAGTTTTTTCTTTTTCTAATTAATGTGAGAATTTCTAGATTTTGATTTCAATTGGATTACATCTTTTGAGTTTATTTTTGGGTACAACATGGTCATCTAGTCATTGATTACGTGGTCAAGATTTTTTTTTTCTTTTTCTAATTAATTTGGGTGTTTCTTGAAATTTTTCTGCAATTAATGTGTTAATTTTAGCTTTTCACTACCCTCATAGGATTAACGTAGGGGTTTCTAAGAGAGCTTCCAAGTAGTATAGATATAGATAGATGTGGGAATTTATAGCCTTTTTCTTTTCTTTGATTAATATGATAATTTGTTTCTAGGATTAATGTGAGTGCTCTGGTGAGCCTCCAATTAGTAAAGAGTTTTCTATAGACTTGCCTCTTCAATTATGTGGGTCATACTTATTTAGCTGTAGATTATACGGATTGATGGAATAGATTTCGTTTCCTTTTTTATACTAATGTTGGAATTTATATCTTTTTTAATTTTCTCCAATTAATTGTGTAATTTCTGGCATTTTCTCCCTAGTGTTAATGTGAGCGCTCTGAAGAGCCTCCAATTAGTAAAGATTGTTAAGGAACCTTGCTATCGAATAGTCCAGGGTTCCCGAACAGATCTGAATTGGAGAACAGAAAGAGAGAGAGACACGTGTTTAGGGAGAGCAACAGCTGAATTCTTTTATTGCTAATGATTGCTTGTACATAGGGGGGACCCCCCTCCTCCTTTTATAGCGCTCACCTAGGGTTTCGGCTAAGAGGCCATCATTGGCTTTCCATGAACCACGAGGGTTTCCCAACACTCCCCCTTGGGCCCTTTGCCGCGAGATGCATATGCCTCATTAAAACTCCAGAAAAACCCAGTGGGAAAAATACTTGGAGAAAGAGTACATAGCATACGCTTACTATGTTGCACGAATTGCCTCGTTAAAACCTTATGCAAGAAAACTTCATGAAAAACTTGCTAAGGAAAAAGAGTACAATTCTCCCAACTTCAATTGCTAATCTTCGAGATTCATGTTGGGTATTCATAATTAATCTTCGAGATTTATGTGGGAGTATGTGAAATATCTCCCCCTGAAATCTGCACTTCTCTAAGTCTCATCATCCCAATTCCTTTCACGCACCTTTCAAAGGTAGATGCTGGAAGTGATTTAGTGAACAAATCTGCAAAATTTTCACATGACTTAGTATGCAATATCTTGATCTCGTTCATCTTATGCAATTCGTGAGCATAGAAGAACTTGGGGTTGATATGCTTCGTGAGATTGCTCTTCACATAACCCATCTGTGCTTAGGCAACACAAGTTGCATTATCTTCATAAATGATTGTGGGAGTTTGCTCAATGTTCAAACCACACGACTTCTGGATGTGGTGAACCATTCTTCAGAGCCATGCACATTCACGAGATGCTTCATACAAAGCAATGATTTCCGAGTGGTTTGTCGACGTCGAGACGAGAGTCTGCTTAGACGACTTCCAAGAAATTGTTGTTCCTCCACATAGGAAAACATAGCCGGTTTGGGACTTGCCAGTATGTGGGTCTGATAAGTACCCAGCATCGGCATAGCCAACCAAATTCAATTCATTGTTTCTTCTGAAAAACAGACCGAGGTCTTTGCTTCCTTGGAGGTAACGGAAGATGTCCTTGATTCCTTTCCAATGCCTTTTGGTGGGTTCTGCACTGTACCGAGCTAGCAAATTCACAGCGAACGCAATGTCCGGCCTGGTGCTATTCGCAAGGTACATGAGTTCTCCAACTGCACTCAGATATGGGAATTCTGCTCCCAGGACTTCCTCCCCCTCTTCTCTAGGTCTGTATGGGTCTAGGTCTGCTTGGAGTGACCTTCCGACCATTGGAGTCTTTGCAGGATATGCGTTTTCAAAACCAAACCTTTCCAACACTTTCTGTGTGTAGGTTGATTGATATACCAAGATTCTTCCTTGGACATGCTCAAGCTGCAAGCCTAAACAAAACTTGGTTTTACCCAAATCCTTCATTTCAAACTCAGATTTCATGTATGAGCATGCTTCTTCAATTTCTTCATCCGTCCCAATGATGTTCAAGTCATCTACATAGACGGAGATTATACAGAATCCATTCGGGATCATTGTATAAACACACATGGACAATCTTCATTGCTTGTGTAGCCTTTCTTGCGAGAAAGTCACTCAGCGATTGTACCACATTCTTCCCGATCGTTTCACCCATACGGTGATTTCTCCAATTTCACACTGCATGTGTTTCTATTTGCTCCGTCTTGGTTCGGGATAGGAATTCCTTAGGTACTTTCATGTATATCTCGAATCCAAGTTTCCATACAAATATCTTTGTGACAACATCCATTAGCTTCATTCTCAACTTCAAGTTGATCGCCATTGAGATCAAATATCTAAAGGTAATTCATCCCATGACCGGAGAATAGGTTTCTTCATAATCAACTCCAGGACGTTGAGTGAAACCTTGAGCTACAAGCCTTGCCTTGTACCTTACAACTTCGTTGTTTTCATTCCTCTTCCGAACAAAGACCCATTTGTGGCCTACGGGGTTTATATGGGGAGGTGTGCGGCATACGAGCCCAAACACCTCTCTTTGTTTAGAGAGACTAACTCTCTGATGATTGCCTTTTTCCATTCTTCCCAATCTAGCCTTTTCTTGCACTCTGCGAGAGATGCAGGCTCGGGATCATGATCAATGATCGAGGCAATCTTCTTTGCAAAGTATGCATCAACGTTGGCTGTTGCTCTATTCAGGGATTCTCCTGTTATTACAAAGTTTATGGCCATTTCTTCATTGGGTGCTTCATGCACTTCTACTTGCTCTTCACTGCTATTCCCTATCGCAGGAGCAAGTTCCTTTAGCTTTTCATCGCCTATGTGTGCGCACACATTATTTCCGGCAGCTTCCTTCAGTGGAAGATTCAAGTCTGGAATTGCCTTTCCTGTTGGCTTCTTTCCGGTGCTGTGTCTCAACTGGCTCCCCTTCTTTCTTAGGGCATTTTCGTGATTGGTTGTGGTAAGTCCTCTCGCTTGATTTTCTCCAGACGTCTCCGGTACTTTGGGTTTGAGGAGCCAGATTTCCTGCTCTTTTTCTTTGAGGCCTCTGAACAGGATGAGGGATACCTTCTATTTTCTTTGGTATTTCCACCCTCTCTGGTGCATTTCTTGCAGTACATGCGACTTAACCACGCCCTTCAAATCACAAAAATGATCAGGCAGTTCATTTGCTAAATTCTGCAAATCAATTATCTTCTGGACTTCTTGATTTGCTTCATTAGTGCGGGGGTCATGTGCGGGGATCCGAGTGGAATGCCATATGATTTCCCGGCATTTTTCATCCAAAGGTTGATTTCCTCCCCCTAATGACGGGAAACGATCCTCGTCAAAAATGCAATCAGCGAATCGGGCTGTATGCAAGTCTCCAGTCATGGGTTCCAAATACCTGATTATGGATGCACTCCCATAACCAACGTATATCCTAGACTTACGGAGAGGGCCCATTGCAGCCACGAGGGGTGGTATAGGTACATATACCATACACCCAAATTTTCTAAGATGGGAGATCTTGGGATGATCCGTGCACAAGCCGCATAGGAGAATGGATGTTGTAGGTCAAGGTCCGAAGTTGATGAGAGCTGCTGCGTGCAGATCGCGTGTCCCCAACAAGTGTTGGGCAAGTTACAACTCTGCAAAAGCGGTCTGGCAATGAACTTAACCCTCTTTATTAGTGCTTCTGCTAATCCATTCTGCGTGTGGACGTGCGGTACGGAGTGCTCAACTGCTATCCCTGTTGCTGTGCAATAATCATCAAATGCTTTTGAAGTAAATTCTCCGGCATTGTCCATTCTAATGGACTTCACGCGATGATCAGGGAACGCATTCTTAATTCTTATGATCTGTGAGATCAGCTTTGCAAATGCATGGTTTCTTGTTGATAATAAGCATACATGCGACCATTTCGAGGAAGCATCGATGAGCACCATAAAGTATCAAAACGGCCCTGACAAGGGCTGAATCGGACCGCAAATATCCCCCTGGATGCGTTCCAGGAATGCGGGAATTTCATTTTGCACTTTCATGACAGAGGGTCCAATTATTAATTTCCCGGTGGCACATGCAGGGCACACAAAATCTTCATGATTCGAGAAATTTTTTAACATTAATGCCATGACCTTGTGAGTTGTTCACTATATTTCTCATCATTCTAAGACCAGGATGACCTAATCTACTATGCCATAAAAATAACTCAGAGCTTCTAAAAACAGTCATCAAGGAAGTATACACTTCGGGTGCATGAATATTCGTGTAGTACAACCCAGATTCATATGAGGGGCATTTTTCTAATACCATTTTTCCACATACCGCGTGCTTCACAATGCACAAGTATTCTTTGCCATTTTCTTCATTTGTTTCTACATGAAAACCATTGGCGCGGATGTCTTTAAAGCTTAAGAGAGTGCGTGTTAATTCAGGGTATAAAAGGACTTCTTCAATTACCAAAGTTGTACCCATAGGTAATATAATTGTGGCTCTTCCTTAGCCGATTACATATGAATCGCTTCCTGCGATCGTAGCAATCTTTCCAGCGTTCTTCGTGATCGACTAGAAGTATTTAGACTCACTTAAGATGGTATTTGTTGTGCCACAATCAACAATGCATACCTCTTCCATTTGGGCGCTACACGATTTCTATATAAAAGAAATATAATTCTAATCAAACAGAGGCAAAATAATTCAAAAATTGCTTGTAAATGAAAGAATACTGGAATAAAGAATAAATTGCATATTTATTCATGAGAGAAGTATGCTCTTCTAGAGCTTACAATTCATTATTCAAAAGAAAAGGCTAACAACCATAATCTAAAAAAAATAACGGGCTTTGGACTTTCCCTTGGCCTGAAACTTCTCTGTTTCACCTGCTCGCCCTTGTTTCTATGAATGGGCTTTCTCACCTTATAGCTGTTGGCATTAACTTCTGTGCTAGTGCCCCTTCCAGGTGGCTGTGAGACATAGTTCTTGCATAGAACATCGTCTTGCGATTCCGCAACTTGCATTACATCAATCAGTTCGCTATACTCCTTGTATGCATCCTGACGATAGCTGCGTGCACTCCGGATAGCATTTAGGTGGAAGGTAGAGAGAGTTTTCTCAATCTTCTCCTCATCAGTGATCTTCTTGCCACATAGGGAGAGATTAGTACAAATTCTGTGCAAGGCTTTGATCGCTCGCTCGACGGTAGGTTTCAAGGCGTCTGCGAGGACCCTAGACCAATCGCAGCACGGAGCTTCTTGCCCCCAAGAACTATCTTCACGTCCGATGCCCAAGTGAGGTAGTTCTGACCGTGCGAGGCCAGTTCTTCAAACTCACGATTCATGATGCATGATTTCAAAATTCTGATATTAGATTACTGCGTGTAATCTAATAGAAAAGGGTTGCAAAAGCATAAAGAATTGAAAATAAATTCACATGTATTTTCAATATTCTAAACAAAGCAACGAATTCAAAATTCATAAAGAATATTCATAAAACAGGGAAATAAGCTAGAAAAATTAAAAATAGAGCCAAATTAATCTTCTGGATTTTCTGGCAATTTTTCTGCAATTTTTCTTTTTCTTCTCTTTCATTTTCTTTTCTTCTTTTTCTTTTCTTTTCTTCCTACGAAACCGCTATTGGGCCGTGCCCTTCTGGTTGGCCCTTTGGCCGCGCCTTGGGCGCTTATTCGCTTGGCGAAAAGAATTTGCTGGCCAAGCTTTTAGAGACCGGCGGCTAGGGTTCCAATCCCTAGCCGCCATATGCACATGTTCTCCGACCGGGTCAATGAGTTGCGGGCGAGGCAATATGGCAGCAACGGCGGCGTGCCGCAGGCTCGGCCTGCTGTTGGCGCGGGGCGACTTCGAGCCGAACCGGCGGCGCGCGGTGGCGGGTGCGCAATGTGGCGGCAATGCATGACGGCGGCGGCAATGCTGGCGCGCGCCACCGTGGCGTGGGCGGTCGCAGCGGCGGCGACAACATGGACGGCGGCGCGCAGCAGCAGCGCGCCGGTTGTGGCGGCGGTCGGCAGCGGCGGCGGACGGGCCGGCGCAGACGGGTGGGCGACGCACGGTTTGCCGCGGTGGTGGCCGGTCAAGGCGACGGCGACCTAGGCTGGAGCCGGCGAGGCGACGGCGCGACGGTCGGGCCGACAGCGGCGAAGGCCGGGGCGACGCAACCGTGTCGAGACGGAGCGCGCGGCGCGGGCGGGCGGCGGCGCGCGGACGCGGACCGGCTTCTGTCGTGGATGGCAAGGGCGACGCGCACAAAGGCGTAGGCGTCTGTGGCGACCAGGCCGGGCGGAGCGACTTCAAGCCGAACCGACGGGGCACAGGCGCCGGCGCGCTTCGTGCGCTGCCGAGCAGTGGCGCACGCAGGCCGAGACGGCTTCGTGCCAAGCGGCGGAGACGGCTTCGTGCCGGGACATCGGAGTCCAGCGTGGCTGCGGCGGCTTCGTTCCAAGCACGCGAACCGAGGAAGCAACGTGCACGACGAGGCTTCAAGCCGACGGCACTTCCAGCAGTGCGGCTGCAAGCGCGCATAACGGGGGCGGCGGCGGTTGCGTGCCGACGCGCACGGGTCTGAGACGGCGGCGGCTGGCCGGGCTTCAAGCCGGTGTGCTGCAAGCGCAAGGCGGCGCCGCGGGGTGATACCGCGACGCGGCGGCGACGACAAAGAAGTCGGGCCTGTGGCGCGCATGGTCGATCTTCGGCGGCGAGCGCGACGGCGGGCGGTTGCTTCGAGCAAGGGTGGCGTTAGCGGACTTGAGCGGCGGGCCGAGGCCAAAGCGCGGCGATCTGTGCGCGGGCGCGGCGCAGCGCAAACCGAGGCAACGGCGGCACGCTGCATGCGCGCAAGCCGAAGCAACAACGATTTTTGTTTTCTTGCATGAACAGTAAATTCAATTGTAAAATCGTCTTGTACTGTAGCTTCGAGCCATATCCGCGTAGCTTCATGCCACGCAACAAACAGTACGAGATGCAAAAGATAGATACATGCATAGAATCAACAAACGTTTAGATTCGATCGCCGATTCTCACCTTTCCTCACCTTTTCAAAACTGATCTCCGGTAGAGCTTCGTGCTGATAACGTGTTAAGGAACCTCGCTATCGAATAGTCCGGGGTTCCCGAACAGATCTGAATTGGAGAACAGAAAGAGAGAGAGACACGTGTTTAGGGAGAGCAACAGCTGAATTCTTTTATTGCTAATGATTGCTTGTACATAGGGGGGACCCCCTCCTTCTTTTATAGCGCTCACCTAGGGTTTCGACTAAGGGGTTATCGTGGGCTTTCCATGGGCCACGAGGGTTTCCCAACAAAGATAAAGAAGATTCTCCTATTAATGTGGTAATTTCCAGCATTTCCTTACTAGGATATATAAATGTGAGCTCTCCTGAATTTTAGATTAATGTGAAAATTTATATCCTTTTTTCTCCAATTATTGTCATAATTCTAGCGTTTTCTTGCTAGGATTAATATTTGCGCTTCGGAAGGAGCCTCCAATTAATAAAGACAAAGATTGGCTCATATGGCTTCCAGCATTATTACAAAATTTTCAGTTTCTGTCTGATTCTTGTTGTTTCCGTGAGATGTGCAGTACTGTCCTGCTGCAACAGGAAGAGGCCTACACACTATCCATTATGTGATCGAGAAGGCATCACAAGCCATTAACGTTTTGCAAACAAAATTTCCTGATTAAATAATAGATTGATTCCAATTTGGTTAATTATGAAGAAGCTGCGGTAGTGGATGGAGGAAGAGACTTTTTTTGTTTTTCCCCATTAACGTAAAAATTTCTGGCTATTTTTTCTTTGTCCTCTAGTACTAAAGTGGGGGCCTCCAATCTGTAAAGATAATGAAATAAGAAGGATGGAACTAACAAATCAACTCGTGATGCTGTATTTCCAATACCTGGTACAGGACCATACTCGTATGCAGAATTGTCAACAGCGACAAACAGCTTTTCAGAGGAAAGAAAGCTGGGGCAGGGTACATTTGGTATTGTATACCGAGGTGATCTGCAGGGCCAACGTTTGTCCGTAGCTGTCAAGAAAATGCAGAACTTGTCAAACAATGCAAAGGATGAGTTCATGAGTGAGGTCAATACAATGAGCCGTGCAAAACATCGCAACCTTGTTAGTCTCCTTGGCTGGTGCGATGAGAATGGTCATCTTTTGCTTGTCTATGAACTAATGGCCCGCAGTCTTGATGAACACCTTTGGGGCCCAGATGCTACCACGCTAGATTGGGAGAAACGGTATGCATGCATGTACTCCTCTTTCCCCTATTAACTACTCTAGTTTAATTTTGAGTAACTGAAGCCAGATGATCAAGATATATAGCAACAATTATATAACCATGTAGAATACGATTGTTTGTTGCGTCTTACAGGTACAGAATAATAATTGACATTGGATCGGGTCTTCAATATCTCCACACAGGGTGTGAAAATTGCGTCCTGCACAGGGATATCAAGCCGAGCAATGTGATGCTCAATGAATCTTTCAATGCCAAACTGTGTGACTTTGGGCTGGTGAGGGAAGTAAGCCACGACGAAACCTCACGCAGGATGACCGTCATAGGTTCACGGAGCTACCTGGACCCAGAATGCATTAGGACCGGGATAGTAAGCAAAGCATCAGACGTTTACAGCTTCGGAGTAGTCCTGCTTGAGGTTGCCTGCGGCCGGCAACCGACCATGCTACAACATGGTGACAATCTTACAAATAGCCTCGTCGAGTGGGTACGGGAATTATTGTATCATGGGAAACCGATTCTTGGAGAAGCTGACAAGAGGCTGAAAGGCACGTTTAACAAGGAAGAGATGACTCGTGTGATGAAGGTTGGGGTCCTGTGCGTCCTGCCGGAACCTGACGATCGGCCATCCATCACACTAGTGATGGACTACTTAAAGGGCAATCGTGAAGTACCTGCAGTACAACTTCCTGCGAACCCTCCTAGGAACAGCGCCACAGAGCATCATGAACCATCATCGTCTTTGGAGTCAACCTGCACCACTGATTACCCGGACTGTACTACAGATCCTGTAACAAAAGAGGATACTGATACGTCGAGACTACTAACGAAAGTCCCATCTCCATCGTGTTAGTTAATATGGTCAACGTCCATCGATCCTACGTTTGTTCTAGTATTGCAGACTAATCCTACATTGCTCGCACAGTCTCTCCCTCCCTCTCTGTGCGTGCGCGTGTTTGTTTGTTTGTGTGTGACGCGGTGATGTTGAAGAATATATTACAACATCGTTTGTTCCCGTAGATGATTGTATCTACATCACTACATTTACTTGCACTGCGTTTGCATGCCTGTGATAATAAAGGGTTATGTCCATTGGTAATCATACCAACATTTAAATTCATGTGAACTTTAATTACTGTGTGTAGAAAGTGACAGCTTAATATCAATTAACTCACTAGTAACTGACGGTGTTTATGACAATTACACTGAATTGAAAGAGATGTTTAAATCACATTTAAACATATTTGATGGAGAGATAATTCCAAGGTTCAGCAAAACAAAAGGTGATTTCGAAGTGCCACGAGACACACTACGACGCGGCGCGGTCACTCGTCGCAAGTCACAAGTCACGCGAATTTTCACGCGAAAATACGCTAACGTGCGCGCGTGCGTGTGTGTGTTTAGCCACTGTACATCCTATGCCATTCTCATGCCAAGTGTCATTATTCAAGAGGTGGCAAGGACTCCACCTTTTAAGTTGTCTTTCCTCCACTTGGCTAGGCAATATAATACTAAACCATACATGCTTTAGAATTAAAGGAAATGGGCCACCCAATAGGCCAATTTCTAACAACCCCCCACTAATTCCAAAGCAAACAGCAGAAAAAATAACAAAGATCGCTATACTGATGTGTTGTTAATATACCAGTCTTTTAGTGTAAGTCCCGTACGGGTTGAACTTGCACCTAGATTAGCAAGGTTCATCCTCTCACAGCTGATGAATGGACTATGCCTTGAATTCATAGCTTTTCGTGATCGGATTTCACTTGAAAATCACAATTGATACTAGGCTGCCAATAAACCACGCCTAAACAGAGCGTTATATGGTCATGCTCCCTTATCTGCTCATGAGCTTTCTAGAGAATGCCCAATCCTCGTGAACCGCGACCTCACAGTTGAGCTCAATAGGTGTATTCATTATAGGTATCCTGTAGGACAATATCTTTATTTTTAAACACTAGAATACATTAAAGCTTTAAGCCAACCTTCCGTACAGTCGAGAGTACTTTGTCTATTAGGACACGGGTACAATTTAATAATATGTACTCTCTTGTTACAACATCAACTTGTTTTTCCCATTACCTAATTCACGGGATCTCCGATCAGGAAGATATGGGTTACCGTTGTGGTGTAACTCAAACGGGCATTATGCCCATATCTATAGATGCAATGGAAATCGCTTTCCTTGCAATTCCTTTTGTAAAAGGATCTGCCAGATTTTTCTCAGTACGAATATAATTCACAGCAATAATTCCAGAGTTTCTCAATTTTCTGACAGTTTTAATCCTACGCTTCACATGTCTAGAGGACTTCATGTTATCCTTAGTACTCATAACCTTAGTCAACACTGTTTGGTTATCGCAGTACATTAAGATCGTCGGTATTGGTTTCTTAACCAATGGCAAGTCCAACAGTAGCTCTCTAAGCCATTCAGCCTCAACAGTGGTTGTGTTTAGTGCTATGAGTTCAGCTTCCATGGTTGATCTCGTTAATATGGTTTGTTTGCAAGACCTCCATGAAACTGCAGCACCAGCTAAAGTAAAAACATAACCACTTGTGACTTTAATCTCATCCGCATCAGAGATCCAATTGGAATCACTATATCCTTCTAAAACAGAAGGATATCCAGTATAGTGAATTCCGTAAGATGTTGTGCCTCTCAAGTAGCACAACACTCTTTCAAGTGCCTCCCAATGATCATCTCCTGGGTTAGATGTAAATCGGCTTAATTTGCTCATAGCAAATGAGATATCAGGTCTTGTGGCACCAGCTAGATACATAAGGGACCCAATAATTTGTGAATATCTCAATTGATCTTTTCTCTAACCCTTGATTTTTTCGAAGCTTAACACTCGGATCATAAGGTGTTGGGGAAATTTTACAATTCTCAAAGCCGAATTGACTTAATATTTTCTCAGCATAATGGGATTGATGCAAAATGATCCCATCCTCATTCTTGATCAATTTTCTATTCAGAATAACATCTGTCTCTCCCAAGTCTTTCATATCAAAGCATCGAGATAAGAAAGTTTTGACCTCGTCAATTACAGCAATGTTTGTCCCAAATATAAGTATTTCATCAACATACAAACACAAAATAACACCTTGACCCCCACCATAACGATAGTATACACACTTATCTGCCTCATTAACAGCAAAACCAGTAGATGTCAAAGTTTTATCAAACTTTTTGTGCCATTTCTTAGGTGCTTGCTTTAGGCCATACAAGGATTTTAATAATTTGCACACTTTATTTTCCTGTCCAGTAATCACATAACCATCTGGTTGCTCCATATAGATTTCTTCTTCCAACTCTCCATTAAGGAAAGTTGTCTTTACATCCATTTGATGGACGTGTAGACCATGGGAAGCAACTAATGCAATGAGCACTCTAATGGTGGTTAATCTGACAACAGGAGAATAAGTATCAAAATAATCTTCTCCTTTTTTCTAGGTATAACCCTTGGCCACAAGTCTTGCCTTGTACTTATCAATAGTACCATCAGGCCTCATCTTATTTTCGAAGATCCACTTGCATCCAATAGGTTTGCCCCCACTAGGAAGATCAGTGATCTTCCAAGTCCCGTTAGCCATGATGGAATCCATCTCGCTACGGACCGCCTCTTTCCAATACTCTGCATCAGGTAGTGCATAAGCCTCTGAAAGAGATTTTGGCACATCATCCACGAGGTATACAATAAAGTCGTCGCCAAAGGTTTTCTCAACCCTTTATCTCTTGCTCCTACGAGAAGCCTCTGCGACTAAACTGTTATCCTCCTCAGAAATATCTTCTACTGGTAGTGTCTCACTTATTGGTTCAAAAACAGTGGTAGGTTCAATATTATTATTTTCAGTTTGAGTATTCTTAGTTCGTGAAGTACTACCTGCTGGTCTCATAGGATAAATATCCTTAAAAAATGAAGCATCTCTGGACTCCATTATTGTGTTAGCAATAATCTCAGGAGTTTTTGATTTTACTACTAAAAATCTATAGGCCGTGCTATTATGTGCATATCCTAGAAAAATACAATCGACTTTTTTAGGTCCAAGCTTTCTCTTTTTCTACAATGGTATATTGACTTTTGCCAAACACCCCCAAGTTCGCAGAAAATTAACATTGGGCTTTCTCCCCTTCCATCCCTCATACGGAGTAATCTCACGTTTTTTAGTGATTACTCTGATTAGGACAAAAGTTGCTGTTAATATAGCTTCCCCCCACCACATTTTAGGCATACCGGTACTCTCCAACATGGTATTCACCAAGTCTGTTATTGTTCGGTTTTTCCTCTCAGCTACCCCATTTGATTGGGGAGAATATGGTGGTGTAAATTCATGGATTATACCATGCTCAGAACAGAACTGGGAGAATTCATGAGAGATATACTCTCCTCCACGATCAGACCTTAGTATTTTAATTTTCTTTTCTAGTTGGTTCTAAACCTCGACCTTATAAATTTTGAAGTAGTTTAAAGCTTCATCCTTTGTTTTCAGCAAATACACATAACAATAACGTGTTGCATCATCTATAAAAGTTAGAAAATATCTTTTGCCTCCTTTTGTCAACAATCCATTCATCTCACACAGGTTAGAATGGACAAGATCTAGTGGTGCCAAGTTCTTTTCTTCCTCTAATCCCTTAAAGGGTTTTCTAGGTTGCTTTACTTGCACACAAGAATGGCACTTTGATCCTTTGACAATACCACATTTTGGAATTAATTGTAATCTGGACATTCGAGCAATGCTATCAAAACCAATATGACAGAAACAAGAATGCCAAATATTAGCCTCACATTTATTCAAACCGGTTGCAATATTCATATTATAACAAGACTCTAGAGTACTGAGGCAGAACAAGCCTCCACTCTCAGAGTCTTTACCAACAAAGTTCCCACACTTTGATATTACAACTTTATTTGACTCAAATACTAGCTTATAACCATCCCTGCATAGGAGAGAACTACTAACGAGGTTCTTTTTTTATTGTTGGCACATGCTGCACGTTCTTCAAGTGGACAATCTTCCCTAAAATAAGCCTCAGATCCACCGTGCCAACACCAAGAACAGAAGCATGCGACCCGTTCCCCATTAGGATGGAGGAAGCCCCGGCTGCCTGGTAAGAAGAAAATAAGGAAACATCAGAACACACGTGAACATTAGCACCAGTATCAACCCACCAATCAGTGGATTGACATGCTGAAAAGACAACATGAGAATTACCATACCCTCCTGAAGTTGAGGCCTCACCTATGGTCACGTTGGCATTTTTCTTGCCCGGTTCATTTGTCTTGTTTTTGCGATAGCGACAGTTTTTTGCCATATGACCATCCTTTCCGCACACAAAACAGGTGATGTTCTTCATGTCCCTTTTCTCAATTTTCTTCTTTTTAAAGCTAGTTGTCTTGTTTGGTTTATGGCCTTTGAAGTTCTTGCCATATGATTTCTTCTCAACGACATTGGCACTGTTCTGATTAGAGGTGCTTGGTGCATCTTTTGCTCTTGCCTTTTCTTCCACATCAAGGGCTGCAATGAGATCCTCAACAGAAATCTCTTCCCTCTTGTGCTTTAAGCTAGTGGCAAAATCCCTCCAAGTTGAGGGAAGTTTGGCAACAATGCCCGCAGCCACAAACTTAGGAGGCAATGCACAACCCAAATGCGTAATCTCGCCAACTAGTAGCTAGAGTTCGTGTGCTTGTGCAACAATCAACTTAGCATCATCCATGCTAAAATCAAAAAATTGCTCACACACGTACAACCAGCGACCAGCTTCAGCTTCGGCATACTTCTGGTCAAGTGTATCCCACAACTCAGTGGCAGATGTGTAGTTCATATACACATCATAGAGCTGATCTGCCAAAATAGTCAGAAGGCAGCCTAGTGCAGTGTTGTTCGCACTATCAAACTGCAAGTTCTTGTCAACCATAAATGGATACTATGGGTGAATTACCCACCACAGCCCCAATGACATTAGCCAAAACTTGGCCCTTGTTTGCCATCTATGGAAGTTCACACCAGAAAACCTCTCAGGTTTCATTGCATCCGAAGCACCAGCCATTGCTAAATCACAAAAATATTCGCAATAAGGTTTCTGGAATGTTGGAAAAATGCGCAATATTTTTATTCCAGATTTTATATTGAGGCAAAAGGAACAAAAGACTAGAGATTCATAAAACAGCAGGTAACACATTGTTCTTCACAAATATGCGATTTATCACACGAACGACTTACAATCGGGCTTGCTGAAGAATAGGAAGCAGCGCAGCACAGACGCAGTCGTGGAAGTCATTGACGTCGAGGATGACGCAGAGCGGTCACGCTGATGCGCTGCCCAGAAACCTTATTACCGCCCAGTGCAGGTTAACTTTGCGGCAAAGTCTCAGAGATACCGCTCACCCTCCTTCATAGTGCACGCCGAGGAGGAAGGCCGGCGAGGTTCAACAGCTCAACACAATAGTATAACAATTCAGATATGAGGAGGAAGAATGGAGGAGGAATTCAGTGTTCCTATCCTGGACGTCTCCAGGAGTTTATATACATGCACACCAGTAACTGACCACATTATGTCAGTTAAATGTGGCAATTACTAGTAACTGACAGCTTAATGTCAATTAACTCACTAGTAACTGACGGTGTTTATGACAATTACACTGAATTGAAAGAGATGTTTAAATCACATTTAAACAGATTTGATGGAGAGATAATTGCAAGGTTCAGCAAAACAAAAGATAATTTCGAAGTGCCAGGAGACACACTACGACGTGGCGCGGTCGCAAGTTACGCTAATTTTCACGCGAAAATATGCGAACGCACTCGCGTGCGTGTGTGTGTTTAGCCACTGTACACCCTATACCATTCTCATGCCAAGTGTCATTATTCAAGAGGTGGCAAGGACTCCACCTTTTAAGTTGCCTTTCCTCCACTTGGCTAGGCAATATGGTACTAAACCATGCATGCTTTGGAATTAAAGAAAATGGGCCACCCAATGGGCCAATTTCTAACAGGGGGATGGTCGATATTGTGCATGGAAGATGTCATACTCAAAACAAACAAACACGAAGATGGTATAAGAACGAGATAACAACGCAAAAACAAGCACGATGAAACAAAAAGATTTGACAAAGCTAACTGCAAATTCCATATAATCACCCGAAGGGAGCTGCTACGTGGTCTCAGATTGAGACTCAAGATCAAAGCTGGCCTCCCGTAGCTCCTCGAGGCCATAATCACAGGACAAAAGCCATTGCAACAACGAGTTAGCTGTCGATGATCTTATCAAGATCGGCAAAGTTATCCCGGTTTATCTTTGAATGTGATGCAGGGATTAATGATGTTAAGACATAGATAATTTATCTAGGTTCAGACCCTCATAGCATGCGTAATCACTACCACACAAAAGGAAATTACATACGGTAAAAAAACAGTTGGCACATATGGTTTCGAATCCATCTTTAAAAAAAGAGCCAGTGATGATCAATAGAATAGCATAACCTCACAAGCAGTAGTACCGCTTGCAATAGTGGGTATTGAAAAGCTTTGAATCCAAATAGCTACCGCTCCCTAATCAGCCGCTTGGACAAGTTTTGCCAGTGGTAGTGTTTCCCAAGCAGTAGGTCAGGTAGCCAAAAAAAAGGTACTAGTGGTTCGAAATTTATTCTCACATGCTGTTAGTACAAGTTTAATAACAATTCTAAGCTGTACAACTCTTTTTAATTAACAAATTCGAGATCTGAGAATCAAAATATTAAAATCAATACATCACTAGTAATTATAAATCAAATTAAGAAACTATTACTATAAGCCAATCAACCATGACAACAATTGATTGGTTAGTCATCCACAAATTTTCATAACAAAGTATATGATGAATTATCAACAGAACATAAGCGTTGTGAGCCACAGAAATATTTTCGTATAGAAATTGTCATCTGAACACATACATATAGATGTCTTGAAGACATGTTAAATATTAGCAAAAAAAAGGAACACAAGTAGTAAATGATCTGCCAATTGTCAGAACATGTCTTGCATTTTTACATAATAAAATGTCTAATTCACTAGGGTATATCAACTCAAAACTAGCTATAAATCGACATTAAGACCATCTTAATAAACCATCTGCGAAACAGGAAAGCAACAGAATAAGAGCGTAGACAAAAGAGACACAAATATATATGTGGAAGCTGAAGGATTGATTCAATGATTTGCAAAAAATATAGGCATCTTGGGACTTCCTAATGTTAGAACTCAGTTATTGCTCCATTACACAAAGCATACGCAAATTGGCAGTGACAACTAAGTACATGATAATAGCAGCTAATTTATTATGAGCTACATCTACTAGTAGAAGTAGATAACCACTCTTATCCAGCATCACTATTCACTAAGAATCATAACCAGATAATGTATTCATGCATGGGCCACCACCTTTGCTAATAATTAGATGCTTTGCTATTATTCCCAAACATGCATTGTTCATTAGGTTCCTCATCATCAACCCTAAGTTTGAACTCTTAAATAATATTTGATTAGAGTGCCTTCTCTGCTACTAAAATAAATTGTACTTTTTATTCAGTAAACTAAGATCCTACATTTGAGCTAGTAAGTGTTATTGAACCTGCAAAATCTTTTGTACTCTGAAATTCTAGTCAACAATGTAGGACAATCACTCAAACACAAAGCTCATCTAAGAGAATAAAAGCTCATGCTAGTGCGATCTTTTAGTACCATACAAAAACAAAGTATGAACAATGAGCCATATGCGCGAAGCAAGAAAAACATCGGTCGCTCTCTGTGCATCACAAACTTATTTAGGGCCTATTTGGGAGAGCAGTAGCTTTTCTAAAAGTTGCTTTTTTGCCTTTCTGAGCTAAAAAGAAGCTGTAGCTTTTTATGAGAAGTTGTTTGATGGATAGCTAATTTATCTCCATAATAAGCAAACACCGAAACACTTATGAAGTACCTTCTGCTCCACACCCAAAAACTGAAACCGTGAACATAACCATCACTAGCTTCAGCTTCAGAGTGCTCACTCCTAGACACACATATACAAACACCTCTAAAAATTGAGAACAAAGCACAGAAATTCCATATAGAAAAAAGAAGGTTGGTCGCTTGCCTAGAAATAGCAAGAAAAGTCCGAAAGTCCTCTAAATAAGTCCTCGAGCCCATTTAATCTTCAATAGATTCTACTCCAAAAAGATAACTCTAAAAATTGCATTGATAAGCACTAAAAGGTTGGTCTGTTAGAGCTAATCAGCACCGCAATACCTTGGAGTGGGTGGCGGACAGATCTGCACCCACCAAGAAACAAACGCAAAATTAACAGGCATATAACACATATCCAAGGTGGGGGAGAAAGTCTCATGATTGTATCAGTGAAGAGGAGAAGCAACAAGCTGGAGTGGCAGACGGCCAGATCTGAACCCATGGCCGGTCAATGCAGGTGTTGGAGGAGCAGCTGCTCCTACCCTTGGGTGCACAGTAGGGGGACGGCGGGTTGAGTCCACGCAAGGACGGACATGGCAAGCCGAACCCTAGGCTGGGTAGCCATGGGATAGCAGAGCGGAAGTGCAGAACAGGATTAAGGAAAGAAATTTTTTTCAAGAGGAGTATCACAGTTGGGCAAGAGTGTATCTAGGGGATGACTACAAGTAGGGATGTACACGTACCACGGGACCGAAAAAACAAGGATACAAAACCGAACTGAACGGTCTTTTCGGTAAAAACCGTGAGCAAACTGAAATAAACCAAACAACACAATAAAAAATACATGTATAATTAGATAAAGTAATTAATAAATACCTATAAAGTACGATTTCACATAGAAATAATATCACTAGATTTATCAAAGTATGTAAGATCCCAAATTTTTCCACAAATAAATTATTAAGTTGCCAAATTATTCTCTTGCATTTACTATTAATTCTCCTAAATTTTCTTACTTTTCTAGAATTTTTCTGTATTTAAGAAAATATAATTTTCACTATCTAGTTGCTGTTTTTGAATATTTTTAATTTATATGAAACTGTCTAAGGTCTGAAAGTATTTTATTTAGGTTCTAAATAATATAATGTGCCTCTCCAAAAAGTTTTATGAGTTTTTGAGCTAGGTCACTATTTTTGCAAAATCAAATGGTGTGTGTTGTATTAAAATAAGTGGCACCAAAAGAATTTCAGAGCACAACCTAAACCACTAAACTTCTAAAAAATTCATATAAACACAAGTACCACGTAAGGATCATCCTCAATATTTCCATAATTTTTGGAGCTGTTTTGCTATGCGAAAAATTCAGTCAAGGTTCTGAATTAAAACCCAATTTCAAATCCTCTCTCATCTCTCATTGATAGCCTGGGCCCACATGACAGCCCTTCCATCCCACTGACACACCGACCCAGCTCGTTAGTCGCTATCACCCCCTAACCCAATCCGTTCTTTCGCTTTTCCCGAATAGAGGTGTCTTTTCGGCAATACTCCTTTTCTCCTTGCCGTCGCTGACAGCCATGGCCCACTTGCCATGCTTCTTCCTCCACAAAATGCCAGCCAGAGCTGTGCTGAAGCTTCCCGCCCCCTGCCCCCCGTGCTTGACCTATCGTTTCGCTTGACTGCCAACTCGCCCCTTGCGAGATCCCTACCCGATGCCATCACCACACTGCATGCAAGGCACAATTGTGCGCGTGAAATTCGAGCATCCAACCCATGGCCAAGAGGAAGCCGATGAAGACAATCACGCCATGTGCCTATTTAAGCCCCTTTGTCTTGCCCTTCAGGTTCTCCGTACGATGTCGAGCTCATTTTACCCCCTTGCAGCACCTCTCCCACACCGAGCAGCCTAGAACAACACCTTCATCTTAAGCGCCAGTGTGTGCATTCTGCCATACCCCACTGAAGTAGCACACTCTCTCGGTGAGCTCTAGCCTCGATAGGCGTGTCAACTTGTGCCATTTTTCCTCCTCTTCAAAAGTCCTAAGATGGTGTAGCCTATTGTGTAGTGTAGCACCAGAACCGTGTCATCGTCTTCATCTCCGGTCTCCACTTTTGCCAAGCCACCTCTTCCTCTCTGGTGAGTCTCAACTTTGATCATGGTCCTTTCTAGCTTCTCTATGATGTGGTGAAGCTAAGGGTCCCCTTCTTTTTCACAAGTTCCCTATATGTTTGGCTGCCACCATGAAGCTCAATGCCACTGCTGTTGTTCTCAGATGACCCACCACTCCGAGCTTCCTTTGTCGCCCCTAACCACGTCTAGGTAGTTGTAACACCCCAATTTTTGCACCTTTGGAAATTTTTAAAAATAAAAGGAACTGTTTTGATTTTCTCGAATTAAAGAAAGCTTAATTGGAATTTTTTCCAAAATAAAATGATTTAATTTGACTAATCTATACATCAAACAAAAGAAATCCTTCTTAAGATTTTTTTGAGTTTTTTTTCTATTTATTTGAATTTCCAATATTTTCTTAATTCATAAACCCTTTTCTTTTTTTCTCAAAATATCCTTGGGTCGAATCCCGGAAGGCCCATTTCTTTTCTTGGGCCGACAACTGCCTTAAACTCTCTGCATCTCATCTTCCCGGTCCAACCCACCGTGTGCCCCGGTCTGGCCCAGCCACCTCGGCCCATCTCCCTAGACCAGCCCAATAGTGGATCATACTATTTCTCTTCCTCGCAACGAAAGGCCAAGCCATTCAATAGAACCCCTGTTTTTTTCCTTTTCTTCTTTAACCATAAATCCAAAAAAAATTCTACCTCCGTTCCTTTTCATGTATTTTTCTAATCAAGAAAAATAAAAAGTATGTCAATAATTTTGAAGATATTTTAATCTCGTACACACAAAAATTTGTAATTATTCATCTACTACTGGGATTTGGATTTATTTTATTAATGCAAATTGGATTTGGATAGAAGAGTACATTCTATTATTATAGACAGAAGAAATGTTCTTCTATATCATGTTTCAGTCATCTTCCCCATTGCATAGTAAAAGTGAGTCACAGGTTCACGTACAAGATACTATCATTACCACCTGAACAATTAGATAGTCAACCCGTAATCGCAACGAGACCGCCTCGTCCTCCTCTTCCAAAGCCCTAGCGCGCTGCCGTAGATTATGCCACCTCCTCGCCAAATTGAGCTCGAGAAGGATTGCGTCGCTACCGCCCTTCACCGCCAAATTGCACCTCGGCTGGTGAGTCTCCGCTGCCATCTGCACCCCTAGCTTCTGATGTGGAGGGGGTTGCCCGATCTTCACGAAGTAGGAACCACGCAATATAGATAGCTAACCACGAGCAGCCAAGGTAATAGTGCAACCCGACGATCCTGAGGCTAACCACTGCCGATGCAATGACCTGCGACAAGTATTTGCCTAACCACACTCTAAGTTCCCAATACACACAACCACACACTAAGTTGGAAGCACATAAAGGTTATCGTCGAACGAACTCCTTTGTAATCTCACAAGGCAAGTTTACAAGAGCAAAGGGGAGAGAATTCTCAAACAAGATCCTGGTAGCAGCTTGGCTATCCTATGGGGAAATCAGATTGTCAAATAGTCCTCTAGAGAGTGGGGGTGAGGGTACTTATGCTAGGAACAACCCTCCTAGCTGGGTGTCAACACACACCAAAAAATGGTGCCAAATTTCGTGGCCACACCAGGCTGGAGAGGAGGCCAAAACGTGGAGCCTCGCACATCAATGAATGCCCTAGACAACTTGCCTTGAAACTTTCATATCCTTTGACTCAAGCCTCCAAATGATGCACCATTTGTTGTGCTGGAAAGAGGACTTGATTTCCCTTCTAATCTTGTACTCTAGACGTGCTGGATACTCCCAAAACAAATTGGGGTTAGTTGGGAAGTGGAGGAACGAAAATCTTGAGCCGTGGATGTCACAGTTGATGACTTGGACTGTTTGCTATTCTTGGCATCCAGGTCTGCTTCCATCTTGCACCATTTGTTCCATGGGTCATATGTGGATGTTGTCAAGCAGTGCACACCGATGGCCAAGTCTTGATCCTTTCAATGTACATCCTCGGCTTGAATTATCTTCATAGGCATGAACCTGAGCACAAGAAGCACACTTGATTTAGGCAGTATATAACTCTCATTAATAGCAATATTAGACTCAACTAGGAGCGCATTCACCTCTTGCTCTAATTGTTTGGCACGGCTCCTTATCATAGGTCCCAAATAAGCCTCTTTTGTGGAAGGTTCAACTTGCAACTATGTAGAATCATCCTGTGGAGGAGATGATGAATAAGGTGAACAAGAGATGTCCGCATCAGCTTCGCTTTATCACGTTATACACAGTGCTTCCCTTTTCGTTGCTAGAGATGCCCTACCTCGTTGTTGCCTCTGCCAGCCTACTGCTCCATCGCTCTTTTTCTCGATTCAGGTCTCTATGATTGTCTTCGGCTGAAACTAGCCATGTCACAAGTTTACCGCAGTTCCATTGCCCAAATCCATCCCTTCCCCACACCGTTCTCACCACCGTTGCCTTCGCCGAACGTCGCCGGAGCCCACTGTGTTTTCACCGATGTTGCCATCTGCGTGGAATGCCGCCTCAACACTAGCTCGACCTAAAAGCCGTTGTGTCATCTGATCAGCCGCCCGTGTGGCTAGATCTTAAGTCTATGACACACGCGTCAATCATCGTGAATGGCTAATTTTTATACAAAAGAATAAGCAAGTGGAGTTATGATTTTAAGTGTACTCTCGAAGATAATAGAGTTGTTGTAATGAGATGCTCAAAATTTGAAACACTTAACTTTGTGTATATATGCATCTGATTTATTTAATAAAGTTTCCTTTCCTTTACTGATATTGCTTCATCTACAATTCTATATACATTATACATTATCCACTATCGATTGTAGGTCAAGAAGGCTAAACTCTAGTTTTACCAAGGTTTATGTCAAGTTTCATCACAGACGATTCTATAATAGAACCGTCTGGGATAAAAACTTTCATAGACAGTTCTTATACATAACCGTCTGCGATAAAATACTATCGTAGACGGTTCTAATATAGAACCGTCTGTGGTAAAATACTATCACAGACGGTTCTATTTAAGAACCGTCTATGATGTTATTATAATAGACGGTTCTAAATTAGAATCTTCTGTGATAGGGGAGCCCTATAAAAAGGCCACTCTTGCAGATCATTCATTCTCCACTCCAACGCTCAAAACCCTAGCTAGCTTTGTCTCCCAAGCCCCGACGCTTCGTCTCCCATTCAGGCGCCTTCCCCCAACCTCGATGCCGCTCCCTTGCCAATGCCACCCCCTCGTCGACGCCGCCCCCTCGCCGATGCTTCGTCTCCCATACAGGTAAATCGTTGAATAAAGATACACAAATATCACGTTTCAAATGTTCAGTTTATGTATCGGTACCACATTTACTTGTGTTAAAAGCAAAAACATGCTATAGAGAGATCCATAAGTATTTCACTTCAGTATCTCAATGATTCTCATCTTATCAACATAAAGCACCTGACTATCAAAAACTATGCTAATGGCAAATGGCAGGTGCCAAGGTTACGCAACTAGATCGTGTCTGACAAAGTCAACTAAAGAAAAAGCTGACAAATATCTACATGGAGATTTACCGATTACAGAATCACCATATGTAGCTCCACAAAACTGTTACTAAAAAGTTGATGTGCACCCGTAAGGCAATAATAAGTAATAACTCCCCCAGGCACACCCAAACTAGATGCACTCACCTATCCATGACTGCACAATCCGACCATACTGCACACATATTTGTAACGTAAATTTTGTTGATAGTAATTAGCAGCTTCCAACATACTGTTTTGACTTGGGATAGAACACATGCTCTTTGCAAAGGCTCATTTGTAGCTTGTATTCCATCAAAGGCAGCCTACACACCTTAGTTCAAAATAGAAGTCGCATCATTGCTTTTCTGCCTGTGTATGATAATTGCCCTTGGTGCAAATCACTTAGCTCAAAGAAAAAGTTTACAAATCACTAGTTTATAGGATGATTGTAACTCCTCGACCCATTTTGCCCACGTTCGAGCTGGAGCTGGTGATTTTAGTCCCACATGGATGGTTTTAGTTGTATATAAACCTTGGGGAACCATCCATACCATCCGGGTTAACGTCAAATAAAAAAGAATGGAGGGAGTACAGTCTAAAGTAGAAACTAGAAAAATCAAATGATGTTTCTTTGCTGCTAAGTAGGAATCAAAAGACACCATCTACACAAAGACATGTAAGGGCCTTTAGTGCATGTTTAAGTAGATTTAGCAATAGCTTCCCTTATCTCACTGTCTCGTATGATAGCCATATTTTAAATTTCATCAAAGGCCTCTTGCGCATGTCTCAACGAAATCTTCTTCTATCATCAACTCTCAAATTAAATAGCTCATTGCTTATATGTTATCCATATTGGATAAAAGTATAACATGAAACCAAACAATGAAAAAGTAGAAATATAGAAAAATGATATGAAACAGAAATTGGAATGTGGGAATTTGGAATTAGCAACAAAATCTTGCTCTTATTGTGGTTTTCAATATGTTAATAGATAAATCAATATGTATATTAAATAAAAGCATTCATCAATTGATAGCCTTTCTTGCTTGATTCCTTTCCTTCCTGTTGAGCCATGAAAACTAGCCTATATTGCAAGTATGCCTCTTCTAGTGGAATATATCCCTCTAACTCTTTTGAGGCCTAAATAGAGTATATAATATATGGTCTAGTTAAAAAGAAGATGGCGTCCCCTCTTTTGTCGTCTCAAGGATGTGATGAGTCATCGAAAATAAAACCTCCTCGAGATCCAAGAGGAGCAAATAAAAGGCCCATAGAACGATATACCATCACGGCGGTTGATCGAAAGGATGGGCCCCCACCGAACCAAGAAAGGCGGTGAATGCAATTAGGACATTATGCGGGATAGTCGCACGGGAACGGGTCCCCATCACCTGTCCATCCTGGAAGTCGTTGACTGATGAGAGCCGCAACGACTTGGTGACAGAAATTATGTCTTCGTTTGAGATCCCAGAAGACTTTGTGAGCTCAGTGCGACGGTATGCACTGCTAGTGGCGACAAAGGCGTGGAAGAACTTCAAGAGCACGCTTGTCAAGGAATATGTCAATAAGGACAGGACTCTCTTCTCTAAGTACGGGTTCATTGCTGAGGACGTATGGCAAAGGTTTGTTGAGGCGAAGACGACGGACGAATACGTGAGTCAAAGTGAAGCCCACAAGGCCCTGCAGGCAAGGAGCACCCACCCCCACAGACTTGGCACCGCTGGGTACATGGGGAAGAGGGACCAATGGGGGAGGGAGGACAAGGAGGCCTGTGTGCCATTTGCATCTCTCGTTGACCAACGCGCCAGAGACTGGCTGAGAGCAAGGTCAAGTTCCACGTCTTCCGGCACCGTCTCCTTTACAAACCCCGCGGATGAGGAAGTCTGCCAACGCCTGGTAAGATATCCGACTTCCAATTTTGTACATAATTAATCCGTAATTTTGTAAGTGAAATAACTTGTCGGGATCTTGCAAGTAGCGTTGAGTACACAATCTTCCGAGGGCACTTTTTTGCCAGACAGGGAGAAAGATGCTCTCCACAGCCTTGGGAAACAAGGAACACCCTAGTCGTACGCGAGGTTTGGGGGTTTTTGTTCCCTGGAAGTCGAGATTCCCAGACGACTCAAGCAAATACCGGAGTAGGAAGAGAACCAAAGCAAAGCGAGAGGAACGACTGGTAAAAAGATTGAGGAAAGACTAAGAGAAGAATTCAACAATAAGATAAGAAGCCTCGAGGAAAGGCTCAATAATCAGGACTACTGACAGCCTGCGCAAGTCCCAGATGTATGTGCACAAACAAGCCCCACTACCAAAAAGAGCAGCTGTGCGTTCGCCACTCCCATAGATGAACATGGCAACTTTCCTGTCTATGACATCAAGGTACTTATATATATGTCTTGAATGCTCTATACAAATAGCTATTGGATGCAGTATCTAATTGTGTACCGTTATGTAGGTGGGCACGCGGTGCACTCTCCAAGTGAGACTTGTCCATGGTGCCATTCTTATTCCGGCTGCTTCGGGCGTCGCGTTTCCGTTTATTGAAGGGGCGCTGGTGCACAGTACCTTGGTGGCACCGGGATTCACGAAGGTTAATGTGGATGGTGTAAGTGATAGTTTCAAGACCGTCCTGCTACCGATGCCCCCAAACGACGAGATCGTGACACTGGGGGACGCTATTCGCACTTTCATCCAGTGGCCCAGCATCGACATCTCCCTGGATGCCCGTCCTCCATCACCGAAGCTTCCCCAACGGCCTGAGTCATCTGCTGCACCTCAGTAGGCCACCAAATCGGCTCCCGTGCCCCCTGCATCAAAGGACTTTTATTGGGATGGTGCCTACTCATCTCCCGTGAAGACTCCCTATGGCAGAAAGCAAGTCAAGGGCAAAGCGAAGCAGATCACGAAGAAATTGGACTATCCGATTGCCCCGCTGGCCAGAGTATACCAGCTAGGAGAGCATTTTGTAACAGGAGAGCGCATGAAGAACCTTTCTATAGCTTGCGTTAGATTGCAGAATTGGTGCATGGAACAAGCTAAAAAGCCAGTGCAAAACCACATAACGAGTATCTCGGTCAGCTTCAAGCCTTAGCATCTATTCAACGAGTCATCGAGGGGATCCTTCACAGCCGACTTCAAGGACCTGTTTGACGTCTTCAACCTCGACGCCCTCGACACCATGCTCTTGAGATGCTGGACATTGTAAGTGTGTGCAATCACAGTCTACATTCGTGTAATACCGATAAATGTCATATATATATATGACTCAATGCTTTTGTATATTTAGATACATGATCCGTGAAGCGAGACAGAACAAACAACTAGTGGGTTTCCTAGACCCACACATAGTCTCCAAGCAAACAATGGACAAAGATTTAGTAATTGTCGATAAATACGTTGGAGAGGCCTTGGCGGCTCAAAAAGATAAAAGAGTTGATACTTTTACCCTACAACCCAGGGTAAGTGCTACTTTGATTTGCACTATGCTCGCAACTATGTTCTGTTAATTGACCATGCCGACATACCTGTGTAGGTTTCACTGGGTTCTTATTGTAATTCATCCATCGACGAATCGGGTTATTTACCTTGATTCCTTACAGAGTGGCAGCCACGACTTAAGACCTATCGTAAAATTACTCACTAGGTAATTAATCATGTTTCCTCCAAAGATAACATGGTCATGTAGGTTGTTCAACGTGTATGTTTCTCCTGGAATAGCTGAGGCTAACCTTTTGCAATCATGTAGGGCGTTCAAAGTGTACAAAGCTTATGGAGGGCCTTCTGGCAAGGACAGAGTGAAGCTGAATCACGATTTTAAGTTTTCGGTATCCGCTATACACAATAATCCTATAAACTATCTAATAATGATTCTAGAACTAACCAAATCTATATTTGCAGTGCCACCAACAGGGAAAGAGAAATAACTGTTGTGGATTTTACGTTTGCCACAACATGGAACTCCTTGTCACTAAGAAAACGCCCAATCAGGTAACAACTGCGTTGGAAGAGGTCGATCTGGAGCGAATTCGAGGACAGCTTTGTGCCTTCTTGCTCAGTCAAGTCTTAAATGAAAAAGGGGAGTTCCACGCTGCCTTATAACTTCAGGAGTTGTATTTTTTCTGAATTACCATTTGGGTTAATTGTCAAACTTGTGCTGTGGATTTGTGAATTGTAGTTGTGCATTCAATTAATTGGTTAACGGTGTTGAGTTCCATTTGGTTAATATATCTGAGTTCATTTCTGAAAGAGATGTGCCGTGCAATATTAATCTATACGTAATCTGCTTCGCGCTGTGATGTAATCTAAGTTGATTGATGAAATGGATGTAATGCCTGTAATCTGAAATGGTTGTAATGTTTGTAATGTGAGTTTAGTTATTCTATAATCTGCTTTTTCCAAAGGGCATGGCTAGCATTTCCTAAGGCTAGCCAATAAATAGAAAAATGGTTGTCTGTTGGAAGTCTTATCACAGACGGTTTTTAATTAAAAACGTTCTATGATGTAATGATGTAATAGATGGTTTCAAACTAAAATCGTCTGTGATATCATAACATCACAGACGGTTTTTTATTAAAAACCGTCTATGATGTTATGATATCATAGATGGTTTTACTTTGAAACCATTTGTGATATCTTCTATCACATACGGTTTCTAAATTGTCTGTGATATGCCGTAACATCACCGACACATGGTTACAGACGATTCGGGAAACCGTCTGTGATGACAGTTCTGAACCGTCTGTGATAAGCCTTTCTGTAGTAGTGCTTCATGCCAGATCCATCTATATTCAATTTGGAGTTTGTTTGAGTCTCTATTTGTTGTTTATTTGTATTTCTTGCTTTCTTTTCCAATAGATGCTGATCTCTAGGGAGAGAATGAAGGATCTGAAGAGCAAGACTCAGCAATAATAGTATGCAAAAAAGGCAAGTCATAACCTTTGATTATATTGAACCTATGTGTGCAAAAGTATTTTGTTTTATACAAATTGCTTGCTATTTCTATACCAGTGATTATTTCATGTGAGTATCTAATTACCTACTTGTCATTATGCCACCTTGATTATTGAATGCCATATATCCATTGTTACCCTAGGTTGGGTCATTAATAGTTAGACACAATTGTATTACCAACATTAGGTTACCTTACCTATGCTTAGACATGCTTAGTTGTACAATGAGCTCATATCACACGATGAAAATTTGATAATCTTGACTTAATGAGATATGGAATTGTGGCAGGTAGTCACTGTTGTAAAATTTGTTATGTCATGGTAGGGTATGCCATTAGTCTTGGTAAAATAAAATAGTTTTTACTCAAACAAGTGATCATGTAGTAAAGGGGGTGCAGTTAGCACAATTGGGTGGTGGATGTCTCGCTCTAGAATATTTAAGGATTTAATTTTGTGCACAATTGAATTGAGCCTAAACGTACAACCACGTCCGGTATGAGAGAGACCTTTTGTCGGCGTTTCGAGCACGGCAAGTAAATTTGTAAGTCTTAAGGGGCCACGCGTTCCCTGTCCCTGAATGGTTAGACTCGAGAGTCCAAGGTGTATACTGGTTCGGGCCAAATGTCCCTACTCCAGTTCGTGTGGTGGTATTGTATTGCTTTTAGTGCAAATGGCTGCACAGCGTTTACAAGAAAGAACTCGTCCTTCCTCTTTTTCTCTGTCTGTGTTCGTCCCTCTCTCGTCAGGGGCTCCTGCCCCCCCTTTATATAGTAGGAAAGGGCAGGTTACATTTGGAAAAGGGGAGGTGGCCTATGCTAAGAGCTTCGGTCCTTCATTCTCGCGATCGTCATCGCCGCTTTGCCCACGCTGGTCGGTAGTCCGTTAGGCGGTAGTTAGCCGCTTCATCGGGAAATGGAGCACCTGCCTTCTGTGAGCCTGACGAGTGTTGATGTTACAGTGTATAACGTTGGTACCGCCTCGAGGGAGCGTGCCTTCGATTGTACGTGGATCGTTGATGGATCGAAGCTTGACTTCAGCAGCCATTTATGCCATCTTGGGAAAAAGCCACCTGCTCCCGTACAGTCACTTCAATTGTCCCCGTCCGCGGGGCACGCGGCCGTAGACCGGTGGAGGCTTTGACACGTGGCCCTTGGCGGAGGTTACCTTAATTTGGTCGGAGTCGGGGGATCCCGACCCGCCGCGGGAGTCGGGAGCCCTACTTGGTCGGGGACGCTCGTCCTGATCGGTCGAGGAGGGGCGTCCTTTATGGTCCCACGGGTCCTTTGGTCGGTAATGGGCTTGGGGCAGCCTGCTTGTTACCCTGGGCCATTGGGGTACCCCTGGTATGAGTATACATCAGTAGCCCCCGAACCCCCGAGCGAGTTCATCAGATACGGTTGGGGGTTAACTTGGTTGCGAATGGAGACCGGGCCCGACTAGTCGGTCCGACCGACTGGGTCGGCTGGCTTCAGCTAGGTGTGCCCCAACGCATCCGACGGCTGCCCTGGAGCCTGGCCGGGGGTATTCGAACCGCTGGAAGCTTTTAATCGCTTCGTTGTGCAGGCCGCGCACGGCTTGGCGTGCCTTGACCGCACGTCTTCTTGGCCGCTTCGGGTTCTAGTGAAGGGCGCTTCGTTTCCCTGCGCTCGCATTTATTTTGGAGACGTTCGATCTCCTTTTGTTTGGGTATATATATAAGGGTGCCACCGCTTACTAGAACAATTGTCCCTCAAACCAAAGTCCTCTTTCGTAATCCTCGAAATGGCTTCGAGGCATCCACTGATCTTCAGCTTTGGTGATGATGTCGAGGTGGAGGAAGAAGATCCCATGGCCGAGCTCTGGGCTGAGTACGACCAGGCGATGACCGAGCTCAGGGAGGAGGAAGAAACCGAGTTCGAGGTATCGCCACGACGCTACGCCGAGGCCGTTCCAAGGCTCAAGGTGGTAAGGAGAGCCCTCTTAGAGGCGATGGCGCGAGCGCGCCACCGGTGCGGCGGCGGCGGGAACTGATGCGTCGATCGCTGTCGGTGCGGCGGAGGCGGCACCGATGAACTTCGGAATTAGTAGCCGTCAGTGAGTGCACTGACGCCGCATTGACGCTCAAGATATGATACTTGGTGCAGAAATAGCTCCACCATATCTTGTAGCTTTGCGTAGTGTTTGAGCCTGCCAGGCACCTCATGTAACATTGTAAAGTTTGAGCCTGTTGGCCTATAATGAAATCTCCTTTTCCTTTATGAATGTCTTTGTGATGAGTTTGTCTCAGGCGCTCTTTTCGACTAACCCGACCCTCGAGAACGGGCAATCAGTAAGTGATCGCTCTTTCCTGGGTGACGACCAGAACGTCATAGCCAGATCGTGCCTTAGTCGACAGGGATGACCAGATGCCTCTCCGTGAGGTTCGGGTGTCCGAGTGCTCGTTTAACATCGTAGCTAGACCGTGCCTTGGTCGGCAGGGACGACCAGATGCCTCTTCGTGAGGTTCGGGTGTCCGAGTACTCGCTTAACGTCGTAGCTGTGACCGCGCCTTGGTCGGCAGGACGACGGATGCCTCTCCGTGAGGTTCGGTGTCCGAGTGCTCGCTTAACGCCGCAGCTAGACCGCGCCTTGGTCGGGCAGGACGACCGATGCCTCTCCGTGAGGTTCGTATCCGAGTGCTTGTTTAACGCCACGGCTAGACCGTGCCTTGGTGGCAGGACGACCAGTGCCTCTCCGTGAGGTTCGGGTGTCCGAGTGCTCGTTTAACGTCGTAGCTAGACCGTGCCTTGGTCGGCAGGGATGACCAGATGCCTCTGTGAGGTTCGGGTGTCCGAGTGCTCGCTTAACGTCGTAGCTAGACCGTGCCTTGGTCGGCAGGACGACCAGATGCCTCTCCGTGAGGTTCAGGTGTCCGAGTGCTCGTTTAACGTCGTAGCTGGACGGCGCTCGTTTCACGTCATAGCTGGAAGGGGCCTTGGTTGGCCGGGACGACCAGATGCCTCTCGGAGGTTACCGTGTCCGAGTGCTCGCTTAACGCCGAGGCGGACGGGGCATCCTCCCGAGTCCTCGTCCGGCGAGGGTAGCTGCGAGAGGAGTGGCCGCTGTCTATCCCACGCGTATACGCCCCGTCCGCAGGTGTGGGACCTGGAGGGGGTGAGCGACGCGCGTTTACCCGCGTTGGTTTGAACATCGTGCTCGTGGAGCTAATTAACGGGTGGTCCGAGTGGGTCCTGGGAGGTCCCGCCCAAGGGGAACCCTTCCGAGCGGACGGTCCCAGAGTAGGGTGTCCGGCCCGCGTGGGGTGACCCATAAAACCTTTCTTTACTCGATCCCAGATCGAACCGGGTCGTCGTCCACGACCCGAGCACACTGGCCGCCGCCCACGATGGGCTCCTCGAGAGTGTGAAGTGTGGTCTCGACGCGAAGTTTTGGCGATTGGGTCGTCACCACCAACCGAGGCCCTTGGTGGCTCGCCTCGCACTCGCCCCTCGCTCAATTTTCGCTGGGGCGGCCTTATGCCCACTTGGTGGGATCAGCCTTTAGAACCCACAACTTTCGGCTAGGCCCCTGGCGTGAGCCATCGAGCTCTTGCCGTTTTGGGGCCTCAGCGACCCAAGGGGCCTCTCGCATGCGCCCTGACGCAACTGTCCTGGCCAAAAGGTGGAAACCGAGAGGTCTCAGGATGCGCAGCCCGAGGCGGTGTCTTTACGGTTCTTGCGGTCTTGTCAGGATTAAATGCAGAGAGGAATTGAAAACGGGGCGTTACCTAGCACGGCAGACGAGGGCGTGCGCGACACCTCACGCGAGGAGGTGTCTGCTTGATTGGCGCCCGTTCGGTGGCTGGCACGGCAGACGAGGGCGTGCGCGACGCTTCATGCGAGGAGGCGTCTTATTCGGCTGTCGCCCGCTTGGCCAGGCGTCTGTTTGGCTAGGCGTCCGCCCGGCTCCTATAGATAGGGTGCGGGGGCATTTGAGCAAACCCCTTGCCCTTGCCTTCCCCGTCTTCCCGCATTTGCCTGAATCAAGAAAAAAGACCGCAAGAGCAAAAGAGAGAAAAAAGGGAGGGAACCTCCAACTTTCTCCTCTCATCTTCTCACCACTTCTCTTGGAGATGTCGTGGCCAGCGTGCTCCATCCAGCCAACACAAGGCTGGGCTGGTAAAGAAGGGGTTCCTGCCTCCGCAGGATATCTCGGGGTGGAGAGTGCCGACCGAGGCCGCCGCCCCCGCTCCGGGGGACGGCGAGGTCGTGGTGCCCGCCTCTTTCTTCGAGCGTGGATTCGGGCTCCCGCCGCACCCGTTCGTGCGCGGGCTTATGCACCATTACGAGGTGGAGGTGCATCATCTCAACCCCAACGGGGTCCTTCATATCGCCATCTTATTGGAGGGTTACTCTATTCTCTCACAATGGTGAGCCTCTCATTAAAGACGTGAGATACGTGCTAGGGGTAGACCAGCTAGGTCACATCCCAGGTGCAGTAGTGTAAAGGCTTTGTCATGATCTCTCTACCACACACCAAAGAAAGTGTGTTATCACATGGCAATATGAGATGATCATGTCTTGTGGGTAAAGTAGTACAACCTATGCAGAGTGTAAAGCTATTCGAATAGCCATATCCATGGTCATGGATGTGCCCAAGTATGTCACACAAGATATAGAGTTTTTCATAAAAATGATGGATGGTGGAATTGTTGGAGAGTGAATAGGGAGTTCACTATTGATTTTGATATCTAAAGTTAATAATGATGAGTTCAGTGATTTGATGATAGTTTTATATGGTGATGGGTGAAGCCTCGCTAGTCTATTTATATTGTCTACCATTGGTTTACCAATGATTTATTATATCTTCTCAAATGTGCATTGAATCTATTTATTGTATTTATATTCAAGTTGTTTCTTTCTGCAAAAGAACAAACTGACTATTCCTTTTACAAGTCTTGCATGAATATAATTGCATCATTTCCCTACAACTTGCTGAGTACTTTATGTACGCATGGCTATACGTCTTTGTTGATCAGTTGCTGAGGAAGGACTAGCAAATACAGAGTTCTACACCAAGGAAGGGTGCGGCCCAGTGGCTTTTTTGCCCAAAGAAAAAAAAAGAAGGAAGAAAAAGAAAAGAACGAAAAGAAGAGAAAAGAAAAAAATAGCAGAAAATTTTGAAAAAAATTGCCTGAAAATCTAGCAAATTATCTGGCTCTGTTTTTAGTTTTTCTAGCTTTATTCTCTGTTTTTATGAATATTCTTTGTGAATTTTGAATTCATTGCTTTACTTTGTATACTGCAATCCATGGAAATTTATTTTCTGCACTTTATGCTTTTTGCAACCATTTTCTATTAGATTACACGCAGTAATCTAATGTCCGAATTTTGAAATCATGCAGATGTCCAGCATCGTGAACCGTGAGTTTGAAGAACTGGCCTCGCACGGTCTGAACTACCTCACTTTGGCATCGGACGTGAAGATCGTTTTTGGGGGCAAGAAGCTCCGTGCCGCGATTGATCTAGGGTCCTCGCAGGACGCGAAACCTACCGCCGAGCAGAATGATCAAGCCTTGCACTTCCTCAGGCACCACCTCTCAGCCACTCTGAAGAATGAATATATGGCTGAGGCGAGTGCACTTGAGCTTTGGACTGCACTTCAGAAGAGGTTCGAGAAGCTCAAGTACACCATCTTGCCCCAAGCACAGCAAGATTGGGTCCATCTGAGGTTTGCAGACTACAAAACAGTGGCCGAGTACAATTCTGCCTTTCACAGAATTTGTACCAATCTCTCCCTATGTGGCAAGAAGATCACTGATGAGGAGAAGATTGAGAAAACTCTCTCTACCTTCCACCCAAATGCTATCCAGAGTGCATGCAGTTATCGTCAGGACGCATACAAGGAGTATAGCGAACTGATTGATGTAATGCAAGTTGCGGAATCGCAAGACGATGTTCTACGTAAGAACTATGTCTCGCAGCCACCTGGAAAGGGCACTGGCATAGAAGTCAATGCCAATAGCTATAAGGTGAAAAAGCCCACTCATAGAAAGAAGGGCAAGCAGGGTGGAAAAGAGAGATCTCAGGCCAAAGGAAAGTCCAAAGCCCCAGTGAAGAAGGATGATAGGGAAAAGGCGCACGCCAAGCCGTATGGACAACAGAACCAAACGTGCTTCAGGTGCGGCACTTGGGGACACTGGTCGAACATATGTCGGGAATCCAAGGAAGTGATCAACGCATATCAGGCTAAGAGGAAGGCAAAAGAAAATGCCCCAGCAGAGGCGCACTTGTCTCATCCCCACTTGTCTCATCCTCACAGAATAGCCTGGACATCGATGCTGCAGCCAATCTTATGGCAAATGAAGAGAAAACTTCTGTCGATGATATAGAAGCAGAAATTAATGCATACTTTACAGATTCTGTTTAATGCATGAATTTTTTTTAGATTATGGTTGTTAGCATTTTCTTTTGAATAATGGATTGTAAGCTCTAGAAGAGCATACTTCGCTCATGAATAAATATGCAACTTATTCTTTATTCTAGTAATCTTTAATTTGCAAGCAATGTTTGGATTATTTTGCCTCTATCTGATTAGAATTATATTTCTTTTATCTAGAAATCGTGTAACGCCCAAATAGAAGAGATATGCATTATTGATAGTGGCACAACAAATACCATCTTAAGAGAGTCCAAATACTTCCAGTCGATCACGAAGAACGCTGGAAAGATTACTACGATCGCAGGAAGCGATTCATATATAATAGGCTCCGGAAGAGCCACAATTATATTGCCTATGGGTACAACTTTGGTAATTGAAGAAGCCCTTTTGTACCCCGAATCAACGCGCACTCTCTTAAGTTTCAAAGACATCCGTGCCAATGGTTTTCACGTAGAAACCAATGAAGAAAATGGCAAAGAATACTTGTGCATTGTGAAGCACGCGGTATGTGGAAAGATGGTATTAGAAAAATGTCCCTCATATGAATTTGGGTTGTACTACACGAATATTCATGCACCCGAAGTGTATACTTCTTTGAAGACTGTCTTTAGAAGCTCTGAGTTATTTTCTTTATGGCATGGTAGATTAGGTCATCCTGGTCTTAGAATGATGAGAAATATAGTGAACAACTCACAAGGTCATGGCATTAATGTTAAAAATTTCCCGAATCTTGAAGATTTCGTGTGCCCTGCATGTGCCATCGGGAAATTAATAACCAGACCCTCTGTCATGAAAGTGCAAAGTAAAATTCCTACATTCTTGGAACGCATCCAGAGGGATATTTGCGGCCGATTTAGCCCTTGTCAGGGCCGTTTCGATACTTTATGGTGCTCATCGATGCTTCCTCGAAATGGTCGCATGTATGCTTATTGTCAACAAGAAACCATGATTTTGCAAAGCTGATCTCGCAGAACATAAGAATTAAGAATGCTTTCCCTGATCTTCGCGTGAAGTCCATCAGAATGGACAATGCCGGAGAATTTACTTCAAAGGCATTTGATGATTATTGCACTGCAACAGGGATAGCAGTTGAGCACTCTGTACCGCATGTCCATATGCAAAATGGACTAGCTGAAGCACTAATAAAGAGGATTAAATTCATTGCAAGACCGCTTTTGCAGAGTTGTAACTTGCCCAAAGCAGCTCTCATCAATTTTAGACCTTCGGCCTACAACATCCATTCTCCTATGCAGCTTGTGCACGGGATCATCCCAAAAATCTCCCATCTCAGGAAATTTGGGTGTATGGTATATGTTCCTATACCACCCCCTCAGCGAACTGCAATGGGCCCTCTCTGCAAGTCTAGGATATACGTTGGTTATGAGAGTGCATCCATAATCAGGTATTTGGAACCCATGACTGGAGACTTGCATACAGCCCGATTCGTTGATTGCATATTTGACGAGGATCGTTTCCCGTCATTAGGGGGAGGAAATCAACCTTTGGATGAAAAATGCCAGGAAATCATATGGTATTCCACTGGGACCCCCGCGCATGACCCCCGCACTAATGAAGCAAATCAAGAAGTCCAGAAGATAATTGATTTGCAGAATTTAGCAAATGAACTACCTCATCATTTTTGTGATCTGAAGGGCGTGGTTAAGTCGCATGTACCCGCAAGAAATGCACCAGAGGGTGGAAATACCAAAGAAAGCAGAAGGTATCCCTCACCCTGTTCAGAGGCCTCAAAGAAAAAGAACAAGAAAGCTGGCTCCTCAAACCCAAAGTACCCGGAGACGTCTGGAGAAAACTGGGCCAGAGGACTTACCGCAACCAATCACGAAAATACCCCAAGGGAAGAAGGGGAGCCAGTTGAGACCTGGCACTGTAAAGAAGCCGACGAAAAAGGCAATTCCAAACTTGAACCTTCCACTGCAGGAAGTCACCGGAAATAATGTGTGCGCATACATAGGCGATGAAAAGCTAAAGGAACTTGCTCCTGCGATGAGAAATAGCAGCGAAGAGCAAGTAGAAGTGCATGAAGCACCCATGATGAAATGGCCATAAACTTTGTAATAACAGGAGAATCCCTGAATAGAGCAACAGCCAATGTGGATGCATACTTTGCAAAGAAGATTGCCTCGATCATTAATCATGATCCCGAGCCTGCATCTCTCGCAAAGTGCAAGAAAAGGCTAGATTGGGAAGAATGGAAGAAGGCAATCACTGCATAGTTAGTCTCTCTGAACAAGAGAGAGGTGTTTGGGCCCGTATGCCGCACACCTCCCCATATAAACCCCGTAGGTCACAAATGGATCGTTGTTCGGAATAGGAATGAAAACAACGAAGTTGTAAGGTACAAGGCAAGGCTTGTAGCTCAAGGTTTCACTCAATGTCCTGGAGTTGATTATGAAGAAACCTATTCTCCGGTCATGGGAGGAATTACCTTTAGATATTTGATCTCAATGGCAGTCAACTTGAAGTTGAGAATGAAGCTAATGGATGTCGTCACAGCATATTTGTACGGAAACTTGGATTCGAAGATATACATGAAGGTATCGAAAGGTATTCCTATCCCGAACCAATACGGAGCAAATAGAAACATGTACAGTGTGAAATTGGAGAAATCACTGTATGGGCTAAAACAATCAGGAAGAATGTGGTACAATCGCTTGAGCGACTTTCTCTGCAAGAAAGGCTACACGAACAGTGAAGATTGTCCATGCGTATTTATACAGCGATCCCCGAATGGATTCTGTATAATCTCCGTCTATGTAATGACTTGAACATCATTGGGACAGATGAAGAGATTGAAGAAGCATGCTCATACTTGAAGTCTGAGTTTGAAATGTAGGATTTGGGTAAAACCAAGTTTTGTTTAGGTTTGCAGCTTGAGCATGTACAAGGAGGAATCTTGGTACACCAATCATCCTACACACAGAAAGTTTTGGAGAGATTTGGCTTTGAAAAGGCATATCCTGCAAAGACTCTAATGGTCGGAAGGTCACTCCAAGCAGACCTAGACCCATACAGACCTAGAGAAGAGGGGGAGGAAGTCCTAGGAGCTGAATTCATATATCGAGTGCGCTTGGAGCGCCATGTACCTTGCGAATAGCACTGGACAGGACATTGCGTCACTGTGAATTTGCTAGCCTGATGATGCTGCGTAACCCACCAAAAGGCATTGAAAAGGGATCAAGGACATCTTTTGTTACCTCCAAGGAAGCAAAGATCTCGGTTTGTTCTTCAGAAGAAACAATGAACTGAATTTGGTTGGCTACGCCGATGCTGGGTACTTATCAGACCCGCATACTGGCAAGTCCCAAACTGGCTATGTTTTTCTATGTGGAGGAACAGCAGTTTCCTGGAAGTTGTCTAAGCAGACCCTAGTCTCGACGTCGACAAACCACTCGGAAATTATTGCTTTGTATGAAGCATCTCGTGAATGTGCATGGCTCCGAAGAATGATTCACCACATCTAGAAGTCATGTGGCTTGAACATTGAGCAAACTTCCACGATCATCTATGAAGATAATGCAGCTTGTGTTGCTCAAGCACAGATGGGTTATGTGAAGAGCAATCTCACGAAGCATATCAACCCCAAGTTCTTCTATACTCACGAATTGCATAAGATGAACGAGATCAAGATATTGCATATTAAGTCATGTGAAAATCTTGCAGATTTGTTCACTAAATCACTTCCAGTATCTATCTTTGAAAGGTGCGTAAAAGGGATTGGGATGATGAGACTTAGAGAAGTGTAGATTTCAGGGGGAGATATTTCACATACTCCCACATAAATTTTGAACATGAATTTTGAGTACTCAACATGAATCTCGAAGATTAGCAATTGAAGTTTGGGTGAATTGTACTCTTTTCCCTTAGCAAGTTTTTCATGAAGTTTTCTTGCATAAGGTTTTAATGAGGCAATTCGTGCAACATAGTAAGCGTATGCTATATACTCTTTCTCTAAGTATTTTTTCCACTGGGTTTTTCTGGAGTTTTAATGAGGCATATGCATCTCGCGGCAAAAGGCCCAAGGGGGAGTGTTGGAAAACCACGTGGCCCAATGAAAACCCACGATGGTCCCTTAGCCGAAACCCTAAACGACTACTATATAAGGAGGAGGGGGTCCCCCTAATGTACAAGCAACCACAAAGCAATAAAGAATTTTGTCGCCGTTCTCTCTAAACCTGTGTCTCTCTTTCTCTCTCTGCTCTCCACTTCAGATCTGTTCGGAAACCCCGAACTATTCGATAGCGAGATTCCTCAACAAAGCAGACAAGCGCTCACTGCGACTCCTCCTCGTTTCACGTCATAGTTGTCAACTCCGACGCGAAATTAGCAACTAGTTGAACTCATGGCATTACCACGGTCATCTCGCGCCACTTCCCTCCAACTCTTACTCTTCCTTGTCGTCATGGCCGCCGCAACAACACGAATAACCACCGCCGGCACGGCCTCCACAGAGGCAGCCGCGCCGAGTAGTGCCGCCGGGACTCAGTCGGCGACGTCGTCGTCCGTGTTCCTCCGCGCCCGCTGCGCGACAACGCTGTACCAGGCCGTCTGCTACGACTCCCTCCTACCCTACGCCGCCACGTTACAGACCAGCCACGTCAGGCTCGCCCGCGCAGCGGCCGACGTCGCGGCAGGCAACCTCCGCGCCTTCTCCGCCCGCGTCAAGGACCACCTCCACCGCGGCTCAGACGCGGGTGGTGGTCCTCGCACAGCCGCCGCGCTGCACGACTGCGCGAGCACGATCTCGGCCGCGGCCAACCTGGCCAGGCAGTCGTCGGCCGAGCTCACACGTCTGGACGCAGACGAATCGACGTCGGACACGGCGGGCGCGAGCAGGCAGGCGCGGTGGAAGGTCTCAAACGCGCAGACGTGGCTTAGCGCGGCGATGACGGACGAGGGGACGTGCGCTGACGGGTTCGCGGACGCCGGCGCACCCGCGATGGAGTCACCGGCAGGGAAGGAGGTCGCCGCCGGCGTGGAGAGAGTGAAGCAGTACACCAGCAACGCCCTCGCGCTCGTCAATGGCATCCCGTTGTGAACACGACCAATTACTTCTCTGTACCAGAGAACTAGCTAGTACGTGTGAATTAGTGACTTGCGATCAGTGCTTTTCCAGTTTTATTGTGTGAAATGAGAAGAAAGCGGTACAAAAATTTCGCATCCTTGGGTTTTGTTTCGATCGCGGGCGAAAATCCAGGATATAGAGATTGGCAGCGCTCGTTGCGCCATATCCGCCAGAGTCTCCGGAGGTCAAGCCACCGTCAAAGCTGTGTACTGTGTGCCGGGTTTGGTTTCTATTTCGTATTCAGTGTGCTCTAAGCCCCGTTTGTTTGCGGCTTTCTCCAACTTAAAAGTCAAAAAAACCGAAGTCTAAACAAAAGAGTGGCGTTTTAACTGGCTTTTTCAAAAGGCATAAGCCTATAGAGAGAGAGAGGTACTTCCATGCTTCTCCTTTTTACAGTTGCACAAATATTAAAGCATAAATAAAAGGTAAATAGTTATTACTTACCCCTTCGCTTGCTTCAAGATTTGTGCAACTTGTATTAGGAGGGAAAGCATTGAAGCATTGCTCAGATATATAAGCCAAAAAACCATCGTAGATATGTTTTTTTTCTTATTAAGAATTAGTTTTAAACTAACGACATTGAAGTTAGAGTAAAATTATCCAACTCAAGAGAGGCCTTTTTAGATCTCTGTGGCCTAAGTATGGCAGAAAGAAGATAGAGCTGAAGCTGTTGCTAGGCCAAATAAGCCATGAGATGTGTCAATATGTGTCTATCTGAACTGAAGCACACAAGGTATCTACAGAGAACAGAGGCGAACGCACACAGAGAACATACCAACATCTCAGCACCAAAAATTGAGTTAGCTCACAGCAGTGGTGAATCCTGATCTATGACTACACTTCCAAATGGCCTTCCAAAAGAGGAACACACAAACATGAACTTAAGAATCACAATCAATATTCTATTGGCATTTGATCCGCCCAATCCTGCAAATATTATACTAGCAGATCATGTTCCGTCTTCTGGCAACTAGCAGTTTATTAAGACTCGAGATACTTGCATGTTGGAATATTGACCTGGCTATCGTTAGCATGGTTCTGGTTGTTTATACCAGGACAGCTAAATGTACAAATGTTAGTACTATTTGTGTATTTGAAAACCTTACGAGAGTATGGCGTGCATAATATCTTAAATGCTAATGATTAAGCTCGCGTATGGTGATTAAATTATAAAATGTTCCAACAAACTTCTTTGTCAACAAAAGTTTGTTTGTCGAGTATATATTGTTCTTGAGCCAGTGGAATAATATAGAGCAGTCAAGAGGACGATATGCTCAAACTCAGTAGCAGAGTAGTAGTCCTTTATGATATACTCAACCAAACTGCCTTCAATTTTCCTTCTTTTGGTAAACTTCGCATAATACCGGTCACTGTATTGTCTAGAGAGTTTATAATGTCGTACCGCTGTTCATAATATTTTGCAAATGTGGCGCAGAGCACACATGCTCATCTTTCTGGTACACTCTTGTTAGCTCAACCTAAGCAATCAAACAATATACAATCGGCAAAATTGTCTATATGATATCTTAAAATGCCAAATTTGTCCTGAGCCACTCCAGAATCATGGTTTGGCTAGAAGATACTCTAAAATTATAACACTTACCACAACACATGGCTGCCATTAAAATGTTATTATCTTGGCAATCAGGACAAGGAGGTGCCCAGAATGCCTAATTTGCTTGGCACAAACTTGTTAAAAAAAAGGCCTCTCTTCCTCCTCCTTTCTTCTAATAAAGTCCCAAAATTTTCATTTGTTGCAGAAATTAATTTAGAATATCATTTCTGAAATTCTAATAATTTTCCAGAATTATTATTGTGATTAATTAGAGGTTAATCAAGAGCAAAAAAACCCGAGATTTTAAGCAAAAAAATTTGGATAGTTTTTAAATCAAAAAAATTTGGGATAACCGAGATTTTCGGTTTTCACCGAGATGTTGGCCAGTAACAAAAATATAATTCAAAATTTGTTTGAAATCTGGTCTGAGAATTTCCGAGATCGTGACCTCCGGTATTTTTTCATGCCAGTAACAAAAACCTGTATAGGGCAGGGATCCAATGCGGCAATTCCTTGTACCTTTTTGTTGTGCTTAAAAAATATGCGCTCAACTTTGCCGAAGCTTTTCCTCTTTGTTAAGATTGTTTTCTTATCGCTATTTTACTTCCCTCTATGAAATTTATCTAATCTGTTCTGATACCGTGCACACTTGAGGCTACTACACGTAACAAAGGGCATCGGAGTGCAACAACTCTTCATATTACATATTTTTTTAGAATGAGTAGGAGAGCTTATATGCATCGTTTCATTAAGGAGAAGAAAGCAAAGAGTTTTACGATCGTGCTCTAAGAGCAGGGGCAGCGACAAGAACAAGAATAACAACTCAAAACAAAAACAAAAAGAAATTACACATGGGCATACGCCACTAGGATGAAAACGGAGAAAACGGTCGATAAATGGCCGTTTCGTTTCTATTTTCACATTTTTTACCTGTATTGGAAACAAAATCAAAAACCCGGAAACGAAACGAATAGTGACAAAAACGGATGCGGAATGGAATGGAGCGGATACAGAAACAAAAATGAAAAATTCCACAAGAACATAGTACATGATCACAATATACGTGACCGCAAAAATAATGTAACTCATTCCACCTCCAAGGCGAACACAAGAACAATGTTATATTCACCGGTATTACTAGAAGTTTTTTCTCAAGTTTATCAGCTGAAGGCTCGCTATTTATCCCCCAGATCAGACCATCATGTCCTCCTCCACATCATTATCATCGACATCCTCTTCTCCAACTATAAAGGTGTAACACCCTAAAATTTGCATATTATTATTCAATGTTCATTTATGATTTTCTAAGAGTTATCTTGGATTTTTTTGAGTTTATAAATGCCGTTTTGCTATTTTTATATTTATAAAATTAATGTTATTCATGAAAAATAAAAACCCAAATTATGCTAGAAATAATTTTCCTAGGTTCAACATGTTCCAAAGTATTTTTGGAAAAATTTTCGGAATTTTTTAACTCTATTTGATATTTTCTATAAAGCTATTTTTATTTCTAAAATTATTTTATTTCGAAAATAAATGTAAATTCTCTATTCTCCTTTTTGGGCCAAGTTTCCGACAATCTTTCCGATTTCATTTATACGAAATTTCTGTTTCCGTTTCTATCGGAAATAGCTCTCCCGTTTCCGTTTCTGACAAAAAAAATTCGTTTTCGTTTCTGTACTGACATTTTTCTTTTCCGTTATTGAAAAAAGGCTTCCATTTCTATTTTTCTCCGGAACGGTCAGAAATTCTATTTCCGTTTTCACCCCTATACGCCACAGAGAAATGCATCCTAGCTGCAGCCTGAACAAGCTGAAACCTGGTAAATTATCACTCAATGGGAGTACCGCCCGCCAGCCTCCATAGGTGCACCTCATCCTTTGTTACACTATAATATCCCTTCTCATCAGCAGCAGTCCCCCAGATTGACTCAGAGTTTTGTGAGATAAGGCATGAACGTACATAGTCTCAAGAATGAAGAAAATGAATCTCGTAGAGAGAACCTTGAGACGTCGGTGAAAAATGCTCTTATGAAAACTAGGGTTCAAATATTTTCTTTTTGACTCTAAGTTAGCCTGGAGGGGGGTGAATAGGCAACTTTAAAACTTTTTAATTATTATAAACAAAAACTTTTCTCAATAAGAATAGAAACGGAAGCAATTAGTATAAAAGTCCAGCACAACACTTGTTCAAGAAAACTTTGTAAGGAAGGGAATTTCGAATGAGAAATAATAAGAGAATAATAAGCAATGATAAACAAAAGCAGGAGAACTCAATGATTTTCCACCGAGGTTCAGAGATCACTCCTACGTCCCCGTTAGAACACTTCCTCAGAAGTATTACTCCACCAAACAGTAAATCTCAATAGCTTTTGGTTTTTCACTATCCTGACTCTTTCACTACTCCAGTGAGGTGAGTCTCAACCTTTCACAGTAATGGTGGCCTTCCACAATCTCTGTTGGATAGGTCGCACCACCAACTTCTCCAACCGTCTAGGAACAGCTAGTTCCAAGAGTAATAGACTATCAACAAGCCCTGTCTCTTGGTTCAGTAGCTAGATGCAAACTAAACTTAGCTTGGAGCAAGTACTCTAAATGTTCAGAATGAATATTTGTGATTTTCTGAGTTGAAGCTCAAAAACTCTTTGATGGAATAAAACTCAGGAATTCTAAAGATCAAAGAGTTGTATATGATTTGAACGATGTCAAAGATGTTCAGGATTTCAAGGATGTGTAAGTGCAAAGCTCTATATGTCTTGTTTGTGAACCCAGGCATTCTATATATAGATCCTAAAAGAAATAACCGTTATACCTGCCATTTGCCCGTTGGGGGTCGATAGGATAGATGGGGTAGGTCAACTGCTACCCTTTTTATAGGAATTTTTAGGGTATATGTGTCATAAGTCAAAGTATACACATACGCCGGACTGAAATTTTTGGTCCGAGGTACATAGGATTGGAGAAGCATATTTGTACTCAGAGTGACCTATTTGAGCCAGACCAAAAATATTGGTCCGTCGTACACGTACATTGTTTGATTTTGATATCAGAAATACAATGCGTGCGCCGGACCAAAAAGTTGGTCCGGTGTACATAGGATTTGATTATTTTAAGTAACAGCAAATAATGTTTGCGCCGGACTGAAAAAGTTGGTCCGTTGTACATTGAAAAATGGCTGGTTTTATCAGAGCGAAACAGGTTTGTGCCGGACAGAAAAAGTTGGTCCGGCGTACATGGAAAACGCTCGGTGAAGAGAATTGTTCAGCGCCGGACCGAAAAAATCGGTATGGCGTACATGGTGTACGCTCGGTGAAGAGAATTGAACTTAGGATCTTTGAGCGCCTAAGAAGAATGAAGTTTGGTCCAGAAAAATTGCTTTGGCTAAGAAGATAAAGCTCTGGAATTTTGAGCATGAGAAATATGAAAAGTCCTATGCTCCAAGTAATCTTAGCAATTTTGCATATGAACCAAGATTATTACTTATGTATAGTCCCTCTTAATAGTACGGTGATTCTAGCTATATGACTTAAATCAACTCACAAGCCAAAACTAAAAAAACACCTTAGCCTTGATCATCAAATCTATTTGTTGTCAGTTATCACTAAGTATCCTTTTTTAGTCATCAACACCAAAACCTATGTAATAAGGATAATTTACACAAATAGTGAGCTTAGATGCTCTCAATCTCCCCCTTTTTGGTGATTGATGACAATATCCTTGATATTCTTCTCAGAGCTATGACAGAATTACCTTTTCTGCAAATAAAAGTTAGTCTGATAGAACAAATAGTAATATTTAAATGACTTAAGTATTTTATACTCCCCCTGAATGGATGCATAACAAGAAATTCAATTGAACACATGAAGCAATATCAGAATCATTCAGGATAAGTTTTTCAAATAGATTAAGAGAAGCAACTTCATAAAGCAATTTCATAAAAGACTTGAGTTTTCTTATAACAAACTCTCTATAAAATAAGCTTAGATTACTAGGATATGAGACTCTACAGAGAGAATAATTCTCATCTAAACCCTTTTTAACTATGTTATTCTTCTCCCCCTTAAACTAATTTACTCTTAATGTTCTTCTATTTTTCTCCCCCTTTGGCATCAATAGCCAAAAAGGTTACTTCTTGCGCTTTGAAAACGTCCTTTTCAGCATACTTACCATCGTGGAACTTGTGCTTCTTCTTGGAGGAGAAGGAGATGATTGCTCTTGGTCTTTGTCAGAGTGTGGAGTAGCCATTGCTTGATCATGCCAACTAGGATAATCAGGATCACCAAGCTAAGGATTGAAAGAGAATTCACTGAAATCATGTTGGACATCTCTGATCAGCTCTTGAGTTTCTTCAGACTTGTCCAACAAGATCTGTGCAAGTTGTTCCTGATTAGACATCAGGTTATTTCTAGCATCTTCAGAGTAATCTCGAAGATAATCAAGCATATCCCCTTGCCAATCCAAATAGCTGCCAGACTTTTCAAAGTTCTTGTACACATTTTGAGCAAACTTGTCAATTTTGGTATCTTGAGCATTTTGCTTTTTGTTTAGATCATACATTCTGTCCTTGATCACCAGTTCCATAGTCTTGATCTCACCTAACCACTTCCTCATATCCCATTGATTTCCTCTGATCATGTCAAACCTTTTATAAGTCTTATCTCTGAGATTTGGTTGGTCTTGATGGATCTTTTGCAATAATTCTTGCTGTTGTTGGATGGCTGTCATCTGCTCATTATGTCTCTGGGCTGCCAACCTTTTTCTTCTTCAAAGCTTTCTTGTGCATGTCTGAGGTCAGTGTTATATTGTTGCTCAAAAGAAGTGAACCAACCAAGCTAAGAATCCCACCAAATGGTTGTTGACCAAAATCATGGGTGGACTCAGGTTCAGCAAATTGAGAATAGTGAGAGTCCTCATCTGAGTGCTGAGAAAATGTTGGCATATGACCCTGAGGTGGCCTAGAACCACCTGCTTCATGTTCATGGGCTGCTAATGGAAATCTTTGAGCCTCCATGAACCTAGCTGCAGCTACTAGTTCTTGTAATTTGTGCACTTCCTCATCTTCATGATGAGACTCTGTGCTAACATGGACTTCAGTGTGCTCAGATTGTCCAAACCTTTGCTGACTATGATGTTCAGAGCTGTAGCCCATAACTTCTGTAGGAGTATGTGGAAAATCTGGAGCTGGAAAAAGGTATTCCTGAGTATGATAGCTATGACTTGGAGCTCTACCATCATCATCTGAATTTGCATGTACTTCAGTGCCTTCTTAAGCACTTGGCTCATGAATTACTGGTAGTGGAGTAGAAAGTCTAGCTGGCCTTTCATCTTGAGTAACTGGCTTGGGCATTTTGTATTGCTTTGGTCTAGAGTTGAAATCCCTGTCCATCTCAAGCTGTGAGATGATACCTTGAGACAATAACATCTAAGTGATTTGCATGGCAAAAGGTAGAGGAATGCCCATTTTTATGTAAATAGCTTCTTCCATCTCTCTAAAAATATAGTCTGTCAGATCAATGGGTTGTCTTGACAGAATTAGATGCAGCAGCCAAGCAAGACATGGAGTTACTCCCTCCTTGTAGCCAGATTTAGGGTAAATTGTGTGTCTGAGAATCAGGAGCAGAGCCTTGGCCTTGGCAGTTAGACAATGAACCCTATTAGCATTAAATCCAGCCTCATGGATATTTCTGTAGATGTGAGCAGATACTTGTAAGTCAGGCATGTCACTAATCTGCCTCCATCTATTTCCAGGAAACATCCTATCATGAATCCTAGTTATGTTTAGTAAAGAACTTGAGGCTCCAATAGCTGCTTCAAACTGAGGTGATCTCACTTTTCTCTTATTTCCATCAATAGTAAACAGAATATAGTGTTTATTCTTGTTCACTAACAAAGATGCATAGAATTCCATAATTCTGTTTTCATTCCAAGCTGGCCCAGCAGAAGACATAAGTGTTGCAAGGCCAGGAGTTGACCTTACACAATCTAGAATTCTATTTGATTCTAGGACAGAGTTAATCTGGTTCCAGTTAACATATTGATGCTTGCATAGGGCTGACAGGAGTTTACCATTCTTATTTTTCCTGTTTTTGTAGCCCATATATATATTTCTCTGGAATGTGATGATGAATTACTCATTAAAGGAAGGTCTATCAAAAGGAAACCAAACCCTTTCTGGCACCAATCAAGCAGCTCTTAGTTTCTTTCCACCTAAAGCAGCTAGCTCATGCCCACAAATCATGTCAATTTCACCACTAAGCTCTATTTCTTCATCAGAAGATATGTTTGCACTAGGCTGATAATCACTGTCATCTAAAGAAGAGGTTGAATCAGGTTGCACTGGTTGTTTTCCCCTCTTTGATGGTTTAGTTGTTACTTTCTTTACTACTCCTCCAGATTGCTGGGTTTGACTGGATCTGTCAGTTTTGGCTTTCTTTTTCCCTTTGACCTTATCAGCAATTTTTCCAAAAAGACCTCTTTTGTCTGGATTCTCAGAACTCATTTTGACTTTGACTTCTTTTTCAAGCAGAAAAAAAATTGGCTGACTTGGATAACAGACAAACAGGCTGTTTATTGACAATGCAAAACGCAAGAACTGAAGAACACCCTAAAGAACATAAAGAAGACCTTAAGAAAAGATTTCTAAATTAGGGTTTCAATCTAATAAAAGATAAGATATAAAGATTGAAGAACTTACTGAACCCTAGACGCAATGCCTTGCTGTGAGCACACAGAGATACCGTCGTCAATCACCCGGTCAGGATGAGCTTCGGTGAGTAGAGGGTTTTGTGCTCAAGAACAAGCTTGCGAGAAGATTTGTGGATCAAAAAGGATTAAGAGGTTTCTAAAAAAGATGAAGCTATAAGTAGCGCATAATACGAGGAGTAAAATAAGGGAGTTATTGCAGTCGTTTTGAGTACGAACAACATATGGGGAAAGAGATGCTTGCAACTTCCCGGATTTGAAGGAAGTTTCTTTATGGTGTGGGTCGGAAAACAGAGAATCCAAGAAACAAGTTTACCAAATTCGGATAGGTTTAGCAGAGATAAGTCCTAAGAATAGGTAAGATTTTGACGGAAATAGCACGGATAAGATCTTTTAGAGTTTTGAGATGAACACGGTTTGAAAGAGATAAGTGCTTAGATGACAGAGTTATTGTCGTACAGGCCTGGGACAGCTTTTTCAGATAAATTTGAAAACCCTTTATCTACGCCGGACCGATTCCTGATGGTTTTCCATCTGCGCCGGACCGTGTCCGTATAAGACACCCTTGGTCCGCCGTAGTTGGAAAGCTCTCGATTAGGTTCGGCAGTCCGAGGTACTTGAAAATTCAGATATAACTAATTTCTTAAAGATTTTCTGAGATCTCTCTTTTAGGAAAAACACACACATTTTAGACGGATCTTAGAATAATCTTAATATTTATATCAATCAGCCAATAAATTCAGGAGATGTTGGATTCCAAATGGAAATGTATGAGCCCTAATTTTCATAAGAACATGAGTATGATTAACTCAAGCTCAAGAGAAGAGAACTCATGTGCTGAGTAATTTAGGTTTTCAAGAGTTCTTATTTATATAAGTATTTCCTTTTGAAATTTTCTTATCCCAATTATAGTGTTTTAGGAAAGTATAGTATTGTACTAGGGAAAGAGAAGGCTTTTAGCAGTAATTTTATTAGTTTTTCAAGTAAGCCTTTTATTTTAGAATGTAGCTTTAATATTGATGAGGATATCACTACTATGGATACGTCCACACCTAGTTGGACGGACTTCAACACATCATCTATGGGCCAAGATGATAGAGCTATTAAATACATCACGTTTTGGAATCCAATTCGGCCTCTAGATACCAGTTTGAAGTAAAATAAGCATAACTTTTGTATACGGAGTCCAATTGGAGAGTTGTTGTACTTGATTGAAAGCTTACAACAAGACCTTTCAAATGGATCTAGTCCCAGCCCTAGATTCATCACAGATCAGCCAGAATCATCAAAACAATAAGCTATATCACTATTTTGGGCTGTTTTGGGCCTTGTAAGCGTGAGGGGGCCCAAGCCCAAGTTGTGTGCGCCCCCTGGCTGCACACAACCCTAGGATGACCCTCTCATGTCCCTCCCTCTCATATACTCAGTAGCGCCGCCATAGAAACTTGGGTTTTGTTTAGTTGTAGTTTTCCTTGGTGAAACTATTTGGTATTCTCTTGTTCGGCGAGATCAACAGCAATACCATGCTTCGGAACCCCACATCAATATTTCAATTATATTTGCAATTTTAGATTGCTTTTACTTTGTTCTTGCTTGTTCTTCGATTGCTTGCAGGAATTGATCTTCGTGATCAGGTCAACTAGGTTTTGGCACAGTTGATAACAACTCAGAGTTTGGTTCAGCGATTGCTTGGTGTCGATCGTGTTTCGGTCGTAACCTAGATCGTGAGGGTCATCTCCACTAATCGATAGCTATCCATCTCACCGAAAGATCGGGCCTCCTTCAAGCCTCATCAAATATTATTCAGCACCAGTAATTTCTTTTGATTATATAAGGGTAGCAAGATGTGCATGGTAGGCAAACTTGACTCCCCCTTGGTGTGATATTTTAAAAGAATCAGACAATGTTTGAAGAAGCAAGAATATTTAGTTCATTTCTTAATTTTGAAAATCTGGCCTCATCAAGTGGTTTAGTGAAAATATCAGCTAATTGATCCTCAGTTCTTACATGACTAAGCATAATGTCACTTTTAGCAATATGATCACGTATAAAGTGATGTCTTATTTCAATATGCTTAGTTCTGGAGTGCTGGACCGGATTGTTGGCTATTTTCACTGCACTTTCATTATCACATAACAGAGGCACATTTTCAAACTTAATACCATAGTCCAAAAAGGTTTGTTTGATAAAAAGAATTTGAGCACAACAACTGCCTGCAACAACATATTCAGCTTCAGCAGTTGAAAGTGCTACTGAATTTTGTTTCTTTGAACACCAAGACACTAAAGATCTTCCAAGTAAATGACAACCCCCAGAGGTGCTTTTTCGATGAACTTTACAACCGGCATAATCAGAATCTGAGTAGCCAAGAAGTTCAAAAGAAGCACCTTTTGGGTACCATAAGCCAAAACAAGGAGTATGCTTTAAGTATCTGAAAATCCTTTTTACTGCACTAAGATGTACTTCTTTAGGTGTATCTTAAAATCTAGCACACATGCATACACTAAACATGATATCTGGCCTAGATGCTATCAAATAAAGTAAAGAACCTATCATGGATCTATATAACTTTTGATCAATAGACTTACCTCCCACATCTTGATCAAGATGTGTATTGGTTGCCATAGGAGTTTTAAGAAGCTTGCATTCTTCCATATTAAATCGCTTGAGAAGGTCTTTAGTATACTTTTCTTGTGAGATGAAAGTCCCTTCCTTCAATTGCTTGACTTGAAATCCCAAAAAGAATGTAAGTTCTCCCATCATTGACATTTCAAATTCTTTAGCCATTTGATTACTGAATTCTTTGCATAGAGACAGATTAGTACTTCCAAAGATGATATCATCAACATATATTTGGCAAATTATTAATGTATCATTGAAGTCTTTTAGAAATAAGGTTGGATCAACCTTCCCAACATATATTTTACTACACATGCTAGGTGAGCTGGGAATAATCATTTCATCAGATAGCAAATCACAGTTAACTGAAATATTGCAAGATGAAACAATTTTTGATTTGCTAGTTTGCATTTCATTGTCAATTTCTAGCTCATAGTATTTATTAAGCAATTCATCATGATCTTTAACTAGTTGTATATGTGTATTTTTCAAAGAATCATGAGAATTAATAAGAAGAATATGATTGGAACTTAGTATAGAATGAGCATGTGAAAGTTTTTCATGTTTATCTATAAGCTCATTTCGACTAATTTGTAGCACATCATATTTTTCATGCATAATTTTGATGTCAGATTCAAGAGTATCAACTTTATTTATCAAGTTAATATTATTTTTCTTAAGAGCTTTGTCTTTAGCAGATTTAACATATAAAGCATTATTAAGTTCTTTAATAATCTCTACAAGCTCTTCATACGAAGGTGAATCATTTACCTTATCTTCATCATTTTTGGCCATTAGGCACAGAGGTAAGGAAGCTGAAGGTGAAGGTGGTGTAGATTCATCCAGAGCAAACCCTGCTAGTCCCTTGGGCCTTGGCTCTTCTTCATCTAAGGAGGAGGAGGATTCTTCACTTGAATTTTCTTCATCAGTGATCCATTCACCAACGTGTGCCTCCTTCTTCTCTTTCCTCCAATGTTTCTTGGAATAGCTCTTCTTGTAATAACTTCTTTTATAGCTTCCCTGAGTTTTTTCTTCATCATTGTCATCTTTGTTTTTGCTCTTGCCCTTTTGTTGCTTTTGTTAGGGCAACAGGCAGCTACGTGTCCTTTCTCATTGCACTCAAAGCAGACAATGTTAGAGAAATGGTTTCTTTTTGAAAAGTGGTTAGAAGATTTACCTTTGGCATTTACCCTTCTCATGATTTTGTTTGCTGATCTCATGAGTAATGCCAATTTTCTTACATCTTCATCCTCTTCATAGCATGTATCTTTTTCTTCTTCATTATCATCAGAAGAATCTTGAACTTTTTCTTTGGCCTTGAGTGCAATAGATTTGTTCTTGCTTTCAACTTCATCACCCAAGGTAAGTTCATGAGCTGATATCTTGCCCAATAGTTCAGTGGGTGTGAGCTTCTTCAGATCACCATTATTGGATAGATAAGTGATTAGGCTGTGATAGGCTCTAGGTAGAACCCTGATCATTTTCCTGCATACTTCAACATCATCAATTTTAGTTCCTAGACCCTTAAACTCATTTATAATGGCGTTTAATCTAGAGAACATATCATTAACATTTTCATGAGGGAGCATTTTGAATTGGTCAAATTTTTCTCTGACAACAAAATATCTTTCCTCTTTTACATCAGAGGTACCCTCATGAATTTCTTGAAGAGTCGTCCATATATCATAGGCAGTTGACAAATTACTGACTCTATCAAAAACTTCGACACTGAGGCAAGAAAAGATAGAATTTCTAGCCTGAGCATCATATTGCAAATTCCTTATCTCTCCAGGTGTAGGTTCTGAGGATGAGGATTGCCCTTATGGTATGACCCAAGGAGGCAAAGGTCTTTCGGTAACCCTCCACACATCATAACTTACGGCCTCAAGATAACACCTCATTCTATTTTTCCAATAAGCATAATTTGTGCAATCAAAAACAGGAACCCTTCCTACACTTGATCCTATTCCCTCGGCCATTTTACCCAAGCTGTTAAGCTTTAAAGAGGTAACCTTGCTCTGATACCACTTGTAAGGACCAAGTTGTCCTAGACGGGGGTGAATAGGCAACTTTACAACTTTTTAATTATTATAAACAAAAAGTTTTCTCAATAATAATAGAAACGGAAGCAATTAGTATAAAAGTCCAGCACAACACTTGTTCAAGAAAACTTTGTAAGGAAGGGAATTTCGAATGAGAAATAATAAGAGAATAATAAGCAATGATAAACAAAAGCAGGAGAACTCAATGATTTTCCACCGAGGTTCAGAGATCACTCCTACGTCCCCGTTAGAACACTTCCTCAGAAGTATTACTCCACCAAACAGTAAATCTCAATAGCTTTTGGTTTTTCACTATCCTGACTCTTTCACTACTCAAGTGAGGTGAGTCTCAACCTTTCACAGTAATGGTGGCCTTTCACAATCTCTGTTGGATAGGTCGCACCACCAACTTCTCCAACCGTCTAGGAACAGCTAGTTCCAAGAGTAATAGACTATCCACAAGCCCTGTCTCTTGGTTCAGTAGCTAGATGCAAACTAAACTTAGCTTGGAGCAAGTACTCTAAATGTTCAGAATGAATGTTTGTGATTTTCTGAGTTGAAGCTAAAACTCTTTGATGGAATAAAGCTCAGGAATTCTAAAGATCAAAGAGTTGTATATGATTTGAACGATGTCAAAGATGTTCAGGGTTTCAAGGATGTGTAAGTGCAAAGCTCTATATGTCTTGTTTGTGAACCCAGTCATTCTATATATAGATCCTGAACAGAAATAACCGTTATACCTGCCATTTACCTGTTGAGGGTTGGTAGGATAGATGGGGTAGGTCAACTCCTACCCTTTTTATAGGAATTTTTAGGGTATATGTGTCATAAGTCAAAGTATACACACACGCCGAACTGAAATTTTTGGTCTGGGGTACATAGGATTGGAGAAGCATATTTGTACTCAGAGTGACCTATTTGCGCCGAACAGAAAATATTGGTCCGTCGTACACGTACATTGTTTGATTTTGATATCACAAAGACAATGCGTGCGCCAGACCGAAAAAGTTGGTCCGGTGTACATAGGATTTGATTCTTTTAAGTACCAGCAAATAACGTTTGCCGGACCGAAAAAGTTGGTCCGTCGTACATTGAAAACGGTTGGTTTTATCAGAGCGAAACAGGTTTGTGCCGGACCGAAAAAGTTGGTCCGGCGTACATGGAAAACGCTCGGTGAAGAGAATTGTTCAGCGCCAAACCGGAAAAATCGGTCCGGCGTACATGGTGTACACTCGGTGAAGAGAATTGAACTTAGGATCTTTGAGAGCCTAAGAAGAATGAAGTTTGGTCTAGAAAAATTGCTTTGGCTAAGAAGATAAAGCTCTGGATTTTTGAGCATGAGAAATATGAAAAGTCCTATGCTCTGAGTAATCTTAGCAATTTTGCATATGAACCAAGATTATTACTTATGTATAGTCCCTCTTAATAGTACGGTGATTCTAGCTATATGACTTGAATCAACTCCCAAGCCAAAACTAAAAAAACACCTTAGCCTTGATCATCAAATTATCTGTTGTCGGTTATCACTAAGTATCCTTTTTTAGTCATCGACACCAAAACCTATGTAATAAGCATAATTTACACAAATAGGGAGCCTAGATGCTCTCAACAAGCTCATCTCTTCACCGAAGCACATCCTGATCGGGTGATTGGCAATGGTGCTCCTGATTGCTCAAGACATTGCTCCTAGGATCTTGTTGTTCTTCAATTTCTGTCAACAAGGTCAGTTCAATCTTTTTGCTTGAGAAGAAATCTTAGTGAAGATGAGGTCAAAGAATCCAGATAAAAGAGGTCTTCTTGAGAAAATTGCTGATAAAGTTAAAGGGAAAAAGAAAGCTAGAACTGATAGCTCTAGTCAGCATCAGCAACCAGTACACATAGAAGATACTCATTAACCTGGTAGAGTGCTGAAGAAAGTAACTACCTCTAAACCACCAAAAAGAGGAAAATAGCCGGTGCATTATGATTCCTCATCTTCTTCAGAAGATGGTGATTATGAGCCTAGTGCCAATATCTCTTCTGAGGAAGAAATAGAGCTTAGTGATGAAGTTGACATGATAGTTGGGCATGATCTAGCTACTTTGGGGGGAAAGAAACTGAGAGCTGCTAGATTGGTGCCAAAAAGAATTTGATTTCCTCTTGATAGACCTCCTCTGAATGAGCAATTCATCACTACATTTCAAAAAAACATCTTTATGGGTTACAAAAATAGGAAAAATAGAAGTGGAAAACCTCTGTCAGCCCTGTGCAGACATCAGTATGTAGATTGGAACCATATCAGCTCAGTCCTTGTCTTAAATAGAATACTTGATTGTGTGCGTTCAACCCCTGGTCTTGCTGCTCAAATGTCATCTGTTGGGCCAGCTTGGAAAGAAAATAGGATTTTGGAATTCTATGAATCTCTTCTAGTGAATAAGAATAGGCACTATATTCTGTTCACCATTGATGGAAAGAGGAAAAATCAAGTCCCCTCAGTTTGAAGCTGCCACCAGTGCCTTAAGCCCTTTATTTAATGTAACCGGGATTCATGATGAATATTTTCGGTAATAGATGGAGGCAGATTGGAGATATGCCAGATTTGCAAATATCAGCCCACATTTACAGAAATATTCTTGAGCCTGGTTTCAATGCAAATAGGGTAGTTTGTTTATCTACTGAGGCCAAAGCTCTGCTACTGATACTCAGGCATACTATTTACCCAAAATCTGGATATAAAGAGGGAGTAACACCATGCCTTACTTGGTTGCTGCATCTGATCCTGTCAAGGCAACCTATTGATCTGATTGATTATATCTTTAGAGAGATGGAAGAAGCAATCTACAGGAAAATGGGCAGTCCTCTTCCTTTTGCCATGCAAATTACTCAGATGATGTTGGCTCAAGGGATCATCTCCTAGCATGAGATGAACAGGGATTTTAATTGTAGACCTAAACAATATAAGATGCACAAGCAAGCTAGACTTCCTTCACTACCAGCAATACATGAGCCAAGTGCTCAAAAAGACACTGAGGTCAATGACAGTTCAGACAGTGATAGTGGAGGTCATGGACAAACTCCAAGTCTTCCTACTCCAAGTCACAGATACCATGATCAGGAACATTACTCTCCAGCTCTTCACTTTCCTGCCTATTCACATCATGATATATCTACAGAAGTTTTGGGCTACAATTCTGAGCATCTGAGTTAGCAGAGATCTGGACAACCTGAAGGTACTGAAATTCTTGTTAGCTCAGAGTCTCATCTTGAAGATGAAGAAATTCACAAATTACAAGAACTGGCAGCAGCAGCTAGGTTCATGGAGGCATAAAGATTTCCATCAGCAGCTAGGTTCATGGAGGCATAAATCCTCTGAGGATTCTCATCATTCTCATCACTCACAATTTGCTGAACCTAAGTCTACACATGATTATGGTCAACAATCTTGGTGGGATACTCAGCCAGGATGGTTCACCTCCTTTGAGCAACAATATAGCTCTCATCTCAGACACGCTCAAGAAGGTTTTGAAGAAGAAAGAAGATTGGCAGCCCAGAGACACAATGAGCAAATGGCAGCCATTCAACAACAACAAGAAATGCTGCAAAAGATCTATCAAGACCAAGCAAATTTCAGGGATGAAACTTATAAAAGGTTTGATATGATCAGAGGCAACCAATGGGATCTAAGAAAATGGATAAGAGAACTTAAAACTGAACAGTTGGTGGTCCAGGACAGATTATATGAAATCAACAAAAAGCAGAATGCCTAAGATGCCAAAATTGACAACTTTGCTCAGACTGTGTACAAGAACTTTGAGAAAACTGGTAGCTACTTAGATTGGCAAGGGGACGAACTAGAATACCTTAGGAACTTCTCTGAAGATGCTAGAAACAACTTAGTCTCCAATAGAGAGCAAATAGCACAGCTTCTGCTTGACCAGTCTAATGACACTCAAGAACTGGTCAGAGATGTCCAGCATGACTTCAATGAATTAACCTTCAATCCTCAGCCCGATGATCCAGATTATCCCAGATGGCATGATCAGGCAATGGCTGCTTCACATTCTGAGTCTGACCAAGAGCAAGCACCTTCCTCTCCTCCAAGAAGAAGTACAAGCTCCAGAATGAAAAGCATGCTGAAGAGAACCTTTTCCAAGCGCAAGAAGTAACCTTTTTGGAAATTGATGCCAAAGGGGGAGAAGAAAAGTGAAATAAGCCTCTTAATAGTCTCTTCTCTAAATAGTCTCTATTAAGATCTTAATGGTTTTATGGATTTTGTTGCTTCATCCATCTTTAGACTTATTGATATTTGTTTGATTTTACCTCAAGTTAAACTTAACCTTCTAAAGAACCCTTTCTTAATGACTTTTGTATTGCTCTATGTTCTCAAATAAAATTCATCATAGGCATTCATTTAGGGGGAGTATGAAGTACTCTTTATCATGTAAACTCATTATCTATTCTATCAGACTAACTTTTATCTGCAGGAAAAGAAATAAGTAATTCTTTTTAGCTCTCTATGAAATAAAAGATATTGTCATCAATCACCAAAAAGAGTGAGATTGAGAGCATCTAGGCCCTCTATCTTTTTAGTTATGCTTATTATGCAGGTTTTGGTGTTGATGATCAAGAAGCATACTTAGTATAAGATGACAATAGCTATACTTGAAGAACAAGGCTATGGTGTTTATTTTTTGTTTTGGTTTGGGAGTTGATTCAAGACATATAGCTAGAATAACCATACTATTAAGAGGGATTATACACAAGTAATCATCTTGGTTCATATGCAAAAAACACTAAGATTACTTGGAGCATAGGACATTTCACATCTCTCACTCAAAAATCCAGATATCCCTTCACTTAGACAAAAAAAAGAGTTCTTTTACGGACTAACTTCATTTAGTCCGGCGCTGAAAAATCAAGTTTCAAGTTCTAACCGAGCACACTCCATGTACACTTTACTCAAATCTTAAGCGAGAACATGCCGTTTGCTACGGACCAAAATTCTGGGTGTACGCCGGACCAACCTTTTTGGTCCGGCGCAAACGTGATTCTCTCTGGCAAAAACCAGCGGTTTTCCTTCTATGCCGGACCAACTTTGTCAGTTTGGCGCAAACATTATTTTGCTGGTATCCAAATAGAACAAAGCATGTGTACATCGTACCAATTTTGTCGGTCCGGCACAAACTTTCTTTTACTAGTACATGTATACGACAGATCGGTTTTGTCGGTCTGGCGCAAATGGGTTACACTGGGTACAATAATACTTCTTCAATCTTGTGTACCCCGGACCAACTTTTTCAGTCCGGCGCATGAATATGTTTCATCATATCAGTCCGGTATGTCTCATACACCTTAAAATACTTATAAAAGAGGCGGTAGTTGACCTGTCTCATCCATCCTGCCAACCCCAATGGGCAAATAGCAGGTACAACGGTTATTTCTGTTTAAGCTCTATATATACAGTGCTTGAGTTCACAATAAATATAGAACTTTGCACATACACATCTTTGAAATTATGAACATCATTGACATCTTTAAAATCATTTACAACTCTTTGATCTTTAGCATTTCTGAGCTTTCATTCCATCAAAGAGTTTGAGCTTCAACTCAGAAACCACAAACACTCATTCTGAACATTTAGAGTTCTTGCTCCAAACAGAGTCTAGTTTGCATGTAGCTACTGAACCAAGAGACAGGGCTTATGGATAGTCTATTACTCTTGGAACTAGCTGTTCCTAGATGGTTGGAGAAGTTGTTGGTGCGACCTATCCAAAAGGGATTGTGGAAGGTCACCATTGCTGTGAAAGGTTGAGACTCACCTCACCTCAGTGTTGGAAGAGTCAAGCTAGTGAAAGACCAAAAGCTATTGAGATTGGCTATTTGGTGGAGCAATACTTCTGAAGAAGTGCTCTAACTGGGATGTAGGAGATTGGTCTCTGAACCTCGGTGAAAAATCCTTGAGTCGTCCTAATATTAGTTTATCTTTGCGTGTTCATCTTATTGTCAGTTTTCATTCAAGTTCTTCTGCAACTAAGTTGAGTTGATTCCCCATTCTAATTATTTTCTGTTGCTAAGTTTTTATTGAGAAAAGTTTTTCTTAATACTTAAAAGTTTATAAAGTTGCCTATTCACCCCCCTCTAGGCCAACTTGATCCTTTTAACATCATACAACAACAAATATGTTTAGCTACCGTTTAACTTGTTCCAAACTTAAGCTCCACAATTTAACAACACAACAAAAACAAGTTATGCCTTGCAATGTCTGAAAATTTTGATTTTTCAAATAATTTTGATGTTAGAGGTCACAACGATAATAATACTAATTTTAGGGAAATTTAGGACAAATGTTTCCAAATTTTTTGAATTTCAATTTGAATTGGACTGGTTTGCCGTTCGTTTCACTAGCCGAACTGCTCGGTAAGGTCGGTTTTTATGATTTTCGAGTCGGTTTTCGCAGTTTGGTTAACCTTGGGTGGGAGTAATAGAATTGGTGGGTAATTTACTTCAAAGTTCTGTGGCATTTTCATATTTATATTTTTTTAGAATTTACATAAGCACATTAGAACTGGATTGTAGATTCTAGTGTATAGGGGTGGGCTAGATTACGAGAATCGATTCCTAGAATCATGCTGTTTGTTTTTTATTAAGTTTTTGGGGGCCAAAATCCAGAATCAAAATTAGAAACAAACAGGCCCTATGTCATAAATATCAAGTAATAGATTGTAAACGGAATTTGTAAAAAGCAGGTATGACTGATATGAAAATAAGAGCAGAGTAACATATCTCATTCCACAGTCCTCCATGACTACAAGCATCACATCAATTCATTGTCAATCCCTGGCATAAAATAATATTTTTTCCAAACAACATTTTCAGTTCATTCATTTTTGAAAATACCAAAATATTTAACTATGTGATGACTTTACAAAATGCCCTTGACCGTGGGAGCGACTTCTCGAAAAGGTTTATACTCTGCAGAGCTGTACAACTTTACTGACAAGACATGGCCAACTCTTTGTGCCTCACTAATAACACACTTACTTTGGTGCGCCACGGAGAGATCATGACATAACCGTTACATTACGTAGATCTAGCTTTGCACTAGCCCGGTAACGGCAAACCCATACTGTGGCGAAAGAAGATATTTGTACTATCACTGTACTCTCAACCATCCTTATTTTCGAACTTCTCCCAATAGTACGTCGTACACCGTTGTGTCGGTAGGCATTATTTCCAACACCTCGATGAAGTCACCCCTTCGAGCAAACCTACCCGGATTGCCCGCACTACTTCGGACTTCCAACATGCAAACCTACCTGGATTGCCTATACTACTCCGGCGCCTATACTACTCCGGCCTTCCAACATGCAAAGTTAAACCTAAGTAACTTAATAGGTTAAGACCGTTCCATACCAGCACTTGTGGTTGTCCTGTTTTCTTGGCCTGATAACAACACAATAGTTCAGTCCTTAACTCGATCTGGGCTATAATCTTCCCTATCTATGTGCAAGTCCTATGCACATCCGGCTATTGCCAATAATCGTCCGCGTCAAATCATAGCTTTATTTTCATTTTTAACCAAAATATCAGCAACCTTTAATGTCATATCCAACCTTTTTAAATTATAAAGAACAATATTTCTCTTCATTTAACTTTCCATTTACTAAAGCATGGCTAAGTCGGATGATACAATAATCGCATATACCTGTGTTGATATTATATATTGTCTAACCTTAATATAGGGTTATCAAGGTTGACAATTCAATATTTATTGAGGAAGTTCTATGAGATAACAGGTATATCTACCATTACCACAATATAACGAATTTACTGAAAATACGCACAAGCATAATATATTTGACAAAAACAATATAAAGTAATTTTAAATATTAGGATCAACATGATCAAAGGGGTTGCTTGCCTTGCTTTGTTGATTCAGGAACTGACTCCGGGTCGAGGTCGACAATTGTATCCTTGGAAATGTCGTTATCTACGCGTTATTCAATAGAGCAATAATAATAAGAGGCAAAAAGAAGTCAAATGATACCAAATTCAAAAACAACTTAAAATAGAAGGTTCTGGTGATAAAAATATTTTAAATATTGATTTCTTCATTGTTTGAGTTTATTTGTTTCTGCTATCGATTTTATGGTTTATAAAAGGTTAAGTTTAATAGGATTCAGATGCAAAGCATGTTTATAGAGAATCATTTTTGTAGAATATGATGGTCTTACCTTGTAAGGACCCGAATCCACTGATTCGAACCCACTGTGTTTACTGCACTATTCCCAGGATCAACGCTAGTGCACACAGCTTAACATTGGTACATATCACATCATACACAACGATAATAGAATAATAGTTCATTTATTGATATAACTAAATGTATGATCTTATGACCAACTTACATTATTAAGCCACGCAGGCAAGACTGAAAATATAAACTAATAATTAAGCAAATGGAAAGTAGAAACGAGGTAGCTCATCAGTTCACCACAGCAACCGACAAGGCTCGGACCCTAATGACTCGTGTCTTCTTGGACTTCATCTTCCAACACAGTGTAGATTCTTCAACTGTTGATTATTGTTGTTTGGCAAGGGTGAGTACTTAAAGCACTCAACAAGTTGTGCATGAATGCAATTCCATGTATCTATATGCAAGGCTTATTCCAATGGATAGGCTATCATGGCTATTTTGCAATAAGCGGCATTTATGAACGAATACAAGATATAGATTGTAAAGGATGTAAAACAAATAACGATAATAAATAAATTCAGATTTCTCAAGTAAACCAAGTTTCCAATCCTAAGTCAAATTCCATCTTCCACATGGCATTCCGCCATCCCAACCAAGTTGTCCAATTAATTAAGCTAACCCTTAATCAGTAATTCCGAGCATTGCTCAATACGCGAGCACGGCTATCAGAATAGTTTCACACTCTGCAGAGGTTATGCACTTTACCCACGATGATACAACCAAACACCACCAAGGCGAGTGATTATAACAAAGCCTTTACAATGCTCTATCTTAACCCGATACTACCCGCTAAGGTTTCAACATCAAGGTCTCAGAAACCACATCCAGGCCCCCTCTTGCGCCATGTGAATTACACTGACCCGAACTCACACCGACCACGATAGTATCAAAATTAAGACTTTGCAAATTACTCACCTAGGTGGCCCATACTGCATATGTGGTTGCATGATTGACTCAGTCAAAGGCTTGCAAGGTTAAGTCCTTAGTGTGATCAAGGCAAGACTTCCACATACCATCGCCCATCGGGCCCACCTTGGCCTCCTCGCCTTGCCACTTGCCCCAATCTAAGTTATCATCACCCGCTTGATTACTAGCACCACGTGCCATCAACAATTCAACATCGCTATGTGACATGACTCGCCACAACAACTCAATCTCATCGTGTGATCCCACATGACACACAAGTTCATAACATTGTTCCATATTCCGTTAATCAAGATTAATTAACAATGATTCGACACATGTGATGACGTGGCATGGCTAAGCAACTAATACGGTCTAACCTCCAATGTTGATCATAATTATTAATCAACTATATTAAACCAATCTAGGGTGACAATGGTTCATGGCATATAATGACAAGGTAGGGTATAGATCAATCTGGTATTTTAGCTAAACCCAATCTAATTTGAAACAATTGTATATTTGAAATATATGCAATATTGTAAAACAAACATAGCAATTTTATAAACATGGGTTCAACATGATCAAAGCACAACTTGCCTTGAATAGGTCCTGATCTTGATCTGAAGCTTGCTCTTGGGTTGCTTGATCTTCCTCCAAGCGCCGCACAATTCAACGCCTACGCTGCATCAAAGAGAAAAGCAAATAAATGCCAAAACAGAGAGCAATTGAACTCCAAAATCAATTAAAATTCACCATTAAATAGATCTCAATTTTACAAATTTTTAGAAACTGGAATCACTCAAATCCGAGTTACGATGCAAAAGATATAGCCTTTTGAAGTTTGAAATAAATATCAAATCGGGAAAATCAGAAAATCAGATTTAATAGATTTATTTTTATTCCGAAAATAGATTATGCGTCATCATGACGTCACGCTGACGTCAGCACTGGACCGACTAATCGGAAGTCGCCACGTGGCCGGTCCATGGATCGCGCCCACGACCGCCGTCCACGGCAGACGCGTCCACGGCGCCTCATTGCTGCGCTTCGACACGCGCGGCGCCGATTGGTTATGGGCGACGGCGCAACTGGTGCACCGATTCCATCGGACGATCGCCGATTGATGCACACGCGGCGAGATCACGAGCACGGGTTTTAGATCCAACGGACGGCGATTAAGGAGGGTTTCTGACCACCGAGGACACGCGGTCAGATCTCAGACGCGTCGGCGAAGATCCAACGGACCAGAGCTTCTCCGCTGCTAATGGCGTCGCCCGAGACCAAAATCCGCCGGCGATGAAGACGACGATACTCCGCGAGGCGCTCCGGCGAGTTCTGGACGTCGAGACCTTGCACTTCGGCTGCGGCGAGGAACGAGGGACTCAACGCACCCGTCCGAGCCTTAAATAGGCGCACGGAGAGGGCGTGCGAGCGGCGGACACGGACTCCGAGTCCGTCGGAAACACGGCGGCGCGGCGGAAGAGTCCGAGGCGGAGACGACACACGAGAACCCTTCGATGGCGAATGAACGGCTGGGATTCAAAGCGACGTGGCTGGATCAGATCCGCCCGAACCAACTAACGGACACGATCCAAACTTTCCGAACCAGACGACTTAATTCGACCGTCCGATTCGATCCGACGTCCATCGGCGCTAGGGTTTGCGATTCACGCAAAGCTCCCGACCGCCTCGACGCGAGATCAACTACCGGCGATCAAGCACTCGCTCGTGGGCCAATCGGGCCGACGGCCATGCACAGAGACCACAAGACATGCGGTGTTGGGCTCGCCCAACATCGCTTCTCGAGATTTTCAAAAGGTTTTCATTTAAAATAATTCCATAAATTCATTTAATTTGTTTTAGGCAATAAAACAATCAGGAAAAATCCAAGAAAAATCTCAAAAATACTTTGAGACATTCTGGACTTAAATAAAATATTTTTGCTAAAACTTTATTTTAACTTTGTACAGATTTAAATACTTTTGAATAAAAAGCAATAAACTTGAAATAGGAATTAATTCAAATAAATCTAGAAAAATCCAAATAAATTCCAGAAAATCACAAATGCATTTTTAAACGATAAAAACTTAATTAAGCCAAATTTTGGGATGTTACAAATCTCCCCCTTAATGTAATCTCGACCGAGATTCGTGGCTAACTAGAGAATAGGTTCGAATTCGACTTCAATTCTTCTTCTCGCTCCCAAGTGGCTTCACTTTCGTAATGATTGCTCCATTGAACTCGCAAAGCGAATAGACTTGTTTCGGTCTTGCGCCCACAACATCCAAAATTCGACCGTTGCTCTTTATAAGTCAAATCTTCTTGCGACTCTATTGCCTCCAACGGGTTTGCTCTGTTGGCACTCTGAGACACTTCTTAAGCTGCGATACATGGAATACATCATGCACTCGCCAATGACCGAGGCAACTCTAATCGATAAGCTACCTCTCTCGACGGCTCGTAATCTTGAACGGACCGACATATCTTGGTGCAAGCTTCCTTTAACGTGAAATCTCTTAACGCTTCTTAAGAGGGTAACCTCGAGGTACACATGATCTTCGGTTCAAAACTCAAATCTCGACGACGATTATCGGCGTAGCTTTTCTCGTCTTGACTGTGCTATCTTTAATCTCTCTCGATCATTGCTACTTGACTTTCTCGCCTCTTCGAGGATATCCGCCCAAACACCAAACGTTCTCCGCCTCGCTCCAATTCAATGGAGTACGACAAGCACGCCCATACAATGCCTCGAACGGTGACATTTGTAGGCTAGCTTGATAACTATTATTGTAATCGAACTCGTGATATGGCAAACATTTATCCCATGTCGTAGCGTAAGCTAAGGCACAAGCTCTCAACATATCCTCTAAGATCTGATTTACTCTTTCACCGACCATCCGCTCTGCGGGTGATATGTCAGATCGAAATTGAGACGGTTCCCATTGCTTCATGCAACTTATTCCAAAACCTTGAGGTAAATTGGGTACCTGTCTCGACACAATCTTCTTTGGCACTCCATGCAAACATACAATCCTTGGCATGTACAGTTCTGCCAAACGATCTCCGGAGTAAGTGGTCTTTACTGGGATGAAATGAGCGACCTTGGTTAGACGATCCACGATAACCCAAATGGAATTGTAACCTTTCTGAGTCTTAGGTAAACCGGTGATAAAATCCATCCCGATTTCCTCCCACTTCCATTCCGGAATTTTCAACGGTTGCAACAAACCAGAGGGTCTTTGGTGCATAGCCTTTACTCTCTGACACACGTCGCATAATGCAACATGCTCAGCCACTTCACGCTTCATTTTTGGCCACCAGAATCTCTCCTTCAAATCCTGGTACATTTTAGCACTTCCTGGATGAATTGAGTACTTTGAATCATGCGCTTCCTCAAGAATCAATTGTTTTAATTCCTTTTTATCCGGCACACAAATTCGCCTTTGAAGAACATAGTTCCTTGTTCGCCCAGAGTGAAATCTATGGCTAGGCCTTCTTCCTTTTAGCCTTGATTTTTGAAATTTTATCGTCATCTTGTTGACCTTCTCTAATCTGATCCTCTAGTGTTGGTTTTACTTAGCGCAGCTATCATTCCTTGCGAACGACCTCCAATCTTAACCTCTCAAATTCCTTGCATAATTTCGTTGATCCTCCATTGACAATGCATTTGCGCTATGGCTTTTTCGACTCGTGGCATCCGCCACCACATTGGCTTTTCCAGATGATAATGGATTCCCACATTATAATCCTTAATTAGCTCAAGCCATCTTCACTGTCTCATATTCAGTCGATTGAGTGAATATGTATTTGAGACTTTATGGTCCGTATATATCTCACATCTATTTCCTATGAGATAATGACGCCATATCTTTAAAGCATGCACTACGGCAACTAACTCCAAATCATGCGTTGGGTAATTCACTTCATGCGGTCTCAATTGTCTCGACGCATAAGCAACGACTTTGCCTTCTTGCATTAACACGCATCCCAAGCCTCGCTTCAAGCATCGCGAAGAAATGTCAAATCCATTCTCGCACATCCGCAACACTAATACGGGGCTGTTGTTAAACGCTTCTTTAATTCCATGAAACTTTTCTCGCACTCGCGCCCATGCAAACTTCTTTCTTTCTTTAACAATCGCGTAAGGGGTTTAGCAATTGTCGAGAATCCTTCTATGAACCGACGGTAATATCCCGCCATTCCGTAAAACTACGAATCTGAGTAATGCACTTCTTGGTGGCTCCCAATGCAACATCAAGGCCCACTTTGTTGGGATCAATGCGACTCCTTTGGTAGTCATTACATGACCGAGAAATTCAACTTTCTCCTTCCAAAATTCACACTTGCTAAACTTAGCATATAGTTGATGCTCTCGCACTGCCTAAAACCATTCTCGGATGTTCGCATGCTCTTCCTCCGCCTTCGAGTAAACCAAGATATCGCCTATGAAGACTACAACAAACTTGTCCAAGTAATCCATGAAGACTTTATTCATCATGTTCATGAAATATCTTTCGGGCATTAGTCAATCCGAATGACATGATCGTGAACTCGAATGTCCATATCGCGTAGAAAACGCAGCCTTAGGTACATCCTCCGCCGGATCTTCAATCGATGGTATCCTCGAACGAAGATCTATCTTGAGAAAACTCCGGCTCCTCTTAATCGATCAAATAAGTCGCCGATCCCGGCAACGGATACTTATTCTTGATCGTTACTTCATTAAGTGCACGGTAGTCGATGCACATTCTAAGACTTCCATCCTTCTTGCGAACAAACAAAACCGGGCTCCCACGGCGATGAACTTGGTCTAATGAAACCTTTCTCTTGCGGTTCCTCAATCGCTTCTTCATTTCTACTAACTCGTCGGTAGGCATCCGATATGGTCTCTTTGATATCGGTCTTTGCACTGTGCTAACTCGATGACAAACTCGATATCACGATCCGTGGCAATCTCGCAAATCTTCCGAAATACATCCGGTATTCTCTCGCCATCGCACATCTTCCATGCCGATGGCTTTCACACTGCTGACCGTTAATCGCCTGTCCCGAATGCGGTCGCTTGAAACTCCACTTTCTTGCCACTAGGGCCTTCCAAGGTCACGATCCTTCGCCACAATCTAAAACGACCTTTATGCTTGGACACCAATCCATTCCAAGGATGACGTTTAGGATTGCGATCTATCAAGATAAGATTCGAGAAATTCTATCCCATCCATAAGCAACTTAGCTCCCAAACACCCAAGGCTAGATCTAAGCTCGATCCCGGGCTTGGACTAAGAGCACACACTTAAGATTCACCACTTTAAATCCATTCTTGGTTGCAAAACTTTGAGAAACAAACGAATGCGAAGCCCGTAATCAAACAAAATCAGTAGTGTAATCGAGTTGACCAGAACTTACCCAAGACGACGCCCGTAGCTTCCCGAGCTCCATCACGGTGATGTGGTTGATTCTTCCACGCATCGTTGATCGCGGCGTTGCTCGGCTTGGCTTGGTGCACGATTTCTCCCGATGTTGGTGCTTTAGCGGTGTTGTTCCTGTGTTGAAACGAATCGGTGTGATGCCTCCTTCGTGGACACCTATTTGAAAAGTGCCTGCTCATTGCAAGTATAGCATCTCTTCATCGCAGATCGATTTCCCGTGCATTGTTGCCTTGCGCTGGGTCCGAAATTCGATTGGCGTGGCGAGGTGTAGGGTTGATGTCTTGTTCTACCGGTGGTGGTTGAAATCTAGCAAATTGTCGGGTGACATCCTCAAACGTAGATGGTTTGGGCGCCCACCACGATTGTTCATCAAGCGCTACGGTTTTCACCTAGCTCTTTGCGCTTGTCCTCTAGGATTAAAGCCTTATTTACCACTCTGAAAATCCGGAAAATTGTGGGTAATCACCCCACTGCAGATCCGAATTCATCCCTTCATGAAACGAGATCGCTTAGCTTTATCCGTCGCTACGCCCTCGGGGCATAACGAGCTAATCGAGTGAATTTATTCGTATTCGCCACCGGTTGGCCTCCTTGCTTCAAAGCTCAACTCCTCCTTCTTAAGATCCATCATTCCTCTCGGGACATGATATCGCGGAAAGCATTAGTGAACTCCTCCTGTGTTATCTCTTGCGGGCTCCATGAGCGGCACAAGATAATTCTCCCACCATTCTGCGGCGGTTCCTTCAAGTTGATGAGAGGCGAGAGCACCTTCTCATTGCCCTCACACCGAGTGATGTGCGCTTCTTCTCAATGGTCCTAAGCCAATCATCGGCTTCCAAAGGGTTCACGCTTCAGAGAAAGTTGGTGGCCTAGTCCTCATAAAATCCGATAGCTTGGACATAGGTCGAGGTCCACCATGATTGTTCCGAGTTGCAGGATTGTTGTGGTTTATCTTTGCATTGGTCATCCGGCCGCATCATTGTTCGCATCGCTTGAGTCTGTGGCCGCAAGGAATGCTCCAGATTCTCGCATGTCCATCGGCGGTGGTTGAGGGTGCCTCCATCATTGGGATTGTCATTACGACGCAGCCCACTTCTCAAGCACCGTTGTTTCTCGAGTATTCACCATCCGATGATTGCCTCTTAGGTTAGGAAAGGTAGATGTAGCATAGATGAGAAGTAAGAATTTCTAAAACGGGAGATAGGTTATACCCAAACTGAACAATTCTTTATTTAACTTGGTATGGTGCTTATTTAAGCCTACAAGCTCGCAACACATAACGCACACTCAAAGAATACAAAGAAGCAAACTAAACACGAAACCTTAACGCCCACTAGAAAGGTAAAGACTAACTTAAAGACGCGACTCACACTCGAGTCTCAACACAGCTCCAAGGTCGACACTCACTCATCCACCACCCTGCCGAGATCGATCCGCGATACACCGCGGGTGGGTGGCATCGAGCAAACCTATCCCGATGACCTATTATCGGTCCTCTCGCAACAACGGGTCTCAGACTCCTCCGCTCCCACTCGCTCCTCTCCGATCCTCCCTGACTCCTCACCGCTCTGAACTCTCGAGTCACGCGCTCGGCCGCCCTCAATCGCCTGTGGCCTCTCCACTCGGTGATCATCCCGATGGTCAAGCACGGTCACCTCGAGCTCTCGCTCGCTACTCGAGTGCCTCGCATACGTCTCCAGCCCCGGGTAGTCTCTCTCATATGATCCTCTGGCAAGGGCGAACTCGCAAGGTGCGTCAGAGCACACTCGCTTCCCTCGATCCGTCGCCTTCGCATGCTTGAACGTCTCGGGTGAAGTCGAACACCGAGTCGTGAAGCTCGTCGGCAGTAGTCGCGGCAGACACGGCGAAGAGCAAGTCGAGCGACCTCCGAATTGCAACTCGCACGAGAATCTTCGCGGAGATGTTGATTGGCCCGCTAGCTTCCTCGCTCTCCCGAGCGTAGATGATCAACTTGCAAATAAATCCCGGTGTACACCATTCACCGACCACCGCCTCCCGGTAAAGTGGACGATAGAAACCTCCAAGCGTCAAGTACTTCCACACTCCATGGCGAGCCGCCACTTATCTCTCTCAAAGGTCGAACGATCGGCATCTCGCTCCACAAGAACTTGAATAAGTTCTCCACCAAACGGCAAGTAAACGGGTAAATTTAGCAAAGGCAGAAGTAGAGAATGAGATGAGTCGAGAGGGTTTTATTAGTCAAGCTTAGATTTTCTTTTAGAAAATAATTTTGGACACACTCAAGACACCTCCAAACTATCTAGGCCAAGACCTACAACAAGATGCTCGATACCACCTCAGAAGGACCCGAATCCATCGATTCGAACCCACCGTGTTTATCGCACTATTCCTGTGATCAACGCTAGTGCACACAAACTTAACATTGGTACATATCACATCATACACAACGATAATAGAATAATAGTTCATTTATTGATATAACTAAATGTATGATCTTATGACCAACTTACATTATTAAGCCACGCAGGCAAGACCGAAAATATAAACTAATAATTAAGCAATGGAAAGTAGAAACGTAGGTAGCTCATCGGTTCACCACAGCAACCGACAAGGCTCGGACCCTAATGACTCGTGTCTTCTTGGACTTCATCTTCCAACACAGTGTAGATTCTTCAACTGTTGATTATTGTTGTTTGGCAAGGGTGAGTACTTAAAGCACTCAACAAGTTGTGCATGTAATGCAATTCCATGTATCTATATGCAAGGCTTATTCCAATGGATAGGCTATCATGGCTATTTTGCAATAAGCAAGATTTATGAACGAATACAAGATATAGATTGTAAAGGATGTAAAACAAATAACGATAATAAATAAATTCAAGATTTCTCAAGTAAACCAAGTTTCCAATCCTAAGTCAAATTCCATCTTCCACATGGCATTCCGCCATCCCAACCAAGTTGTCCAATTAATTAAGCTAACCCTTAATCGTAATTCCGAGCATTGCTCAATACCGCGAGCACGGCTATCCGAATAGTTTCACACTCGCAGAGGTTATGCACTTTACCCACGATGATACAACCAAACACCACCAAGGCGAGTGATTATAACAAAGCCTTTACAATGCTCTATCTTAACCCGATACTACCCGCTAAGGTTTCAACATGGCGGTCTCAGAAACCACATCCGGGCCCCCTCTTGCGCCATGTGAATTACACTCGACCCGGAACTCACACCGACCACGATAGTATCAAAATTAAGACTTTGCAAATTACTCACCTAGGTGGCCCATACCGCACATGTGGTTGCATGATTGACTCAGTCAAAGGCTTGCAAGGTTAAGTCCTTAGTGTGATCAAGGCAAGACTTCCACATACCATCTCGCCCATCGGGCCCACCTTGGCCTCCTCGCCTTGCCACTTGCCCCAATCTAAGTTATCATCACCGGTTGATTACCAAGCACCACGTGCCATCAACAATTCAACATCGTTGCGTGACATGACTCGCCACAACAACTCAATCTCATCGTGTGATCCCACATGACACACAAGTTCATAACATTGTTCCATATTCCGTTAATCAAGATTAATTAACAATGATTACGACACATGTGATGACGTGGCATGGCTAAGCAACTAATACGGTCTAACCTCCAATGTTGATCATAATTATTAATCAACTATATTAAACCAATCTAGGGTGACAATGGTTCATGGCATATAATGACAAGGTAGGGTATAGATCAATCTGTATTTTAGCTAAACCCAATCTAATTTGAAACAATTGTATATTTGAAATATATGCAATATTGTAAAACAAACATAGCAATTTTATAAACATGGGTTCAACATGATCAAAGCACAACTTGCCTTGAATAGGTCCTGATCTTGATCTGAAGCTTGCTCTTGGGTTGCTTGATCTTCCTCCAAGCGTCGCACAATTCAACGTCTACGCGCATCAAAGAGAAAAGCAAATAAATGCCAAAACAGAGAGCAATTGAACTCCAAAAATCAATTAAAATTCACCATTAAATAGATCTCAATTTTACAAATTTTTAGAAACTGGAATCACTCAAATCCGAAGTTACGATGCAAAAGATATAGCCTTTTGAAGTTTGAAATAAATATCAAATCGGAAAATCAGAAAATCAGATTTAATAGATTTATTTTATTCCGAAAATAGATTATCTGCGTCATCATGACGTCACGCTGACGTCAAGACTGGACCGACCAATCGGAAGCGCCACGCGGGCCGGTCCATGGATCGCGCCCACGACCGCCGGTCCACGGCAGACGCGGCCCACGGCGCCTCGGCTGCTGCGCCGACACACGCGGGCGGCGCCGATTGGTTTGCGGCGACGCGCAACTGGTGCACCTGATTCCATCGGACGATCGCCGATTGATGCACACGCGGCGAGATCACGAGCACGGGTTTTAGATCCAACGGACGGCGACAGGAGGGTTTTACACCACCGAGGACACGCGGTCAGATTCGAGACGCGTCGCGAAGATCCAACGGACCGAGCTTCTCACGCTAATGGCGCGCCGAGACCAAAATCCGCCGGCGATGAAGACGACGATATCGCGAGGCGCCCGGCGAGTTACGACGCCGAGACCTTGCACTTCGCCGCGGCGAGGAACGAGGACTCAACGCACCCGCCCGAAGCCTTAAATAGGCGCACGGAGAGGCGTCGCGAAGCGGCGACACGGACTCGAGTCCGCGGAAACACTCGGGCGCGGCGGAAGAGTCCGAGGCGGAGACGACACACGAGAACCCTTCGATGGCGAATGAACTACCGGGATTCAAAGCGACGTATCGGATCGATCCGCCCAACCAACTAACGGACACGATCCAAACTTTCCGAACCGGTGACGACTTAATTCCGACCGTCCGATTCCGATCCGACGCCCATCGGCGCTTAGGGTTTGCGATTCACGCGCAAAGCTCCGACCGCCGACGCGAGATCAACGGTGGCGACAAGCGACCTCCGCCAGGCCAATCGGGCCGCGACGGCCACAGATCACCACAGACAAAGATGTTGGGCTCGGCCCAACACTGTTTCTGAGATTTTCAAAAGGTTTTCATTTAAAATAATTCCATAAATTCATTTAATTTGTTTTAGGCAATAAAACAATCGGGAAAAATCAAGAAAAATCTCAAAAATACTTTGAGACATTCGGACTTAAATAAAATATTTTTGCTAAAACTTTATTTTAACTTTGTACAGATTTAAATACTTTTGAATAAAAAGCAATAAACTTGAAATAGGAATTAATTCAAATAAATCTAGAAAAATCCAAATAAATTCCAGAAAATCACAAATGCATTTTTAAACGATAAAAACTTAATTAAGCCAAATTTTGGGATGTTACATACCTTCGGGAGCATTTTTAAGTTGGTCCTATTAGTATTAGTGTTTATTTGTGATATTGTATTTATTTCCTAATCTTATGTATTTTAAAAGTTTATGTTATAAGAGGTTAGAAATTTTTTTAGATTTGCGAATACAACTTACATATGTATGCAACTATTTTTGTAGCATTAGTAAGTCTTATTTTTAGAAGTGTTTTGAAACTAGTTTTTGCATATTTTTGCTTTTATTTGTGGAAGTTATTAATGTTTTAGTTTTTATACACACAGAAAATGGATTCTTTTATGAACTTAATTCAAATTTTGTGAAACATTAAATATTTTTTAAAATTTGAGATTATTATGGTTCCAATGATTTATAAAAATTTATTTTATTATTTTTAGGGCTTATTTGCAATAGTTACTTATATTTGAATTTTGCATGTATTGGAAACTAAACTTTTAATGAATTCAGTACAACCCAAGTTAAATTTCAAGTATTTTTGCAGAATTAAAAACCTTATAGTATTATAAATTTTTAGAAATTTATTTTACATTTTAGGAGTAAATGTGTAATCTTTTTAATAGTGACCATGTTGTGCTACATAAATATTTAAATTACAAAATTTTTGAAAAAAGGTCTAAAATTAAATATTTATTTATAAACAGGGATATCATGGTATTATTATGGATTAGGAATTGTTTTCACTATATTTTGAATTTATATGGACTAGTTATTGTTATTTGGATTTTCTATGCATTAAATAATGACCTATTTACAAATTTAATTCAAACTTGGTTAATCTAAATGTTTTTGAAAAAATGGAATGATTATGGTCTCAGGAATATATATAAATTTATTTTATCATTTTAGGAGTTAGGGTGTTCAAGATTTGTATAGTGACCATATTAGGTTCAATTGAATTTTAAATTCAAAAATTTTGCACAGGGATCCTAAATTAAATATTTTTGTATGTTCTCAAATCTTATGATTTTAGATGAATTTAGAATTTTTTTGATCAAGTTTTAAGCTAAGATGCATGAATTGTAACTATTTGATTGATCTCAGTTTGTAAATGCTAGAAAAAGAAAAGGGATGGATGGTGATTGTCCAGAGTTCCTACATGACAGCAATTTTTGGAACTACATGGTGCATGCCATATTCCCATGTTTGAACCATTAGCTTAGTTGGAAAGCTTTATACGAGGATTCTATATGATCCATAAGACTCATTGTAGATTATTATTGTTGGCACTAACTAAAGTTTGTTTAGCTTGAGGTATTAATATTTGACTCCGAGATCACTTAAGTTGTCAAGTTCCTGGAAGTTGAATAACTGATTTGAATTGAGGATTCAATCAAAACATGCAAATCTATTTAGCTTATGGCTTTGACACTCGAATTCAAGGAGTAATTAAACTAATTGAGTTAACTTCTGAATTGAGGTGCTAATTAAATTAGAGATGTTAACTACACTAACAGGCTTATGAGCCCCGGGTCTTTAGGCTCTGGACCAATTAACTCAGCTTATGACCATTTGGCCCCACCTGCCAAGGAGTCAAGCAGCCAATTAGATTACTTAATAGCTTTGAACCTGGGCCCACAAGTAAGAGGGAGGAAAGGAACAGAGAAAGAAACAAAGCACGCAGGGCAGATGCTATGGGCGGTGGCTCTGGTGAGGTTGGACGGCGACGAGGCAAGCATGGGGAGACGAGGGAAAAGGCAAAAATGAAACACCGGGATCTCGCTGATGCTGTAGGAGGCTGCTGTTGGTGCTCGGGTGGCCGAAGGTGGCGGCTCACCGGCGCAAAGATAGCGGTGGCGCAGGGCTTCGTGGGGGCAGATCAACGGCAGAGGAAAGCTTGAATTGAGCGGGGGAAACGGCTTACGGGTGGATGAGAATGCTTACAGCGCGAGGAATTGAAAGATGAAGCTTTGGGCACTGGGTTAGCCTTTGGTTGGCCGGGATGGGGAATGGGGCGGCGCCGATTAGGGAGATGGTGGCGCATTGGGTTGGAGTGTGGTTCGAAGATCCCGAGTTCAGAGGTGATTTGTGCGGCTTTATTGGCGATGTAATGCGGCAAGGTGACTGCGGATTTGGAGCTGGAAACGCTGTGAACAAGCTCCATTTTTCTCAGCGACAGGGCGGCGCATGACGTGGCGCAGCAGGCTGTGGCAGGGCATGACGGTTAGATGTCGTATACGGTGATCGCGGCTCAATCGGCGCAGCTCGAGAGTGTTCCATATGACCGGCAACAGGGAAAAGGAAGAGGGCGGCACAGCTCTGTGAGGAAGAAGACGGGGGCTGGAATGCAGCCAAGTGGGGTCAAATAGTGGATGGGCCCCACAAAGGCAGTGAGACAAGAAAGGAACTAGGGAGCTTCACTCTGGACAGAGCTTGGTTCTCTCATTAATTGAGCTGTCAATATTGTTTAAATATTTTTGAAACTTTTTTTGTGTGTTCCCAAGGTATTACTGGTACTCCCATAAAATTTTCAAATGATGATCATATTTGTGAAATTTTATAAAATTCTGATAAGCTCACTCTGTCAATTATTTATTTTCTAATTTTTATATTTCTAAGGTTACAAATGAGGTTAAGTTATTTTGGAAATTTCTATGTGTCATTCTAGGAGTATCCAGAGGTTGCCATAATAAGAGGATGACCAATAACGTGTGATTTTATAAAATTTTGATATTGTTCATGCTGATTAATTGTAGTTTCTTTGTTTTATTTTCTAAATGCTTACGATGAGATTATTTAGTTTTGAAAAATTTTATGTGGGGTATTTCATTATGTAGATGATGTAATAAAAATTTTATAAGATAATTATGTCCAAAATTGTTTAATTAATTCTAAAAATGGTACTGTTCTTAGTCATCTGTCATTGTTTTTTTATTTCTTTTCAGTATTAAACGCTTTGACATTCCTTTGAAAATTTTTGGGGATATTTTGGAGATGAATTAGAGTTTATCTAAACTTTTTCAGATTTTTCTCTTATATGATTTTGGGCATCACAATTGGGGAGAGAGGAATTTAACCAATAAAAATAATTTTCTTAATTCATTAAATGTTTTTCACATTGCTCTGAAACTTTGTGGAAACATTCTGGTGTTTTCATGGGATTTAAATATATTTGTTCTTTAGATTTTATTTTTATGTTTTTTTGGCTTTATGTTTTGGAAAAGAGAGATTCAACGATATAAAAGAGTTTTTCTTAAAGACCAAAACTCCAAGAAAATAAGGGGAAATAAAAATTAAAATTAAAGTCATAATTCTAATTAATTTTTATTTTCTCCATTTTTAATTTTTTTGAGATGTAACACCTCTACTTAATTGTCTTAAAAGATGAGAGATAATACTTTGTGTAGGTGGTAATGAATAAATGCATATGATTGAGAGAAAATAAATAGAGACATAAAAGGAAAATCTATATGTAAGTTTTATATCTATAAATAAGATGAATTAAAAAATAAGTCTTACAAATTTGGTCAGGGAGTAGCTCCAATAAGGTGCTAACAAGATTAGTGTAAATGTAATAAAATGCGATACCGGCTGAGGCTCTCGCTGCTCTCTTCTCACGAACACTTCCTTCCACACGAACGCCTAGCTGAGGCGCGAACTCACACGAGCAGAGCAGCGGCGCCCGCATACCCCTCTCACGGACAGCGGCGCGGCGCGGCGCGGCGCCGGCGACTGCTTGCTTCCTGCCCGCCGTCTCGTCGGGATCAGTTATCGGTGAGGACACTCGCAATCGCCTCCTCCCTTCCTCACACTTCTCCAAGCAAAACCCCTCCTAACCCTAGCCCTTACGCCGTCTGTCTCCGAATCTGACGATCCCTACCCGATTTGGCAGCTCTTTCGCGAATTATCTATCTAATTTTCGCAATCTTTTCATTTTCTCATCGGTTCGTTTCATTCTTCTAGTCGATTGATTTGGATCTATCGATGACTAGCAACAGCGTCTGCAGGTCATGCAATTGCTGCTCATCTTCTTGCCGACTGAGATTTAGTGTCCGTTTGATTGGTTTGCACCTTGTCAGGTGTGTTTCGTTTGCAACTTGTGTTTGGTTCATATGTCCGTGTATTCCAATTACTTGGTCCAAACAAAACGCTGTATTGAAATAAAAAAAAACCGTTCCCCAATTAAACCAAACAGATCCAGTAATATTACACTGTATTCCCATTCCATTAACAGTCACGTTGCTGTTTCTGAAGCAAACACCACCGATCAATTCTTTTGCTGTATCCTCCATTTTACTCTGCATAGACTAATTACCAAGTTTCTTGGTGTAACTAGTACTAATTTTCTGTTGCCTTAAATTTCAGTTGCATTAGTATCTCCAGTGTGTCATCTTGTTTTGAACTATTTTTAAGGGTCAACAATGTCGGCTTCAACTGCTGCAATACCAACCGCAAATACAAATGGAAACCACGCCCTAAGTTTGGACTCACATTCCAGCCAAGATGTTAGGCGCCGAACAGTTGTTGTTGCAAAGAAGAAAACCACACCTCAGCTTCTTGCTGAAGGTGGAGTCAACGGGGTCTCAGATGATAAGATCACTAGCAAGAAGGATCGTAACCATACTATCGGTGGAGAGTCGGTTCTTGACAAGTCAAAATATTCATCTGAGGCAAGAAAAGATGCAATTGCTTCTGCAGCTACTGCTGAACATCAAAAGAAATGCATTACTAAACAAGAAAAGGCCAAGTGGGAAACTGCCTTAAGTGTGCTAGTGAAGCTTTGCCTTCTTGTTTCAGCTATTGCTTGGATGGGGCAGTTGTTCTGGAGATGGCAAAATGGCGATTTATCATTTACAGCACTGGATATGGAGAGCAGACTATCCAAGGTGGAGGGGTTCAAGAAGACGACCAAGATGCTTCAGGTACAGCTAGACATTTTAGATAAGAAGCTAGGAAATGAGATTGACAAAACAAAAAGGGATATCACAAAGCAATTTGAAGACAAGGGCAATAGGTTAGAGACAAAGATGAAGACATTGGAAGGCAAGACAGACAAATTGGATAAGTCACTTGTGGAGCTGAGGGACATGGGTTTTGTTTCTAAGAAAGAATTTGATGAGATTTTGGGTCAGTTGAAGAAAAAGAAAGATTTAGATGGTACTGCCAGTGACATAAGTTTGGATGATATAAGGCTATTTGCCAAGGAGATAGTTGAGATGGAGATAGCAAGGCATGCAGCTGATGGCCTTGGAATGGTGGATTATGCATTACGATCTGGTGGGGGTAAAGTGGTTAAGCATTCGGAAGCTTTCAAGAAAGGTAAGAGCTTTTTTGCTAGTAATAATGGCATGCATCAAACAGCTCAAAAAATGCTGGAGCCAAGTTTTGGGCAGCCAGGAGAGTGTTTTGCACTGGAAGGAAGTAGTGGATTTGTGGAAATCAAGCTAAGGACAGGAATAATTCCTGAGGCAGTCACACTAGAGCATGTTGACAAGGTAAGTTTATTTGTTTCTTATTATTGCAATTTAATATTGCATGTTGACAAGGTAAGTTTATCTGTTTCTTATTATCGTAATTTAATATTGCTTTGGTTTTACGTTTTCACATCGGATCTGTCCAATCTCACATTATGTAGCTTATCTTGTTTTGGTGCCATGACTCATCTATTGGAAAGTTTCGGAAAATCATTTTTCTAATTTCAACTTCAAATAACATTGCATGTAGCTTTATTTTTCTTTCATATTAATATTATTCTGTTTTGTAATTCTTTTTTCTATTCGTTAGCAAATATAGCTACCTGAAGTGGTTGTTTACTATACACTTTTGATTAGCCACAAGGCTCACAACTGCCCCTCTATTTTCAGTTGAGCTGATGTAGCTTTTTTTTTGTCATGGGCGTAGGCCTTGATCTCAGCTGGCCCATTGTTGGGAAGTTAGCGATTAGTGTATATTTATTAAGATATGATTAAGATTAGATTCTATTTGTTAGCTGGAGCCCATCTATATTAGGGGGGCTGCTGCATGCTTTTGGAATTAAGCAATGAATAATGAAGAAGTAGTCCCAAGTCCATGATTCCTAGCTCTAGTCTCTCCTAGGCCGGTTACTCTAGATCCGTTCCTCACCCCAATCGGTGCCCTCGTTTATCTAGCGCCATTCTACCTCAAGTCGTTGCCGTCCGACCTCCCTCCGACTGTGTTTGTCCCCTGTCATGACCCTACTTGGTTATGTATTCTGATTACAACATTACCAATTTATCCAGTTGTGTTCTTATGTTACTGATAACTAATCCTTACCATCAGAGCTGAACTAATCTTAACCTGCTATGTCCACTTCAATATGGTGTCGTGCTTCTTTGGGTTGAGTCAGGTGCGATAATTCATAAAAGAAATTCTTAATCATAGATGTGTTTCCTTGGTAAGGGATTGCAATGAGACCGATCGATGGGACCTCATGAACTTGTGCCCGGATGATGTGGTGCAGATTGGTACAGGAAGGGGATTGATTTATATGAAGTTGGATTTTGTTCTTTCATTTAATTAATTGAAGTTTGCCATCTCTCTTGAATAGAGATTGGCCCTAACAAATTGGGATAGAGATAAATCAAATTACTGATTAGATAGAATCCAAACTAAATGAATGAGTCATGATTATTAAGGCGTCGAGGCGCTTGCCACGGCTGTCGCCTGGCCTTATGAGCTAGAAAGGGGGGAATAAGCCAGACAAAAGGTGATTAGAGGCAACAGCACGTCGATCTTAGGTTGGGGCAGCGGATCTGACGCTGAAGCCACCTATTTGTCGTCGCTGCCGGCTCGCCATTGTGGATCCACGGCACTTCTGTTGAATCTTGTCTCATCGCCACTGGATCTGGCTGCACATCACCGCCGCTGCTGCTGTCATGGCTCGCAATAGTCATCTCGTCTCCATCTCTGGTGGCGCTGGCTGGTGGGCAGCGAGGTCGAGCTTTGGCTTCAGTGGCTGGTGCCCCACTCCGCCCCTCTGGCTTGCCCTTGCTCTGGCTGTGGCATGATTGGCAGCTGGCCTAGCTTCAAAGAGTACCTCTGTTTCAGAGAGGCGTTCCGGAGCAACTCGATAGGCGAGCTAGCAACGCCCAACCTGACAGGAACCATAAACTAATATTGGAAGCATTTCTTGCTTTACTTTGCCAAGCAGACACATTAAGCCCGCAACAGAAGTTGCAGCTCTTCGTTACTGGCTTGACAGATCCTAGTCGCATTGACGTGGAGTTGCAAAATTCCAATGAACTTGCAGGTGGACATGAGTGGTGTCCCCGCCCACTGTATGAAAACTACCCGAGCGGGTCCTGGCTTAGAGTAGCATGGCATTGCTCGAGGAGAACAACCCTCCCTCAGTCCCCCTGTTTGCTGCCTCACACCACTGAGATGGCAGACTGTTATAAGAAAGGGCTGTTCTTCAATTGTGACAAGCCCTTACATCAAGGTCACCAATACAAGCATTTGTTCTGGTTGGAAATCCCGACGAGAATCACAGCAGTGGACAAGAGTGAAATACTCGCCTCCACCTGGACTACAGGTGAAGGACAAGCTGTCTTTTCAGAGGAGAAATGTTACGGCTCATAGAGGACCCACGATGGGGTGCAAGGGGCAGCTGCTGCCTTATCTTTAGTTAGTTGCTTAATAGCTAAGTCATTCATTTAGTTCAGATTCTATCTTATAGTTTGGTTTATCTCTAGTCCAATTCGTTAAAGCCAATCTTTGTTTATGAAAGATTGCAATCTTCATTTGAATTAAGCAAAGAATATGACTATGCCCTTGCCAATCCCTCACTCATGTCTTTTATGTTCCCTTAAAAGGAGCATAACAATATGAGATTAGATTGGAGTCCAAAAAAATTTTCAGTCTTCCCAGAATCAGTTTTCAGTAATTCTAAATGGGAAAATAGAGACGATAGAATATTCCAAAAGAAAGATATCGGGTAGAATTTAACACATGTTTAATGTTGGAGTGTTAGATTGAAGATACCCACTAAAACTATGTCTTCATTGCTCAAGAGAAAAAGGTCATTTCGTGGTGTAGGTGATGCTGTGCATGGATTTCAATTATACTTCACCATCTGTGAAGCCAAATTTGGTTCTGATTTGATTGATTTTGTTCAATTATCTGTTTCTTAATCTCATTCTTTTTATTTTTGCTAGCTTAGAAATTCGAGATGGATAAGTATAGGTATTTTTGGAAAATTATTACAATACTGTCCACTTTCCTTTAGTCAGGGTGTAATCATTTGCTTCACATTTGGAACTTTGATACATTATGTTTATCACATGTATAGACTACAGTTAATCTTCATTAAGAGTGATGTGTTATTTTCATCTGTGCTACTACGGTTTTCCCAGTAGTTTAGGAATTTTGTTAATAACTCAAGAGAGAGTATGATTGTATGATGCATCTCTGCATCAGGATGGCAATAATAAACAAAGTACTCAAAGAAACGGACCATGGAACTTCAAACAAAGTCTTCAGCCACGTATTAATGCAAAATATCAGATAGGATTATAAATGTGATGCTAACTTGGTAAAGCCCATGCATCTCCTGATTTGCGATGCTGAAGAGTATGGATTGTGAAAAAGAGTATAAACCGATTTGCAGGAAAACAACAATTAGGAAATAATTGGTTGTAATTGTATGAACTATGGAAGGAGTTGATATTACATTTGGAATGGTATAGGGGAAGATTCTTCCTTTATCTATAATGCATGCCTTGGAGTTGTGCTGAAGTGCAACTAATTCTTTATATATTAGAGCAGTTGTGTAATCCTTATTCAATGTCCTTGGGTTAAACATATCCACTCTGCAACATTCTTCCCATGGATTGAAAAAAATGCAGTGCTCTGTCTATTGCCCAATGTCATCGTTGTGTAGCCTAAAAATCATCGGTATTCGATTCCACTCAGAAAGTTTAGTCCTCATCATTAATTAACATAGTTATTTTTGAGCCATGAGACAAAAAAGGAGGAAATTATAGTGAAAGCGTAGAATGTCCTTTATTTTTGTTATCTTTTAGAGTTGTAATGATTAGCTCTTCCATTTTGTTTGTTTGCTATATAATATTATTCTTGAAGATCGTGTTCTCTTCTGTCCTTTATTTTCTTGATTTATCTTCTGCTTGCTTCATTTTCTTTTATGCTAACTTATGGAAATCATGACTTGTCGATGCAGAGTGTGGCCTATGATCGCTCAAGTGCTCCCAAGGATTTCCAGGTCCGTGGATGGTACCAAGGACCTGAAGATACAGACAGGGAGATGACAACTTTAGGAGTGTTCTGTTATGACCTTGAGAAGAGCAATGCCCAGACCTTCCAACTGGAGAGAACAACTGAATCACAGGTTGTCAACATGGTTCGGCTTGACTTCTCATCAAACCACGGGTTGTCGGAACTGACATGCATCTATCGCTTCAGGGTGCATGGTAGTGAGCCTGGCTCTCGCGCTAGTGCAGCATTGTAGGTCTGATCTGAGAGCTACGTTCCCAAGCTTGACAAGATTCTCGCAGTCTTGCCCATATGGCCTTTGCTTTAGCGTACAGCTCTTTAAACCCCTGTGAGAGTACTAGGCAACGGGATTAACTTGTGGAGGAAAGAAGTGTGATAAGGCTCCATCGTAGGTTCATCTCATTACAAGCTACCAACCTATATATGTCAGGTTAATGTTAATCTGTATCAACCTATAATGTCATGAACGGACTCTTTGCTATTCTGTTCCTAGCTAGATTTCCCATTAATTTGTATCTGGCAACTCTGATTTTTCTTTGCTATGGTTGTAACTGTTGGCAATACTGTAATGTATAATTAAGATGATTCTGGGGTGCGTGTGCATGGAGTTAAGTTTCTGTTTTGAACAAATTACCCCAGTGTTAAAGCTTTCTGAAACAGTCCTGAGCAATCCAAACATGTACCAGTACGTTATCAACAAAGGGAAATTGAACTGTACTCGTTTGTGCTTGGAGTTTTTGTGATTTGTGCCGTTAAGGATAAATGACACTGTTGTATGTTTCGATTTTTATCTGAATATGCAATCGATCACACTGAGATTAATTTGGGAATCTACAACTCTGCCATTAATTTCTCACCCAAAGCCCATGACCTTTGGCGCCAGCTTCAGCAGTTCCGGCAACGTGTCCGGCAAGAACTTCCTGGCGAACAGGTAGCACACCGCCGTGCTCTGGCCGCCGCCGTTGTTGGTGCAGTTACGGTCAATCCTGATACCCTCGAGCAGCTCGGCGCTGACGTCCTTGCCGGCGAAGCTATCCGGGTGCGGGCGCCCGGTCCACCGAGCGTACGTGAGCGTCTGGTTGGCGTTCCTAGGCCACCCGGACGCCTCGATGAACGTCGGAACGTAGTGCTCGTCCATGACGCAAGGAGGGCGGCAGTGGCGCTGGAACACCGGGAAGTAGGTCTCGTCGGCAACGAGCTCGAGCGCGAGGCCGCGGTCGACGGCGAACCACTGGGAACCCTTGCGCCAGTGCGCCCGCGTGACGGTCGGGGCCATGGCCGGGCTGTAGCGGCCGCGGACGTGGAAACCCGGCGCGTCGAAGAGGTCGACGAAAGAGGTGGCGATGCCGGAGTGCACGAGGTTGGAGTAGACGGCGGTGAAGTTGCGGAGAGGGATGCAGGTCTCGGAGAGGAGGACGAAGCGTTGGTTGGCGACGTCGAGGAGGGCGTTGGCGAGGAGCCGGCGCTCGGCTTCCGCCATGCTGGACTGCCCCCACCGAGCTTCCTGCGTGCACGAAAACCCAGAAGCAAAAGTTATTATTGTCCGTTCCAAGTATACATTAATATTTCCTTTTGCCACGTAGATCAAGCAAATATTAAAATTAATTATACTACCTCTAATTATTATCTCTGAGCACTATATTTAATGCTCACATGTAGAGGATATAAAGTAAAATTAGACATTTATTAAGGATACAGAGAGACATCACAATGACTTTGTATGAAATATATCCTATTATTTATAGACAAGATTATTAAAAAATACACCTTTATAATCTTGAACGGAGAGAATAGTATTTAGAAATTTTTACAGCATTCTACCTGGTGACAAAGCCAGGATGAAACTAGAGGGTGGGCTCAAGGGGCGCTGAGCTTAGATCAAAGGATGGATGATGCGATGTGAGCACCCCGATAACGGCAAAAAAGCTCCTGCCAAGCGTCGGCGATCGGGTTCTTTCCATAAGCTTCTTCTAAGGTGACAGCAACCGGGCTCCTGCCACAAGCTTTTTCTTAGGCGAACAGGCTCCTGCCACATGTGTCTCCTTTGTGGTGGTGGCGGTGGAGGAATGCTGGAGATGGGAGATGGAGCGCTCTACGCTCGTGACGATCAGCACAGAGGAACGACACATGGCGGTAGAGGGAGGAGGACAAGCGGGCTAGCGATGGTTGGGGAGAAGAGGGTCACACACTATCGCTATCACATGATAAGAAACACGGTAGTCACGCCCATTATATATATCAGTATACCGGAGTATATATATATATATATATATATATATTAACATATGTGGCTATATACTATAAAGTAAAGAGTGCGTAAATCGATAAAGAATAAAAAATAAAAATATATTTATACCTCCTCGGCAGGCTCGATTGTCTTTAGCCCACTACTCAGTCGCTCGTCGCCTTGGCCAATCGGCCTCCTCACCTCAACTCCTTTGCCTTCTCGCCTCCTCGTTGTGACCCTGTTGCCGACAGCCTGCCCTAGCCTGCCAGCCCCTTAGGCCTCAGCTCCTTGGCGCTCGTAGTCCTCTCTTAGTCTCAGTGACAATTGGTCTCACCTAGCGCTCCACGTTCCTTGATTCCTCAATCCTCATGTTGTTCGCCGACCGAGGAGTAGAAGATCCAACCGTCCCCTGTGATCGATGCCCACCGGCCTAGCCCTGGCACCCTTATGCCCTGCAGCCTGGTTCCCCTTCCCTCGTCGTCGTCAGCACATACCTCATGGTCGAAGCCCTGGATTCGCCGCCTCAGCTCCAAGGCCTTGCTCCACCGCCTCCGCCAGTGGCCTAACTCCCCCACAGTAGGCTCCCTGGCTCCGTCGCCTCTGCTCTGTAGCCTACGGTTGACCCAATGATCCGGCCCCTTAGGCGGTTGGGCTTCTTCTCAGGTGCCGGCACTACCACACGGACACCCCGAGACCCGATCAGTAGCGGCCAGTAGGCAGCCCATCTTCTTTTCTCTCCTACTAGCCCATGCCTCCAGACATGACGCCACCTCGCCTCGCTGCCAGTTGCGCTCCTCGTCTCCTCTATTGTTCCAAATTTCCAATCGGATTGAGGATTGGGAATGGTTGAATGGGGAATGTATCATGTGTGGTGTGGTGGGATGTATGTGAGGCCGTAGGTGGACTTGTAGGATTTGGCCCACGAACAAACTCTCCTGCTTTTTTTGTAGCTCGACTAACGGTCAACGGCCATAGAGGTCGAGGCGGTGGAGAGTTGGTTTGAGTCTCATAGAGCCTCTCCCTTGGATTCACCCGGGATTCTACCAGTATTTACATCAAAATGCATTTTTCCCGGGCTAAGGTGAAATCGCAGGATAGTCGTGTGGCCTTAACAATTCAGATTCTCCTAAGGATCCAAATGGACCCTTGAGTACCACGAGACATATTCCTCTACTTTGATTTTCCTTTTGGTCCCGCGCTTTGTTAATGTGCTTAACAGTCCAAGCCTCTGCACCAAATGGGCTTAAGGGCACTTCCAACGTTCCATTATGTACAACGTCCATAGTACTCCCTCCGTTGATAAATATAAGGCTTATAGTTTGAATGGTCTTGTTGAAAAATAAGGTATGCATGTAGATTTAATGAGTCTTTTCATATATACCTTTATTTATTCTCTCTCAACCATATGCATTTATTCATTACCATCTACACAAAGTATTATTTCTCATCTTCCAAAACAATTAAGAGGGATATGTAAGTCATTTCCTCTCATGTTTTCCTTAATTTCACCACAACCTTAATCTTTATGCTAAGTTAAAATACGTCTTATATTTATCAATGGAAGGAGTATTAATTAACTATTCACATAGAAGTTACGTGGGATGAAAAATGATGTAGCAAGGAATTAAAGAAGAGAGAGAGAGGAAGCCATGCATGAGAAATTGTATGGGCATAAAATCCAATCACAAGACATACCAAAAAAACTTGTATTGGGGAGGAGTTATATCTATAGCATTAATCACTAGGCCAAAAATCTTCCTATTTTCGCCGGGCCGCCTAAGTGCTTGCCTCCCCACCGCCAGCGCGCTTGCCCCGACACCGACAGACCACCCATCGTTGCGCCGGCCATGCTCTCACTCGCCGTCATGGCTTACGCGCGCGCACTGTCGCTGCCACTTGGCATGGCGTTTGCGCTCCATCACCGCCGCCAGCCCTAGCCATGCTCGAGGCCCTCATCACCTGCCGCGCTCGCCGTCCGCATGACTGGAGCCGCTCGCCCAGCATCCAATGTACTCGTCGCTCACCGCATGTCAAAGCTTGTCTCCATGCTGGCTGCTCGTGCACTCGCTGTCACTCTTGCTGCATCACCACACCATGGCCACCTAGCCGACGAGGTCGGATCTAGGCATAGCCAACGTAGATCCGGCCGGATCTGGTAGGAGGCACCGGAGGGGAGACCGAGGTGGGTAGGGTGACTGGTGCCGGTTGAGCGGTGAGGGTTGTGCGGGTGAGTAGGGAGAGACAATGGGGAGAGAGAAGGGAGTGGGGGCTGTTGGAAAATCTTCTAGAGATTGATCAGACTACTTCTGAAATTACCAGAACAACGCTCTGTTATTATCGGATAACCTCCCTCAAGTAGACGGACTACTTCTTCTGCGTTACCGGTTCTGTTCCTTGTATTGCCGAACGATTACTTCGTATTGTCGGAAAGACTTCCGAGAAGCTCCTCTGTATCGGCTAGAAATCAGCACAATTCAAAGAACCCAGCAGCGCAATGCAGAAACCGGCACACAACAGGGAACTATCAGGCGACAAGCAAAAACAGCAGACTTTAGATCTCTTTTGGTGCTGCGCAAATTGCTTCCCGCAGCTTTTTCTGATTTTCTTCCTCAATACTTATACAAGTTAGAGATTAGAAAACCGGAATGCTAAACTTAATGGACTCGAATCGGACTCTACTGAGTTTTAGCCGGATCAAACACCTTTTGTCTTCCGGCAAAACCAACCGAGTAACTACCAGACTCAGAAACGTAAGACTCTTAAGTTCTGTTCGGACTACATCCACTACTACAGAATGATACATCACTATCGCTTCATCTGTGTCGGTTCTTAAGTTTTTAGGAAAAAATGATTGTGATAGATGACTTAGGAGAGGCATTAATCATAATCACTATCAGTTCTCAGGTTAGAAGTGATAGTGATGAAGACTGAACATCACAATCGGTTCTTATGCGAGAAGTGATAGTGATGTGCATTATCATCACTATCGGTTTTCATATAAAAACGATAGTGATGAGCCCGTACACATCACTACCGGTTCTTATTGAAGAAGCGATAGTGATGATAATGCACATCACTATCGCTTCTCGCAAAAGAACCGATAGTGATGTCGCTTCTTCAATAAGAACCGGTAGTGATACAGATGGGCTCATCACTATCGCTTATGTGGAACCGATTGTGATGACTATGATAATCACTATCGCGGCTTATAAGAACCGATCGTGATGTGATGATCACATCACTATCGCTTTTATATGAGAACCGATAGTGATGTGCCCGTTAGGTTATTTATACCACTCAGTGAACTCTTCTCTGTTATTGTTCAGAGGAGGTTTCTCCGTCGCCACCAGAAAAAATAGCTCATATTCTGTGGTTGGAAGCAATACTTGGGTGAGAAAATTTGAAATCCTCAAGGGTGGGTGTTAAGAGGGTTAATTTGAAGCCCTAACTTGAGGAGATTTCCCTCATTTTGCATAATTTGTGGTTTTCTTCAAAATGTGAGCATTCCTTCAAACCCCTTTAATTTTGCACTATGTAATTTTGATATGTCGCAAGAAAGTCTAGATTGCCTTGGTATTGTGTATGTCCTATCGATTTCACACCCTTTATTTCACAAGCATGTACACACATGTATTTAATTTGTAGTGCTTTGATGTTAATATGGAATTATTATTGTTGTCACCGATGAATGCTAGAGTTTAGGTGCGGAACTACGCCTCCGCTCGAGGATGCTTGTTTATAAATATGCCGAACGAAATGGCATATTTATGTTTAGCATCTCGAATTGTCCACGTTCTTTGATAGTTCGAGGATATAAGCTTGGCAAGTTCCTGTTGTGTTGTACAATCTGCAGAGTAGAGATTTCGGTAGTGTCTCCCTGGTATTCTCCAGATACACACCCCTCTTGACCTGTTGTCGAGACGTGTATATGGAGAATAGCGGGGAGATGCTGCCGAAATTTTCTCTGGAGTTGTAAAACGGCTTAGGAACTTGTCGAACCACATATCCTCGAATGGGATTAGGACCAAACCTATTTAGAGATTAGGAGTCATCGTTGGTACCCTTGTTTTGTTTCGTTGTAGTCAAAAGATCTGTGAGGCTCTTGCACTATATAATTAGATTGTTTGATATCATTGTTGATGTTAAAATGTATGTCTCCTATCTAGGGAATTGGAAGCTCTAAACCAGGGAAGAATCTAGGTATCGATTGGGAGAACACATTTTATATATCTTGCAGAACTTGCAATCCTCTATTTTGCAAAGGTAATATTAAATGAAATGATGTCTCAATATTTCAAATAGCTAGCTAGCTTGTTGTCGCTCGATTCTTCCTTAATTTATTGTGTGAAGTTTAATTGCAGATGGACCGTAAGGAATGGATGTATGACAAAAGTCGTGTAAGTTTGAATTTCAGAGGGTGTTAAGGAGTTCAAAAAATTGCGAACAGACAGGTGAGGAGGGTGTAAACTTCATATACTGTCCTTGCATTGATTGCACTAATCTGAGAAGATTTAACAACCACTCAAATTGAGGACCACCGATTCGACGTGGCTTCGTGAGGAATTGCACGTGTTGGATCCATCACGGGAGACAGTAGTACCTGCCGGTATGCAATGAAGACACGGTGGAACCGGATGATGAGTTGCACTGATATGTTTGAGGAGGAGAATTTGGACCAAATGTTGCGGGATGTGGAGGGTAATTATACGGAAAGAGAGTTTGAAAAGTTTAAAAGCTTGATGGAAGACGATGCCAAACCGCTGTTCACAAAGTTGCAAAGCGTAATACACCAAGTTGGGTTCGGTCCTTGCATTGTTTGAATCAAGGCAAAACACCGCTGGGATGATACAAGTTTCAATGCACTTCTAGTTCTTCTATCGGATCTGCTTCCCGAAGGAAACGAGTTGCCAACAAGCATTTATGAAGCGAAGAAGCTACTATGTCCCATGGGAATGGAAATAGAAAGGATACATGCATGTCCGAATGATTGCATCTTGTACCGTAACGCACATCAAGGGCTACACGTTTGTCCAGTTTGCGGTGTGCCCCGGTACAAACAAAAGGAAAAGCGTAACGACAAGAAGCGTAAGAGCCGGGGCAACGACGGTGAAAAGGTCACTAAAGGTGCACCGGCCAAGGTATTGTGGTACTTGCCCATCATTCCCCGTCTAGAGAGGTTGTTTGCAAATCCCAGAGAGGTAAAATTGTTGTGTTGGCATTATGAGTCTCGAAAGGAAGATGGAAAGTCGAGACACCTCACGATTCGCTCAATGGAGAAACATCGATTGGAAACATGAGGAGTTTGGTGCGAAATGAGGAACATAAGATTTGGGTTGAGTACCGATGGAATGAATCCGCTTGGTAACATGAGCGATCATCACAAGACGTGGCGATTACATTGTGCATCTACAACCTCCTCCTTGGTTGTGCATGAAGCGGAAGTATATCATGATGTCGTTGCTAATCTCGGGACCCAAACAATGAGAAATGATATTGATGTGTACCTCGCTCCACCGATCGAGGATTTGGTAAAATTGTGGAATGACGGGTCATTGTGTGGGATGCGTCTGAAGAGAGTATTTCACCCTACGGGCTATGGTATTTTGCACCGTAAATGATTTCCGGCTCTTGGTAATTTGGCGGGCTACAGTACGAAAGGAGCAAAAGCGTGTCCTATTTGTGAAGAGGAGACCGAGAGCCTATGGCTGCCAAATTCCAAGAAAATGTGTATATGGGTCACCGAGGTTTCTACCCGCATCATCGATACCGTAAGATGGATGACAAATTTGATGGAAAGAGGGAAGTCCGTTGGGCACCGCAGCCTATGAGTGGAAGGCAAGTATATTCACGTGTAGAGGATATCGATGTTCAGTACGGAAAGAGCCGTAAATCTGTTCGTTCTAGGACCATTTGGAAGAAGAGGTCAATATTTTGGGACTTACCGTACTGGAAGGAGTTAGATGTCCGGCATTGTATTGATGTCATGCACGTTGAGAAGAATGTCTGCGACAATTTGGTTGGCATCCTGCTGAACATACCTGGAAAGACAAAGGATGGTGTGAATGCTCGTCACGATATGGCCTACATGGGAATCAGGCCTAGGCTTGAGGTGATAGAGGAGGATGGAAAAGGTCCGTACATCCCCGCTGCATGCTACACCCTATCCAAGAAGGAAAAGAGGACCTTTGCAAATGTCGCAAGGTATTAAAGTTCCATCCGCTACTCCATGAACATTAAGAAGCTTGTGTCCATGGATGATTTGAAGTTATTGGGCATGAAGTCCCACGATCGACATGTCTTGATGACCCAAATGCTCCCGATTGTAATCCAAATATTCTACCAGAGGATGTCAGTTTGCAATCACGAAGCTCATTATTTCTTCAATGCGATCTCCTACAAAGTTATTGACCCCGACGTGCTAGACAACTTGCAAAGTGAGGTGGTGCAGACTCTATGTCAGCTTGAGATGCATTTCCCACCGTCGTTCTTCGATGTAATGGTCCACCTTGTGGTTCACCTAGTCAGAGAGATTAAGATATGTGGACCCGCTTTCCTACGTTACATGTATCCGTTCGAGAGGTACATGGGTATATTAAAGTCCTACGTGAGGAATCGGTCAAAGCCTGAGGGTAGTATTGTTGAAGGTTATGGGACTGAAGAGGTTATTGAGTTCTGTGTGGACTACCTAGGTAAAAGACAAGCAATCGGTGTTCCTGTATCTCGTCACGACGGCAGACTTGCTGGTAAAGGAACCCTTGGGTCCAAACTAATGAGTCCGAGGTTTGATATGTATTGCAAAGCGCATTTGACAGTTTTGCAGAACAGTGCAGAAGTTCGTCCATACATCGAGCAGCATAAGTTGATATTACGGGAAGAGAATCCACAAATGGATGAGCTTTCCATCGCATAAGAACACAATGCTCGATTCCTCACATGGTTCAAAGAAAAAGCGGAGGTCTCCTTTAGTGAGAATGTAAAATGGTTGGCTGACGGACCAAGATTTAATGTACAAACATGGCAAGGGTACGATATTAATGGTTACACCTTTTACACTGAGAGTCAAGATGCCAAAAGTACTGTCCAAAACAGTGGTGTGTGCATAAATGCTTTCTCTGACTATCATCACTCGAAAAGAGTCTCCCCAGCCACAATGAACTCCTACTATGGGTTGATCGAAGAAATTTGGGAGCTCGATTACGGAATATACCAAGTTCCATTGTTCCGATGTAAGTGGGTAGGACTTCCACATGGAGTAAAGGTCGACAAGAGAGGTTTTACTATTGTGGATCTCGAGAGACTCGCCTACAAAGATGACCCGTTCGTCCTTGCGAAACAAACAACTCAAGTCTTCTACGTGCTTGATCCGGCCAATCCGAGGTTGCACGTCGTTCTTCATGGCAAGAGACGGATCGTAGGAGTTGAAGATGTTGTAGATGAAGAAGAGTACAACCAATTCGATGAGATACCTTCATTTGCAGATGGGGCCTGTCTTAGCGGCGATGACGACACACATGGAGCCAATTACATGCGAGTAGATCATCATGAAGGACTATTGTAAATAAATGGACTATTATAATGTTTGTTGTTAATTTCATTGTTCTATTATGTATGTAAAATAGTTTGCAATGTTATCAAAGTAAAAATCAAGGGTGACTTGTTGTTGGAGGCTTTGATGGAAATGCAATTTCTCTTTGTGCCTGCACTTTGTGCCACATGTTGTGAAAGAAAATTCCATTTGACGATTGTAAATAGTCAAAAGTTCATTTCTGGAACTTTTTGTACAATTCTGGATTATTTTGAAATTTTTTGACTTTTCAACGCTTTACGACAAATCATGTCTACGAAATGAATTTCGGCATATTTATTGAATGAGGTCGCTTTTTCCAAAAATCCTTGTATGAAAAGTTTTGTAGTATCCTGAAATATGTTTCTGCAAAATTTCTAATAAATTCAACAATGTATAAAAAAGTTATGGTATTTTCTCTCTTTGGTGAAATGTGAAAATTCGTAACCTACATATGGTGTAGTCTCGATGTGATGTACAATTTACATATTTCGAGACACGTAAATGAGGCTAAACTATATGAAATCATTTTTGAAATTTTCAAAAACCTGGTCTTCATTTGAGAAAGTTTTGACTTTTCAACTATTTAAGGAAAACTCATGTCTAGAAAGCGAATTTTGGCATCTTTTTTCAATGCTAACTCTTTTTGGCAAAATTCTTTTTGCAACAGATTTGTATTATCTCAAAGTATATTTCTGCAAAATTTTAAATAATTCCAACTATATTTGCAAAAGTTTTTCACTCTTTGATCTAATTCTGAAAATTTAACTTCATGGTTTGTCTAGAAAGGCAATAGTGAAATGGTATCAGTGTCGGTTTTATTTAAAAAAGTGATACGGATAATGCTACACATCGGTGTCGGTTTTATTTAAAAAAGCGATACAGACAGTTTTCTTTAAAAAAGCAATACGGATTAGAAACATCAGCGTCGGTTATCTGTAAAAAAGCGATATGGATGTATGACCTTATCAGTGTCGGTTTTATATGTAAAAGCGATACTGATGACTATTAACATCTGTGTCGGTTTTATTTGAAAAACGATACGGATATTGAGACACATCTGTGTCGGTTTTATATAAAAAAGTGATACAGATGTGTAGCAGTATCAGTGTCGGTTTTAGATATAAAAGTGATACTGATGATGTTACTACGGTGTCGGTTTTGTTGAAAAGCGACATCGATGATGCTTCCGCCCTTTATTCCGCTGAACGCCATTTCTCACGCAAGATGCAACCCTAGCCTTGACCTTCCGTGCTCACGCGCCGCCCGCCTCTCGCCCGCCGCCGCCTCGCCTGCGCCTCGCCTGGGACTGGCGCCTGGCGCCCCCCCGCCGACCCGCGCGCCGCCACGCCGCCCGTCTCTCCGCCCGCCTCCCGCCTCCTTGCAGCCCCTTGCCCCTCGCCCGCCGCCCCTGCAGCCCCGCCTGGGACCTGACGCCCTGGCGCCCACCCCGCCCGGCCGACACCCGCCGTCACTGGTGTTCATGAAGAAGCACAGGACGACGATCTCCATAATGCATTTCGTGAGTTCATGGGTTACATTCTTCAATATTTGTTGTCAACTGTCAAGTTTGCTGATGGATTTGGTTGTGAAGACTTGTAAATTTTTTACTGCGTTTGTGAGGAGATAGGTTCATAAAACTGTCATATTTTAGGTTTTTCGATCTGTTTCTTACAGGGAGTAAATGTCAGTGTTTATTCATGCCTGTGATGATTCATTTGATTGTAGTAACTCGTGCTTGTCCAAAATGGGTGCAGATTAGCACACTATCACTATACTAGTAGACAATCCCCTAGTTTAAATTCACAGATGACACTGTGACAAGACAAACTCACTACAACACAGCATACACATCATGCAATTGCAACCACACCAAATGTGATTATTAACATATATAGGAGCCGATCATGGTTGATTTTAGTTCACAATATTTAACCTTTGCGCTTCAAAATTTTAATCATTGATTCAGCTTTTTCTTGTTTTGCAATTAAGCCACTTTTCGCTCTCTATGCTTGTTATCAGTGGTTTTATTTGCAACAACCTATGTACTAAGATGGTGTATATAACATTATTTGAGTTCATAAGATTCTTCCTTTCAAGATTCCATCCGCTCGTTGATGATGACTTGAACAAATTTTCATCACATGATCTTTATATTGCGATTTGACCTTGTGAGCCCATGAATTATCTGTTGATGCAACCGCCACTAGGTGAGTTCACCGATATTGTTTTCCTGGCTATATTAATTATCTTCTGTGATGTGGTCACCGATCGACGATCATTCCATCTTATATGTCTGCGACATGGATAACTTTGTTGTTTATCAATGTCTTTTTTTTAAACAGATCTAATTAACAAGTCTGAACTTCCATGGAAGTTTTTTAAACTCTAATTTCTATGTAAAGGAGTGGTGAGGTTGCTACTTGGGCTCTTAGAAGTTATAAATAATTTATTGATTACAGTACAGTTTTTGTGATTTGCTCCAAGTTTTGTACCCCTTATAGATGCAATTTGAAAGGATGGAATTATGAACTGTGATTCTCTTTTTTTTTTAAATGTTGGTTTCAGTTCTGTCTCCAATTCACTGTCATGCTTGGTTTAATGTGTTGTCTGAACTATGGTGCTTATTTTTCACTTACTCACTTTATTTCTCACTGTAAGTTAACATATTTTCCCTGTGTATATGAGGAAATTATGTAATGTGATGAATTATTACTACTCATGATCCAAACATCAGTACAAATATTGTGTTATTTGCACATGAATATATTGTGTATTGTATACACTGAAGATACTCAAATATAAAGCAGATAAATACGTTATTCCATAGAGACAATGCTGAGGGTTGGTACTTGGTACCTAGAGCGTGGAGAACAGTTAATATTCTTTTCGTGAGAAGTGAGTTCTATTTTTTTTCTATAATAAAAGCAGTAAGTTTTCTGCCATGCTTATTGTCTAACAATACTGATAAAAGGTAAAAGGTCATAGAATCACCAATTGCAGAAATACATGGACAATTGTTCCAGAATTCTTCAATTATCATGCTCACTTTACATCTACTTGTTTGTGATTCTATTGCAAACATTTCTAAGTTGAAATTTCACCTACTGATGATGCTCACTTTACAATGCATGCTTTCGTCACCTACTGCAAATACAGTAATTAATTTTTACCTACATGTTGTTATTGCTACTGTAATATGATCTACGTTAGAGTTAAAAATGCGTAACCTACGTCTCCCATTCGAGAGTGCTTGTTTATGAATATGCCATTTCGTCACATTCATAAGCAATCAGTCTCGAATTGTCCACGTTTTTTGGACAGTTCGAGGATATGTGGTTCGGGCAAGTTCCTGAGCTGTTGTACAACTGCAGAGTAGATTTCGGTAGCATATCCCTACGGTGTTCTCCGGGTATACACCCCTCTTGACCTGTTGTCGAGACGTGTACCTGGAGAATAGCGGGGAGATGCTGCCGAAATTTTCTCTGGAGTTGTACAATGGCTTAGGAACTTGCTCGAACTACATATCCTCGAATGGGATTAGGACCAAACCTATTTAGAGAGTAGGCGTTATCGTTGGTACGTATTTAGGTGGTCAACAGATAAACTTTTTTTGAAGATCATTCGTTCATTTGTTACTCTACTGAAATATGCTAGAACAGTTACATCTTATTACTTATCTATTCAGCTTTTGCTTTACATGATTTATTGTCAAGTTCACAAAATAGGTAATGAATTGCTTTTCTCATGTCAAATATATGACCTTATCGGATAAGAAAACTCAAAATGTCACAATTAGAGAGCATCGGCTCCTCGCGCATGCAGTAGAAGGTGCTCCCGAGGGCCGAGCCAAGTTCCAAATGTTGAGGGGCCGAGTAAGGTGAGAAAGGCCTGAGGACCGAACAAAGGGGCCACAGGGAGAACACCGCAGGTTCTCCACTTCAATGCCACGGGGGTCTGCATAGGCCCTCCTAAGTACAAGGGGCGATACCGTTCATTCCTCGGTCAATTGGTGAGGGAGAGAGTGCCCATAACGATTAAGGATTGGAGGAAGGAAGTCAGCGTCGAGCAGAAGAATCGACTGTGGGATGAGGTTAAGGGCAAATGGATTATAGAGGAGGAAGATGAACGCAACGCGAGACGGTACGCCTTAAAGAGGATGGGTGTGGCCTTGAGGCACTTCAGGGTCCTCATGCACAGTGAGTACGTACTAAAAGATCGTACACCATTCGAGAGGTATCCGTTCGTTACTACAAATGTTTGGGAGGAGTTCACGACGATGAAGGGTACGCCGAGGCGAGCAAGCTAAGAGAGAGGAATACCGCTATCCAGAGGCACAACACGCACCCGCACCACCTCGGTACAGGCGGCTATGAGGGGAAGAAGGCAGAGTGGGCGCGACTAGCCGAGGAGTGCGCGAACTCCGGGACGACGATGCCTTACTCCCACATATGTGAGGAACAGCACGCAATGGCGGGTATTAGCGAGGACAAAGAAAACCCCCGACGGGCGGCTTGTAGTCGCAAACCCGCATCTGCGACGCGTCGTCTCTGCCATCGTAAGACATCTGACTTAGTACATTTTAGTTGGCCTAGCTTGTTGTATTTCAGATCTAATTCGTGCTCGCTTATTGCAGGAGGAGGTAAGCCAGCGGAAAGAGCAGGGGACCTTCGAGAGCCAAGGGTCGAAGGATATCCTGTCGTCTGCGATCGGGAAGCCCGATCATAAGGGCCGGGTGCTCGGCGCAGGGTCGGGGCATACGAAGAAGTCCTACTTCCAAGATGACGTTTCGAGTGCTAGATCAAGATCATGGGAGGCACGCGCGGAGCGCCTCAAGGAGACGCTCAGGGAGCAGCTGAGGGAGGAGATCAAGGATGAGATGAGGGGGGAGATGATGGCACGTGAAGATGAGATAAGGGCTGAGATGATGGCACGTGAGGAGCGCCTGAGGGCTGAGATGATGGCGATGATCTCCCAGTCGAGCGTAATCCTCACCTCTTGTAGAGAAGCCTGTGCCCCGACCTAGCAGCTGTGGTTCCAAAAATGATAAGACCGATCCCCATCTGAAGGTAATAATTAATTTTTCCTAAATTAAATCTACAAGTGTAACTCCCACAATGTTTCTCCTCAAGTTGCGTACATCTTGCAGGCCCCTGCTAAGTGCCAGCTCACCACCCTGACGGAGGACGGATTTCTGTCGAGGTCGCACGCGGGGTTGCATTTCCGCAAGGAGACCGACACTTGTGCATGGTCACCTTTGGGAAGGGCTACATGAGGGTGCAAGTGGACTACGCCCACGAACACTTCTTATCACATGTGCTCGAGTTCCCCCAACGAAGATATCGGCAGACTCGGGCAAGCACGCATGTCGCTCATCAAGTGGCCCACGACGGGTGTCGTCTTGGTCAAGGTAAAAATCCCGCGTCTTCTCTACCATTCCAAGAGTCCGCAATAAGTTAAATATGCGCGTGCTTTGTAGGTTCCTACCGCACTGTGCTTACTCGTGCTCTCGATTCTGCTCCCACCACCGTGATGAGTCCTACACGGTCACGAGCTCACGTGTAAAAGGACAAGCACGACACCAACAGAACCACAAGAGGCCTCCGAGACTCCTTCGCCAAGAAGGCAAAGGCGATAAAGGCCACAAAGCCCTTGAGGTACTTGAAAAGCCAACTACCCTCACCTCAAGACTCCTTCGCCCGAAAGAAAAGTCAAGACAGCCATAGACATCCCTTATGATTTTAAGGCCTACGACATGGAAAGCCCCTACTTGCATCCAACGAACTAAATGGTCTAGGCAGGTGGACTCGCAAGCTCCATGGATGGTATATTGATAAGGTGAATGAGGAAGAGCGTCGAGTTGACTTCAATGTGATGTATAAAAGGGTACATTTCCACCGTGACGAGAATGGGATATTCCCTGTCAGTTTTGAGGATCTGTTTCTTGTGTACCAATTAAAAGCCATCGATATTTCTACTTTACGATCTTGGACGCTGTGAGTATCGCACCATACAACATGAGCTGACGACTTTTATAGGATTTTGCATTATGTTTTCTAATATCAACACGAGTTGCAGAGCAATGAGACAATGAGCCGTGACGAATCTAAACCAAGTTGGGTTAAATCGACCCGAGCTAGTGTCTGCGACCACGGCTAGGATACATCCGGTGTTTGTTCTTGGCTACGTCAAGAGGGTATTGCATCCGAGTCGACGAAGGACTTCGTTGTAATACCGTACCACGAGGAGTAAGTAGTACAAACCCTTCAATTACTTGTACGCACTTAAACCGTATGCGAACTTATTTCCTTGCACTACATTCCATTTAATAAGCAACCATTGGGTTCTACTCGTCCTCGTTCCGAGTGAAAACACAGTCTACATTTTTAACTCAATCAAGAAGAGACCGATGGCCTACGCGATCAAGTGTCCTTTGCAGAAGTAAGTACATTACCGTAACCTAACACTTTATGAATTTAACTATATTTTTTTTACTCAATGGCACCTCTCCAATATATGTAGGGGTTTCTCGGACTATGTCGATGAAGGAGGGTCACACAATAACAAAAAGGGCAAGGCTATTTGGAGTATAAGAAATTCACGGTACAAGTGCCTAGCATATATACTTTTAATTTTTTTGACATCTAATCTTCGTGTGTTAATTTCTTTTTCTCTCTTCACAGTGTCATCAACAGGGCAGCGATGACCTGTGCGGCTTCTATGTCATGCAACACATGTTGGTTGTGGTCGTGGCTCACACCTTTTCCTAAGGTATATGTACATGCATACTTAGCCTTTCACATACAAATTTTGAAACTTAAATTCATGCACTCATTTATGTTTTGCGGATGATCAATATCCCGAGAAGAGCTTAGACAAACAAAGCACTCAACAATTTACTGAGATCACTTATGCCAATGGTGCTGGTTAGAAGTTATATCGGAGGACGGTAGGTTTAGAGATCTGAGCGTCCTACTAGTCCATATGGAAACAATATTAATTGTATATGTCAATGTGATATATATGCACGTGTCTTGATTGTTAAGCATGTTTGTATTTGTATGTTGTGAACGAATGGGCTATATGTATTGCAATTTACGTATTCGTGTTCGTGAATGTGATATGTGCATTACGTGTTATGTATTGTCAATGTGATATATATATGCCCAATGTTAATATGTGTGTTATTTTGGATAATATGCAAAATTGAAACACCCCATGAGGGTCATCGAATCGGTTCTTATGAGGCGATTGTGATGACCTCTCATCGAATCGGTTCTTTTAAGAAAGCGATTGTGATGACCACATTAGTAGAATCGGTTCTTTTACGGGCGATAGTGATAACCATACCATTACAATCGGTTCTTGGAATAAAGCGATTGTGATGATACATTATCGAATCGGTTCTTTAAAGGCGATTACGATGACCTCATTAGAATCGGTTCTTTTTGAACCGATTCTCGATAACGTGGTTATCGTAATCGGTTCTACAAAAGAACCGATTCTAATGAGGGTCATCAAATCGATTCTTTAAAGGCGATTCGATGACTCATTAGAATCGGTTCTTTTGCGGAACCGATTCTGATAACGTGGTTATCAGAATCGGTTCGGCAAAAGAACCGATTCTAATGATGAGGTCATTAAAATCGCTTCCTTTAAAGAACCGATTCTGATGACCCTTTATCAGAATCGGTTATTAAAAAAAACCAATTGTGATAATGTGTTCATCAGAATCGGTTTGATCTAAGAACCGATTCTAATGAGGCTTTATCACAATCGGGGCAAAACCGACTGTGATAACTCCACCTCATCACTATCCAAAGACTTCGTATCGCCACTTGAACGACTGTAATGACAAAAAAGAACCGATTCTGATATACAATTCTGTAGTAGTGATCAAAACCAGAACCGGACTGTGGACAAACCAGAACTCTGAACCGAACTAGGCTCCATTATCTAGCCAACAACGCTGACGCACGCGCATACAAACTAAGTCAACAAACTTAATATTTCTCAAATTACTGAGCAAAAAGATTATTTCCAACAGGGGCATAAGTGGAGGGATAGATAATGGGACGCTGGTGACGAGAACGGGGGAGGAGAGAGAGTATATGGGAATTTATTGTTTGGATAGAAACTATATGCACTGGGTTTATTCTGTCTGTTGTTATTTTTATGTGATGAGTAAGTTATAGATATTGTTGTGCAATGTCTTCCGGTGGGAATGCCCTGATGCGGTGAGACTCACTACAAATTGCCTACCTTGATTTTGCTGTGACTTGTGTGTCCGTCGATGGGCTTGGGATCCAATCATCGAGAAATTCTCTATTCTAAATAGGCTCTTACCTCTAAGTGCATTTTGTCGTGTTATACTACCTTCATTATTTTACTTGTCATTTTTTAAAGTAAAACGTAGACACACTGACTAACGCTACCCACGTGCACACATACACGTATACATCCCATGAACGCTGAAAATTTTGCTGAGGCCCCGCGGCCTCCTAAAGTGCGGGCACTAGCTCATAAACAAGTGTGTATTTTTGGTATCAAAATTTGGCAAGGTGTAGCTAAATTATCAGGTTAAGGATTAATAGTTATCTTGCCCAATATCGGATAAGGAAAAGAGGATTTAAGTATGGATTGTGACCGATATTTACCTAACTGAGGAGTACTGTCCGAGTTAAAACTGATACGGATCATAGTAAATAACGTGTCGGAGGTGGATACGATCGGCTAATCTGCTATAAAAGATGGTCAGGTATGTGCAAGAACAACACAATCAATCAAACAAATCGCATTTACTCTTTTATTTTCCTGTCAACTAGGAGTAGTTTTGTTATTTAGAATCCTCTTTGTAATCCAGTTTTGATTAATAAAGTTGTGTATCGCTGATTGTTGATCTTCATCGATTACACCAATCATGTTTGATTTTCTCTGATTTTGCTGCGCATCGCCTTTTATTTTTTTGAAAAATCTACCTTTTACCATCTGATTAGCCCTAATCAGCTAATTAGACTTGTCGTTACTATAGATTTGATCGGCCCATTGGCTGTTTAGATCTTTGTCGATTGTAACATTAGATCGGCTTTGAGCATATTTTCTATCCATCTTAACGATTGCAGGATCAAATCGGTTGGTACGTCTCGAACCAAACTTGAATCCGGCGTTCTTCGTGTGTTGTAGCTGATAAATCCTTCATCACATCTTTTGGCGCCAACAGTACTCCTTTTATTATATGAGCACTAGTGTCGAACCAGATATTCGAATGCGGATGGGCAACATGCTTACGATCAATGACAGTGCTTCAATATAAACTTTAGTATGTCAGGGTCCTGTAGTACTCCCTCTAGTCACAACTCACAATACATGTTTTGGATATCGACACAGTTTTTAAAATGCAACTTTGGCTAGTAATTTATATGTAATACATTTATAAAATCCAATATTTTTTAAAAAGTACTTTTCGAGGCAATTCTGTACATATGATTTTTCATGTGTCTAATCTAAATATTTTTAAAAAATATTGATAGTCGAATTTTCAAAAGTTTGACTGCATGCACCACAAATCGACATATATTTGTAACTAGAAGGTATATTGTTTTATGAAAAATCTAGTAAGGTATTTCCACATTCAAAATACAAATACCTTTGTGTGTATTAGATGTCAAAATTTTAAATGTTTAACTCCGCACATTGTAAAATGACATCTAAAAATGAACGGTTGGAATGACGTGTTTTCCCGGGAAATTTAGTAAGCGAATACTTATCAATATTAGAAGAGTATTTTTTAAACTAAATCTTTAATTTGGATGTGAATTAGTCAAGTGTATGCTAAATATTTATTATCAAAGGCAGTGCTTCTGTACTCGTAAAAAAAAATGGCAGTGCTTCTAGAAAAGCCCTGGCGATGTTAAAGACCAAGCCTAAATTAGATGGTGAGAGTAGGTTTTGCGAGCTCACCTTGCTGGGCACCCTGCGGCCGTAGAACATGGACCCCTTCTCTGGCGAGCCGGCGTAGGAGGGGTCCGGGTGCACGTACACCGAGTACAGCCCGCCGTACTGCCCGTCGAAGAACCTCTCCCACAACGGCGCTAGCGGCAACTCGCCGCGCACGAGGAACATGAACGCCACCTTGGGCACGCCGAACACCAGCGGGTTGATCCCTTTGATCCTCGGCGCCATGGACGCCCGCAGCAGCAGCTCGTCGTCCGTCATGTTGTGCATCGTCACGACGCGCCTTTCGTCGTCATCTCCACGGCTATCCTTGTTGCCATTGCCACTATCCTCTTTGCTCGACGGAGGCGGTGGAATCGGCGGCGGCTGTGACGGAGGTGGACGAAGTGGCGGTGGAGGCGGCGCGGAGGGGATGGTGGCGGTGAGCTGGAGCACAGTGGTCGTGCGGCTGGCGGTGGTGGCGGGGAGGGAGCGGAGGAGGAAGTTGGAAGCCATGCCAAGCGCGAAGGCGACGGAGAAGAGGAGGAACCGGGACAGGAGGCCGCACACCTTCGCCATGGCCGTCTTCCTCTCCTGCTTAGTCCCGATCAGCTTGTACTAACTGGGCTTACTTGTTGTGAGTTAATTAGTGGGTGATTAGCTAGGAGTAATTAAGAAGCAGGTTGGCTTGAACTTTACCCAATGAAGAGTTGACCTTGTTGGTGATAGAAATAGTGAAATTTTACATTAGATTACATAGGTAGTAAGTAGTGGTAGTAGAAATCAAATCTAACCATTCATTCTCAAGTGTATTTTAGACTTTTTCTATCTATTCATAAGGGGTATTTTAGATTTTTCCTAATTCGTTTACAGTTTTGGATTCACAGAATACCTGTTGATCTTCAAAGACTTCTTATCTATTCATCCGTCATTCATCAGGATCACAGAACGTGTTTTACCGTAGAGGAAAGATAGTATGATGGAATTTTTTACCCTTTTACCCCTCTTTCAATTTTACTACCAATACTACAGGTGGTAGTATAACTAGATCTAAATCGATCTCAACCATTAGATTCAAAGGAATTGACGGCTTATATTGATTTTAATCCACTGTAAAAGAGCTCTAGAAATAATCTTGTAATAGGAAAGTTTTAGTTTTGGAAAGTTTGTATTAAGAAAGTTTAGGTTAAGGAGTCCGATTAGGACAAGGAAGTAGAATCCTATTCCGTTAAATAGACTGTAGTTTTGGGTATAAATATAGGAGTAGACTTGAGTCCTCTAAGAAAATAGAACGAGAAGTAATAAGGATAAAATTGTCTCAAATACTGATCCAACAGTTGGTACGCTGCCGCTGCCGCGCCATGCTTTTGCTCCTGCACGTAACTGCCTACATGCAGTGTCCTGTACGTATTGATTGATGCATTCATGTGCCATTACATGAATGTGAGCCATTTTTTCTAAGACCTTTCTACCGTTCTACGACTAGGCACGAATTAATGATACTATGTGGCGCGCAGAATCTGGGAGACGTCACGTGGTGAAGCGCGGCGGAGAAAGATTATCTTAGTTGTGGAAGTTTTCTCACCATTGATTGTGGCTACAAGAACTACTGTAGAAGTTATTGTGCTTTGAGATTCATCAGCCTAGCTCTCTCCTCCTCTCTCCCTCTCTCTAGTTCCTCAAGCCATCCACAGTCGCTGCCGCCCCCAAGCCGGCCGTAAGCCATCACCGGGAGCCACGTACGCAGCCGCCGGTTTCCACCGCTAGGCTTCCGACAGGGCCAAGCGAGGTTTTCGGGTGAGGTTCGGAGCGGTTTCTAGCGAGCAGCGTGAGAGACAATGTGGTGATAGCAGGTGATTTGCCTATATTTGTGATGAGTATTTGACCGTGTTTGAGCTTGTGTTGCTTAGATTTGAGTTTGATTTAAGTTTGCGTTGGATTTGAAGCAATTTAAGGTGCTATCAGTTAAAGCAGTATTACTGGCCCTTGGGTGGTGGTAGCACTGGCTCTGTGATGCTACCGGGAAAGAGGTAGCACAGGGGTTACGGTACTACCGGCCTTCGGTAGGCGGTAGTTATTTTTCCAGTAATGTGTTTCTTTGGGTTGAGCAAGGGCAGTACTATCGGCATGGGATGGCGATACTATCGGTCTTTGGTTGGTGGTAGTTATTTTCCAAAGAGTGCGTTTCGGTTCAAGATGCGGTGGTACTACCGGCCTCTGTGAAGTGGTAGTACCAAGGCGGTAGTACCAATTTTTCCAGGGAATTGTGGTGCATTCCTTGAGCTTATGTAATGTTGATTAAATATTTTGTTGAGCAATGCTAAGTGATGTTTTGCTTGTTCGTGTAGTTGCAGGACTTCGGAACTACGTCATGATGAGGCTAGGAGAGCTGATGTCCAGACGGTCAAGGTGACACCAAAAGATGACTAAGGCCAGAGAGTTGCTGCAAACCTGGAAGACAAGGAGTTGAAGCGTGAGCTACTGATGATGGACATAGCGAGCAATGGCAAGGTGGACTGGGACTATGCTCAAAGAGGAGCTGACACTACTACATAAAGGTTTATATTAGACGCCTCATCACAGATGGTTCCTCAAAACCGTCTGTGACGATGAACATCACTGACGGTTCTATATTGAAACCGTCAGTGACATCATCATAGACAATACTCTTCAAAAACTGTCAGTGATATATATCAATATCACAGACGACTTTAGTTAATAACCGTCTGTGATAGTATCGCAGACGGTTTTATAATAAAATCGTATGTGATATTTTGCATTATCCCAGATAGTTTTATAATAAAATCGTCTGTGATAGATCATTGACGGTTTTATTATAAAACCATCTGGGATTCTATGTTTATCACTGACGGTTTATGAATACCACCGTCTATGATATCTATCAGCGATATATAATACAGAGACCCGAGCACTTGGTGTATTTTAGGGTTTTGGGATCTATCTTTCATTTGGCTGTGGCTGTGAGGCGATTTGGTAAAAGAAGACAATTGATTTCGACGGGTGATTGAAGATCCATTTGATTTTGGTGATCTAAGATTAGTAATGGGGTCTAATTGCATTATATTCAAGATCTAGCTTGGTATGGAGAGAATTTAATGATTTTTAGATCTAGTTTGTAGATCAATGTGTTCTTTTCTATATAAGGGTAGTAATGGGTTCTAATTGCATTATATTCATGATCTAGCTTGGTAAGGAGAGAATTTGAAGATTGTATATAGATCTAGCTTCTAGATCTATGTTTTCTTGGTGATTTAAGATAGTAATGTCTTGGATTCTAATTAATTGCTTTATATTCGAGATATTACTTGGAAGAGAATTTGAAGATTTTTTTAGATCTAGCATGTAGATCCATGTGTGATCGTGTTGATCTAAGGTTTAGTAATGGGTAATTACATTATATTCAAGATCTAGCTTGTTAAGGAGAGGATTTGAGATTATTTACATCTAGCTTGTAGTTCCATGCATGTGCATGTTCTTAGTGATCAAAGGTTAGTAATTGGTTAATCTAGCTGCATTATTATATATAAGATTTAGGTAGCTAGTTTGGTGAAGAGAGAATTAATTTAAAGATTGTGTTTAGATATTTACAAATGTGTGGATATATACGGACACCTAGTGTACTTTCATATTTAACACTAAATGCTATATGCGTAGCATTGATGGACTGAAGCTGGATGTATGCTGAGAATCGTGCAAGTACCGAGTACATTAATGGCGTCTCTGATTTTAGAAGAGCTACAAAGGAGGATATGTTAAATAAGGGGGTGCAGTGTATGTCTTGTCCGTGCATTGACTGTGAAAATCTGAAGATGTTTCGAAACTCTGCGCAGATCGAAGCACACTTGATTCTGAGGGATTTCCAGTCACGGTGAAGAGCAGGATATATAGGAAGTAGGTAGCATTAACATCATCGACGAAGTCAATGATATGTCAGATGATCATACTGATTGTGCTTCCGATGAGGATAGGTTGCAGGACGATAATCTGAATCAGATGCTGCGCGACGCAAAAGGGAACCGTGATGATAGAGAATATGGCAAATTTCGGGGCTTGATGGAGGACTCGGATAAACCTTTGTTCCCAGGCTGCAAGTCGAAATACACAAGGTTGTCATCCGTGCTTGAACTGCTGAAATTGAAGGCATGAAACGGTTGGTTCGACAAGAGTTTCACAGCGCTGTTACGTCTATTAGCGGACATGCTTCCACAGGGAAATGAGTTGCCGACAACCACCTACAAAGCTAAGAAGATTCTTTTTCCCTTGGGAATGGAAGTAGAAAGAATACATGCATGTCCGAACGACTGTATCCTGTACCGCAAAGAGTACGCAAACTTGCATGTATGTCCTATGTGCAACGCATCCCGGTACAAGCGTAATAGTCATTTAGATGATCACAGCGAGGGTATTCAGGTGAAGAAAGGACCTTTTGCTAAGGTGGCATGGTATCTGCCTGTAATTCCTCGTTTGAAGTGTTTGTTTGCGAACCCAAATGAGGCAAAACTGCTACGTTGGCACTCGGAGGAGCGTAAAAATGATGGAATGCTAAGGCACCCTGCTGATTCCATCTAGTGGAGAGAAACAACGATAGGAGGTTTCAAGAATTCGGTTCGGATCCGAGGATTATAAGGTTTGGATTGAGTACAGATGGAATGAATCCTTTCGGTAACATGAGCAGCCGGCATAGCACTTGGCCAGTGAATCTCTGTATCTACAACCTTCCTCCTTGGTTGTCTATGAAGCAGAAGTACATTTTGTTGTCTCTACTTATTCAAGGACCGAAACAACCTTGAAACCTTCCTCCTTGGTTTCATGAGCGCCCCTCGAAGGTGTTCAATGACTTAGTCTCGTGAGCGCTCCTCAAAGATGCTCCATGACTTAATCTCATGAGCGCCCCTAATGCCCACCAGGGGCTTCGACCCCTAGTGGCAACACGATGCTTATAACTTAGTCTAATGAGCACATTTTGAATGTGCTCTATGACTTAGTCTCACAGGGGCTTCCCTTAACAATTAGGGGCAATCACTACTAGTGCATCAATTCTATTTCAATCCTTGTTATAAGAAATTGGGCATCACAACATGTTGTGGTAATAGATTATCTCACTTGTCCCTCGATGTTTCCACTACTACATCCAGGGACAGGGGGGCTAGTGGTGCAACCAACAAGAAGACGCCATGACACTCAAAACGTTGCCCATGTAGCAGGCCTTGAGCACCCGTGCATCGCTCACTTGGGCCTTGCTTCAAGCATCTGGCATGTCTATCGTGTTCAGCTTGCCGTGCTTAGGCACAACAATTGCCTAGTTAGCATAAATATGTGCTGACTTGGCACCCGTCCTCGCAAGAAGACTTCACCCCTCAAGTGGAGCACACGCACAACATCAAGCGAAATTTAGTCAAGTCATGAATGTCCTCGCGTGGATCCCTGAAGGCTCATGCCTTGCATGGAGTCCTTTCCCCTCAGCCCTCGCGAGGAGCACTCATGTGGTATAAAGATGAAATTTGGCTTAGTCTTGGGCGCACGCGTGCCCATCGAGCCAGAAGTTTGCTAAATCATGGGTGCTCTTGCAAGGATGCCACGAGCCTCATGCCTTGCATGGAGCCCTTGTCCCTCAGCCCTCACGAGGAACACTCACGTGGCATCAAGCTAAAATTTGGCTAAGTCTTCGGTGCACGCGTGTCCATCGAGCCAGAAGTTGGCTAAATCATGGGTGCCCTCGCAAGGATGCCACGAGCCTCATGGTTCACACAAATGCTCCTCGTGTGAAGCACTCGCATAGCATCGAGCGAAAATTTGGCTAAGCCTCGGAGTGTTCCAACGCTGGACTATTGGCAATGCTGTTGCATCCCCAGCCATCAGAGATACCCGCCTCCTGAAGTGCCTCATGCTCGGGGATATTCATCTCCGTAAGAATCTAGTCGACCTCCTACCTTCTTCGGATTGTCTCTCTGGCAGGGGGCTGGCATCCAAAAATGTCATCTCCATCAAGTCATAACACCAAGTCAGAGAAACTCATTTGGAGCCTCATGGGCATGACGAACAGCTGTTGGTTCCGGGCTTCCTCAAGGGCCATCCCAGCGGTACAGACAACATCCTCATCAACGCCAACACCGACTACACCAAGGAGTTCAGTGCCATCTACTCCGACAAGGCCCGTGCCCTCCTCGAGGGGTACTACGTCGGCAAGCTCATCGTCACAAGAAGTGAGTACTCACCGCAATGCCGAACCCAAAGACGTCATTGAGGCCTTTGTCCCGACGATGCCGCTGCCGATGCCACCGTCGCGCTCTCCAACTGGTGAGAAAAGGTGAAATGCTGGCTCATGGACATCATTCGACAGCAAGCTTTGCTTGCGCACGTACACAACAACAAACTACGTCGAGGAGTACATGGACTCTTCTGATGGCTAGTGCCCGCGCCCACGACAGGGGCCCATGGTTAGCCCCCTTGCAGTTGTGACCTATTGGTCCAGTCCCAGTCCTCTATGCCCATGCGCTCTATGGCCAACATCCTGCGCCGCGTGGCCTACATCCTACAGTCGTGCCCTACGCTCGGCACTCGAGCTTCGTCCAGTGTCCACACATGCTGTGCCCGTGCCCAATGAAGCAACAGTGGCGGCGACGTCCAATGAGGCAAAGAAAGGGAAGTTTGAGAATTTGGCAAAGTCTTGGGTGCATATGTGTCTATCGAGCCAAAATTTGGCTAAGTCATGGGTGCACTCAGGCAAATCCCTTGAGCCTCGTGCCTCGCACGAAGTCCTCTCCACTCACGTGGAGCACTCGCGCGGCATGAAGCCAAAATTTAGTTAAGTCATGGGTGTCCTCAAGAAGTTTCCATAGGCCTATTGCCTCGCACGGAGGCCTCGCCACTCCCGTGGTATGAAGACAAAATTTGGCTAAGTCATGGGTCACTACTACAGAAAGGCTTATATTAGACGCCTCATCACAGACGGTTCCTCAAAATAAATGCGTCTGTGATGATAAACATCACTGACGGTTTTATATTGAAACCGTCAGTGACATTATCACAGACGGTACTCTACAAAAACTGTCTGGGAAGATATCACAGACGATTGTTTTATAAAACCATCTGTAATATCACGTATTGTCCCAGACAGTTTTGTAATAAAATCGTCTGTCATATATCACAGACGGTTTTATTATAAAACCGTCTGGAATGCTATGTTTATCATTGACGGTTTTTTTATAAAACCGTCTGTGATATCTCTCAGCAATATAAAATATAGAGGCCCGAGCCACTTGGTGCATTTTAGGGTTTTGGGATCTATTTTCATTTGGCTGCGGCTGTGCGGCTGTGAGGCGATTTGGTAAAAGAAGACCGTTGATTTTGAAGGGTGATTGATGATCCATTTGATTTTGGTGATCTAAGGTTAGTAATGGTGTCTAATTGCAGTATGTTCAAGATCTAGCTTGGTAAGGATGGAATTTGATGATTTTTTAGATTTATCTTGTAGATTCATGTGTTCTTTCTATATAAGGATAGTAATTGGTTTTAATTGCATTATATTCATAGTCTAGCTTGGTAAGGAGATAATTTGAAGAGAGATTAATTGTATATAGATGTAGCTTGTAGATCCTTGTACTGTTCTTTTCTATATTTAAGCAAGCTAATTAGTATATAATTTCTTAGATTCTAATTAATTGCTTTATATTCAAGATATTACTTAGAAGAGAAATTTGAAGATTGTTTAGATCTAGCTAGCTTGTAGGTCCATGCATGTGCAAGTTCTTTGTGATCAAAGGTTAGGAATTGGTTAAATCTAACTGCATTATTATATATATATAAGATTTAGGTAGCTAGTTTGGTAAAGAGAGAATTAATTTAAAGATTGTGTTTAATTAGATATGTAGCTTGTAGATGCATTTGTTTGTTTTGTTCGAAGGTAGTAATTGGTTATAATTTAGCAATGTGTGCATAAGGACACCTAGTGTACTTTAATATTTAACACTAAATGCTATATGCTTGGCGTAGATGGACCGAAGCTGGATGTACACTAAGAACCATGTGAGTGCCGAGTACATTAATGGCGTCTCCACTTTTAGAAGAGCTACAGAAGAGGATATGTTTAATAAGAGGGTGCAGTTTATGTCTTGTCCGTGCATTGACAGTGAGAATCAAGATGTTTCGAAACTTTTCGCAGATCGAAGCACACTTGATTATGAGGGGTTTCAAAAGGGGGTATACATGTTGGACTAGTCACGGTGAAGAGTAGGAGATACAGGAAGCATGTAGTATTAACATGGTCGACGAAGTCAATGATATGTCGGATGATCATATCGATTGGGGTTCCGATGAGGATAGGTTGCAGGAAGATAATCAATCGGATCTTTGCGCGATGTAGAAGGGAACCGTGATGATAGAGAATATGGTAAATTCGGGGCTTGATGGAGGACTCGGAGAAACCTTTGTTCCTGTGTCGCAAGTCGAAATACACAAGGTTGTCATCTGTGCTTGAACTGCTGAAATTGAAAGCAAGCAACGGTTGGTCCGACAAGAGTTTCACAGCGCTGTTACGTTTATTGGCAGACATGCTTTCTGAGGGAAACGAGTTGCCGATAACCACCTACAAATCTAAGAGGGTTCTTTGTCCCTTGGGAATGGATGTAGAAAGAATACATGCATGTTCGAACGATTGTATCCTGTACCGCCAAGAGTATGCGAACTTGCACATATGTCCTGTGTGCAACGCATCCCGGTACAAGCGTAAGAGTCATTCGGATGATGACAGCGAGGGCATCCAGGTGATGAAAGGACCTCCTGCTAAGGTGGCATGGTATCTGCCTATAATTCCTCGTTTGAAGAGTTTTTTTGCGAACCCAAATGAGGCAAAACTGTTGCATTGGCACTCGGAGGAGCGTAAGAACGATGGAATGCTAAGACACCCTGCTGATTCCATCCAATGGAGAAACATCGATAGGAGGTTTCAAGAATTCGGTGAGGATCCGAGGAATATAAGGTTTGGATTGAGTACAGATGGAATGAATCCTTTCGGTAACATGAGCGGCCGGCATAGTCTCCAAGCAAACAATAGACAGAGATTTAGGATTTGTCGATAAATACGTCGGAGAGGCCTTGGTGGCTCAAAAAGATAAAGAGTTCATACTTTTACACCACAACTCAGGGTATGTGCTAGTTTGATTTGAACTATGCTCGCAACTCTGTTCTGTTAATTGACCATGCCGACATACATGTGTAAGTTTCACCGGGTTCTCATTGTAATTCATTCATCGACGAATCAGGTTATTTACCTTGATTCCTTACAGAGTGGCAGCCACGACTTACAACCTATCGCAAAATTAATCACCAGGTAATTAATCACGTTTCCTCCAAAGATAACATGGTCATGTAGGTTGTTCTCCTGGAATAGCTGAGGCTAACCTCTTGCAATCACGTAGCGCGTTCAAAGTGTACAAAGCTTATGGAGGGCCTTCTGGCAAGGACAGGGCGAAGCTGAATCACGATTTTAAGTTTTCGGTATCCACTGTACACAATAATCCTATGTAAACTATGTAATAATGATTCTGGAACTAACCAAATCTATATTTGCAGTGCCACCAGCAGGGAAAGGGAAATAACCGTTGTGGATTTTACGTTTGCCACAACATGGAACTCCTTGTCACTAAGAAAACGCCAATCGGGTAACAACTATATTGGAAGAGGCTGATCTGGAGCGAATTCGAGGACAACTTTGTGCCTTCTTGCTCAGTCAAGTCTTAAACAAAAAAGGCGAGTTCCACACTGCCTTATAACTTGAGGAGTCGTATTTTTTCCGAATTACCATTTGGGTTAATTGTCAAACTTGTGTTGTGGATTTGTAAATTGTAGTTGTGTATTCTATTAATTGGTTAATGCTATTGAGTTACATTTGGTTAATATATCTGAGTTCATTTCTGAAAGAGATGTGCCATGCAATATTAATCTATATGTAATATGCTTCGCGCTGTGATGTAATCTGAGTTGATTAATGAGTGCCTGTAATCTGAAATGGTTGTAATGTTTTTGTAACATGAGTTTAGTTATTCTGTAATTTGCTTTTTTCCAGAGGGTGGGGCTAGCATTTCCTGAGGCTAGCCAATAAATAGAAAAATAGTTGTCTGTTGGAAGTCTTATCATAGACGGTTTTTAATTAAAATCGGTCTATGATATAAAGATGTAACAGACGGTTTAAAACTAAAATCGTCTGTGATGTAATGATGTAACAGACGGTTTCAAACAAAAACCGTCTGTGACATCATCACATCACAGACGGTTTTTAAATAAAACCGTGTGTGATGTTATGATGTCACAGACGATTTTAGTTTAAAATCGTCTGTGATATATTCTATCACAGATGGTTTCTAAACCGTCTGTGATATGCGGTAACATCACTGACACATGGTTACAGACGGTTCGGGAAACCGTCTGTGATGACGGTTCCGAACCATCTGTGATAAGCTTTTCTGTAGTAGTGGGTGTCCTCGGGAAGATCCCTTGGGCCTATTGCTTCGTGCAAAGGCCTCGCCCCTCACGTGGTATGAAGCCAAAATTTGGCTAAGTCTTGGGTGCTTGCGTGCCTATCGAGCCAAAATTTGGTTAAGTCATGGGTGCGCTCAGGCAAATCACTCGAGCCTCGCTCCTCTCGTGGAATGAAGACAAAATTTGGCTAAGTCATGGGCGTCCTCGCGAAGATCCATCGGGCCTATTGCCTCTCGTGGAGGCCTCACCCCTCATGTGGTATGAAGCCAAAATTTGGATAAGTCATGGGCATCCTCGTGAAGATCCCTTGGGCCTATTGCCTTGCACGGAGGCCTCGCCTATCGCGTGGTATGAAGCCAAAATTTGGCTAAGTCATGGGCATCATTGCAAAGATCTCTCGGGCCTATTGCCTCGCGTGGAGGGCTCGCACCTCGCGTGGTATGAAGCCAAAATTTGGCTAAGTCATGGGCGCCCTCAAGAAGATCCCTCGAGCCTATTGCTTTGCACGGAGGCCTAGGCTCTCATATGGTATGAAGTCAAAATTTGGCAAAGTCATGGCCATCCTCATGAAGATCGCTCGGGCCTATTGCTTCGTGCAGAGGCCTCGCCCTTCGTGTGGTATGAAGCCAAAATTTGGCTAAGTCTTGGGTGCTGTGTGCTTTTCAAGCCAAAATTTGGCTAAGTCATGGGTGCGTTAGGGCAAATCCCTTGAGCCTCGTGCCTTGCACGGAGGCCTCACCCCTCACGTGGTATGAAGACAAAATTTGGCTAAGTTATGGTCGTCCTCGTGAAGATCACTCGGGCCTATTGCTTCGTGTGGAGGCCTTGCCCCTCCCGTGGTGTGAGGACAAAATTTGGCTAAGTCATGGGCGTCCTCGTGAAGAACCCTCGGGCCTATTGCTTCGCACGGAGGCCTCGCACCTCACATGGATGAAGCCATAATTTGGCTAAGTCATGGGTGTCCTCGTGAAGATCCCTCGGGCCTATTGCCTCGCGCGGAGGCTTCGCCCCTCTCGTGGTATGAAGCCAAAATTTGGCTAAGTCATGGGTGCGCTCGGGCAAATAACTCGAGCCTCGTGCCTTGCACGGAGGCCTCACCCCTTGCATGGTTTGAAGCCAAAATTTGTATGAGTCATTGGCATGCTCGTGAAGATCCCTCAGGCCTATTGCTTTGCACGGAGGCCTTGCACCTCACGTGGTATGAAGCCTAAATTTTCCTTAGTCTTGGGTGCATGCATGCCTATCGAGCCAAAATTTGTCTAAGTCATGGGTGTGCTAGGGCAAATGCCTCGAGCCTCGCCTCTCGCGTGGTATGAAGCCAAAATTTGGCTAAGTCATGGACGCTTCGCGAAGATCCCTTTGGCCTACTGCCTCGCACGAAGGCCTCGTCCCTCGCGTGGTACGAAGCCAAAATTTGGTAAGTCATGGGCGTGCTCGCGAAGAACCCTCGAGCCTATTGCCTCGCACGGAGGCCTCGCCCCTCGCGTGGTATGAAGCCAAAATTTGGCTAAGTCATGGCCGTCCTCGTGAAGATCACTCGAGCCTATTGCTTCACGCAGAGGCCTCGCCCCTCGCGTGGTATGAAGCCAAAATTTGGCTAAGTCCTGGATGCCTGCATGCCTATCAGGCCAAAATTTGGCTAAGTTATGGGTGCGTTCGGGCAAATCCCTCGAGCCTCGTGCCTTGCATGGAGGCCTCACCGCTCACGTGGTATGAAGCCAAAATTTGGCTAAGTTATGGCCGTCCTCGCGAAGATCCCTTGGGCCTTTTGCTTTGCGTGGAGGCCTCACCCCTCGCGTGGTGTGAGGCCAAAATTTGGCTAAGTCATGGGTGCGCTCGGGCAAATCCCTCGAGCCTCGTGCCTTGCACGGAGGCCTCGCCCCTTGCGTGGAGCCCTAACGAGTCATGAAGCCAAAATTTGGCTAAGTCATGGGCGTCCTCGCGAGGATCCCTCGGTCCTCGGTCCTCGTACGGAGGTCTCGTCCCTCGCATGGAGCACTTGTGCGGCATGAAGCCAAAATTTGGCTAAGTCATGGGTGTCCTTGCGAAGATCCCTTGGGCCTATTGCCTCGCGTGGAGGCCTCGCCCCTCACGTGGTATGAATCCAAAATTTGGCTAAGTCCTCAATTTTCCCATGGCTTGGATGCAAGTCCTCATTTTTCCTATTGCTTGGATGCCAAAATTTGGCTAAGTCCCTAGTTTCGTCATGGTGGGATTTCGAAGTTCGATCGAGCTCGGCACTTCTTCCACAACCTCCGCAAGCATGTGTGGCGGTTTAGTACTACCCCTACGAACGCTTTCCTTAGCGCCAAGGGGCAGGGGGCCTAGTGTTAGAGAATACCTAACCGGTGACCCACTCTACAACACGCAGATCAAAGACTTGCAGTCATGCCTAGAAAAGACTATATTGCCCCTCACTTGTACTCATAGACCAGCTATTCTCATGAGAGGTAGTTTGGTCGTTTGTACAGACCCTAGAGCCTATAAATACCCCATGTATCTCTTATTTGTAATTTGAGCTCTCTTGAGCAAGATGATAGTGCAAGCAAACTGGTGAGCCCTCGGGGACTGACCCCTCAGAGGCACCCCCTGCGGGCCCACCGACAGGAGTAGGGCGGTTCTCGAACCCCCAAACCTGTATAAACCCCCTGTGTCACTCTTACTCTTGTGGACAAGGGCCTGTTAAACGGCCTACGTCCACCCCTCACTCGTGTTCGGTTTTCACACCTATGACAGATGTGTACCTAGCAAAATTGGTGAAAGATCTAAAAACATTGTGGGTTGTTGGGATACAGGCATGGGATGCTCGCAAATGAGAGAACTTCACTTTGCACTGCCTGTTGTTCTGCACCATAAATGATTATCCTGCCCTTGCTAACATGTCGGGCTAGAGTACAAAATGAGCCAAAGTCTGTACTCACTGCTTAGATGATATCGAGAGTGTGTGGCTGAATCACTCGCGCAAAATTGTGTACATGCGTCACCGTACGTTCCTTCGGATGAATCATCCATACCGCAAGGTGAGAAAACAATTCGACGGAATGAACGGAGACAGTTCAGCTCTAAAGCCTTTAAGAGGGACAGATGTTCATGATATGGTTAAGAACTTGGATGTTGCGCTTGAAAAGGGACGTAAGTCGAGGACCCATGAGAAGAGCATGTGGAAGAAGAGATCAATATTTTGGGACCTACCTTATTGGGAGCACTTAGAAGCTCGACACTTCATCAACGTCATGCACGTAGAGAAGAATATCTGTGATAGTTGATTGGTCTCTTACTAAACATTAAAGGCAAAACAAAGGACAATATCAACACACAGCCTGACTTGGTCGATATAGGCATCAGACTTGAGTTAGCATCGAAAGAGACCGATAAAGGCTGAACGTTCTATGAACCCGATTGTTACACTCTGTCCAAGGCCGTGAAAACTGAACTGTGCTAGTGCTTGCATGCTATGAAAGTTCTGTCCAGTTACTCCTCCAACATGAAAAGACTTGTTTCGATACAAGATTTTAACTTAACTGACATGAAGTCTCATGATTGCCATGTGCTTATGGCACATATGCTCACTATCGTAATTAGAAGTATTTTAGTGATCAAGGTCCGGGAGACAATCACAAGGCTATGTTATTTCTTTAACACAATTGCTCAAAAGGTCATCGATCCCGAAAGACTAGATGCTCTACAGGCTGAGGTGGTGATGACTCAATGTAATCTTGAGATGTATTTCCCTTCGTCATTTTTTGATATCATGGTCCATCTCATTGTTCACCTTGTGAGGGAGATAAAGATGTAGGGGCCTGTGTTCCTACGTAGCATGTACCCATTCGAGAGGTTCATAGGAATTCTCAAGTCCTACGTACAGAATCGATCTCGTCCAGATGGTAGCATTGTCAAAGGTTATGCAACCGAAGAGGTCATCAAATTCTTAGTGGATTACATGGCTTAGGTCGAACCAATAGGTGTGCCTCGATCCCGCCATGAGGGGAGGCTCCAGGGTATCGGGACCATTGGAAGGAAAGCAATCACGCCTAATCCAGCTGTGTGTGCTAAAACTTTTTTTCACGGTTTTGCAACACATGGCTGTAGTGTCTCCGTATATCGACGAGCACAAGAACTAGATACGGTAAGAGAACTCGTCATGGCAGGAGTTTTGAATCATCAGACAGCATAACCTTCAGTTCAACAGATGGTTGAAGGAGCGATAACCCATCACTGGAAGCTCGTCAGATGATACACTAACATAGTTGGCAAAAGGGCCAACATTTACCATTGTAACATGAAAAAGATATGGCTTAAATGTGTACATATTTTACACGATAGATCAGGATATGAAGAGCACAAACCAGAACAACGACGTTCGCATAGAGTTCAATACCGTTGGGTCGACAAGGAGCTCCTACTATGGGTTCATTGAGGAAATTTGGGAGCTTGACTACATACTATTCAAGATCCCCTTATTTCGGTGCCGTTGTGTACACCTGCAGTAGGTGAACATTGATAAGTACAACGTCACTACTGTGGACCTCGAACGTGTTGGATACCAAGACAAACCATTTGTACTCGCTAACCAAGTTGTCCAAGTCTTCTACGTATCCGACCTATCTAACAAGAAGCGCCACATAGTTCTTTAGGGAAAAAGGTGGATTGTCGGAGTTGAGAATGTAGTAGATGAGGAAGAATACAATCAGTTTGATGAGTTGCCTCCTATCGGAAATGGTATAATGGTCTAGGAAGAACAGCCTGAGGAAGCTAGCTACACATGCATCGATCATTGTGAAGGGCTAATTTTTATATAAAAGAATAAGCAAGTGTAGTTATGATTTTAAGTGTACTCTCTCGCATAATAAAGTTGTTTTTAATGAAATGCTCACAAATCCACTCAGTTTTGTGTATGTGTCTAATTTTTTTAATTAGGTTACCATTGTTTTACTGGGTTGATCCTCTGCTAGGTTACCTGAACATGGTTGTAAGTTAAATTGTGTTTATGACTTCTTAATCAGGTATGAAAATTTTCATGCTAGATTTGCACCATTCAACAACAACAGATTACGTAATGTGCTACTTTAAGTTTTACCTAACGTGAAGCTTCCAATTTAATTTGTGCTACTTTGAAGAAAATCTTTAATATGATAATAAAAATACTAATGACTCCATCAAAACAAGATCTATCTTTTTGAAAAAGGACAACAAAGTTGACAAAAGGGAAACTTGTGTTGGACTAAACATGCACAATGCACTTAGCATTTCAAATAATTTAATTATGTGCAATGGATATTACACCAATTCCTCTTTGTTGAAATGTTCTACATACTAACATTTGATCACATTCACTGGGGTTAGTTTAAACATGCATTATTCACTCAAAAACTATCATCACAGATGGTTCTATGATTGAACCATCTGTGATGATTTGCCATCACAAACGGTTTTGGGATTGAACCGTCTATGATGAGTTACATCACAGATGGTTCAATCCCAGAATTGTCTGTGATGGGATCAGTTCATGAGTTAAGTCCAAATACACATAGCGCGGTCAGTTCAACAAAGACCTACCCCTACCCCTCCCCCTCCTCGCACCCCCTTCCCCTCGGCGGTGCCCTCCCCCACACTCTCCCCGGCGACACCCTCCCCCCACGGTGGCGTCTCTCCCATCTCTGGCGATCACGCCGCGCTCCTCGCGGTAGTCCGAGTCCCCGCGATCGGACTTCTCGACCCCCACCCCGCTCAGGGTGCCTCCTCCGACCTGAACATCAGCCCCCGTCGCCCCTCCTTCCTGCACGCTAGGTCTCCAACTCCATCAACTTGACACCGATTTGAAGCCCATAAGCTCGTGGGGATCATTTTACATGATAATCTCACCCATTCCCTCCCCTCATTTGGATTAATTTGGTAGATTTGTGGGGATTTAGGGTTTTGCACGAGTAGAATGTGGGATTTAGGGTTTTGTAAAATATCGCATACAAGTTGTTTGATGATATTACATTTGGTATTAGGGTACTGATCTGTGTCATACTGTTCCCATCAAGTTTTCAAAAGCCAAGACACAAATGGGAAAATGAATACATCAATTTATTTCATATTACAGTAACTAATAGTTTTATGTGCCAAACTATTGAGTAAATAATTTCGAGACCTGGGCACAAAAGCACAGAGAAGATGTGCTTTTTCTATGAAAAGAGAAATCGGTGAAATGTTGCACTGACTTTACTGATTAGCTCAAACTAAACAAGTGCAATGTACACGGAACAGCCTTGTTGGATAATAATGCCTTAAAACTAGAACCGATTGCAAAGCAAAAGAAAGGACCAACTGAAAACAAATCTATAACCAAAGAAAAAACAATCTTCAAACGAACGCATGTTACATGTCTTCATTATATAAATGCAATATTTAATACTATCACAAACATTTCTGCAGTAGTTGCCATCTTTTTCTCTGTCTAATGTGGAGCATATTAGATTTTGCTTACTCCATGAATTATCTGTGTGTAACTTGTGATGGCTGCTTGCTTGTCGATGCGCTAATTTATGGGTAGACAACTAGAAATCGTTCTAGTTGATTTGGCTGGTTTCACCATTTCAGACTGAGTGACTGAAGTCTTAATTGGCTAAGCTAAACCTACTCTCTAATGCAGACTACAAATCTCATGCTAGAAATATTGGAGTGGTGCCAGAAATATATGAATGATGCACTCTAGTACGCCTAATCTCACAATTGAACTAGAAACGAAGGACACTGGTAACTTGCAGGTAGATGGAAAGAATCTAAACTTGCAGAAGAGCCTTTTAGTTTTAGGAACTCGTGAGATAATAATGAACACTAAGGGTTTTCTTATGTGCTGATCTAGCAAGGGTAGTATTAAAAAAACAAGATTGTGCCATTGTTATAAATATGCTAGTTAAAATAAATATATATGAAAATGACAGAGTTGTTCCATATCAAGTGGTGCCATTGAAACTTGAGCTGTAACATTCCGGACTAAAATGCCATGCAGTCACTGTATTTTAGTTGGTGAGATGGCTATAGGTGTTTGTGTTTTAAGGATCTAGGGTAGTACATATGTGTTTGTAGTGCCTTGTGTGCACTAACATGGCCAAATTAATTTGTTGCATGTCCTCAAACCCTTAATGTAGTTAATGTCATTGTTCAGTAGATTTTTATGTGGTTAGACCGTATGGGGTTCTGTGGCCTGGTAGAATTAGCACACAAGTTCAGGATTTGTGGGTGTGTGCATGTTAGAACAAAGGGTGGACTTAAGTTGTTGATAATAAAATTCTTAGCTGACATCCATCAGTACCCAGTATATACACGACCTGGGGTTAAGTTCAAGTCCAGATAAAGGGTAAGGGTTGTATAGAACTACCATTATGAAGTATTATATGTATAAAGGTTTGGTTAGATTTCATAGCTCTTAATACCTTTTCTGCACTAATATTACTATGAGTGTGCTTGTAGTTGTGGAGATGTTGTTTCTGTGCATGGTTATTTTTACTATGCACTTTTCATGTTTTGAGAAGTAATTTAAGCCATGTGCCTGACATTTTTAACTAGTAAACTAATGGTTGAGCTTTAAATGACCAAGAACCTTGTTTAACCTCCTTGGACTGCTGATGTTTCCTTGAGTCTTATGCTGAAGGAGCTCCTAGCCCAGATGCATTCCCTTTCCATTTGTATCAAAAAATTTGGGAGGTAATCAACTACACCTTATGGCTATTGTCGGGACCGGATCTCCAAATCCGAACCCTCTGTGTATAACCTGTGCTAGTCCAGGAAAAACTAGCACACATAGTGGAAATAGTGATGACAACACATCCATATCACGAATCAAATGATATTAATTAAGCAAAAGAGTATTAGCCTTATGGCCAATTATTACAAATAAGCAACATCATGGCCTGAGTTCAAAAGAAACAGCGGAAACGAAATAACAAAAGCAGGATAAACCCATCCATTTGCCCAACAGGCAATCGACTGGGGTTCGCATCCTAGCATTCCGGATCACCTTCGTCATAACCACAAGCCTAGAAATCGTAGTCACCTTCAGCTTCTGCGAACTCTTCTGTGGAAGGTTGGGGATGTTGCAAGGGTGAGCACAGAATGTACTCCGCAAGTCTTGGAAACATAATGCATGATAACTATATGCAAGGCTAAACAATTGAAGGCATAATATGGCTCTTTTAGCATAAAGCAAAGTTTAACTGTAAATACCAATAGTAATTTCACAAAGCATCATTTGATCAAAATGTAATTGTATAGTAATTGAATTTGATATGACAATTAAAGCAGGTTCCATCTACCTGACTGGCTCCATCCGCCAAACCATAACCCGAGAGTTCCATCTGCTCACGGATTCCCAAACCAACATTTTCCTTTAAAACAAAACCATGAAACCTACAATGTGCAAGCGTACCTCGCCTGCCCTTGACCGTGGGCACGGCTACTTAAGTAGTTTTAACTCTGCAGAGTGTGTACACTTTACCCACAAGACATGATCGACTCTTGTTGCCATGCAATTAACACACTTCCTTTGGTGTGTCGGCAGAGAGATCATGACAAGGCCTTTACAATGCACAACCCCACTATTAACCTCGCCCGCTAAGGTTTCACCGTTGTTAGGGTTCTAGCTGCCCAGTACAGAAGCCCCCTCTTGCGCCTGCCAACATCTGGCACTCACCAACTGGCGAAGCTAATAATGAGACATAAAAATTATTTAGCAGGCGTACCCATATAGACTTGTGGTTGTGCGGTAGTGCTCGGTGCATGGTAACACACGCTTGGTCCTTAATTGACTAGGCGGAACATTCACATACCAAGGTCTCGTGCTTTGCGCACCGCCAAACATCCATCCGCCCGGTCTAAATCATTTCCACTTTATTTTACTTAAATCACAGCAGCAACACCAATTGCCGCAATTTCACAAATAAGTTTAAACGATACTTGAAATGATTCCCATAATGGCACAATACCGAAACGCTTAAGCTGGACTAAGCAATTCTACCGTTCCATGCTAATCTACTAGATATCACCAAATAAAATAGCTAGTATATATCATCTAGGGTGTCAAAGGTTCGACATGATCAATACCAATGAGGGTATAACAAACTAGAATTTAACTAAACCATAGGACTACATTTAAAGTACTTTGCATAAAAGTATGCATGCATAATTTAAAAACAACATAACATTTTCATAAAATTTGGGATCAACATGTTCAAGGAAGACTTGCCTTCGTTGCTTCCTGCTGGATCTACCTCTGACTGTTGATTCGACTGATCTTCGATTGCGTCGTCTACACGTGAAACGAGAGCAAATAAATAAAACAAATTCAAATAAAATTCAAAAATTGAAAAGAATGGTACTGGAAGATAGATCTTGAATTTAGATGAATTTAGAAATTTGAATCACTGGAATCGAAGCTCGAACGAAGGAGAACGGGTTCTTGGAAGATTCCTAGATCAAAAAATCAGAGAGGCTGACACGTGGCAGACTGTAATTAGCTGGGATTTCGGATTTTCTGGAAAATCAGAAAAGGAAAAAGAAATGCCACTGACACGTGGGGCCCATATGTCAGCGGCTCGGTCCACGGTGAACTGCGTCCACCGAGAGGATCAACCGCGACGCGGCAGACCGGCTGACAGGGATGCCACGCGGCGAGTTAGAACAACGTGGCGCCGACGCGCCGCCACGCGACGGATGACGTGGCGCGCGCGGAGCCGAGGTGAGGCGACACGGCCCGATCGGGCCCGTCCCACGCGCGGGCATCCGCGGCGAGGCGGATCGAACGCCACGCACACAACAAGGGACGATGGCGGCGAGCCGCTGGCGCGGGCAAGCACGGCGGCGGCGCGGGCAGGCCAGAGCTGGAGAAGATGACTTCAGCCGCGCGCAAAAACGCGACGGAACCGAACCGGGGTAGAGGCAAAAGGGAGAGGGCGACGCGGTGCAACCAATGGGACCATCGGATGCGGCAGAGACTCACCGGAGGCGGCGAGCGACGGCGAAGAAACGCTCGGGCACGGCGGTGCAAAAGAAAAGCTCGGGGCAGCGCTCAGGCGGCAAATCTCGGGAAACGAGAAAGGGGAACGGGCGCGGCGCTTTAAATAGGCGTGGACGCCGAGAGTTCAGCGCGGATACGGCACGGCGGGCGCGGAAAACGCGGCGACGGTTGCGGAGATAGAGTCTGGCGCAGAGGCGGCTAGGGTTTCGGCGGCGGCGCGGGCGTCATGGTGCATCCCAAATCCACATGGCGCGCATCGGACGACCGCGGTGCACGGACTGGCTGGGCCGACGCGGAGGGAACGGGCCGAGCAGAGCGGGCCGAGCGGCGGAAAGAGGAATGGGCCGACGGATGGATTCGGCCCGAAAAGGGTTTGGAAATAAAAACATTTTCCGAGTTAAGGAAACTCCAGAAATTCAAATAAAAGAAATTAAATTCAAATAAATATCAAATAAATTCAGAAAAATCTCCAAAAATACAGAAAAATTCCTTGCAGCATAATGAACCCAACTAAAACTAAAAATCTTTTGTTTGATGGATAGATTAGGCAGATTAAATCCTTTTATAAATAGAAAATTCATATTAAGCTGAAATTAATTCAAGAAAAATGCAAATGGTGAATTTTCAAATTTAAACATTCTAAAATCCAATTTTTTGGAATGTTACAGCTATGTTTAGAGATTTTGAAAAAGGGCAATTAGACATATATAGCCTTAATTTGGCCATGATTACTTTGGTACATAAAGAACAAGATGCTAAGTCCATGAAGAAGTTCAGGCCTATTGATTTGGCTAACTGTAGCTTTAAGATCTTTACTAAAGCCATGACATCCAGATTAGCTAAGGTTGCTGATAGATTAACTTCCCAATAGCAAACTGCATTCATAAAAGGTAGATATATTTTTTAAAGTGTTGTTTCTGTTCATGAAATTATTCATAGTGTGGCTAACGGAGGTAAGAGTGATATTGTTCTTAAACTTGACTATGAAAAAGCATATGACAAGGTTAAATGGAACTGTTTAGAAGAAATCTTGCACTTTAGAGGCATTGGTTCCAAGTAGAACATATATACTACAGGGAACCGTGTAATTAATTTGTGATGAAGTTAAAGTTTATCAGACAATTATAAAATGCATGTCCACGGTCCACTTGCTAACTGGGCACTTCATAAACTGTGTTTGGTTCGTCTTTTGTGTGTGTACATGTGCTTGCATGTGTGTAACTGTTAGCCTTAAATATTTTGATTGGTCAGATTGAACTACTAGTCTGTGCTACTTTTTTTATTGATTATCTGTCTTCTCTACAATGTTTCTTATGACCATGCAGTCTGTTATCTGCATAGGCATATGAAGTTGCTTTTTTAATGATTCAAACATTAGAAGTTGGAGCTATTTTTCTCTTCAAGTTTCTTTTTACATGTGCTTACCTTATATTGTTTCCAGTGGTATGGGTCCACATTTAATTCATACTCTTTACTATCTTATAAAGGGGCTAGACAATTTAATTGTCTTGGGGACCTTGCACGTGAAGAGGCATTTGTTCAATGAAGAAATTGGTTGGGAATTGAATCATTCTCACTGTTTGATGTTCTTTTGATTGCTCTATGATGCAATGGGTCTTTGATGAACTAAATAATTAAAGTTGTAAATGCGGCCTTGAACTGATAGTGCTAGAAAGTATTACTTCCTGTTAGTGCTAGAAATTATTGCTTCACTGTCTTTTAGCTTGATCAATTTATTTAGTACTCATTGTGATGCACTTTTGATTACTGCTAATTATATTGATGCTCTGTTCATAGCATAATTTAGGAAGGTAAGAGTTCAAGGCCTTATTTGCTTAGTTAATTGTTTAAGTTCAATTGTGATTATTTGACCCTAGATGTAGTGGAGATAAGAGATTAATCTTTAGAAGCCCTGCACCTTGTGGCGAGGAGGCTGAAGGTCTAACAACCTTTAGTAGCCCGACACCTAAGAGCACTTTGTCCATAATCTATACTGTTGTGCAAAGGGACTAGACTTTATAGTCTTTGGGACCTTGCGTGTGGGGAGGCTATAGTTCAATTATGATTGGGCTAGAGAGACTATTTATGACAACACTTAAGTAATGCATTGCACTCTAATTTCTGCTCGGACACCAATTTCCTTTTTTGTTTCTCTTAATTCGTTGTTTAAGACTTTTATTCTGAGATGATTAGGTAGATTGAGTCATGTTGAATTCTAAAATGGAGTGGCGAAAGAGAGTGAAGTGACCTCTTCTCTTTCCTTATTCTAAAGATAAAAAATCTTTTTAGAACTATACTCTCCCTAGCAGACAAAAATATTTCTCATCCCACAAATGAAGTGCTGATAGCAATACTCTACTTACAAAGAGAGTATAGCGATGTAATCTCTTTCCTTGTTCTAAAGAATAAAGAAACCCTTTTTTATTGTTGATTTCCTTGTTCTAAACAATACTCTTAAATTTTCTTTATTTCCTCTTCTACGTACATCTGTGAATTGTTGATTTACCAACTTGCTTGATCTATTAAGACCTAACATAATCTAGTTAAAAAGAAGATGTTGTTCCCTCATTCCTCGTTGCCGAATGAATCTGATGAGCCAAACATAGGAAAACGAGGCATGGTCCAAGAGGGCTAAGTAAAAGCCGCAGAGCCGATATACCATCACGGCAGTTGATCTGCAGGATGGGGCCCTTACCACACCTCCAAGGCAGCGGCATCATTCTGGACATTGTGCGGGATAGTTGGATGGGAAAGGGTACCCATCACCTATCATCCTAGAAGTCGCTGACAGATGAGGAGCATGACAGCTTGGTGACAAAATTTTTTGTATCGTTTGAGCTCCTAGAAGACGCCATGCACGCACTGTGTGACGGTATGTGTTGCTAGTAGCGGGAAAGGCGTGGAAGAACTTCAAGAGCACCCTTGTCACTAATTACGTGAATAAAGAAATGACTCTGTTCCAGAAGTACGACTTCATCATTGAAGACGTCTGGGAATGATTTGTTGAGATGAAAACAACGAAAGAATTTGTACATCAAAGTGAAGCGCACAAGATTGTCCACGCAAAAAACACTCACCCGCACAGACTCAGCACCACTGGGTACATGGGTAAGATCACGCAATAGAGGAGGGAGGACGACGAGGCAATACATAAGGAGGCATCCTCGCCATTTGCCTCGATCTTAGACCTACACTCCCGAAACTAGGTACGAGCGAGGTCACATCCTACGTCTTCAGGCGACATGTCCTTTGCAAACCCCATAGACGAGGAAGTGTCCCAACGCCTGGTAAAATATCGAACTCCATAGTTTGTAATTAGTCCATATATAACTTCATAAGTGAAATAACATGTTGGGATCTTGGATGTAGATATCGTTGAGTACAGAATCTTCTCAGGACTCTTTCTAGGCAGACAGGGAGAATTATATACTCTCTACGGCCTTGGGAAATAAGGAGCACCTGGGTCGCATGCGAGGCAAAGGTGTTTTCATTCCCTGGAAAATGGGATTCCCACAAGACTCTGACACGTACCCGAGTAGGAAGAGAACCAAAGCCAAGCACGAGGAACAGCTAGTAGCAATGATTAAGGAAAGGGTTGAGGAAAGGCTAAGAGCGCAATTCAATGATCAACTAAGAAACCTTAAGAAAAGGATGGAGTGAAGGAAGGCTGTGGAGAGGCATGTATGGAACATGCATGCCCCAGACACACAGAATCAATTCAGCCCAACTAGCCGTTGGTACAGCTGGGCGTCCACCCCTGAGACAGATGTGGATGACGCCAAATTTCCTATCGATGACATCCAGGTAATATATATGTCTGGAATGCTCCATAGATAGACCTGTTGGACGTGTTATCGAATTCTGTACCCTTATGTAAATGGCCACATCGTGTAATCTCTAAGTGAGGCTTGCCAACGACTCCGTTTCCCTGCAGGCTGCTTGGGGGTGCGTGTATCCATCCAGTCGAGGGTCAATTGTGCACGGTTGCATGGAAGCTCCGGGTTACGTGAAGGTCAATATCGACGGTGCACATGAAATTTGCAAGGCCGTCATGCTGGAGATGCCCCCAAACGATGACATCGTGACACTAGAGGATGCCATTCGCACATTCATCCAATGGCCCAATAGGGACATCTCCTTCGACAACCGTCCTGCAGCATCAAAGCTACATGCACAACATGAGCACCTGCTGCGTCGGAGCTACCAGCACTTCCGAAGCCATGTGCTGCATCGAAGTAGGCAACCAAATCGACTACCGTGCTCCACACGACACAGGCCGGTACTTCACTTCGGGCCCAGTCGTCTCCCGTGAAGATGACCTATGATAGACGGCGAGGCGACAACAAGGTCAAATCAAAGCAGACCACAAAGGCCCCTGATTTTCCATTGGCTCCATTGGCATGGCAATTCAAGCTAGGACAGTCGTTCGTACCGGTAGAGCACCAGCAGATGCTTACAATAGCTTGTGTTAGATTGCAAAATTGGTGCATGGAACAAGCCAACAAGCCAGTGGCACAATGGGTATCGAGTATCTCGGTCAGTTTCATGGAGGAGCATTTCTTGCAACAGTTTTTGTGGGGTTTCTTCGTGGTCGACTTCAACAACTTGTTCGATCTCTACCTCGATGCCCTCGACGCCTCACTTATCAGATGCTGGACATTGTAAGTATGTGTAATCATTGTCAACATTCGTGTCATACAGATAAATGTCATATGTATATGATCCTTGCTTTTGTATATATAGATACATGATCATTGAAGCAAAAAAAAGAGAAAGAATTAATGGATTTCCTCGACCCACACATGGTGTCCAAGCAAACCATGCACAAAAAATTACAAGTCATCCAAGAGTATGTGAAAAACACATTGCTGGCTCAACGGGAAAATAATTTCATACTTTTACCCCACAACCTAGGGTAAGTGTTTATCCAGTTGCTATACTTGCTTATTTGTACTTTATATGTAGCTTGAAGTTAGGTTAAATGATCAAGAGACATACCTGTGTAGGTTTCACTGGGTTCTACTTGTAATGATACTAAGATAAAACTAGGTATTTTACCTTGATTCCGAAAATGGTGGCACCCACGACTTGATGCCTATCGCAAAATTACTCGAGACGTCGTTCAATGTCTACAAAGCTCGTGGAGGGCCACACAAAGACTCATCACAACTGAAGCATGTTCATAAGTTACTGGCATCTGCTAGTATGCAATAATCCATTACACTCTAAAATAATTCCTCCGAAACAAACCAATTATATTTTGGTAGTGCCACCAGCAACCAAAGGTCATTAACTAATGTAGATTCTATGTTTGCCACAACATGCAAATCCTCATTGGTGCAAAGAAGACCAATTTCCTGGAGGTTTGTCAATCTTGTAATAATTGTTTCCACTTATCAATTTATATACATACAAGACTTTACTCCTCCCATCGATAGGCTTGGAAATGCACTGAAACTATGTTGGAACAGGCTGACCTGCTATGAATTCGAGGACAACTCTGTGCCTTCTTGATGCATGAGGTCATAAATCCAAAAGGCGAGTGCCACTCAGCCTCATCTGATGAGTTGTGAATTTGTTAGTTACCACTTGGGTTAATTTATGAACCTTGTGCTATGAATTTGTGAGTTGTAATTATGGATTCAATTGGTTAATATATATCTAAGTTGATTTCTGAAATGGATGCGCTGTACATAGTGTGTAATATGTAATCTGAGTCGATTTCTGAAATGTATGTTATAATAATATGCTTATGATGTAAATTCTATAATCTGTTTTGTTTTAGGTCATGGCTAGCATTTCCTATGGGTAGCCAATACAATAAAAAATCTTCAATAATACAAACCATCATCACAAACGATTCTTAGTTAGAACCTTCTGAGATGATGCAATATCACAGATGGTTCTCGCTATAAACTGTCTGTGATGAGTACATATTACAGACGATTCGTTGCTAGAACCGTCTGTAATGATGGACTATCATAGACGGTTCTAGGCTAGAACCGTTTGTGATGATGTGTCATCAGACACAGTTCTAGCCTAGAACCATCTGTGATATTTCCGCATCATAAATGATTCGTTGGTAGAACGTATTTGATGTTAATTTTCACTTACGGTTCGAAAATTGTCTGAGATGCGCCCTTCTTATCATTGACACATGTTTACAGATGGTTCACAAAACCAAATATGATGAGGTTTTTGAACCGTCTGTGATGAGCTTTTGTGTAGTAGTGACTGTTCAAGGTTGCGCTGCGGCACAAAACGAAAAAGGTAATTAACGTATCCAATTCTGTTTGGATTCTTCTCTTATCTCTTTTTTTTACTTTTTCAAAACTAATCTTTGCTTTTTTGTACTTTCCCTTTTTTATATCCGAACAGAATCTTGCCTCTTATGATTTCTTTTGTATTTCGATCCATACCCTGCCTTTTTTTCCTTCTTGAACTCCAAAACGCGGTGGTCGACAGCAACCAAGATTACAAATGGCGAGCGGCCAAGGTGCAGCCGAAGGTGGCGTAGCGAGATGATGGGGGCAGCTCAGCATGATGTTGGTGGCGGTGCGGCAAGATTATGGTGGACGTGGGCTGCCACGGCATGAAGGTGAGGGTGACTAAAACTTGAAACTCTAAGGGGCTAGACACTACGACCAGCAACTCAACACGATGATACAACCAAAAATTCAATAATGCAAAACCGAAAAGAAATTATGAGGCACAGATTGGCTTGGACAGCGAATGAAACCCTAATATTTTTTTGTTGCTTTTTCTAGACTCCAGGATGAAATAATCTAATCTATAAAAATAGTAAATTATCATTGATAAACTTGTGCTCTGATACCAACTGATGTGGGTGGTTCGGTCATGATCTTTTGATGAGAAGGATAGTTACGATTTGTGGAGATGACTCTCACGATTTAGCTACCAACCTGAAGAAGCGAGATGGCGAACAGAGGGGGGGTGAATGGTCGCAAATAAAATTTCCCGCAAAATACTCCAACAAAAACCTCGACAAGATCGCTCAAAGAAAATCGTGAAAAACATGAAAAACTAGACAACTATGTGTACCCCAAGCTTGCATGGATAAGTACCATAAAATATGTGGGGATTTTTGAGTCATAATACTGGTTGTCTAGTGTCCAAGATAAAGAGGAATCAATTCAAACTCTTGCTTTTAGAAAGGACATCAATTAAAATCACAAAAGTCACTTTCAGAAAAGCAAAAGCAGAATTTCCAGAACTTGTCCTCAATTTGGACAAGAGGTTGGTGGGTTTCTGCAGCTCACAAAATTTTGAGACTTTTTCTCCCTATGAGCATCAGAGTCGTGAAGAACTCCACCAAATTTCTCCCCAAAAAACCTTACAAAAAAACAGGAAAAATCTAAGAACACAGTCTGGTCAAGAACTTCGAGCAGAAAGTTTGGGGCTCGGTTTTCACCTCATGGCGCCCAAACGGTGCAACAAGTGAACTCCAAAATTTTTCTGAAAGTGGATGTCAGAGTCCCGCACCTTATCCCACAAGAATCACTTGAAAAATATTTTGCTATATTTTTATAAAAATCAAACACTGACTGCTGCGCGAAGAACAAGTTCTGAACAAAGTTGAAACTTGAAAGAAAAGATGTTCTCTACTCAATCCAAGAGTGCAAAAGAGATGTAAAACCATATGAACACACTCAAAACATCCAAGATCAGCAGCATTTAGAAGGAGGGGAGGCAAATCCAAATTACATGAAAGTAAATTGCGAGAATGTAATTATGGAAAGTAAATGCTGAATTTAAATTGCGTAAAGTAAAGACATAATGTAAATGCGCAAAATAAATTCAGAGGTGGATGGATAAAACTTTCATTTCTGGAAGGAGAGGTTACAAAGCCTCACTTTCATGTGGGCAAAGCTCAAAGGAGCATTCACAAACCTCAAAACCTTCAAGGAGAGGAGGTTACCCCTCCACCCCTATTTATACTACTCTTGGGCCACCTACCACCCTTGGATGAGTCCCTCAACCCTAGAGCACTCATCTAAGGGTTAGGATTAACCCACACACACAGCCATGCAAGGGCTAACCCAAAACCCACACACATACCAGGTTTTCTTGCACGGTTTTCAAAGCATACTACCTCAATCCGACGGCCCTCATTGATCCACGCGGCATCTAATCATCTCCTTTCCTTGTCTTCTTGACTTGCCCGGACTCCGTCTCCGATCATCTTCCGGTGATCTCCCAACCGTCTGGACCTCCGACGCTCCTCGCATAGTCCCGGTCATCCTCCGCCTCACCAGGACCTAGCACCGTCGTCCTGCAACCATCAAAGACAAGGAAAAACCTTTCATAGCAATGCCCACAATGATGTGCAATAAACCATCCAACTCATCACTACCGCGTCCATACGACCAGTCATCGCCACTCTGGTAGAGACAACTCAAATTGCTTCATTTTGAAAATCAATCCAAATCAAACTCAAACTTGAGCACACCTTGCTCAAATAAAGTCAAATACTCATCACAAACATGGATGAACCTCCAAATGGTCCTTCAATCTCCCCTTGATGAGTATATTGACAAACCACACAAAAGGCATAAATTTGAGTTTGAAGAAAATGAAGAAGAAAGCAATTTTAGTTGTAAAGTCAAACTTGGTCCAAAGATAGAAATTAGAACCATGACCAAGTTGACGAAAAGGAATTTAGATTTTAGAGTTAAATTTAAGAAAGAGCAAGTTTTCAACAAAACTCTAAAATCCAACTAAACATGTCAAATGTGATTATGAGATTATGATCCAATGTAAGTAGTAGCATAGTTTTACAAAGATCATAATAACCAAATAAGCATTCACATTTTTATCTTTTAGTGATGCCTTTTCTACGTTTTCTCCCCTTTTGGTAATATAGGCATCAATTTTTTATGTATGCATGAAATGCAATCGAAAGAGCTTTGAAGATTATCCAATTGATCAAAATGGAAGGATATTACACCAAGCTTGTCGATTTCGGAAGATGACTAAACTAAGACATGTCTAAGTGCAAATACGAGCTTAGTTTTGAATATTTCATTTTTAGCAAGATTTGACAAGTGCAACACTTAGCTTTGTTTCAAAAATAGAAGAATAGCCACTCTAAGGATCAAAAGGAAAACCTAGAGTTCAACCTACTCAACACTTTGGGGAATCTAGAAGAGCATACAAGGTCCTTCGGGCTTATTTATCACTTAATGCAAATTTTGATTTATCATCATACAAGACATAGCGGGGTGCAAATGTTTGACATTATTTGTATTTTTTACCCACATATGTCTTTGTTTTTAATTTATTTGCATTTTCTTTTGACAACCAATTGACTCAAGCCGTATGCGACCATCTCAAGATGAACTCTTAAGAGGATGGTCTAGGTCAAACACGATGTATTCCAAGTTCATCCCAAGTGCAATGGGAAGCGGTCTTGTGAATGCAAGGTGTTGAGTCGTATGTGCACAAGAAGAGTCAATTTTGTTTAATTTTCATTTTTAGCACAATGATTCATGAGCAATTGAAGGACTCTAGCATGAATCAAACTAGTTTCACCTAAGTTGCTATAGGGACTTTAGAGAACTCCAAAATTTCTCAAATTATGGCACAAACCTCTAGAGAAGAAACCTAGCAAGTAAAAGCAACAAGTTTCATCAAGTTTTTCATTTAAGGCTTATTTCATTTTTTTTAGCTTAGCAAGTTAAATGAACTTGAACATATCTAAGCTAGTGATTTCCTCCATATGATGTAGCATGGTTTATAGCATGAAGAAGAAATCAATTGCATAATAGACAAAGCTCATTAAACAGGAAATGCAGTCTATATGCAATGCACGAACAGATTCCCAAACTCTCCCTCAACAAATGAATCAATTTTAAGCTCAAATCTGGTTAAAGTTGAGTTATTATCAATATTAGGCATAAAGAAAACACGAATGAACTCAATAATAACCAGAAAAATAGAATGAGGAGAAGAAGTCGAGAAACTGCAAAACTGGGTGGCTATAGAGCATAGCAAAGACAGAAGGGAAACACTAAAGCTCAGACTCGCTCTCATCTTCCCCAATGACTTACGAAGGAAAACTAGCTCTCAAACTCCAGCTCAGGAGCAAACACAGACCCTGTCTACCCAGGGGGCCCAACACCTGCTAGACCTACAAGACTGTGAGTGAGCTCAACCGAGAAGAAAAAGAGAATAGCATCCTAAAGCACAAGATGAGAGGTCCATGCAAAGCATGCCAGAAGTCTAAGTGAAGTGGACTCAAACAAAGTGAAAAACAGCCCATAATCACCCAGAAAAAGAAAAGAAATGCTGGAAGAAAATATATAGTACATAATATACAAACCAGCTCCCCCTCACGAAAGACCGTAAGGGCTCACGACTCCAAGCTCACTCCTCAAGGCAACAAACCTGGAGCTATCCAAAGGCTTGGTAAAGATATCGGCTAACTGGTGGTCACTCTCTACAAACTGAAGTGCGATATCCCCCTTCTCCACATGGTCTCTAAGGAAGTGATATCTAATATCAATGTACTTAGTCCGGGAATGCTGCACTGGGTTCTTGGCAATGCAAATAGCAGAAGTGTTATCACAGAAAAGTGGCACACTCTCTATATCTAACCCATAGTCCCGCAAGGTCGATCTCATCCAGAGCACTGCTCGACAAAGAATCGGCTGCGACAACATACTCGACCTCGGTGGATCAGGCAACCCTGCATCGCTTCCTAGATGACCAAGAAACAAGAGAAGTGCCAATGAATTGGCAAGTGCCAGAAGTGCTCTTCCTATCTATCCTACAGCCAGCAAAGTCGGCATCGGAAAAGGCTCTAAGAGATAGACAAGAAGATGAAGAGTACCAAATACCATAATCAGTGGTAGCACAAAGGTACCTGAAGATGCGCTTGACCGCCTGGCGGTGAGAGGCGCGAGGAGAAGCTTGAAATCGATCGCACAGACACACAGCGAAATGTATGTCTAGCCTCGAAGCAGTGAGGTACTAGAGGGAGCCGATCATGCTCCAAACTCTTTTTGATCAGCAGGCTCACCATCCTCATTGGGCTCGAGGACAACAGTGGTGGCCATAGGAGTCATCACCGGCTTCCCATCAGACATATCGAAGCGCCTCAGGAGGTCACGGTATACTTGCCTTGATGCAAGAAAGTACCTTCCGAGTCCGCTTGATTTGGAAGCCAAGAAAGTAGCTCAACTCGCCCATCATACTCATCTTAAACTCAGGCTCATCACCTCGTAAAACTGAGACACAAGCGAATGAGATGAGCCACCAAAATGATATCGCCCACATAAATGCGGACAAGAAGAAAATGAGACTCATGGTGTCGATGAACGAGTTTTGTCTACTATGCCCATTTTGAAGTCATGGTGAGAAGATAAGACTTGAGCCTCTCATACCATGCTCTGGGGGCTGCTTGAGTCCATACAAAGCTTTGGAGAGCTTGTATACATGACTCGAAACTTGGGGTTCTCGAATCGGAGGTTGTTTGACATAAACCTCTTCCTCAATATAGCCATTGAGGAATGCACTCTTGACATCCATTTGATAGAGCTTGAAGCCCTAGGATGCGAGAGAATGCAAGCGGGATCCTAATAGCCTCTAGTCTAGCTACAGGGCAAAGGTCTCCTCAAAGTCAAGACCTCAACTCGAGAAAAGCCCCTGTGCAACTAGCCTAACCTTGTTGCGAATGACAACCCCATCCTCACTCTGCTTGTTTTTGAACACCCACTTGGTCCCAATGACATTATGACCAGATGAGGGCTCGACAAGCTGCCATACCTTGTTCCTCTCAAAGTTCTCAAGTTCCTCATGCATAGCATTAATCCACGATTCATCGGATAATGCATGAGAAACATCCTTCAACTCAAAGGAAGCAACGAAGGCAGAGTGGAGGCAGAAATTGGACAAACCTAATTTTGAGCGAGTGACCCGCTCAAACAGATCACCAATTATTTGATCAGGTGGATGAGCTTTCTGGATATGTCGGGGAGGACCAGAAGCAGAAGTGGCCTCTACCTCATGCACAGAAGAGGTAGGAGCAGAGCCACTCGCTGAAGGAGAGTCGGAAGGCAAGGGCTGGTCTCCCTGAGGTGCAGAAATGGAAACAGGAGGCACCTTAGGTGTAGAGGGAACTGGATCCGGTGGAACACCATGATCTCCATTATCCTCGTCTTCTACAAAGATGGTCTCGGAGGGATAAGTAGAGCCTGAAACATCAGGTCTAGCTCCTGGGCTAGCCTCATCAAAGGTCACATCACATGTCTCTATGATCCTATGCACATCAACACCTGCACTTATAGCTACGAGAAGAAGTCGAGTAACCTAGAAAGATACCATCGTAAGAGCGAGACTCAAACTTATCTAGGTTATCGACTTCAAGATAAAACACTTGCAACCAAAACACGAAAATGAGACACTTTGGGCTTTCGCCCATACCTCAACTCATAAGAAGTGCGATGTAGATGTGCTCTCAAAAACGCGATTAGAAACATGGCAAGCAAAGAGCTATAGCCTCACCCAAAACTTCCTAGAGTATCAGACTCGTCTAGCATCATCTGGCCATCTCAACCAAGGTCCTGTTCTTCCTTTCCAAGACGCCATTCGCACGAGGGGCGAGGAAGAAGAGAACTAATGCTCTAAACCGCACTCCACACGAAACTCTCAAAGGAGGAATTCTTGAACTCCGTGCCAATATCATCTGCAGATAGCTCGTAATGCACACGGGAGCTCAATAGACAACCCATCGACCAAACCCCGAAGTGAGAAAAGTCTCATCCTTCGAGGCCATGAAGAATACCCAAGAGTATCTAGAAAAATCATCAACGATGACAAGAACATACCACTTCCCTCCTACTGACTGCACTCTAGCTGGACCAACAGTGTCCATATGTAAAAGCTGTCTTGGTGCATTAGTCATCACTATGGTGACTGGAGGATGAGAAGCAGTAACCATCTTGCCATGTCGGCAAGGAGAGCAAACTAAGTCTTTGACCATCTTGAGTTTGGGCAAACCTCGAATGAGATCGTGGCTGCTAACTCGGGTCAAATGATCAAAACCAATGTGACCAAGTCTCCTATGCCAAAAGGAGAGATCACGGGACTCAGAAGCAATCAAATATCGAAGAGAGTCTCCAGAAGAAGCAGAAAAATCAGCACGAAAGACTCTCCCAAATCTAGAAATCCCGCAAACTAACCCTCCTGATGAATCAAGAATTCTACAGGCATTACTCTTGAAGCTTACCTCGAAAGAGTCATCGATAAGCTGGGAAACAGTGAACAGATTGTATTGCAGCTTACTTACTAAGGCAACATCTTTAAGAAAGAAATTTTGGTTAATGCAGATGGTACCTTTAGCAATGACTCTACCTGAAGATGCATCCCCAAAAGTGATTAACTCATCACCGGGGCTCGGACTAGGAAGAGAACCAACGAGAATCTCCGGTCATATGACGAGAACAACCGAGTCAACAATCCAAACATCGCCCTTCCCCATCCGATTTAACTCGATCAAGACACAAGAGAGAAAGATGACTCAAGATGGGATAGAGTGAAGACTTAGGAACCCAATATGAACCATACGACACCTCAGTACCAACCACGAAGAAGATCGACTCGAGTGTCTCTCTCGACGCTCAACTCTCACACGATCGAGCAACTCGTAGATAATCTATGAGTCAAAGCGGGTTGGCACGCCGTGGTGCAAAAGCCGACCATCCCGAGAAGGTGCTGGATCTCCTACCGAAAACACCTCACGCCATCGATATCTACCTCGATGGAAAAACGAGGAATATCAAGAGGACGGCGAAAGACCGACTACGAACAGCTCCGGACTAAAACTCAAGAACTAGCATGAAAACCAAATCTCGGACTTTGCCCAAAAAAGCAGCGACTCTCTAACTCGTCTAGAAGCGGTGTGTGTCTTAGGAGCACTCAAAGTCCGGGATGACCACAATACCCTAAGAGTAACAACACGCCACGCCGAGTGATCTTGGCGCGCAAGCGTAAATCTACTAGGTGACCATCCTTCTTACTGAAGGTGCATGTGTACTTCGCCTTGCTAGAGGCGTAGCAATAGGAGTAACACCCTTACGGGTCAAGTCCTATGGACAACCCAGTGGACCTAAACACGGTGGTACTCACTCTGGGAGCTACCACAATCTCACCACTCTTGGAGCCGCGCACAATGGTGGGAGGATGCGCCCGAGCGTGCTCCAAGGGATCAAATCCTAGACCTTGATTGAATCTACTAATCTTGGATTGGTCTAGAATAAGATTGAGCTTCTTCTTGCCTCCAACAAACTTCTCGAGAGTGCTCATAAGATACTAGCAATCTCGGAAGAAAGAAGCACAAGAAGAACAGGGGGAAGGAGAGGAAGAAGAAGAACCAGAAAGAGAAGATCTCTCAGCACGTGCTTTTTGTTCCCCTAGCACGGCTGCCTCAATCTTGAGGGCCTCACAAGAAACGCAAGGAGCATCTCTAATCCTAAGGGTTTGGTCTTTTAACTTCTTCCTAAGCTCGACATGGATTTGATCCACATCATCCTTAACCCCAACACACAGCAAGCAACCAGTTTTTGACTTAACTAGTAAGTCCTTAGCAAGTTGATCACACTTGACATTCAAAGCATCATTGTCAAGTTTTAGTTGCCTCTGACCCTCACATGATTGGGTCCTTAGAAGCATGCAATTCAAGTTCATCATTTCTAGCAGAAAGCTTTCTAAGGTGTTCGCTCATGGCATCAATTTCGGCAAGCAATTTAGGGCAATTAGCACATGATGGAGTGGAGTGAGCATGAAGAAAACTAGTCTCAACACGAATAGCATCAATAGAACTAGTGCTAGCATTCTTCAACCTAAGACCATCAAGTTCAGCAAGCACACTATCATGTATGGTCCTTAGGTTCTCCAACACCACAAGAATAGCATCACACAAAGAGCAATCATCAGTGACTCGGGAGGGAGAAGATCTATGTGAAGCTAACTCCCGAGTCAAGGTACCTACTTCCTTCTCAAGCTTCGTACACCTAGCTCTAGCTCTAGCATGAAATTTTCCTAATTTGCAGAAAGCTTCGTTGAGCTGGTCATAGGAGGGTACCTCATCCGAGTCATCAGAGAGCTTGAGTCGCCGATGTCGTTGGTGTCGCCATGAAGCACATGCGGAGAAGTCATCGCCGCCCTTCTTCTCTTGCGGATCATCCTCGCCTCGTCGCTCCATGTCTCCGTGTCGGAGAGGTTGATGTCGCTCAAGCGCGGCGAGGACGCGGTGGAAGAGCTTCTTGTTCTTGGAGAAGTTGCGATACTTCTTCTCGTGCGCCGTTCACGAACCGAGGCTTCTTGTTGCGGTTCTTGTCGGTGTAGTCGTTCTTGCCCGAACCGCCAACGTCGTTCTTGCACTTCTCGGCTTGGGACAGTTCGCCGAATGTGGTTGGGGCCACCACACTCAAGCGGTGATCATTCCACCTCTCTTCTCTCTCTCACCCTCTTGTATGTATGAGAAGACTTGCGGCGAGAAGAGCAAGCTCATTTTCTCGAAATTTTTCAGTTGGTCATCGCTAGCTCGCAAAGGGCGGATAGAGAGAAACCAATAGAAGGATCAGAAGAAGAAGATCCAATGGGATCGGTGACCAAAGCCATCGACTGAGATTTCGTCTTCCGAGAGACGACATCGATCTCATGAGTCTTGAGGTGGGAATAAAGCCCGTCAAGAGTCAGAGTTGATAAGTCGGTGGTGTCCTTGATGGTGTCACCTTCATCTCCCAAACCCGAAGGTCGAGTGCGGTCAAGAAATGCCGAGCATTGTCCGAGTCAGGGTATATGCAACCAATTGCTCAGAGGTCGCTCAAAATCTTTGTAAACCGACCAAAACACTCGTCGAGACTCTCACCAGCGCGTTGATCAAATTTGTTGTACTCGCGCTTGAACTGGTCCTGCCTCACAGTCTTGATTTGAGTAGAGCCCTAATGGTAAGCATCGAGGGTTACCCAAATCTCGTGAGCGGAGCGAAGGTGAGAAATCCTATCATACTCACCGCGGCTAAGACCCTGTATGAGAATGTTCCTTGCCTTAGCATTCGCCTCAACGTCAACCATATTGATAGCCGTGACATTTTCATCAGCAGGAACCTCATACGGGAGTTTCACCTTCTGCCATATCAGGTAACCCTGGGCAGTGACGTATGACTCCATCCGGGACTTCCAAAAAGGAAAATCAACTCCATTAAAGATGGGAGGCTTGGTGGAATATTTGTCTGTCGCCATGGCTCTTGAGACCGGTTAAGATCTATGGAAGAGCAAAACCGGCTCTGATACCAATTGAAGGACCGAGATGGCGAACAGAGGGGGGGGGTAAATGGTTGCAAATAAAATTTCCCCCAAAATACTCCAACAAAAACCTCGACAAGATCGCTCAAAGGAAATCGTGAAAAACCTGAAAAACTAGACAACTATGTTTACCCCAAGCTTGCAAGGATAAGTACCATAAAATATGTGGGGATTTTTGAGTCACAATACTGATTGTCTAGTGTCCAAGATAAAGAGGAATCAATTCAAACTCTTGCTTTTAGAAAGGACATCAATTCAAATCACAAAAGTCACTTTGGAAAAGCAAAAGCAGAATTTCGAACTTGTCCTCAATTTGGACAAGAGGTTGGTGGGTTTCTGCAGCTCACAAAATTTTGAGACTTTTTCTCCTTTGAGCATCAGAGTCGTGAAGAACTCCACCAAATTTCTCCTCAAAAGCCTTACAAAAAAAACAGAAAAAATCTAAGAACACAGTCTGGTCAAGAACATCGAGCAGAAAGTTTGGAGCTTGGTTTTCACCTCATGGCGCCCAAACGGTGCAACAAGTGAACTCCAAAGTTGTTCTGCAAGTGGATGTCAGAGTCCCGCACCTTCTCCAATAAGAATCACTTGAAAAAGATTTTTCTAGATTTTTATAAAAATCAAACACTGACTGCTGCGCGAAGAACAAGTTCTGAACAAAGTTGGAACTTGAAAGAAAAGATGTTCTCTACTCAATCCAAGAGTGCAAAAGAGATGTAAAACCATATGAACACACTCAAAACATCCAAGATCAGCAGCATTTAGAAGGAGGGGAGGCAAATCCAAATTACATGAAAGTAAATTGCGAGAATGTAATTGCGGGAAAGTAAATGCTGAATTTAAATTGCGTAAAGTAAAGACATAATGTAAATGCGCAAAATAAATTCAGAGGTGGATGGATAAAACTTTCATTTCTGGAAGGAGAGGTTACAAAGCCTCACTTTCATGTGGACAAAGCTCAAAGGAGCATTCACAAACCTCAAAACCTTCAAGGAGAGGAGGCTACCCCTCCACCCCTATTTATACTACTCTTGGGCCACCTACCACTCTTGGATGAGTCCCTCAACCCTAGAGCACTCATCTAAGGGCTAGGATTAACCCACACACACAGCCATACAAGGGCTAACCCAAAACCCACACACATACCGGGTTTTTTTGCACGGTTTTCAAAGCATACTACCTAGACCCGCTAACCTATCAACTAGACCTCGACTTTCCTGACTTGCTACTTAGTTGACCCAGAACTAAGCAGTAAGTCGGGGGCTACACCTAATAGCGTGCGCATGCGCACATCTTTTTTGAGTTATATTTTGCTTCTTTTGCTTAACGATTGCGAGTGAATCTGAGTGCGATAACTCCAAATTGTGAAGCTCTGACCGCATGAACGGCGAACTTTAGTCACCCAAAACACGTGCCTGGGAAAAAGAGCCATGAGCCGACTCCCAACGCTCGGGGGCTAGACTAGTCGGGCAGAGTGCTTAAACAAAAAGAGTCAAACCACTCGGATGAATTCAAAATCAATAAGGAAAAAGTGTAAAAAACTCTAAAATTATATATACACCATCGGACATCACATCCGAGTGAATTGTTTTTACATTGCCTAAGTTTTGCATATACATGATTTGGGGCTACTAAATTTGGATGCGATGTGTGAGCCAACGCTCAATGCGACATCAACAACCGCGCGAATGAATTTAAAGGAGTGACGCTGAATTTTGCCTCGAGCAGAAAAGCGTTTTGACTTCGTGATATCGTTTGGGATCAAGATGTCCCAAGATGAGCCGATCGCGAATTCCAATAATGGGGCTAGGAACCACTCGGAAAGTTTAACGCGTGGAGCTCTATTGAGTCCTTCACGATCTCTTTGCCTACAACAGGCACTTTCAACAGTAAGGAAAACTAGTCGGGAAGTCGCATCAAGAATTGGAAGCACTCGGCGTGAAGCATGACTCGGTTGGGCTACAACTAGGAAGGCGGCAACTCGATCGCAAAGGACTCGGGGCTCTTGTGGAATATAAGAACACAGGTACCCTCATGACAAGCCCAAGAGGAGGCCCGGAAGATACTCCAGCGTCAGCCCTTGCTCACGTGCGCGAGGGACATATCCTAAAGGAAGTTGAACTTATATTTAGATATGATAGATACGGTTGTAATCCAAGTCGTTAATAGGGTAGATAAAGATGTAAACTCTATCCTATTAACTGACTAGAATCTTGTAACCGATCGGAATCTTCAAACCGATCAGGACTCTGTGAGCCGCCCCACCCCCGCTATATAAGGGAGAGGGCGGGCAACAACATAGGGATCGGATGATCCAAGCCTAGAGCGATCAAGCCATAGAGCATAGCACACCTCATATCGCCCAGAGCATATTGCGCTTTGAGCAACTCCAGATCCAAGAGATCCGCATAATTCCAGCACACAGGACTAGGGTATTATCTCCTCCGCGAGAGCCTGAACCTGTCTAAATCCCTGTCTTGTGTGACCTTCGAGTTTGAGATCTAGCGCCTACCCCATAAATTTATTGCCGACTACAAAAGTCGACAATCACCATGGAGCTTCTTCATGCGCTTCTCATTTATCTGACCTAAGCGACAATGCCATAAAAAGGTAGGGTTCAAATCATTAGGCCGATGCCTTTTTACATTAATGTTATAGACAGGTTTCTCTTCGAGTTCAAGGACGTACAACCCATCCACCATGGGGCAACGACCATAATACATATCATTCAAAAATATTAAACAAACAAAGTTCTTTATTCTGAAATCATAACCTTCATGTTCGAAACAAGAAGATGAAATAATGTTTCTACTCAAAGATGGAACAAAATAACAATTATTGAGTTCTAAAACTAATCCTAAAGGCAAATGCAATGGGTATATGCCAACGGCAAGACCAGCAACTCTTGCTTTATTCCCCACGCGAAGATCCACTTCTCCATTTGCCAAGTCTCTACTCTTTATCAGCCCCTGCATCGAATTGCAAATGTGAGCAACCAAACCGGTATCATATACCCATGAGCTGAGTGAAGAAGTATCAAGATTAATTTCTATAACATTAATACCTGAAGTGGAAACCACATTTCCATTCTTCTTATCCGCAGTACTTTTCGCAGCCCGTTTCTAATGTCCTGATTTCTTGCAATAGAAGCATTGGGTATCAGGTTGAGGGCCAACTTTAAGCTTCTGAAGCTTAGTTTTGAGGCTTGCGATCTCATCTTGAGCCTTGCCCTTGCCCTTGCCCTTGCCCTTGCTCTTCCCGTTCCCCACCTTAGCCTTCCTCTTTTTGAATGCAGTTGTTTTATGAACCATCATCACATGATTGGGTTTTTCTTAATGCTTTCTCGGCAGCCTTGAGCATCCCATGTAGCTCAGTTAGGCTCTTCTCCATGCTATTCATATGAAAATTCATAATGAATGGCTCAAAGCTCTGGCGAGACCGGAGAATAACATCGTGGCCAAACCGAGGCTAAGGGAAACTCAAGTTTTTCCAATCTCCGATGTAACCAATAATCTTGATCACATGAGGGTCGACCGGATCGCCTTCACCGACTTACAAGCAAATAAAAGCTTTGAGATACCATACCTCTCAGCTCTTGCTTGATTCCTAAACATGCCCTTCAAGCCCATAATCATATTATAAGCATCCTAGTCCTCATATTGCTTTTGGAGCTCAGAGTCCATGGTGACAAGCATGAGACAGCTGACCTCTACAGAAGCATTAACATGTTTTTCATATTCAACCTTCAAATTGCGAGGAGCATTTTCGGCTGGTTCATCAGGAATTGGATTCTCTAGAACATAGTCCTTCTTTTCATGCTTGAGAACAATTCTCAGGTTGCGATACCAATTAACAAAATTAGTTCCATTAAGTTTTTCCCTTTCCAAAACCGATCTCAAAGCAAAACCAGGTGTAGCAGGAGTAGGAGAAGGTGCCATTGAACTACAACAAAGACATGCAAAGATTCTAAGCATTATGTTTATGTAAAAATATTATTAAACATTTTAATAAAAGACACTCCTATTTTATGTCCCTTTTATAGACACATAGTGAGTATTCAAGATCCATATTCATCAAACACTAGTGAGCTTTGGCATCACTGCTAGAAATTTAATGACATAGGTAAGCAACACCTTTGCTAATTACATCTTATGTAACTCTTGTTTGTTGAGTATGAAAACAAGTAATGAATGCCTCCGTCAACTTGACTCATGGCCAGGTCAACCTGCCCCAAGGGCTCACATGAGGGAGGGAGTACTTCCCGTTTTCGGGTGCCAATTAAGAAACCTGCCTCATGTGTGTTTTCCTAGACACCAATTGTCTTGTATAGGTTCCTTCATTACTGAAATCAAGTCCCAACACTTATGTCCTCAAGCCCAAAACCGTCTTGATAGCTTGATTAAATCTACCATTGTTATGCGTGATGTGCCCGCGAAAAGGCCACCACGGGCCCCAGGGGGATGCTTACACGTGACGAGGGTACCGATCCCTAACACAATCGAAGAACAAGCAAGAACAAGGTAAATAGCAATATGAAAGTGCAAATATCAAGTATTGGCGCGAAAAAGTTGAGTCATGTCATGTAATCGCAGTTGTTGGCCTAATCGACTCTAGAATACACGATAAAGTTTCACGGTGGAAAACTGATCTGAACAAGCCTACCTTACAATGACACAATACCTAGGTATTTATAGTGGTTACAAACGGACTCCTCTAAACTTATGGCTGAAGAGATATGTTGCTATCCCAACAGGACTCTTCGACATAGGACTCAAAGACTTTATCTAATGAAAACAAGTCCTAGCAACAATGGAAAATAATTCCTATCCGGTTGGAGATATCTGTTGTCATCCCAACAGACCTTCTAATGTAGGACAACAAGGCTTTATCCAAACTAGTCAGCATTGGTCAGACTGGTTGGTGTGGATCACCAACTGGACGGCACTGGTCGGTGTGAGTCGTTGACTAGTCGGTACTAGTCACAGACTAATCGACGTTGGTCGTGGACTGGTTAGTTGATTGTTGCTATCAGAGATGGATAGTTGTTGGTTTGGGTCGGCCTAGACTTGTTATGGTAGCAGTGTTGCTCTCCTCACCTTGGTTCCTGAGTAGAATAACATCAAATGACTTAAGTTGCAATCCATCCTCAAATGACTTATGAACTCCTAGAAACGAGCTCACCTGATAATTCGACTATCGTGCACTTGTCCTCATCATAGGTCCTTGCCTAGCATCTTGTGGAGAAGTGTTGCGTATATCCAAGGAAGTGATGTCTGAAGAGGAACGCGGTATGCTACACTAGCACAAAAAAAAACTACCGCATGACCAGAAAGCTACTCGCAAGAAGGGGATCATAGATTAGATTACCACTAGAAGCGCAGTTGCGGAATCCTTTGCGCGTCGATGTAGTAGATCGTCCTCGCCGCAGTCGTTGCGTCGATGGAGTGGATCGTCCTCACCTCGCCGTGGATCATCCTCCCACGCCGCAGTCGCAGCAGCGTCACCGCAGTAATCCACAAGTCCAGGGATGGAACGTCGTGCGTCGGTGTGCAAGCACCTGGTCGCTCGGCAGGGGCAGCGAGAGGAGGAGGCTAGGGTTTCGGGTGAATCACTTCTAAACCGTGGAAAGCACACCCTGTGCCCACCCTCCTCCCCTCCTTATATAGCCACGAGATGAAACCCTAAACCAGGGCCCATCAGCGCGCTAAGCCCACGAGGTCCATTAATTACGGATCCAATCCAAATTAATGCATCCCATCCCATTAAGTGTGTGACCCTGCAGGTTCACGTACGTTTGGACATGGATTCGGAAAACTCCTTTTCAATCCAATAGTTGGTAGCGGCTCCTTGTAAAGTATGCCAACTCCCAAACATACTATGATCAAATCGGACAGAACCTATCAAAAGTACTCATGTAATAATCCCTTTGCCAAGTATATGAAGATTGAACTCAAGGCGAGAAGCATGTCATCCTTTGATGATTCAATCCATCTCTCGTATCCGTGATATATTAATAAGTTGTGATTGACTCCTCAATCACGGCATGGCCATGCACTTCCTTAATCATATCACACGAGTGGCCTTATCATATATCTCCGTTTCATTGGAGTGGCAAATTCCATCTTGACTGCTCACTTCCCTCTGCACGTTTCATAGTAAACATGAAAGCTACATTTATAACTATCCGGTTAGGAAGTAGTGTTTGATAGCCCCAAGGAAAACTATTACACATGTAGGGAATATGACAATCTCAGGTCTAAGGATCATACATCTACTATGTATGAGATACACTGATGACACATAGGAATGAAACATTCCGCAGGTGTCCCATGGCGGGTCTATCTAACCCATGTTCTTTAACATGCGTCCACAATGTATAGATGATATCTCCATATCCCATGATCTATGAAGCATGATCATCGATCACTACATGTGCTGATCTATTCATCGTTGTCTTATACGATGATATCCGATCAGAGATATTTATTTAATTATATCAATAAGTAAAGAGCTTCATAAGCAAGTCACATACTTGTTGATCAATACAATGATATACATTCATTGGACCAATAATCATATTATTATTCATAAACATAGTCATGTTACAATCATCTAAATGATTTCCTCAAGGGCATAACACTAACAATGTCCTCATCAGCCTTGACCCCAAAATGACTAACTACATCGAAGAGGTGCGTAAGATGGAATGATATTTCTCAAGGATGGAGGCTCGTCGAATCCCCCGAGGAGACAACCACTGGGTAGACCGCCTGGCTCGGGTGGCAAGCTCCCAAGAGCAGATTCCGCCAGAGGTCTTCCTCGATGTACTTGATGCACCCTCCATTAGAGAAGATGCTAACGAGGTGGGAGAGCCTGGGCTGCCCCACAAGTCAATGAAATCTCAGTCTCCCCCAATACTTGGATGACCCTAATCATAAAATGCATTCAATGTGTAATATCTCAGAAGGGAATTAGATTTTTGTAATATTGCAGAAAAGAATTCAGAGGGGAATTCTCCATGGGCTTGGAGGGGAGGGGCTTAGCCAACCCTAGCTCCCTCCCCCATCTGGTCACACCCCCCTCCCACCACAGCCAGCCGCCTCCCCTCCCGTCCTGTCTTTCCTTGCAGCAGCCCCTTCCTCTCCCCATAACAGCCACCCTCCCCTGTTCTCCCCCCTCCCTAGCTGCCCCTCCCTCCTCCCTTGGGCCAGCCACAGGCCTTCCTCGCACCACTATTGCTATTGCATGTGCTGGTGTCAAGGATCGCGGGAGTTCTAGGGCAGATTGTGCGGGGGAGTGAAGAACGCTTGATCTGAGGGGAAACACCGACATCACCCTTCCATCGAGTCTTCGGGCGAAGGTATAATCCTTAGACTAAATTGGAGGTGCCGGTGCTGTGTTAGGATGGGATTTGGGTGGTCTCCCTGCTGGATGTGATTGTAGTGATCTCCAAGTTGTGTTTGGGGTGAATTCAGAATTCGAGCAGCTCTGGATCAAATCTTCAGATCGAGTTTTGGGGCCCTTATGGTCTGTTTCAGAAGGGTTGGATATTGTGAAAAATATAGATTATTGTCTTAAGTTTCATTAGAGATGAAGAACACGAATTTGGTTCAGCGGTTTAAAAGTTATTGCCTTTTGAAGCATAGCTGTCCAGAATATGTGCCTGTTAGCAGCTGCTACGGTAATTAGCAAATTAGGGCTAATTAGAGGACGAATTAAATCATTTAAATAACTAGAGAAAGCTAGGAAATTTCATGCAGATTTCAGAAATATTATCGTTTGCTTAATTTGGAGTTGTATAAAAATAGTTATGATATTTTGAAATTTTCTGTCCAGTTAGGCAGCAGTTTGGTTTTTAGGGCAGGAAACGAAAGGCTAGATGGTTTAATTGAAAAAGTTGGTTAACTAGAAACATGTGGGAATTCCTCGGTAGTTTTCATTAAGTTCTTGGTTTCCTAAGTTTGGGTTCCTGAGATAGAATTTATGGTATTTTGACCACAGGGACAGCAAGGGGTTGGTCTGTCCGGTGAGTGAGAAAGGTTGAAAATCAGATGGCAGTATGTGTGAGGTTGTTATGTTGTTGTACGTATTGTTGCTGCATGATTTCTTCTGAGATGAATGCATATATATGTTTATTACAGGAGGTGTGATTTCGGGAGTGGCTTCGACCTTACACCACTCCACTCTTTGTGGGTAAAGAGGCAAGTGCATGGTAGAATGATAATTTGGTTAAGAAGGAGTGTTGTTTAAATTGATTAATGTTCCCCTGCTGTTTTACATGATTATGGTTAATCATTGTTATAGTTTATGTTTGAGATCTTGATATTATCTTGGTGAATGCATGTTGAGAAGGAATATTTGGTGATGGTGGTTCATGATGATTGGTTTTTCAAAAGTGTTGCATCACTTGCATTCATATCATGAAAGTTGCATTTGAGCTAGGTCGGTGAAAGATTCATATAACTAATCCGGAGTGCATGAGCCAGGTTGGTGAGAAAGCTATATAACTTGACCTAAGTGCTCTTGACTAAGACTTACTTCGGTAGGCCCCCTCCACAGGGATGGAAGGGAATGAAGGGTGCGACACTGACGGGTGTGCACTCAAGCTATACCGGTATAAGCTATGAAAGGTGCATATGAGCATGCAAACATATTTGCATTACATCGCATTGCTAATGATGAATAATGTTTAATGAGTTGATTATGATACATGGTTACGAGATTGAGTCGTGGACTCATCCAAAGATGAATAAGGTGTTAAAGGTAACAAGATGATGGAATCAGATAGTCGCATTAAAGGACATGTGACCTAGTCGGTTGTAATTGATTAATAGAGAAGTATGGATAGTTAATCTGTTGTTTAATTAATATTGTCCTTTGTATCCAAGCTCGAAGGCTTGGGCGTGCTTATGCGCGTGGTTCCATGTCTTCTTTTTGTTATTAATGGTCTAGAATTGGTATTACTTGTTTAGGTAGCATGCTAAAATTATTCTCTAAAATGCTTATCTAGTGTTATTTTCAGTGTCATGTATCTTGAGATTGTTTGTGGCTTCTAGTTATGTCTAGAAACTATCTTTTAGTGGTTGTTTAGTGATTAAATGTTTAATAATATGTTGTTGAAATTTATGTGTAAAATGGTTAAGACTTAGCAATATAGTATGATGTTGTGACATTCAGGGCACATGAGGTGCTAGGGCATTACACATGGAGAAGTAGAGGTGGAGGACAATGCTGAAGCTCGAATGCTATTCAACAAATCTAGGTCCTACATTCTCCTTGAAGGGATACTTTACCAGAAAGGATCCTCAACACTGCACAAATGCCTCTGAAAAGAGGAAGGTATTGCACTCCTCCGGGATGTGCATGGGGATCTCTGCAACTCACACATTGCGCCGAGAACAACTGCGGCAAAGGCATTAAGACAATGTTTCTATTGACCTACTATGGTACAAGATGATGTAGATACCATCAGGACTTGTGAAGGTTGCCAAATGATGGCATCAGCTCACCACTCCCCAGCTGCACGTCTACACAAAATACCAATCACAAGTCCTTTGGCCCAGTGGGTATGAACCTACTCGGACCATTCCCACCGGCCAACAAGGGCTACAAGTATACGGTGGTGGCGGTGGACTACTTCACCAAATGGGTGAAAGCGGAGTCATTGGTATCGATCACATCTTGAGTGGTGCAAAAGTTCTTATGGAAGAATATTGTATGCCACTTCGGGGTCCCTAAGGAACTCACATCATTGTATAACAACACATGACACACTCTTTCATAAACATGTTCCATATTCCGTTAGTCAAATTGAATTTACACATTCCAAAAGATGTCAATTATATGTGGCAAGGCTAAGCAACGACACACGATCTAACCAACCCATGTTTGCATCTATTAGGAACCAACTAATAATTATCCATCCTAGGGTGACAAATAATCATGGCATACAAAATGACAAGGTAGGTACAATCCAATTGGATAGCATAACTAATTCCTAAATTATTTGGAAATTAGATTTAATATAAATTAACATGCAATAGATTAAAATAATATAGCATTTATAAAACTAGATTCAATATGATCAAAGCCCAACTTGCCTTGGGACAACTCTTGATCTTGATGTGGACCGTGAGCTTGAGTTAACTCTTCACCTTTGCACGCTCCCAACACTTCAACGTCTACGCGAACGAAAGACGAATAACAAAACTAAATACAAAATAGAGGCAAACAAACTCTAAAAATCAAATAAAATTAACCAAAATAAAGGTCTTCAATTTAGATGAATTTAGAAATTTGAATGGCCTCAATCGAAGTTCGGATTAGGGAGAACAGACTTTTGAAAGGTTTAAATCACACAAAATAATAAAGAAAGGATTCTGATTTTTTGAAATTTCTTTTTTAAGAAAAACAAAATTCCAAATTTACTAAATCACAAATTTAATTTTTAAATTTTGATTTTTTTTCTTTATTTTTCATTTTAATTTTAATTTCCTTTTTTCTTTTTTCTTTTTTTCTTTGGCTTGGCTGGCTGCTTAGTTCGGCTATGTGCTTGCTACGCACACGGGCTACACGCGCGCAGCAACAGGAAGGAGAAGGGAAGGGCAAGGCTCAAAGGGGAAAAACTCCAGCCAAGTGATGGCTCCCGGCCATGGGCTCCTCATCGGCGGCGGCAACGGCTCACGGCGACGACGAACGCGATGAACATGCTTCGAAAAAACTCAAAATTCAACGTGCACAATGCACCAAACTCAAAATTGATTACGGGTTACCTTCGTGACGATTGGGAACACGATGTGGCGAGAACAGATCTGGAAGAGAAACTCCAAATCTCCAGGAAGCTTGCAAGGGCACGCCGGATGATGTCGACAATGGTCTTCGGGACTTCACAGCGTTCTGGGTAAATGAGGGCACCAAAGCAAGGAATAAGCATAGGAACAGGTTGAGAAATGTGAGATGATCCCAGTGCTCACCTTAAATACGAAAAATTGATGATTTGCCCCATCTTTCCTTTGTCATTTATCATTTTTCCCATTAGTAAAAGGTTATCTGGTTTGGCTCCTTTTCTCTCTTATGGAGGCCGGTTGACAGTTTTAAATTCTGTATTTACTGGTATTGCTATCATATGTGCACTCTGAAATTACCAGTAAAAGTGATAAAGCAAATTCATAGCTTAAGAATGCACACCCTTTGGCATGGTTCTGATTTTAATAAGAAAGGTGGCTATTTGGTGGCTTGGAAAGATGTTTGTAAACCAAAGCTGAAAGGAGGTCTAGGTGTGATCAATCTTCGTTTACAGAATAAAGCTCTTCTCTTTAAACATCTGCATAAATTCTTTAATCGTGAGGTTGTTCCTTGGGTCAAGCTTATTTGGAGTTCTTATTATCAATCTCTGTCTGCACCTCAAGCTGGTAGAGTCTTGGGTTCTTTTTGGTGGAAAGATCTCATTTGTCTGTTTGATCTTTTCCGTGGAATGGCTTCATGTTCAATTTTGGATGGTCGTTCCTGTTTATTTTGGAAGGATGTTTGGGATCTTGGATTTTTCAAACTGAGTTCCCTCATCTGTTTTCATTTGCAAAAAAAGCTGACTGCTCTGTGGCTGAATTTATTGAAGGTGCTGATTTTGCTTCGAATTTTCATCTACCTTTGTCTCCCATTGCTGCAATCAGCTGCATCTCCTATGTGATAGATTGAGATCGCTTTATTTGGGTTCTGGATATGATTCTTGGACTTATATTTGGGGTTCAGTATCTCTCTCTTCAAAGAAAGTGTATGATCATTTCTTTGGGCAGGGTTTCGTGCCCCTGCCTTTTAAGTGGTTATGGTCTTCCTACTGTCTGAATAAATAGAAAATTTTCTTTTGGCTGCTACTTGGAGATAGATTGAATACCATAAACCTTTTACTACGGAAAGGTTTTCCTTCGGACAACTATTAATATGTTGTTTGTGTTTCTCGGAGAGAAGAAACGCTTCATCACCTATTTTTCTCCTGCCCCTTCAGTCAATGGTGTTGGCGTTTTCTTCATATTAATTTTGAATTATCTCTAGAGGTGGTGTATCTTATTCAGGAGGCAAAAAGTCGATGCAGAATTCTTTGTTTTTCAGATGTGGTTATCATTACTTGTTGGACAATCTAGAAAATGCGTAACAGAGCTATTTTTGATCAGGGGGTGGTTTCTTTATCCCTTTGGAAGAAATATTTTAGAGAAGCTTTTTCTGTGGTTATCCATCAAGTTAAACCTTCTCTATGTGATGATTTTAATTCTTGGCTGAGTAGTTTTTCCTAGACTTCTGATTTTTGTCTTGTATATTCTTCTCTTTCTTGCTTGGAATTAAACTCTGTTTTGCTTTAATTATATATCTCAGTAAGGGTCTCCCCTCCTATTTTCCTAAAAAAATACAGAAGAGCTATACTAATAATCATAGAAGAGAATTGAGTTTCAAACCTGAGGATTTTGAATATCTTAGAGTTACCCCTCTTAAAGGAGTTAGAAGGTTTCACGCTAAAGGAAATCTTGCACCAAGATTTGTTGGTTCTTTCAAGATTTTACAGCGTAAAGGCGAAGTTGCTTATCAGCTGGAGTTGTCTCAGTTGTTAGCAAGTGTGCATAATATGTTTCATGTTTCATAGCTTAAGAAGTATCTCCGAGAGCCAATAGAGCAGACACTATTAGAGTCGATTGAATTGTAGGAATATTTGACTTATAAGGAGCAACCGATTAAAATATTTGAGTAATCATTTGGAAAGTGAAGCAACATGGGAGCATCAGGAAGACCTGAGGGCAGAATTTCCTAACATGTTTCTGTAGTCAGCATTGAATCTTGGGATCGAGATTCTATTAAGGGGAGGTTTGGAACATTCCAATTTTTTCTTAAAATGAATTTTATTGCATATTATGAATTTTGGGAAATTTAGGAAATTTTATGGGATTTATTTGAATTTTAAGTAATATTTTTGAATTATGCCTAGAGCAATTAATATTTAAATATGAGCAAGTTTATATAAAATTTAGTTAAAAAATATTTTATTTGAATTCTAAATGTCTCAAAGTATTTTTTTTGAACTTTTCTAGAATTTTCTCATATTTTTGCTAATTATTGTGAGTTAAATGAATTTCCATATTTGTTTTAATTGATAAATGTTTTGAAAATCCAGGAATTGGTTTGGGTTGAAATTCGTTGGATCGGCCCAATTCTTCTCGCGCCTTGGCTTGCCCCAACCAGCCCTTTCTATCGCTTGTGGCCCGGTCCGCTGGCCTACATTGTCGCCCGCACTGTCCCGTCGTTCGGCCAGACCCATAATGGCTGAGTGCAGCCCAGCCCAAGCCGTTAAACCCCTAGCGCATCGAAGACCATTCGATCGATGCGCGTGTGTGGCCGAGATTGAGTTGATCCAAAACGACGGAGGTCGTTAGATCACGCCATGTGGACAATCGAGACCATCTCTGCACCGTCACCGTGACCGAGAAGAACACCACGCCGCCACCAACTCGGTTTTGAAATCCGGGTCTTGCACGGAAGCCGAGGGTATTTAAGTCATGCAGCACCCATCCTGAAGTTCCCTGTCCTTTACCGCAGCTTTGCCACGTGTTTTGTTGCTTGAGGTGCATCTGTCGAGGAGTTCGAGCTCACTGGAGGAACTCGAAGTTGCCACTGCCTTTTCTCCGCTAGATCTCACCACCCATCGTCTCTCCCCAGTCATTGAAGTTGATGAGGCTATTGGGTGTCTCGATTTTTCGGTGAGATGGATAACTATCGATTAGTGGAGACGACCCTCACAATCTAGGCTACAATCGAAATACGATCAACGCCAAACAATCACTAAACCAAACTCCGAATTGTTATTAACCGTGCAAAACCCGGTTGACCTGATCACGAAGATCGATTCCTGCAAGCAATCGAAGAACAAGTAAGAACAAAGCAAAAGCAATCTGAAATTGAAAATATAATTGAAGTATTGATGTAGGGTTCCGAAGCACGTATTGCTGTTGATCTCGTCGAACAAGAGAATACCAAATAGTTTCACCAAGGAAAACTACAACTAAACAAAACCCAAGTAATTTTGGGGGACTCTCTACATATATAAAGGTAAAAGAGAAAGGGGGATTCGGCCAGCACAAAAGAGTGGCCGAATAGGACACTTACGAGGCCCATGGCCCAAGTTTGACTCGGACTAGAAAGTTTACCCGACTTGTTTTGGTGATTGCTGAGTGCTCCGAAGGAATTTTTAGGTGGTGTATAATCCATTGGAAAGATCTCGAAGTAATCTTTTAATCAAGTGCAAGAACTCTCCAATCGAACGTATGCAAAAGTTATACTTGTTTTACTTTAGACTGGTATCCGGAGGCCAAATTGGATTCCAGAACGTAATATATTTGATATCTCTCTCTTCTTGGCCCATGGATGACGTGTTGGAGTTGGTCCAACCAGGTGTGGTCGTATCCGTAGTAGTGATGTCCTCATCAGAAGTCGTGGCTGAGTAGCCCGCATTGCACTCTCTTGATTCCACTAGATCAAGACGTCGAAGATTCACCGGAGTGCCGCATTGTAGTCATCTTCTTTGCTTATGGTGAGCTGCCAACACCTGACCTTGCCGTCATAAAACTTAATCGTCGGTTCGATGTGGCGCTGATGTGTCGTCCGCATCTCCGCCATGTGTTGGCCATGTCAGCCCTAAGCGCTGAGTTGTTGTCCGCGTGTTTGCCATGTTGTCCGCCGCATCAGCACGTGGTGCGGGCCCACGTGTCAGCCATCCTAGTCTCATGAGCTGAGCCCACCATGAACCAACCTATTTTCGTGGACTTGGTCCATCGATCCGAGCCCACGTGTCTGTGAGATAGCGATTTTCAGATTTATTTTTATTTGGGAAAATCGGGTGACCATGTCAGCATGGTGTCATAGGTCAATTTTTCTTTAGAAAATAAATCGAGAAATTCGAATTTATTCTTTTACTGGTTTTTCTTTTATTTGAATCTTTTGTGAGCCCATTCTTGTTCATACGAGCTCCGATTGAGGCGATTAAAGTTTCTAAAAATTTATAAATTTGATATCTATTTAATGGTGAATTTTATTTGATTTTTGGAGTCTTGTTCGCTCTCTGGTTTTGTATTTTTTTGGTATTCTCTCTCGATTCACATAGAAGTCGAAGTGTCTGGATCATTCTAGGGTCAAGCGTTGAATCAAGACCAAGGACCAGATCAAGAACATGAGCTTTTCCAAGGCAAGTTGTGATTTGATCATATTGAACCCAGTTTTGTAACTACTATGTTGCTTTAAAGTACTGCATGATATTTTATACTTAGAATTGTTTTCAAATAATTTGTGAATTAGTTATTCTACCCAATTGAGTTATACCTACCTTTTTATTTGTATGCCATAATCATTTGTCACCCTTGGATAGATAATTGTTAGGTGGTTGCTAATAGATGCCAACGTGGGTTGGTTAGATTGTGAATAGTTGCTTAGCTATGCTACGTACAACTATATCCTTTGGAAGTGCAAATTCAATTTGACTAATGAATATGGAACATGTTTATGAAAGGGTGTGTCATGTATTGTCACACAATGATGTTGAATTGTAGATGGCATGTGTTGCATGATAATCAACTGGGGTGGTAAATGATTTAGATTGGGGCAAGTGGCAAGAGGCTGTGAGCTATGGTGGGCTTGAGTGGTATTGGGTTGACATGTTGATATATGAGTGAATGTGAAGTGGTTACTATGAGTGAATTGTTGGAAGTCTTGCCTCGGTCAATTAAGGACTAAACCTTGCAAGCCATTGAACTAGGCTAATCATACTACCACATGTCTGTTATGGGCCATACCTAACTAAGTACTCACCCTTGTCAACAACAAAATCATAAGTTGAAGAAGAGTCTGCACCAGCTTTGAGGAAGAGTACTAGGAGGAGGCGAGTTTCTAGGGTGCGAACCTTGTCAGTTGCCTGTGGCATATTGGTGGGTTTTTTTATGAAGTTTCCGTTCCGCTGCTATTTTACTTATTAGAGTTTGAGTCATGTGTGACCTATTAGTGTAAGTCGATCATAAGGTCAATCAATTGTCTTATATTCAATAATAGAGTCTTATATTATGTTTCTGTTAGTGTTATGCCCTTGAGGCAATCATTTAGATGATTGTAACATGACTATGTTTATGAATAATAATATGATTATTGGTCCAATGAATGTATATCATTGTATTGATCAACAAGTATGTGACTTGCTTATGAAGCTCTTTACTTATTGATGTAATTCGATAAATATCTCTGATCGGATATCATCGTATAGGACAACGATGAATAGATCAGCACATGTAGTGATCGATGATCATGCTTCATAGATCATGGGATATGGAGATACTATCTATACATTGTGGACACATGTTGAAGAACATGGGTTAGATAGACCCGCTATGGGACACTACGAAAATGTTACATTCTTGTGTGTCATCAGTGTATCTCATACATAGTAGATGTATGATCCTTAGACCTGAGATTGTCATATTCCCTACATGTGTAATAGTTTTCCTTGGGGCTATTAAACACTACTTCCTAACCGAATAGTTATAAAGGTAGCTTTCATGTTTACTATAAAACGTGCAGAGGGAAGTGAGCAGTCAAGATAGAATTTGCCACTCCAATGAAACGGAGATATATGACAAGGCCACTCGTGTGATATGATTAAGGAAGTGCATGGCCATGCCGTGATTGAGGAGTCAATCACAACTTATTAATATATCACGGATACGAGAGATGGATTGAATCATCAAAGGATGACATGCTTCTCGCCTTGAGTTCAATCTTCATATACTTGGCAAAGGGATTATTACATGAGTACTTTTGATAGGTTCTGTCCGATTTGATCATAGTATGTTTGGGAGTTGGCATGCTTTGCAAGGAGCTGCTACCAACTATTGGATTGAAAAGGAGTTTTCCGAATCCATGTCCAAACGTACGTGAACTTACAGGGTCACACACTTAATGAGCTGGGACGCATTAATTTGGATTGGATCCGTAATTAATGGACCTCGTGGGCTTAGTACATTGATGGGCCCTGGTTTAGGGTTTCATCTTGTGGCTATATAAGGAGTGGAGGAGGGTGGGCGCAGGGTGTGCTTTTCCTACGGTCTAGAAGTGTTTGACCCGAAACCCTAGCCTCCTCCTCTCGCTGCCCCTGCCGAGCGACCAGGTGCCTGCACACCGACGCACGGCTTTCCATCCCCGGACGTGTGGACTACTGCGGTGACGCTGCTGCGACTGCGGCGTGGGAGGATGATCCACGGCGAGACGAGGATGACCCACTACATCGACACGCAAAGGATTCCGCAACTGCGCATCTAGTGGTAATCTAATCTATAATCCCCTTCTTGCGAGTAGCTTTCTGGTTATGCGGTAGATTGTTTTTTGTGCTAGCGTAGCATACCGCGTTCCTCTTCAGTTTCCGCTATGTATGATTTTGATATTTCCTCTTCAGTTTTCGCTATGTATGATTGTATGATCCTGGACTAGTGCGGTATACACGGATGGTTCGGATTTACATATTCGGGTCTCGACAATGACCTCACTGAATATCGTGTTACTTTGAACATGGATGTAAAGCTAGCATGCCAGTAACATCAGAGGTGGCCACTATGTGGGTCGAGGGGAATGAGCTACGCATGTAATTCGACTGTAGTGTAACCCTCTTCGACAATGACAACACGATATATTCCATCAAGCCTCACTTTGGATGTTATGACCCCCTGTCGTACCCTCTTTTCTTCCCAAGAGGTGAGCTCGTATGGCATCCCTAGATCCCAAAGTTCGGCATTCCCCTTTCCTAGGTACTACAATCCCGGTCCAACAATCACCAAGACCCATGTTAGTCACTCGATATACTTGATATACATTCAATTGTTGTTATTGTAACCTCAACTTATATTGTCCATGCTCCCCTCTTTAAACAGATACGAATAGTTGATTGTTAGTCTCAGTGCGAGAGTACTACTGCTACAAGTTCCAGATGCGCCACGGGATATTCAACACTATCTTGTACGGGAAGCGCATATTCCAACAATATTACATCGATACCTACATCAAGTTGAAAACTACCACTACGTCAAAATCTGCAATAGGTGACGGTTTATTTGTGGCGATTTTTTTTGAACCGCCACAAAGATAATTATCAGTGGCGGTTCTATTTTAAAAATGGCGGGAAGAATATCAGTGGCGGTTCTATCCTCGAACCGCCACTGATAATGAATTATCGATGGCGGTTCGAGGATAGAACCGCCCGCGATAACAAATACGATATCGATGGCGGTTGGAGGCTAGAACCGTCACTGATAACTAGGTTATCAGTAGCGGTGCTATCCTCCAACCGCCACTGATTCTATTGGATTATCCGTAGCGGTTCTATCCTCAAACCGTCACTGATAATGAATTAATATTGCCTATAAATAGGTGGTCAGTAGCAGCACTGGTCTTCTTCCTCCCGAGAGCAAACCAAAACTTCTAAATTTCAGATTTCGTTTTCTCCAATTCTTGTGCTTGTACTTCCTCTAGTTGTTCCTTGGTGAGTTATTTTTTCTCCTCTCTTGATTTGTGTTAATCTTGTTGCAATTTAATTTTTAAACCAAGTTTAATTAGGGTTTATATGTAGATGAGATGAAAGTTTAGATTTTGTTTATTTTTATTTAGCTACCATTTTGTAGTTGATGAATTTATTTCCTAGCTAGGTTCATTAGATGATGTTGTGTTTCTTTTATAGATGATGAATTATGATTAAGCATATATTTAATATTAATTGCATTTTAAGTTAATTTGATACATGATGAATTTATTATCTAGCTCCTTTAGATGATAAGTAATTAGATTGGTTTTTTAATTACTATTAATTGGGTTCTATTAGTGTACGGACATATACATCTTGCATATATATGAATTTATTATCTAGCTCCTTTAGATGATAAGTAATTAGATTAGTTTTTTAATTACTATTAATTTGGTTCCATTAGTGTACGGACATATACATCTTGCATATAATAAATTTATTTAATTAAGATTATTGGGTATTAATATAAATGAAATTTTAGTTAATTTGGTAGGTGGGTGCTCATCATTTTTAGATGATGAATTTATTATCTAGCTTCTTTACAGGAAAAGTATTGATTAGTTTTTAATTACTATTAATTTGGTTCCACTAGTGCGGACATATATTAAATTTATTTAATTAAGATTATTGGATATTAATATACATGAAATTTTAGCTAATTTGGTAGGTGGATGCTCATCATTTTTAGATGATAAATTTATTATCTAGCTCATTGAAGCGTTTATTTGGAAACAAAAAGCATGCCCAACTGATGCGATGGCACTCAGAAGAGCGTTAAAAGGATGGAAAGCTGAGACACCTCACGATTACGCTTGATGGAGAACCATCGATAGGCTCTTTTGGATGGACTTCGGGAATGAACCGAGGAATGTAAGGTTTGGGTTGAGTACGGATGGAATGAATCCTTTCGGTAACATGAGTAGTATTCATAGCACTTGGCCCGTGACTCTCTGTATCTATAACCTTCCTCCTTGGTTGTGTATGAAACGAAAGTACATTATGATGTCGCTGCTTATCCAAGGGCCGAGACAACTGGCAATGATATTGATGTATACCTACAACCATTGGTGGAAGATCTTGTGATCTTGTGGAGCGAAGGTGTGCAGGTATGGGATGAGTACAAGTGAGAGTACTTCACCCTACGCGCATTGTTGTTTTGCACCATCAATGATTTCCCGCCCTTGGTAACCTATCCGATCGTCTTGTAAAGGGGCCAAAGCATGCCCCATTGCATGGATGAAACCGCAAGTGTGTGGCTCAATAACTCGAGGAAAAGCGTGTACATGCATCACCGCAGTTCCTTGCAGAATCACCCCTACCGCAATATGAAGAAACAATTCGACGGGACAAAAGAGGATGGTATAGCTCCAAGGCCTCCTCGTGGGGAAGAGGTATATGATATGGTTAAGGATATTAATGTTGTACTTGGAAAGGGAGAGAGTAATAATAAATCGAGGTCTCGTACTGAGAAGATCACGTGGAAGAAGAGATCGATATTTTGGAACTTGCCCTATTAGGACTTAGAAGTTCGACACTGCATAGACGTCATGCATGTAGAGAAAAATGTATGTGATAGCTTGATTGGTATTTTGCTGAAAATTCCTAGCAAAACTAAGGACGGACTGAAGGCACGAAGGGACCTGGAAGATATGAAAATCAGAGCTGAGCTACATCCTCGAGACAACGGGAAAGGCCGACTTTACCTTCCCCCAGCTTGCTACACTCTATCCAAGAAAGAGAGAACAGACCTCTGCAGACGCTTACATGGTGTGAAAGTTCCATCCGGTTACTCCGCAAGCATCAAGAAACTGGTGTCGATGAAAGATTTGAAGTTAACTGGCATGAAGTCTCATGATTGTCATGTGATGATGACACAAATGCTTCCTATTGCAATTAGAGGTATTTTGCCTGAAAAGGTCCGAGAGGCAATCATGAGGTTGTGTTTCTTCTTCAACACGATTTCACAGAAGGTCATCGATCCCATAGGACTTTACGAGCTCGCAGAATGATGTGGTGAAGACACTATGCCGACTAGAGATGTATTTCCCTCCATCATTTTTCGATATAATGGTTCATCTCATTGTTCACCTTGTGAATGAGATAAATGTATGTGGCCCCGTATTCCTGCATCATATGTACCCGTTCGAAAGGTACATGGGCATCCTGAAGAAGTATGTACGCAATCGATCTCACGGAGGGTTGCATTGTGGAAGGTTATGCAAGCGAGGAGGTTATCGAGTTTTGCGTGGATTACATGGAGGGGTGGAACGGTAGGAGTGCTGTATCTCGCCATGAGGGTAGGCTAGCTGGGAAAGGGCGATTGGAAGGAAATCAATAAATTCTTACGATCATGGATTGTTCGAAAAAGCTCATTTCACAGTCTTGCCTTGATCGGTTGAGGTGTCCTCGTATATGGACATGCACAAGGATAAGCTACGAGAGGAAAATCGTGGACGATCGAGGCTTGGGTAACAAAAGAGCATAACCGTTTGTTCAATCATTGGTTCAAAGAGCATATGGTTGGGAAAGAAACGAGTGTTATGTTGAGGTGGTTGGCAAAGGGCCATCAGTACAATCTTGACATGGCAAGGATACGACATAAATGGATATACCTTTTACACGAGATCTCGGGATAGCAAAAGCACTTACCAAAATAGTGGTGTCAGTATAGATGCCTATGACAACACAAAAGAAGAAGACTAGCTTCTATGGGTTCATAGAAGAGATTTGGGAGCTCGACTATTGTATTTTTAAGATCCCGATGTTTCGTGTCGTTGGGTACAACTCCCAAAGGGTGTCAAGGTGGACAAGTGCGGCTTCACTACTTTGGACATCGAACATGTCGGATCTGAGACGAACCATTCGTACTTGCGAAACAAGTAGCACAAGTCTTCTATGTAATCGACCCTACAGATAAGAAGCGGCATGTAGTTCTTGAGGAAAAGAAGGATCGTCGGAGTTGAGAATGTCGTGGATGAGGATGAGTACAACCAGTTTGACGAGTTGCCTCCTTTCGTAGATGGCAACATCAGGCTCGAGGAAGAAACCACTCAGGAAGCTGCCTATCATCGCGACGATCATGAAGAAGGGCAAATTGTGAAAGAAAATAATTAGCTATATACGAGTAATGGCAATGTGATGTAAACAATATGCATTTGTATGGAGTAATGGAAATATGGTGTTATGCATTTGTGTGGAGTAATGGAAATGTGGGTCATTAATATATTTGGATTACATAGGGTATAGTACTATATTAGAATTATATATGGTCATTACTGTATTAGGATTATAGGGTCATTAATATATTAGGATTATATAGGGTCATTAATATATTAGGATTATATAGGGTATATAATATTTATTAGGATTATATAAGGTCATTAATACATTAGGATTATGTAGGGTCATTACTATATTAGGATTATATAGGGTATATAATGTTTAGCAGGATTACATAGGGTATATAATATTTATTAGGATTATATAAGGTCATTAATATATTAGGATTATGTAGGGTATATTACTGTATTAGAATTATGTTAGGATAATTTTATCAGTGGCGGTTCTTCAAAAGAACCGCCACTGATATGCTTATCAGTGGCGGTTAGTACAAAGAACCGTCACAGATAATATATGTTTCAGTGGTGGTTCTTGTGAAGAACCGCCACAGATACATTTATCAATGGCGGTTCGTATAAAGAACCGCCACAGATAATATATGTATCAGTGGCAGTTCTTATTAAGAACCGCCACAGATTAATGTATCAGTGGCGGTTCGTATAAAGAACCGCCACAGATAGTATCATTGGCGGTTCTTGTTAAGAACCGCCACAGATAACCCACATATGAAATGTCGCTTTTCGCACCGTTGCCCTAAACCCTTAGACTCCCGCCGCTTCACTCTTCTCACAAACTCCCGCCGCTTCACTCTTCTCACTGAGCCCGACGCCGCCCGACGCCCGCCCCGTGACGCCGTTCCCTACTCCGCCCGGACGCCACCCCGACGCCGCCCCTACTCCGCCCGGACGCCGCCCCGACGCCGCCGGGGCGCCGCCACGCCTCGACTCCGCCCGACCCCCCGCTTGTTTGGTTTGTAGCAGTAACTTGCGAGATGTTGGCCAATATTTGGCCATGTTGATTAGGTTTTGCTAGTGCTCATCTTGCAATAGCTATTGTAGGCTTATGGCAGGCCAACGAAATGTGGTCAATCTCAGTTTAACTTCTTTTGCTTTTGCCATTTTTGTATAGAACTACGGACATATGATTCATGACAGTAAGTGAGTGCATGAATGATTCTTTTGCTTTTGCCATTTTGTATAGAACTAAATTAAAGGCTGACTTACTACAAAAGCGAGCACATAGTAAGGTTCTATACAAGGTTCCAAACAAAGAGGGCTCTGAAATGGCAATATTCATAGCAATATTCCTATAGGTTAACCTTTAGGTGTTACAACTACTGACTGCATTACTTGTTATTTTCGAGAGGCAATGAAATGGATCTGATACTTGAATTGCACTTTACAAGGTCCTACTAACATTGAGACTTATATGCTTATCTTGATCTGAATTATTGTTCCACTACAATAAATATTTGTGTATTGCTGCATTCAGTGCAGTCTTTAATTTTTAAATAGGTTAATTTTTAAATAGGTTAGCTAGAAAGAAAAGGGAAATGCTATGTATTGCTGCATTCAGTGCAGTCTTTAATTTTCTCATGTATGCACATGAGCAAAATCCATTCATTCAGAAAGTATAACCGTAATTGTTTACTCAACTTTCTAATCTTTTATTGTAATTATACATATGCATTTTTCTTGATAAGTTTGATATTCTGAAAATTTATAAGAGTAGTGAGAACACTGTTTGTGTTAGTAGCGAGAGATTAGGAATCTGATTGTTGGCTTATTGCTCCAAGGTTAAAACATTTTCATTGCCACTATTTACTTTTAAGTTGACTGCCTTGATATTAATTCCATCTGACTTTTAAGTTGACTACCTTGATTTCCTTTTAACATCAGTTTCGTTGTAGTTAAACATCCAGATGGGTAATTTAATATAATCAAGATCCTAAATTTGCTTATGTTGACTAGTGTCTTCTTTAGACCATTAAAATCTTGGAAAACCACATCATATTCATCCGCATAATCTGTCAATAAACAAGTATCAAATTAGAAATAGTAGTGTGATAGTTGTGCGGTTATCTTTGTTGCTTGTGCTACATTTGACTTTGTGTTGCTTAAGATTAAATTGCTTACTATTTTGCATACTTAGCAACAAATTTGACTTAGTCTTTGCTTAGGAATAAATCTACTACATTAAGTGGTAATTTATATTCGGATTACTTGCTTACGGTTTTGCATACTTAGCAATACTAATTGGCTATCGAGAGGCTCTTTTGTTAGCCATCTTTATTCTCTCTCTTAGTTCATTACCTCAAACACAACACACAAACACACAAAATGCTATGAAATCCAAATTAAGTTAAGCATCCATCCATCCAGATCTGGCAAACACAAGTACTTAATTATTTGTACCCATCAAATAAAGCAGTCATCAATTGGTATCATTATATATTTGTATTGGAGGGAGTATCATCATTATATATTTGTAATTGGAGGAGTATCATCATATATATTACGGTTTTGCATACTTACAAATACTAATTGGCTATCAGTATAAGGGAAAATTCTTGTGTTAGATAGAAAAAGGTCAGTGCTAGGCTTTTTTCCAACGTTATCTAGGAAGAACATCGTCGTAAAGGTGCATGTGCACAACTTTTCCACCAACATAGTTCGCACATCCCAAGCGTATCTAAACATGGCATGTAAGAATTTCTGAAATATGAAATGAAAAATAGATTTCCATACTTTACCTCTTTCAGTTTTCAGAGTTAAACTTTCGCACTTAACCCAAATGACCGCCAAATTCTAATGGTTCCATACTTTACCTCTTTCAGTTCGCACATCCAAGGCTGATATGGAGGAGCAATCCACCCCGAGCCCGAGCCCTAGCCCTAGCAGGTTCCTCAACCTCCACCCAACCACCGTTGTTGCCGCCGATGCTGACATACCCGTGGCAAGACCTTGTGGCCGAGGATGAAATAAGAAGCCCGAAGGCCGGTATACCATCTCGGAGGTCTCAGAAGCTGGGGCCCCTATTGCACCACCAAAGTTCGAAGCAAAGTACAGAACAACCTGCGGGTATATCGCAAGGGAGAGAGTGCCAATCACCTTTTTGGATTGGCACAAAGTGCCCGAGACCATCAAAACGGATCTATGGACGGAGCTCAAACAAACCTTGAATTCCCGAAGAAGATGAACACGCGTGCGTCGGGATGCGTTGATGACCATGGATGCGGCATGGAGGAACTTCAAGGCGGTGAATACTACTTATGTGAAGAAAAACCGATCGGCCATCGGGGACTACCCAAACTTAGAACCATATTGGGATGATTTCGTGTCGATGAAGCAAAGTGAAGCGACAAAGAAGTCGGCGAGGATCACATAAACATCGGAAGAAGGAACATCCATCCACACGGACTTGGTGCGGTGGGTGCGTTGGTAAAATCCCTCAATGGAGAGGCGAAGCGAGAATCATTACGATGATTGGTACAAGTCAATTGGCGGACTACGGACCGAGTCAAGCACTACGTGCTAGCGAGGGCAAGTGTCACGTCTGGTGGGGCTTATCCTTCGAAATAGCGATGAAGCAATGTCGCAAAGGGTCCAGAGATGTACGTCGAGTCTTCCCAAGGAACATTCCAACGGATAGGAGAGCGGCGAACTAACACGTGCCACGGGAAACAAGGAGCATCCGGGCGGACACGAGTGTCGGAGTTAAGGTTCCGTGGAAGGCAGATTCCCGAGCACCTTCACACTTACAAGAGTCGAAGAGAGCTAGAGAAGCGTTTGCGAAATAGAAATGATGAAGGAAAAGATGTTTGAGGATTATAAGGCACAATAGAACAACAAGTACAATGACAAGTACAACAAGCCATGAGCCGATCACAAGCCGAGAACATTATTACGACCGACCCTCCGAATCGTCGCGGCGATTGCGCATCCGCCCACTTGTAGAACGGGACATGGGTCATTATCACGTGGGACGACATACATGACCCCACACCGTGCGGCTCACTCTGCCCGTCATGAACATATTCATTCAGGTGATACGGGCATAGCGTACCCATGCCAAGAAGGAGGTGTATTGCACAACTCGCAATAGCGCGGGATATGCAAAGGTCCAGTGGACACGGTTAATCCCCGGTTGCCAACCTCGGGCTAGAAATGCCCCGAACAGCGAGGTTACAACTCTAGGAAGTGCGTCCACTCATTCATCCAGTGGCGCAAACGTGACATCAACTTGGACCATCATGAAGTGCATGTTCCTCCTGAGGTGAACCTGCCAGGCCCTCCTGAGGTGACCGCCGACCTCTCTGCGGTGAACACAGCGGCCTCTCTGCGGTGAACACCGCCACTGTCCTCTGATAAACCTCGCATGATCGTCACCAACACATCATCAGTACAAAAGTTAGTGCGACAACTTCGGTTGACCGACTTAAAACCATCCTCTGAAGGCATGGCGGAATAGACAAGCCATATCACGTAGTCGGTGAAGCGAGCAGTATGATGTTGTGTGCGAGAAAAGTAAGGGTAAAGCGGTCTCCAAAGGACAAGTCTTTGAAGAAAGATGAAATACGAATTGGGAAGCCGTTTGTCACCTTCAAAGCTTGATAGTCTAACGGTGCAGCTAAAGCGATTACATGAATGGTATATGGAGCGATCGAACCAACATGTACTCCGAAGGTGATCACCGCCATTTTCAGAGAGGAACATTTCCACCATGAGGGATTGGTACGCTTCATGATAGAATTCAAATGAGTTGCACAACATGTACTATCAAGATGCCTCGACGTGTCTCTTATGAGATCTTTGGTCCTTTGTAAGTGTCAATATAAAAATCATTGTCTACATTCATGTAATACCGATAAATGTGATGTATAAATCATTTGTTATGTAGATACGAGTTGATCGAACTAAAAAGAACCAAAGGGCCAGTGGCGTTCCTCGATCCGGGAACGGTTTGCCAGCCGAAAATCAAAAGAGTACCAAAGGAGGTCGAGGACTACGTATATAACGCTCTCATCAAACTCCAAGACAAGGAGTTCATACTTTTACCATACAATTTCAAGTAAGTGGCGCACTAGCTAGTTCAACTACTTGTTGATCTCGTTCTTTGCTCAGGTTAGGACTAATGACTACGACATCATACATGTGTATGTAGTTTCCACTGGATTCTCGTAGTAATTACTCCAGATAAAAGCAAGATGCTGATCTTGGACCCGCGGGACAAAGATCCAAAAGACTACAAAGATATGACAAGTCTAGTGAATAGGGCCTTCAAAGCATATTGTAAAAAGTGCTCGAGACACCGTCCTTTCCATAAATCACTAACAATCCGTACTAAATTTCCGGTACGCACAAAAACAATTTTCCTATATCGCACCTCGTAGTCAATAACTCCTTCAATGTCGTATAAGTTTATTCAATTTTTTGCAGTGCCACAAGCAGCCGTCAGGAACAAATTTATGTGGGTACTTTGTGTGCCAATACATGCGCGAAATCTTAGGCTCTACAATAGTAAACAATGACGTAGAGGTTTGTCACGCTAACATCACACATTGATTTGCACATCTCATTCTCTATATAAGCTCCTAAGACAAACTTTTTCTATCTATAGCGTTTGAAGTTGCCTACGGAGGGTGGTTCCAAATGAAATCCAAGGCATTCAGGGACACTCGCCTACTTCATCATGAAGGAAGTAAGTACTCAACAAGAACAGCGAGTTTCATGACCGGATAATAACGATGAAGTCTTCCATACTCATCACGCCACCTCCGAGGCCCCTACCAACAAAGTGAAGACTCGTGAGGCTTATAGTTCACAAAACTAGTTAATTTTTTTTACGGTAGTGTAAATTGATGTTTCATTGAATGTCAAGTTTAGTATTGGATGGCATGGCTTGCACATGTTCTAATTTCTGTCATTTCATTTAAGAGGTTGTGATTGATCTGCGCTTGTGTTGTTGCCCTTCTACCGTGCGTGTGTGTGTTGATGGGTGGTGTGTGTGTGTGCGTGCGCTCTAGACGAGGAGCTCTCCCTCTATTGCTTTTCTCTGTGCCCTTTCATGATGGCTAGTAGAGCTTTTTATAGACGTGGGTGATGGATGAATACGGAAAGAGCTCAGCCCCAAAACTGCACCATTACAGCAGGTTTATTTGATTGCTTGATTTAGTTGCCGAAGTTTCCTTTTGCATCTTTACCGTCCATTCATAAGAGATTTGATTACATGGTCCTTATATTTTTAGATGGTGTGTTTTACTCTAATGTATGATAGTAAATGCCATTAAAAATAGCTAAATGGAGATTATAGAAGGAAAAATAGTAAAAAGTAGGATCAAAATTGTAGAATGATATGTATTTAGGAATAAAAATTGAAAAATAGAACGTCACATATTCAAAAATAGAGGGAGTATAAACTAGCTAATGCATGTACAACATCTGGAGGATGCCACGGCATTCACATGGAATAAGACGGCAATGGATCGGCTAGATTTGTGATACAACTAAAGTGATCTATTTAGCTTTCCATAGTATGATATATAATGACTTCATTTACATACTCTGAGAAATATTGATGCAAAGATCTTGGCTGGAGAAGGGAGCAGGTCCAGCAGGAGGCATGCCCTACACCATCACCATGATCGAGCGCCTCATGCATGAGACACTTTAATTGTACATTGTAATTGTGTATATTGTAATTGTGTATATGCAAAATCTGTGATTGTAATTGTGATTGATGTATTATATGTAATTGTGATTGATGTATTATATTGTAGTTGTGTATATGCAAAATCTGTGATTGTTGTACATTATAATTGTGTATATGCAAAATTGCAATTGTGATTGATGTATTATATTGTAGTTGTGTATATGCGAAATCTGTGATTGTTGTACATTGTAACTGTGTATATGCAAAATCTGTGATTGATGTATTATATGTTTCAGAGGGCATGGCTAGCAGCACCTGAGGCTAGCCCAAAATGCAGTTTTTTATTTTTTCGGTCAGGTACTATCTGTGGCGGTTGGTGGATAGAACCGCCACAGATAATATAGTTATCTGTGGCGGTTGGTGTATAGAACCGCCACAGATAATATAGTTATCTGTGGCGGTTGTAGGAAAGAACCGCCACAGATAGTGTAGTTATCTGTGGCGGTTGGTGGATAGAACCGCCACACATAGTATTGTTATCTGTGATGGTTAGTGTGTAGAACCGTCACAGATAACACTTATCTGTGGCGATTAGAAAACCGCCACTGATAATCCTCGATTATCAGTGGCATTATATCTATGACGGTTCAATAACCGCCACTGATGGCAGTTATGAATCGCCACTGATGACATTTTCCAGTGTAGCGTACATGGCTTAATTACATCCTTCATAACTAAGATGAACTACACGCCGAGCTATATCAAGGTGTGGTGGACAACCTTTCTGCTAGTGAAAACCACGCAAGTGTGGTGGGGGGAATGAACCGTACTTCCAACGACATTTTATTGGAGGTGATAGAGATAGGAAGCGAAGATACTTTAGATGTCATGGCCTTAGCGCAAAAGTATGGTAAACCGGACATCTTCCTAACCATGAGTTGCAACCCTTTGTAGGAGGAGATAATTAGGGAGCTTGAGCCAAGCCAGACCCCACAGGATAGTCTTGATCTCATTGTGTGCATATTTAGAGGCAAGCTTGAAGACCTCAAGACACAACTATTCAAAAACCACATTCTTGGTGTTGTAGTTGCACATGTACACGTTATAAAGTTCCAAAAAAGTGGGTCTACTGCATGTACACTTCCTACTTATCATGGAATCAGGGTATAAGTTGACATGTCAGGAGAATTATGATTGTATCATCTTGGTGGAGCTCCCAGAAAAAGAGAAGTACCCAGAACTTTATGAGATGGCTGCGAAGCACATGATGCATGGGTCGTGTGGAGCTTTGAATCCCAAAAAGTATGCATGTAGGATAGTAACTGCAAGAATCACTCAACATGTCAGTTTTCTAAGATAACTATCCAGGGAAAGGACTTATACCCCATCTAGGGAAGGGATGATGGCTGCAACGCCAACGTTTGAGGTCAGATGTTGGACAATAGGTGGGTGGTGCCATATAATCCTTATCTTTTAGGGAGGTATTATTGCCACATAAATGCCGAGGTTTGCTCTAGTATTAAGGTTGTGAAATACCTCTTCAAATACATATACAAGGGGCATAGTCGTGAGCTTGTCCGTAGAGTCCAAGAACGCTTCAAACGGACTTGTATGATCCATATATGGTTTTTTATGTTGGACTGCTCTTGGGGGTCGAACTGGACTCGTAAACAAATTGGACTTGATCTCGAACTAGTCTTGGAGCTTCAGAAGTTGTTGTGCTCTTGTCTTGGCTTGAGGTAGAAATATGGCTTACTGGGCCGGCATGATCACATCATCCTACCCATCTTGATTTTGAGTCATCCTCGACTCAAGCTCATTGTCCTGCAAAAGGTTAGTAACAAGAGGCGGCAAAGAAACCAATATATTCTTTGGTTGTTGATAGTGTGGTACATTAAAAGAAGATTTCAAAATGGTACAAATATAAACTCGATGCACCATGTACTTTTATTTATCATTATGTTTGCCAATAGCATGAAAACTAACACTGGATGACCATGACAAATTAGCAGGCATAGAAAATCTCTCCTCTAAACAATTGAGATTACATATGACATCAAATTCAATGTAACCTAAAGTATTCAAGGAAAACAATAGTTTAATCTCATCATTTTCATTAGCAAGGTGAATAACATGTTTATTTTCAGCACACGTGTTTAGATCAAAAATAAAACTGATATGTCCATTCACTAGTTGAGGCATGGATATAAATAAGGCATTGTCACACAACTCTTCTTTATCACCAGGGACAACAAGACAATCATATTGTGACAAAGGTGATTCACTTTTAGTGTCCACTAACTGTTGTTCTAGCATAGCACCAGTAGTGGCTAAATTTAGCACATCAACAGAATTATCTCCTCGTGTGAAAATAGCACCTATGTCGTTACCATTGTTTTCTATCTTAGCCGATTTAGGCATATCATGATTTGTACATTCTTGAAGCATGCATGTAATAGCAAGTATCTCCTGCTCCTCCTTTTCTTGCGTCCTATGAAAAGTTAGTAGCAAGTGAAAACTCGACAAGATGTCGTTCTTCTAAAGAAAATTCTTCACTTTGGCAATTATAGACATTAATTTGAGCAAGATGTCTTTCATGTTCAATTTGATTTTCAATCTTACAAGCAAGATTAAATAAACTAGAGAGAGAACTATATTCCTTATCAATAAGAATACCCTAAATTTTCATATCAAGTCCATTTAAGAATTTTATTTCCTTAGCTTCTTCAGATTCATCTAAACTACAACGCAACAACAAAGTTTCTAATTCCTCGTAATATGCCTTGACAGTTTTATCACATTGTTGTAAACATTGCAATTCATAAAGTAACTTTTTAGAATGAATCGCAGGAACAAATTCATCTCTCAATAGTCGTTTCATATCTTTCCATGTTTTTAGTACTTTCTTATAAGTGCAAAAATCGTTCCACCAAATTGATGCACAAAGAGTTAAAGCACTAGCGACAACTTTAATTTTTCGTTTATTACAGAGGTTACATTGCGAAAAAAATTTATGTACCTCTATCTCCCAATCAATATAAAAGCATCAACACCAAATCTGCTATAAGAAGGAAGAACCGAAAAATTCTTACCTTTACCAGCAGAAGGAGATGAATTAAAGTTGGGTTGGTGCTTATGCTCTTTTCTGTCAAGTGCATTCTCCATGTTTTGAATTTGTTTGTTCATAGTCTCACTCATCTCTCGAAGCATCTCTCGGAGCTCATTATGAAGAACACACTGGTTACTATCCTGGTCCTCCGGTACCCCTGCCTTTGCTAGTAGAGAATAGAAGATAGCACAAAGTATTATCCCTATCAACTACTAGGTACTGTACAGTGGGATCACAAACTCTCACGCGTCTTACCGAGCTCTTGCAAGGTTCTTACTAAAGCAGTGGGTGGCACAACTGGTGGCTGGTTCGTGATACCGTGAGGGCGTGAGCGAAGTGATTGCAAAGGAGAACCTGAACTGATAAGAAGTATATGGAGCTCTGTAACATCCCAAAATTTGGCTTATAATTTCGCTCACGTGCATTTTTGTGATTTTCTGAATTTATTGGATTTTTCCAGAAATTATCTAAATTTATTTTAATTAAGTATATTGAACCTTTGGTGAAAACTAAATATATATAGATAAAGTTAATAAAAAGTTTTACCAAAAATATTTTATTTGAGCTCAGAATGTCTCAAAGTATTTATGAGAATTTTCTGGGATTTTTTCTGATATTTTAATTACTTAAAATAGAATAATCTAATTTCGGGAATTATTTTAAATCAAAAAGCTTTTGAAAATCGAGTGAGCGATCTTGGGCCAAGCCCAAGACCTTTGTGCGTCTTGTGCCCATTCTTTGTCTTGGCCCGTCACTGCCGCCGCGCTGCGTGTGATCGTTGGATGAAGATCGGATGGTCGCCTCCTTTCGCGAAACCCTAGTGCCGCGAGCCGTTGGATCGAGATCAAGTGGTCGGGATCGCCGCGTTGTTTTGGTAAGTTTAGATCTCGTCCGTTGGATTTGGAAAGAGTGGATCGGATCGTATCGCCGGATCTAATCTTGGCGCTCATCTTGGATCGGACGGTCTCGATCGTCGCCTCTCGATTCGGTTTCGAATCCGCCGCTTCCGCCGCCGCCGCGTTATTTAGGGTTTCCTTCCCATGCGCATGCCGAGGCTATAAAGCCGCAGCCCGCGCTCCGATGTTCCTCGTTCCTTGCGCAGCCGGTAGCTCTAGCCTCTTCGCTGTTTTTCACGCCATCATCGCTCAGAGCTCGCCGTAGTTCTTTGCGATCTGCCGCGCGAGTTTTTGCGCCATTCGCCGCCGTCGAGCATCCTCCCGCCGAATCGGTTCGGATCCGAAGTTCCTCGCGTCGTGTCGCGTCGAGTCTGCCCCTTCTTCTCGCCGGAGTCGCGTCGAAACACCGTTCGGGTGGTCGTCTTCCTCCGCTCCGGTGCAAGCCCGCCGCCGTGTCTCGGAGCTTCGCGCATCCGTTGGATCTTCGCCGAACCGTCCAGATCAAGCCACGTCGCTTCTTCATCAGTGTTTCGCTCGGGTAAATTTCTAACCGTTAGATCCGAATAGACGATCGGGATTGAGCCACGTAGGGGTAGATCGGTGGCCGTCAGATCGTCGCGCAGATGCGCGCGCCGCGTGTCGAGCATCGGCGCGGCGGCGTCGCGACCAATCGATCGCGCGCGCGTGTCGGGCGCGTGATGCGAGGCGCGTGGCGCGTGTCCACGGTGGACGAGGCGGTTCCGTGGACCGAGTCCATGGACGAGCGACGATGTCGGCGCTGATTGGTCCGAGTCGGTGACGCGCGTTGCGCAATAAAGATCTTTTCAATAGAAAATAATTTAGAAAAATCGAAATTCTATTTTCGTATTTTGATGTTATTCAAACTTCAAAAGGCTATATCTTTTGCATTTTAACTCGGATTTGAGTGATTCAAATTTCTAAAAATTGTAAAATCAATATCTATTTATTGGTGAATTTTATTTTATTTTTGGAGTTTGTTTGCTCTCTGGTTTGGTGTTTATTTGCTATTTTGGTATCGTTTAGCGTAGAGCGTTGAAGCGCTTTCGGTGATCCGGAGGAAGATTCGTCGCCCAAGACCCAAACTCAGATCAAGACCAGCACCTACTCCAAGGCAAGTTGTGCTTTGATCATGTTGCACCTAATTTTCACCAAATCGCTATTTTGTCTTTTAAACTTTATGCATGATATTTTATGTGTATAAATGATTTCAATTAACTGGGAATTAGATAATATGCCTATTTGAATTAAACCATACCTTGTCAATTATATGCCATGATCTATTTGTCACCCTAGGATGTGGAATTATAGTTGATAATCAACATGGGCTAGTTAGATCGTCATAGATTGCTTAGCCATGCCACGTCATCACATGTGTCCAGAATGTCGATACTTAATCTTGACTAATGGAATATGGAACAATGTTTATGAATTGGTGTGTCATGTGTTGTCACACAATGATATCAAGTTGTCGTGGCGAGGAGGTCACACATCGGGATTGAAATGTTGATGGCATGTGGTGCTTGGTAATCAAGCCGGGTGGTAATGATTTTAGATTGAGGCAAGTGGCAAGGGGTGTGCCAAGGTGGGCCAGTTTGGCGGGGTATGTGGAAGTCTTGCCTTAATCACTTTAAGGACTTAACCTTGCAAGCCTTTGACACGAGTCTCTCTTGCAACCACATGTCGGAATGGGACAGACCTAGTGAATAATTTGTGAAACCTAGACTTGATCTTGTCGTGGTGAATAGTGAGTCCCGGTTACGGTTTAACTCACATGGCGCAAGAGGGGGCCTGTTGTGGTGGTTTAACCCTTGATGTTGAAACCTTAGCGGCGATCTTGGGTCTAGGTGTAGCATTGTAAAGGCTTTGTTATGATCACTCGCCTTGGTGGTGTTTGGTTGTATCGTGTGGGTAAAGTGCATAACCTCTGCAGAGTGTACAATCTATTGAATAGCCGTGCTCACGGTATTGGGCAATGCTCGGAATTACAGTTAAGGGTTAGACTTTTGTTAAACAAAAACTTGTTGGGATGGCAAGGTGCCATGGAAAGTGGAAAATTAATTTAGGATTGGAAACTTGGTGTATTTGAAATCTGAATTTATTAATTCTTGTATTTGTTTCTTGCTTTCAATCTATTTATTGTATTCTTGTTAAATCTTCGCTTTATTGCAAAATACCCTTACTAGCCATTCCTTTGGATTAAGCCAAGCATATAAAATATTAGACTTGCATTGTTGTGCACAACTTGTTGAGTGCTTTATGTACTCACCCCAACAACAACAACTTCGTAAGAAGAGGAATCTATACCATTCATGGAGGAGGATTACTTGGATCACGAATGCTTAGGGTCCGAGCCTCGTCGGTTGCTGTGGCGAATCGAGCGCCACTGCGTTTATTCTATTTCACGCTTCTCATTGATACTCTTTTTAAGCCCTGTGAGGCATTATTCATGTAAGACAACAGTTATTATTAATTAATGAAGTTTATGCTATATTTATTTGTGTGTGACTATGATAGCATCTATGTTGAGCTGTGTGCACTAGCGTGATCTGGACTAGTGCGGTATACACAGAGGGTCCGGATTTGCAAATTCGGGTCCCGACAGAGGTGGTATCGAGCCATACCGACTATAGGTCTTGGCCCTAGGTAGTTGGTATCTCTTAGGAGTGTCCAAAATTATTTTCTAAAGAAAAGGTAAAATTTACTAATAAGAAACTCTTGGCTTATCTCATCCTCCTACTCTCATCCTTGCTAAATTACCTTCTTTTCGTTGTTGTTTGAGTGGAGATCTTATTCAAAATTTTGTTTTGAATAGATGCCGATCTTCCGATCCTTCGAGTCAAGACAGGTGGCTATGCCATGGAGCCGTGGAGAGTTCTTCAAGTGATTGGAGGCTTTGATCGTCCGCTCTACCGAGGAAGCAAGCTGGGCGTCAACGGTGTGCATCGGGGTTCTTTCGCAGTGATCATCTTCGCCGAGTGCGGCGAGACCACTGACCGATCCACATCACCGCCGGAGGTTCACTTACGAGACCGGAGTTCAGAGGTCGCTAGACTTGCTCTACGACGGATCGCCACGACTACGCTACTGAGCCAGCGACACCGTGTTTCGACTTCACCCGACAAAGGCGGCGTGCGGCGTCGACGGATCGTGGAGGAGAGTGTGCTCTGCGATACACCTTCTTGAGTTCGCCACCGCCGGGAGGATCACCTAAGGGACACTGCTGCAGAGCCGGAGACAGGCAGTGAGGCGCCGAGAGTGGCGGAGCGAGAGCTTCAAAAGACCCGTGAAGCCGCAGCCAGAGTCATCGATGAGTTGGAGGAGGCCTTGCAGGTTGCCGAGGAGATAGCAGACCAGGTCGTCCAGGAGCCGGATGAGGTCACCGAGGAGGAAGAAGAAGACCCGGAAGAGCGTGAGTGGGAGCCTGAGGAGCCAGCAGAGGGTCACCAAGGTAGGTTCGCACCCATGCCAGCCCACCCACCGGTGTATGCACCGGATCAGTCTCAGCCAGGGTGGCTGGATGAGTGAGAGTTGGTCTTAGAGTTGTGTTGAGACTCGAGTGTTGAGTCGCGTTCTTAAGTTAGCCTTTACCTTTTAGTAGACGTTAAGGTTGCATGTTTAGTTTGGTTCTTAATTGTTTGCTGAGTGTGCAGTATGTGTTGCAAAGTCCTTAGGCATTGTAAGCAACCATACCAAGTAATAATAATAAAGATTATTTGAGTTGGGTTTAACTGTTTCCGCCTTAGAAATTCTTGCATCTTATCTATGCTACATCTATCTTTCCTAACCCAAGAAGCAATCAAGCGGATGGTGAACACTCGCAGCAACAATGGGGCTTGAGAAGTGGTGCGCTCGAGCAACAATCCCAATGAAGGAGCACCACCGCAGCAAGCACCGCCCGATGGATATGCGAGAACTTGGGAGCTTTTCTCATTGCGCAAACTCGGTTGATGCGGACTATGATGCGAGAGATGACCAATATGGCTGCGATCAACAACCCCACGCTCGAACAACAATGGCGGGCCTCGTCCTTACTCCAAGTTGTCGGACTTCATGAGGACCCGACCACCAACATTCTCAGGAAATGTCAACCCCTTGGAAGCGGATGATTGGCTGAGAACCATTGAGAGGAAGTTGTACATCACGCAATGTGAAGGCCATGAGAAGGTTCTTTACGCATCCCATCAGCTAGAGGGAACAGCTGCAGAATGGTGGGAGAACTATTGTCTTTGCTCACGAAGCACCCATGGAAATCACATGGGAAGAGTTTGCAACGGCCTTCCGCCGATTACCATGTACACGAAGGGATGATGGACTGAAAAAGGAAGAGTTCAGGCGCTTAAGCAAGGAAGCCAACCGGTGGCGATTACTTAAACAAATTCACGCAGATTAGCTCGCTATGCTTCGAGGGCGTAGCGACGGACAAGGCCAGCGATCCGCTTCATGAAAGGACTAAACTCGAGGTCGCAAGTGGGGTGATTACCCACACTTTTCGATTTCCAAGAATTGGTAAACAAGGCTTTGATTACGGAGGATAAGCGCAAGGAGCTTGGGGAAAATCGCAAGCGCTGATGACTAACCGGTGGGCGCCTAACCACTGCGAATGAGGATGACACCGCAGCGGTTTGCTAGGTTCCAACCACAAGTCGTTAACAAGCCAACAACACCGCACCGCGACCATCGGGACAAGGTTATCGACACCGCCCAAGGTAACAATGCTCAAGAAGTGCGTGAAACACCGCCGAAGGTGCTACTGATTGCAATAAGTAGGGCATTATGCTAATAGATGTCCCGAAAGGAGGAATCACGCCGGTCGCGTTTCAACCTTGGAGCGACACTGCTAAGGCACCGATGACGGAGCGAATCGAGGAGCCGGACAGCGGGAGTGGCGCCTCAAGCTACTATTCGAGGCGAGTCAACCACATCACCGCCGATAGAGCCTGGAAGCATCGGACGTCGTCTTGGGTAAGTTTTTGTAAACTCGATTACCATAGCAGATTATTTGATTCAGAGCTTCGCATTCCTTTGTCTCTCGAGCTTTTGCATCCGAAAATGGTTTGAGCATGAAAAATCTTAAGTGTGTGATGCTAGTACAAGCCCGAGGATCCGAGTTAAGATCTAACCTTGGGTGTTTGGGGTGAAGCTAATAATTAATGGGGTAGAGTTCTAGCGAACTTGATTATTCTAGATGCCCAAGTTTTAGATGTTATCCTCGGTATGGATTGGTTAACCAAGCATAAGACAAGATTGGATTGCGGTCAAAGGATTGTATCCATTGAGAGCCCTAGAGGAGAAAAGGTGGAATTCGAGCGACATCGGTTCGTAAGGTCAATTAATGGTTAATAGCATGAGAACCGTCGTCATAGAGGGCGTGCGAGAGTCGAGGAATATCGGGCGTATTTCGGAAGATCTGCCGGGAATGCCGCGGACCGTGACATCGAGTTCGTCATTGAGTTAGCAGGGAACCGCACCAATAGCAAAAGACCTTATCGGATGCCTACCGATGAGTTAGTAGAGATGAAGAAACAGATCGACGAGTTATTAGAAAGGTTTTATAAGACCAAGTTAAATGCGCCATGGGGAGCGCGATTTTGTTTGTCGGGAAAAGGATGGAAGCCTTAGAATGTGTATTGATTACCGTGCACTTAATGAAGTGACGATTAAGAATAAGTATCCGTTGCCAAGGATTGATGATCATTCGACCGGTTGAGAGGAGTGGAGTGTTCTCCAAGATAGACCTTCATTCGGATATCATCAACTAAAGATTCAGGCGGGAGATGTTCCAAAGACCGCATTCTCTTCAAGATATGGACATTATGAGTTCACGGTCATGTCTTTTGGATTGACCAATGCTTGACATATTTCATGAACTTGATGAATAAGATTTTCATGGAATACTTGGACAAGTTTGTTGTTGTGTTCATAGATGATATTTTGGTATATTCGAAGACCAAGCGAGCACGCAAATCATCCGAGGCTAGTGTTGGAAAAGCTGCGTGAGCAACAGTTTGTATGCTAAGTTCGAGAAATCGACTTTTGGAAGGAAAAGGTGGAATTTCTCGGTCATGTCATGATTGCAGAAGGAGTTCTTTGTCGACCCAAGCAAAGTGGAGGCGGTGTTGCATTAGGAGCAACCAAAGTCATCACTCAAGTCCAAGTTTTCGGGAATGGCGAGGATATTATCGCCGGTTCATAGAAGGATTTTCGACGATTGCGAGACCTCTTACTCGTTATTGAAAAGGAAAAGAAATTTTCATGGGCCTTGATTGTGATAAGAGTTTTGAGGAATTAAAGAAGCGTTTAACAACAGCCCGAGTGTTGGTTTTGCCTAATGTTGAAACGACTTGATATATCTTGTGATGCGTCAAGACAGGTCTTGGATGCGTATTGATGCAAGAGGGTAAAGTAGTCGCATATCGTCAAAGCGATTAAGACCGCACGAAGGAAATTATCCTACGATGACTTGGAATTGGTTGTAGTGGTGCATGCCTTGAAATTGTGGCGTCATTATCTCATTGGAAATAGATGTGAGATATATACGGACCATAAGAGTTTGAAATATATTTTCACTCAATCGAGATCTCAATATGAGGCAAAGGAGATGGTTGGAATTAATCAAGGATTATAACATGGGAATTCATTACCATCAGGAAAAGCAAATGTGGTAGCCGATGCCTTAAGTCGCAAGAGCTACGTGGCGAATATGATGGTGCAGGAAGGACAGTCAGAACTGTGCAGAGAATTGCAAAATTTAAAATTGGAAGTAGTTTTAGAAGGATTCATGGCTGCTTTGGAAGTGAAGCCAATGCTCGAAGATCAAATTCGGGAAGGACAAAAAGAGGATGAGAAAGTCAACCGAATCAAGGCTAAAAAGGATGAAGGATTAGCAAAGGACTTTACCGTGACGACCAAGGTACCATGTGGTTCAAGGGTCGCATTTGTGTGCCAAACAGACTAGAACTTAAGCGATTGATTTTGGAAGAGGCTCATGATTCCAAGTATTCAATTCATCCAGAAGCGCTAAGATGTACGGGACTTAAAGGAGAGGTTTTGGTGGCGAATATGAAGCGTGAAGTCGCCGAGCACGTTGCCTTGTGCGATGTATGCCGAGAGTTAAGGCAATACATCGAGACCAGCGAGGTTTGCTACAACCGCTAAAAGTCCCAGAATGGAAGTGGGAAGAAATCGGTATGGATTTCATCACGGATTGCCAAGAACTCAAAATGGGTGCGATTCTATATGGGTCATTGTGGATCGATTGACCAAAGTTGCTCACTTCATTCCAGTCAAGACAACTTACTCAGAGACCGGTTAGCGTAACTATACATTGCGAATCGTGTGTTTGCATGGTGTACCAAAGAAAATAGTGTCGATGAGGTACTCAGTTCACCTCGAGATTTTGGGATAAATTGCATGAAGCCATGGGAAGCGTTTGAACTTTAGCACAACATATCATCCTCGAATCGATGGTGAGACGAGAAAGAGTAAATCGATTTTGGAAGATATGTTAAGAGCTTGTGCTTTAGCCTACACTACATCATGGGATAAATGTTTGCCATATCGAGTTGATTATAACAACGATCACCGAGCTAGTTTGCGATGTCGCCATTAGAAGCTTTATATGGTCGTGCCTGTCGTACCCCGCTAAATTGGAATGAGACAGGAGAGCGTATGATATTTGGCCCTGATATTCTCAAGGAAGCTGAAGAGCAAGTTGCTATGATAAGAGAGAGGTTGAAAATCGCGCAGTCAAGGCAAAAGAGTTCTGGCGATAATCGACGTCGTGATCTAAGTTTCGAGCCCGATGATTTCGTGTATCTTAGGGTTACCCCTCTGAAAGGAGTTAAAAGGTTCCACGCTAAAGGAAAGCACGCCCCAAGATATGTTGGACCGTTCAAAATTTTGAGCCGTCGAGGGGAGGTTGCTTATCGCTTGGAATTGCCGCGATTCTTTCGGGCGTGCATGATGTGTTCCATGTGTCACAACTCAAGAAGTGTCTTCGGGTGCCAGCAGAGCAGACACCTATGGAAGAGATTGAGTTGCAGAAGGATTTGACCTACAAAGAACATCCAATGAAAATTTTGGATGTCATGGACCGAGAACCGAGGAACAAGTCGATTCGTTTTGCGAGTTCGATGGAGCAACCATTACGAGAATGAGGCAACCCGGGAGCGTGAAGAGGACACGAAGATGGAATTTCCAAACCTATTCCTAGTCACCTTGAATCTCGGGTCGAGATTACATTGGGGAGGTTTGTAACATCCCAAAATTTGGCTTATAATTTCGCTCACGTGCATTTTTGTGATTTTCTGAATTTATTGGATTTTTCCAGAAATTATCTAAATTTATTTTAATTAAGTATATTGAACCTTTGGTGAAAACTAAATATATATAGATAAAGTTAATAAAAAGTTTTACCAAAAATATTTTATTTGAGCTCAGAATGTCTCAAAGTATTTATGAGAATTTTAGGATTTTTCACGATATTTTAATTACTTAAAATAGATTAATCTAATTTGGGAATTATTTTAAATCAAAAGCTTTTGAAAATCGAGTGAACGATCTTGGGCCAAGCCAAGACAATGCGTCTTGTGACCCATTCTTTGTCAGGCGGCCCGTTAGCTCGCCGTCGCCGCCTTGTGTGTGACCGTTGGATGAAGATCGGATGGTCGCCTCCTTCGCGAAACCCTAGTGCCGCGAGCCGTTGGATCGAGATCAAGTGGTCGGGATCGCTTCGCGTTGTTTTGGTAAGTTTAGATCTCGTCCGTTGGATTTGGAAAGAGCGGATCGGATCGTATCGCCGGATCTAATCTTGGCGCTCATCTTGGATCGGACGGTCTCGATCGTCGTCTCGATTCGGTTTCGAATCGCCGCTGCCGCCGCCGCGTTATTTAGGGTTTCCTTCCTGTGCGCATGCCGAGGCTATAAAGCCGCAGCCGCGCTCCGATGTTCCTCGTTCCCTGCGCACCCGGAGCTCTAGCCTCTTCGCTGTTTACGCCATCATCGCTCAGAGCTCGCCGTAGTTCTTTGTAGTGCTTAGTGAGTTTTTGCGCCATTCCGCCGCCGTCGAGCATCCTCCCGCCGAATCGGTTCGGATCCGAGTTCCTCGCGTCGTGTCGCGTCGAGTCCGCCCCTTCTTCGCCGAGTCGCGTCGAAACGCCGTTCGGGTGGTCGTCTTCCTCCGCTCGGTGCAAGCCCGCCGCCGTGTCTCGGAGCTTGGCGCATCCGTTGGATCTTCGCCAACCGTCGGATCAAGCCACGTCGCTTCTTCATCGGTGTTTCGCTCGGGTAAATTTCTAACCGTTAGATCCGAATAGGCGATCGGGATTGAGCCACGTAGGGGTAGATCGGTGGCCGTCGGATCGTCGCGCAGATCGCGCCGCGTGTCGAGCATCGGCGCGACGCGCGTCGCGACTAATCGATCTTGCGCCGCGTGTCGGACGCGTGATCGAGGCGCCGTGGGCGCGTCCACGGTGGACGAGGCGGTTCCGTGGACCGAGTCCATGGACGAGCGACGTGTCGGCGCTGATTGGTCCGAGTCGGGGTGACGTCGGCGTTGCGCAATAAAGATCTTTTCAATAGAAAATAATTTAGAAAAATCGAAATTCTATTTTCGTATTTTGATTTATTCAAACTTCAAAAGGCTATATCTTTTGCATTTTAACTCGGATTTGAGTGATTCAAATTTCTAAAAATTGTAAAATCAATATCTATTTATTGGTGAATTTTATTTTATTTTTGGAGTTTGTTTGCTCTCTGGTTTGGTGTTTATTTGCTATTTTGGTATCGTTTAGCGTGAGACGTTGAGCGCTTTCGGTGATCCGGAGGAAGATTCGTCGCTCAAGACCCAAACTCAGATCAAGACCAGCACCTACTCCAAGGCAAGTTGTGCTTTGATCATGTTGCACCTAATTTTCACCAAATCGCTATTTTGTCTTTTAAACTTTATGCATGATATTTTATGTGTATAAATGATTTCAATTAATCTGGAATTAGATAATATGCCTATTTGAATTAAACCATACCTTGTCAATTATATGCCATGATCTATTTGTCACCCTAGGATGTGGAATTATAGTTGATAATCAACATGGGCTAGTTAGATCGTCATAGATTGCTTAGCCATGCCACGTCATCACATGTGTCCGAATGTCGATACTTAATCTTGACTAATGGAATATGGAACAATGTTTATGAATTGGTGTGTCATGTGTTGTCACACAATGATATCAAGTTGTCGTGGCGAGGAGGTCACACATCGGGATTGAAATGTTGATGGCATGTGGTGCTTGGTAATCAACTGGGTGGTAATGATTTTAGATTGAGGCAAGTGGCAAGGCGGTGTGCCAAGGTGGGCGAGTTTGGCGGGGTATGTGGAAGTCTTGCCTTAATCACTTTAAGGACTTAACCTTGCAAGCCTTTGACACGAGTCTCTTGCAACCACATGTGCGGAATGGGACACCTTATTTGAATAATTTGTGAAACCTAGACTTGATCTTGTCGTGGTGAATAGTGAGTCCCGGTTACGGTTTAACTCACATGGCGCAAGAGGGGCCTGTTGTGGTGGTTTAACCCTTGATGTTGAAACCTTAGCGGCGATCTTGGGTCTAGGTGTAGCATTGTAAAGGCTTTGTTATGATCACTCGCCTTGGTGGTGTTTGGTTGTATCGTGTGGGTAAAGTGCATAACCTCTGCAGAGTGTACAATCTATTGAATAGCCGTGCTCACGATATTGGGCAATGCTAGGAATTACTGATTAAGGGTTAGACTTTTGTTAAACAAAAACTTGTTGGGATGGCAAGGTGCCATGGAAAGTGGAAAATTAATTTAGGATTGGAAACTTGGTGTATTTGAAATCTGAATTTATTAATTATTGTATTTGTTTCTTGCTTTCAATCTATTTATTGTATTCTTGTTAAATGTTGCTTTATTGCAAAATACCCTTACTAGCCATTCCTTTGGATTAAGCCAAGCATATAAAATATTAGACTTGCATTGTTGTGCACAACTTGTTGAGTGCTTTATGTACTCACCCCAACAACAACAACTTCGTAAGAAGAGGAATCTATACCATTCATGGAGGAGGATTACTTGGATGCGAATGCTTAGGTCCGAGCCTCGTCGGTTGCTGTGGCGAATGGAGCGCCCATGCGTTTATTCTATTTCATTGCTTCTCATTGATACTCTTTTTAAGCCCTGTGAGGCATTATTCATGTAAGACAACAGTTATTATTAATTAATGAAGTTTATGCTATATTTCGCTGTGTGTGACTATGATAGCATCTATGTTGAGCCTGTGTGCACTAGCGTGATCCTGGACTAGTGCGGTATACACAGAGGGTCCGGATTTGCAAATTCGGGTCCCGACAAGCTCGGAAGGCAATATTTAGTAGCAAAGAATAAGAAATATCAAAATCAGATTAGCAAGCTGAATAAATGTCCAATGTACTTGCCACAGTTGCTGGCCTAAATGTGTTACTAGAACTAGTTCAACCTAGCAAGGGATATATCAAAGCACATAGGACTCAAAAGATGCGAGCAATTCTGATTATCTGCTTCTCTTTCCCTCTTTTTGCTTCTTTTCTTCTCTTTATTTCAGTGCGGCTCTTCTCTTTTTTTTTGCACTTACCTTTTGTTTTCCTTTCTTCCAACTTAAAGGTAAAACAAAAATCTCACATTTTGAAACGAGAGAAAACATTAAACAGATGACCGAAAAATCAGCAAAAACAGCACAGGAAACTTCTGGGGTCCAGAACTCAGTCTTAGAGGCCAATTTTGAGGTTAAAAATTGCACTAGTCAAAAGATTTGTGGATTTTTCAGATGCGCATCGTCGTCCTCTTTGAAACAAAAAAAAGTACGCTCCATTCGGAGTTTGTATGCAAAAGTTATGTGAGTTTTACTGAACACTGCGCAATCTAGAGTTGCCTGCAACTTCACTTCTTCCTTCCGGTCAGAGCTAAAATAGCAATAGGATCGCGGGTGAAAAAGGGTGGCCAACGGTGCAAGGCAATTGACATAAGGCGGCTCGCTACCTATCTAGGGCTCGCGAAGCGGGATATATAATGCAAAGCTACGGCAGGGACAAACCGAGTAGGACTCAGTTCGGTTCTAAGGTTGGCGGTAATGGGATGACTAACAGTGCAAACAAGAACTAGGGCAACGGAAAGGGACAACTAGAAACTAGGATCACGAACTCAAACCAGCAACAAAACGACGACGATGGACACAAATTCAACAAAGCGAAACTGAAACAAAAATTACAAAGGCATAAGGGGTTGTAGGACCGCAGAACCGATAAAGAACTTTTTGTAGGGCAATTTTTCTAGACTCTAGGACGATGGCAAAACAAAAGTGAGGATACAAGAATTATCTATCGGGCAACCGAGAGTCTGATACCACTTGAAGGGAATGGTGGCCCGATCTTCCGATAGGTAGTACTAATTCGATTGGTGGAGAACTCGACGTTGACGATCTGGCTTCCAATCAGAACATATTCGAACCCTACAATCGCTACATGATGGCTCTTTTGGTTATCAACCACACACGAACACGGTTGACCTCACTAAGAAGGTTTATCCCTGCATACGAATTGAGAACACAAGCAAGAACATAGAAGATGCAATCTGAAATTGCGAATAATATTAAGCACACGAGTTGGGGTTCCACAAACCGATGAACGACGAAAAACTGACAAAGTGTCTAGTTGTAATCTAAGTAAAACCCATCTATTCTAGCGATGGTACTAAATATATACGAGGATGAAGGCAAGGGAGGCGACCAAGGGGATGGCCGTGCAACCCTAGGTCGTACAAGGCCTTTGGGCCCAAGTGGAGGTGTTGCAGCACCCGGCAGATTCTGTTCATCGTACAGTTTTGATGATTTCTATCGATCCAGAAGGAGTTTGAACGTGAAACTACTTCCGTTGGAAAGCTCTAGTCGTGAGCTTGTCCGTAGAGTCCAAGAACGCCTCAAACGGACTTTGTATGACCCAGATATGGTTGTTTTATGTTGGACTACTCCTGGGGCTGAACTGGACTCGTGAACGAATTGGACTTGATCTCGGACTGGTCTTGGAGCTTCAGAAATTGTTGGGCCCTTGTCTTGGCTTGAGGTAGAAATATGGCTTGCTGGGCTGGCATAGTCACATCAGCAGTGATGGAATTAATGAGGTAAGGGACTATAGAGAAGCTAGATGGGTTACCCCACCAGAAGAGCTATGGAGGATTTTCATATTCGGTCTAAGTGGGATCTCTCCATCCATGCTACAACTACAACTTCATCTCCCAAACATGCATCTCATGTCATTTAGAGAGAATGAGGACCTACATCAAATTCTCGCTCGGCAAGGCGCCACCCAACACATGTTGACTGCCTATTTTAAGGCCAGTCGTGCTTTCGCATTGGACCATATGGTTTAAAAGAAACCTTAGGAATTTCCCAAAATTTGTAAACCATAGGTCGGTGCTATGTCCTTTGAAGACTTAAGGACATTGGACAATATTTTCTACTCGACCTTCTGTGAAGCTGCCGAAGAAAGAGGTCTTATTGAGGTCGATAATACAATCGATGAGTCCCTAGCTGAGGCTTTTCAGATGCCATCATCGCTTTGGAGGCTATTTGCTACAATACTGGTTTTCTGTGAGCCCAACGATGTCCGTGGGCATCAAAATGAACACCTAGAAGCAATGTCTAATGATTTCCATCAATCCCAATTGTGTCCTTACGCAACCAAGCAAATGCTGTTGTTAGATATTAGGAATATGCTTCAATTGATGGGGAAGGACATATCATCGTTCCCTCTTCCTAATATCGATGAGCCGCACGGCACCTTGGGTGGTGAGGTTATAGAGATTGTCGAGGAGATATCAATTGAGGTAGACCATAAGCATGCCTCACTCTCATCGTCTCTTAATACTAAGCAGAGGTGTGCATATGAGTCATATGACAACATATTGGCCTCAGTTCATAGTGACGATGGAGGTGTATTATTTGTCAATGGTCCATGAGGCACTAGAAAGACATTCTTATACAAAGATTTGCTAGCAAATATTCGTGGAGAGGGGAAATAGCTACGGCAACTGGAACATCAGGTTTTGCTGCCTCTAGCATGCCTGGAGAGAGAGGACTACATACTCAAGATTCAAAATACCATTGAGTATTCAAGATGATTGGGTATGTACCTTTACCAAGCTGAGTGGGACAACCAAGCTTCTTTAGAGGGTATCTCTTGAAATATGGGATGAAGTGCCAAGATGAAGTGACAGGCCGTCGAGGCACTCGATAAGAGGAGGGACAAAATGGAGCAATTGAATCTACAATTTGGGGGATGACGGTCGTGTTTGGTGGAGACTTTAGACAAGTGCTTCTTGTGGTAAGGAAGGGGACAAGAAAGTCGACAACTGATGCAATGCTGCATAAGGTCCTGTTTGGTAGAGCTCCAGATTCTAGCTCCACCTCAGATCTGAATCTTGTAGGCTAAAATAAATAGAATTAAGTTTATATTTTTAGCCTAAAATTAAATAAAATGACCTACCTAAACACTCGTAATATACCTACAGATCCAGCTTCACGGATCTGTGGAGCTACAAATACCCAGCTCCACCAGATCCATGAATCTGATGGAGCTAGAGCCGTACCAAACAGGCCCTAAATCTTACCTATGGGATTGTATGCAGTAGCTGAAGCTTGTTCGTAACATGAGGGCCCAATCTAATATATTGTTTTCTAACTACCTCCTATGTGTTGGGAATGTCACTATGGAATTTTTTGAAGATGATTTTGTGCAACTTCCCGATGAGATATATGTTCCATACACCAGTGCAGACTCTAACATTGATGACCTTATATAGACAATGTCTTTCCAATATTAACAGCAAACATCTCCGATCCGAGCTACACTACTTCTCGAGCTATTCTATCGATGCGGAATGAGTTTGTTAATAGAATAAATATAAAGTTGATCGAACGCTTTCCCAAGGAGGAGATGATCTAGCATAGTTTCGATCATGCAGAAGACGACCCTTACAACTACTACCCCTTTGAATTCTTGAATTCTCTCACACCAAATGGATTGCCTTCGCACGTCCTCAAGCTGAAGGTCAGTTTCCATGTGATTTTGCTAAGGAACCTAGATTCAGCAAATGGGTTGTGTAACGGGATGAGGTTGGTTGTACGAGCATTCCAAAGGAATACCATAGATGCCAAAATTGTGCTAGGACAACAAGCTAGAAAGAGGGTTTTTCTGCCTCATATACCTTTGTGCCTGTTTAACGATGAAATGTTCCCATTTAGGGTCAGGAGGAAGCAGTTTCTTGTCAATCTGAGTTTTGCGATGACCATCAATAAGGCACAAGGGCAAACAATGCCGAATGTAGGTGTCTACGTCCCCGATCTGGTTTTCTCCCACGAACAACTATATATTGCCCTTTCACGAGCTACTACTAGGAGCAATATCAGAATACATCAGCCCAACACTAGCCTCCGGCACACACGCACTAGCGCCGGCCCGAGGCCACACTCATGAGCCGTCGTCGTCCGTTGCCTTAGCCGCGCCACATCACACCTTCGTGAGCCTGTCGCATCGCATCCGCCACATCGATACCTACTCCTCCCAGGTGCCGGACGTTGTGCGCTCCATGCCGGTCTACTATCATGCCTACGTGCCGCACTCCTGCATTGGCCTGTCACTAGCCGACGGCCACATGATGCTACCTCCGCCCACACGTCGTGCAACGCCCGACCGACGATAGCGTTGCGCCCGACACTACTACAGAACTGGGCATCACAACCGGCCTATTAGAAGCGGTTTGGTGCGAACCCGTTGTGATCTTCGCACCAGAAGCGGTTCGTTGGCAACGGTCCGGAGAGGGCTTCCAGAAGCGGTTGGAGACACGAACCGCTTCTGAAGGTTGCGTTCTAGAAGCCGTTCTTTTCTCAAACCGCTTCTGAAAATCAGAAGCGGTTCTTTTCTCAAACCGCTTCTGAAAATCAGAAGCGGTTTGAGAAAAGAACCGCTTCTAGAACGCAACCTTCAGAAGCGGTTCGTGTCTCCAACCGCTTCTGGTAGCCCTCCCGCGCAGCGCATTTAAACCATTCTTCCTCCATACGCCAGCAAAGGTACGAATACGATCGAACAGAGAAGGTCGACCAAGCGCTGCTCTTGGGGAGGTGCTGTCCAAATTTTTAATTGGAGGTGATTAGCTCTAAATTAAGTGTTTCAAAGTTTACACATCATGTGAACATCCTTCTCACCTAGATATTGCTATTTTTTTCAATGGATGTGGAGAAATCTTGAACTTTTTAAGCATTATCGAAAATTTGTTTTCCGTGCCTTGTTTTTGTTGTTGTATGAAGATGTAGGGTGGAATCTAGTTCAAAATATGACATTACAAGGTAAAGGTGATTGGAAGCTTTAGATCTAGGTGGTTGTTAGCTTTAGAATCTTAAATATCACAATATTGGGAGAGATCTAGGTACAACATTGCAAGGAAGTAATTATTGGTGTATGAAATAAAATAGAAAAACATGTAGAAGGATAAAAAATAATTACAAAGGTAGGAAAGGATACAAAATAATTAGAAAGGTAGGTCTTTAATTGGATGACGGTGTAGGTGGAGTTTTTTTTTGTTGGGTTTAAATGTTACGAAATTTAAGTTAGGTTATAATTTTTCTAACGGAATTTGTTATAATTTTTAATGAAATTATAACTTGGTATAGATGAATCGGCAATTGATGTACAATGCGGACCGTCGCTCGAGAGAGTTCATCGATGGCGTGCAGGCTTTTCTCGATGCGGCCGTTGCATTCTTGCCTCCAGGTAGCTTCATATGTTGTCCGTGTGTAGATTGCAAGAACGAGAAGGAGCACTCCCAGCGATGGCAAGTTATGAACCACTTGATCATGAGAGGTTTCATGCCAAACTATACCAGTTGGACCAACCATGGCGAAGTTGAGGTGATTAGCCAGGAAGACGATGAAGAAGACGAGGAAGAGGAAGATGGATTTAACAGTATCCCGAACGACACGCAATACTGTTCCGTGGAAGAAACACTTGGTGACTTTGGTGATGATGAGCTAGACTAGATCTTTGCGTGACGGAGAGGGAGACTACAGATGAAAGAGCAGTTCGAGAAGTTCCAGCGCATGTTAGAGGACCACAGAACTCCTTTGTACCCAAAGCGTAGGCGGGGCCACAAAAAGCTGCGTACCACACTTGGAACTCATGCAATGGAAGGCTAGAAATGGTGTGTCGGATAAGGGATTTGATGAGGTGTTATCACTCGTAAAGAAGTTGCTTCGAGAAGATAACACTGCCGAATCTACATATGAAGCCAAGCAAGTCGTCATCCTTTGGGATTGGAAGTACAGAAGATACACGCATGTCCTAATGATTGTATCTGTATCGTAATGAGTATGCCGATTTGGATGTTTGTCCAATGTGCGAGAGGATCACGGTATAAGGTGAAGCGTGGCGATCCAGTGAAATAGATGGGGCGTAAGAAGAAGAGACCTCCAGATAAAGTGTTGTGGTATTTCCTGTGATCCCCGATTGAAACGTATGTTTGCTAACAAAGCGCATGCCCGGATGATGTGTTGGCACAAAGAAGAGCGTAAGGACGACGGGATGCTTAGACACCTGCAGATGGCTCACGGTGGAGGAAAGTCGACCGAACGTGCGGACTTCGCAGATGAGGTGAGAAACATAAGGTTTGGGTTGAGTACCGATGGGATGAATCCTTCGGAGAATTGAGCGGTGACCATAGCACCGCCCGTTACACTATGTATCTATAACATTCCTCCATGGTTGTGCATGAAGCGAAAGTACATCATGATGTGTTGTTGATCCAAGGCCCCAAGCAACCCGGAAATGACATCGATGTCTACGAAACCATTGGTTGAAGATCTTGTGACGTTGTGGGATGATGGTGCAAGGGTATGGGATGAGTACAAAGGGAGTATTTCACCCTACATGCATTGTTATTTGTAACAATCAACGACCGCTCGCTCTCAGAACTGTCGGCCTAACTATCAAAGGATATAGAGCACGCATCCGTGCTTAGATGAAATGGACGGCATGTACGAAAAACTCTCGGAAGGTTGTATACATGGGTCACCGTAGGTTTCTTCACGAGTCACCCGTTGCGGAAGGAAGGCGGGGAAATTTAACGGCAACAGCGGACCTTCGTGCAAGGCCTCAAAGCATCGTAGTGGGCCACGTGTGTTTGCTATGGTAAAGGATTTGAAAGTAGTATTTCGAAAGGGTCCTGGAAGCAAACATGTGCAGAATGAGGATGGTCATGCGCCCATGTGGAAAAAGAAGTCAATATTTTGGGACTTGCCTTATTGAGAAGTTATGGAGGTTCGTCACTCACTTGACTTCATGCACATCATGAAGAATGTCTGCTTGAACCTGTTAGGCTACATAGATACGTACGGAAAATCGAAAGATACACTGCAAGCTCGGAAGAACCTTAAACTCTTGGAACTGAGGAACGACCTACATCCCGAAAAGAGAGAGAAAGGACAACATTACCTACATCCTGCGAGCTACACTCTAAGCAAAGAAGAGAAAAAAGCGTGATAGAGTTCCTAAGCAATTGTGAAGGTCCTTAGGATACTCCTCGAATGTAAAGAGACTCGTAAACACGAAAGAGAATAAAATCGCATACATGAAATCCCATGATTGTCTTGTGTTAATGACCTGATTGCTCCCCGAGGTGTGAGAGGCATCTTGGCCGAGTGGGTACGAGGGACAATCACAAAGCTGTGTTCTTTTTTCAACGCGATTTCACAGAAGGTCATCGACCCAGATAAACTAAGTAAGCTGCAGGATGACGTGGTACAAAGTTTGGTTAGTCTTGAGATGATCTTTCCTCTTGCATTCTTTGATATAATAGTTCATCTCACTGTTCACCTTGTCAAAGAGATAGGTATCCTTGGACCCGTGTATCTACACAACATGTTCCCTTTCGAGAGGTACATGAGTGTGCTAAAGAAGTATGTTCGTAACCGTTCTCGTTCGGAAGGATGCATTGCCGAGGGTTATGGGACAGAGGAGGTGATTGAGTTTTGTGTGGATTACATTAATGATCTAAACCCGATCGGCGTCCCTATATCACGCCATGAGGGGAGGCTACGGGGAAAAGGGACACTAGGAAGGAAAGCAATTGCATGCAATGATCTTCTTACATTTAAGCAAGCACATTTCACGGTTTTGAAACAATCAACTATAGTGGCCCGTATGTCCTTGAGCACAAGAGTATTCTACGCCGCGATTTCCGAAGAGGTCTCGAGGATTGGATAACATGAAGCACATGAATTCTTTTCGGCGCTTGGTTACAAAAGCACATCCTTTTGAAAGGGTCGGATAATGAGCAGTTACAACGCTTGGCTCGGGGACCATCTAGTGAAATCGTGACATTCAAAGTGCGAGATAAATGGTTACACATTTTACACCGGATCGCAGGATAACAAGAGCACCAACCAAAATAGCGGTGTCCGTATAGACGCCGAAGACAACAAAGGCAAGGTGGATACATATTATGGTTTCATAGAAGATATATGGGAGCTTGACTATGGACCTTTGAAGGTCCCTCTATTTAAGTGCCAATGGGTCAAAATGACTTCAAGCGGCGTGAAGGTAGACAAATACGGTATGACAATCGTGGACCTCACGCAAGTCGGCTATAGGCGCGAACCGTTCGTCCTCGCGAACGATGTGAGACAGGTCTTCTACGTAATGGACATGTCAAGCAAACCTAAGAAACATAAGGACAAGCAGAAAGATTGTAGTACTAAGCCAAAGCGACACGTGGTTCTACAAGGCAAACGAAGGATTGTTGGAGTTGAGGACGTCACAGACGAGGAAGAGTATAGTCAGTTCGACGAGATCCCTCCTTTCACTATGGATGTCGACATAAGCCTCCTCAATGACACAGACGTGGATACTCCTTTCATACGTCGCGATCATAATGAAGGAACACTTGTAAAGACAAAGTACGTTACTACTTAAGATGTACCCCTACTGTATGAACTATGTATATGTAAGTCTTTTACAGTATGAAGTGTTTGTTTGGAATGAATGTAAAGTGCTCAAAGCTTTTTGTAAAAATTATGGAATGAAAGTAAAGTTCTAAAAGCTTTTTAAAAATTAAGAAATGAAACTGAATAGCTAAAAGCATTTTTTAAAAATTAAGAAATGAAACTGAATTGCTAAAAGCATTTTTTAAAAATTATGAAATGAAACTAAATTGCTAAAAGCTTTTTCAAAAAATATAGAATGAAACTAAATTGCTAAAAGCTTTTTTAAAAATTGTAGATTGAAACTAAATTGCTAAAAGCATTTTTTAAAAATATCTGAAATGAAATTGAAGTGCTAAAAGCATTATTTAAAAATTATGAAATGAAACTGAAGTGCAAAAAGCTTTTTAAAAATTAAGAAATGAAACTGAATTGCTAAAAGCATTTTTTAAAAATTCTGAAATGAAACTGAAGTGCTAAAAGCATATTTTAAAAATTAAACTGAAGCGGTTTGAGAAAAGAACCGCTTGTAGAGTGCAAAATTCAGAAACGGTTTGAGAAAACAACCGCTTCTAGAACGCAATATTCAGAAGCGGTTTTAGAAAAGAACCGCTTTTAGAGCATAAGATTCAGAAACGGTTACTAATACCAACCGCTTGTAGAAGTCATCCCTCTACAAGCGGGTTGATCTAAATCCGCTTGTAGAGACATTCTACAAGCGGTTTGTTCTACGAACCGCTTGTAGAAGTCCTCCCTCTACAAGCGGTTGTTCTAAAACCGCTTGTAGAGATATTCTACAAGCGGTTGGTTATTAGAACCGCTTGTAGAGGTGCTCCCTGTATAAATTTGAAACGCCCCGCCCTTTTCTCACACCCGAAATTTTCCAAGTCCCGCTCGAGAGCCCCCCCGCGCGCCGCTGCAGCTCCTGTGTGTCTCCGACCGCCGCTGTCTTCGCCTCCGTCCAGACCACGCGTCGTCGTCCTCGTCGACGCCGTAGGCCTCCTCCGCCACCTTGCCGACGCCTACTCGCCACCTCGCGCGCCGATCGACCCGGCCAGTCGTGTGCCCTCGTCGCCGCCGTCACTCCACCCGGCCACGGCGCTTTCTCCGCCACCCCGCCGACGCCTACTCCGCCTCCAAAGCGCGCCAAGACCGCCATCCACCCAGAGGACCGAGGTATATGTGCGCGTCGTCCTCCCTCTCTAATTGTTGCCCACCACATGTTCGATGAAATGCCCACAAGGTAATTTTGTCAAAATTGTTGCGGTGGATAACAACTTACGACATGTGATGACTGCATATTGGCCTGCTGACACGTACGACATGTGAGCACAAATAAATATCCACAATATAGGTTAATTGTATCTTTTTTTACTTGGAGTATTCCAAAGTTATCGTATCCAAAAAAACAGACTAACTTCGATCACCTAGAATTCAACAACCTAAAAATCATCTAAGTGACAAAGGTAAACAACTGAGTGATGCAAATTAAAACATATGGTCAATCACTAAGGTGGCTCTCATCCTACAGTCTGATATCGACCCCTTCACTATTGTCCCCCATCATAGGTCCATCGAGCTAATAAACACCGGCTTAGCTCGGTCCTCAGTGATGAAGATAATTTACCTCTTAATTACACACATAAAAATAAGTGCCAACACACGAGTTCGTGTTTGATCCTTGGGCTAGTTCCAACACGCCGTAGTACTTAATGCTTGGTGTAGAAATTTATGTAATAATATGCTTGTGTTGTAATCTGTAATATGGTTGTTTCAAAGTAATATGATATTTATGTCAACATTTTTCGAATTAGGATAGATGGCGCAACCAGACGTGGTGACCCTACTTTCGATGAGGAGAACAGTTCTGTTGGACTCCATCGCTATTTGGGTACCATCGAAGGTGATGCTAACGCCACGCCATCGGGCTAATGGTGGTTCGGTGAGGCCGTTGAGGTTGCGGTGATGAAGCCATTGACGCGGAGCCGCCGAGTCCGATAACACCGGTTCCGCCAGGATGAGGTCTGACGGAAGAATATAATCCCGTGAGACATGTTAATTAATCGCAATTCATTAATATAATACACTCGACATGTTTGTACATATGTGTATGTATTTGAAGCCCGTGCATCGAGCAACCAATCCAAGCATCGGGACCTAACAAGAAGCGATCCACAAAGCACGTGTTTACCAACGTTAACAACGAAGGGATGCGGTTGCCCTCTTTTAGCGATTGGGCGTACAACAACGCTTGCGGTTACCACGTGAGAGATCACGTCCCAATTAGCATTAGAAAATGGGCCGAAGTTCCTCAGGCTACCAAGGACCTGCTCTGGCAAGATATTAAGGAAATTTTCACATTTCCTCAAGGGTCCGAAGACAAGGCCAAGAAATTCACTTTGAAGAAGATGGCAACAATGTTTGAGCTGGAAGACGTCTCTCACCGCAAGTGCGTGCGAGAAGGAGAAAGACCCGACTTCAACCAATTTCCTAAGTTGGCGGATCACCGGGAAGCATTCGAGGAGTTCAGTGTAACATCCCAAAATCTTCCAAATATTATTTTATTGCTTAAATGTGCATTGTCTAAAACAAATAAAATGAATTTTTGTAATTATTTTAAATAAGAAATCTTTTAAAATCAAATTAAACGATGATCGGGCCGTAGCCCATCTCTGTGGCAGGCCGGCCCGGCCACATTGCCCACGGCTCAGACTTCTAGAAGCTTAGCGCCAACCGCTGATCTTGAATCGGCGGTCGAAGCAATCGCGCAGAAACCTAAACCCCAGCGCAGAGGACCGAGGATCAAGATCAAGCGGCGCCGATTAAGCCGATGCGTTTAGAGTAAGAGGAGATCTCATCCGTCGTTTGAGTTGGACGGATCGATCGTGCCGCGTCGGGTCGCATCCGGGCCGCTCGTTGGCAATCGGAGGGTTCTTGGTTGTCGTCTCCGTTTGAACTCCTCCGCGCGCCGTGTCGCCGATGGACTCGAGTCCGTGTCCGCCGCCCGCACGCTCCTCCGTCCGCCTATTTAAGGAACCGACGGGTGCATTGAGGTCCTTGTCCCGCACCGCAGCGAAGCGCAAGGTCTCGTCGCCCGAGCTTGCCGGAGCGCGCGTGTGGAGGATCGTCGTCTTCATCGCCGGTGGATCTCGTCTGGCGGCGCCATTTGCGGCGGGAGAGATTTGGACCGTCGGATCATCGCCAACGCCTCCGATCCGGCCGCGTGGTCTCGTGATTCGTAAGCCCTCGTTAATCGCGTCCGTTAGATTTTAATCCTGCGGTTCGATCTTGCCGCGTGTGCTTCGATCGGCGGCCGCCGATGAGATCTCGAATGCATCGGATGGCGCGTCGCCGCGTTAATCGGGTGCCGCGCGGAGGCGCAGAGCACCGAGGCGTCGGCGCCGGGTTCATGGACTGGAGGAGGTCTCGTGGACTGTGTCCATGCGCCGAGGCCACGTGTCGAGTTCTCGATTGGATCACCCAGTAGCGATGTCACGCCGACGCCATGCTTGCGTCATAATCATATTTTCAATTGGAAAAATAATCCGATTGGAAATTCGGTGATGATGACGTCATCATGAGGTCACGCTGACGTCATAAATCGATTTTTCAAAGATAAAAATAAATCTGTTAAATTCGAATTTCTGATTTTCTGATTTCAGTATTTATTTCAAACTTCAAAAGGCTATATCTTTTGCATCGTAACTCGGAATTGAGTGATTCCAGTTTCTAAAAATTTGTAAAATTGAGATCTATTTAATGGTGAATTTTAATTGATTTTTGGAGTTCAATTGCTCTCTGTTTTGGCATTTATTTGCTTTTTCTTCTGATGACGCGTGAGACGTTGAATTGTGCGACGCTTCGGAGGAAGATCAAGCAACCCAAGAGCAATCTTCAGATCAAGATCAGGACCTATTCCAAGGCAAGTTGTGCTTTGATCATGTTAAACCCATGTTTATAAAATTGCTATGTTTGTTTTACAATATTGCATATATTTCAAATATACAATTGTTTCAAATTAGATTGGGTTTAGCTAAAATACCAGATTGATCTATACCCTACCTTGTCATTATATGCCATGAACCATTGTCACCCTAGATTGGTTTAATATAGTTGATTAATAATTATGATCAACATTGGAGGTTAGACCGTATTAGTTGCTTAGCCATGCCACGTCATCACATGTGTCGAATCATTGTTAATTAATTTTGATTAACGGAATATGGAACAATGTTATGAACTTGTGTGTCATGTGGGATCACACGATGAGATTGAGTTGTTGTGGCGAGTCATGTCACGCAACGATGTTGAATTGTTGATGGCACGTGGTGCTTGGTAATCAAGCGGGTGATGATAACTTAGATTGGGGCAAGTGGCAAGGCGAGGAGGCCAAGGTGGGCCCGATGGGCGATGGTATGTGGATGTCTTGCCTTGATCACACTAAGGACTTAACCTTGCAAGCCTTTGACTCGAGTCAATCATGCAACCACATGTCCGTATGGGCCACCTTAGCCGAGTAATTTGCAAAGTCTTAATTTTGATACTATCGTGGTCGGTGTGAGTTCCGGGTCGTGGTGTAATTCACATGGCGCAAGAGGGGGCCCCGGATGTGAGTTTCTGACCGCCTTGATGTTGAAACCTTAGCGGGTAGTATCGGGTTAAGATAGAGCATTGTAAAGGCTTTGTTATAATCTCTCGCCTTTGTGGTGTTTGGTTGTATCACGTGGGTAAAGTGCATAACCTCTGCAGAGTGTGAAACTATTCTGATAGCCGTGCTCATGTATTGAGCAATGCTCGGAATTACTGATTAAGGGTTAGCTTAATTAATTGGACAACTTGGTTGGGATGGCGGAATGCCATGTGGAAGATGGAAATTTAACTTAGGATTGGAAACTTGGTTTACTTGAGAAATACTGAATTTATTTATTATCGTTATTTGTTTTACATCTTTACAATCTATATATCAGATTCGTTCATAAATGCCGCTATTGCAAAATAGCCATGATAGCCTATCCATTGGAATAAGCCTTGCATATAGATACATGGAATTGCATTACAGGCACAACTTGTTGAGTGCTTTAAGTACTCACCTTGCCAAACAACAATAATCAGCAGTTGAAGAATCTACACTGTGTTGGAAGATGAAGTCCAAGAAGACACGAGTCATTAGGGTCCGAGCCTTGTCGGTTGCCTGTGGTGACTGATGAGCTACCTACGTTTCTACTTTCCGCTGCTTAATTATTAGCTTATATTTTCAGTCTTGCCCTGCGTGGCTTAATAATGTAAGTTGGTCATAAGATCATACATTTAGTTATATCAATAAATGAACTATTATTCTATTATCGTTGTGTATGATGTGATATGTACCAATGTTAAGCTGTGTGCACTAGCGTTGATCCTGGGAATAGTGCAGTAAACACAGTGGGTTCGAATCAGTGGATTCGGGTCCTTACAGAGGTGGTATCAGAGCATACTGACTGTAGGTCTTGGCCCTAGATAGTTTGGAGGTGTCTTGAGTGTGTCCAAAATTATTTTCTAAAAAGAAAATCTAAGCTTGACTAATAAAACCTCTCGACTCATCTCATTCTCTACTTCTCGCTTTGCTAAATTTACCCGCTTTACTTGCCGTTTGGTGGAGAACTTATTCCAAGTTCTTGTGAAGCGATGCCGATCGTTCGACCTTTGAGGAGATAAGTGGCGCTACGCCATGGAGCCGTGGAGAGTACTTGAGACGCTTGGAGGTTTTTATCGTCCACTTTACCGAGGAGGCAGTGGTCGCTGAATGGTGTACACCGAGGATTTATTTGCAAGTTGATCATCTACGCCGGAGAACGAGGAAGCTAGCGGGCCAATCAACATCTCCGCGGAAGATTCTCGACGAGGTTGCAATTCAGAGGTCGCCGACTTGCTCTTCGCGTGTCCGCCGCGACTTACGCCGACGAGCTTCACGACTCGATGTTCGACTTCACCCAGACGCTCAAGCATGCCAAGACGACGGATCGAGGGGAGCGAGTGTGCTACAATGACGCACCTTGCAGAGTTCGCCTTGCCTGGGAGGATCATATGAGAGAGACTACCCAGAGCTGGAGACGTATACGAGGCACTCGAGTAGCAGAGCAGAACTCGAGGTGACCCGTGCTTCACCATCGGGATGATCACCGAGTGGGAGAGGCCCCGAGGCGCTTGAGGACGAGTGGAGCGCGTGACTCGGGGAGTTCAGAGCCACCGAGGAGTCCGAGGAGGATCCAGAGAGCGAGAGTGGGAACGAGAGGGAGTGCAGAGACTGCTGTTGCAGAGGACCCAGAGTAGGTCATCGGGATAGGTTTGCTCGATGCGGCCATCCACCGGTGTATGCGCCGGATCGCCTCACCTGTGGTGGTCGGATGAGTGAGTGTCACCTTTGAGCCGTGTTGAGACTCGAGTGTGAGTCGCGTCTTTAAGTTAGCCTTTACCTTTCTAGTTGACGTTAAGGTTCGTGTTTAGTTTGCTTCTTTGTATTGCCGAGTGTGCAAGATGTGTTGCAAAGCTTGTAGGCTTAAATAAGCACCATACCAAGTTAAATAAAGAATTGTTCAGTTTGGGTATAACATATCTCCCGCTTTAGAAATTCTTACTTCTCATCTATGCTACATCTACCTTTCCTAACCTAAGAGGCAATCATCGATGGTGAATACTCGAGGAAACAACGGTAGCTTCAGAAGTGGATCTGCGTCCAATGACAATCCCAATGATGGAGGCCCTCAACCACCGCCAATGGACATGCAGAACTGGGAGCATTCCTTGCAAAGACAGACTCAATCGATGCGGATAATGATGCAAATAGATGACCAATGCAAGAAGAAATCACAACAACCTCGCAACTCGGAACAATCATGGTGGACCTCGACCTATGTTAAAGCTATCGATTTTATGAGGACTAGGCCACCAACTTTTTCGAAATGTGAATCCTTTGGAAGCCGATGGTGGCTTAGGACAATTGAGAAGAAGCGCACATCACTCGGTGTGAAGGAAATGAGAAGGTGCTTTACGCCTCTCATCAACTGGAAGGACCGCCGCAGAGTGGTGGGAGAACTCATGTGCCGCTCATGGAGCCCCACAGAGATAACACAGGAGGGGTTTACTAATGCTTTCGCCAAGATATCATGTCCCGAGGGAATGATGGATCTTAAGAAGGAGGAGTTCGAGCTTTGAAGCAAGGAGGCCAACCAAAGGGCGAATACCGAATAAATTCACTCAATTAGCTCGTTATGCCCCGAGGACGTAGCGACGGATAAAGCTAGGCGCTCTCGTTTCATGAAGGGACTGAATTCAGATCGCAGTGGACTGATTACCCACAATTTTCCGGATTTTCGGAGTGGTAAATAAGGCTTTAATCCTAGAGGACAAGCGCAAAGAGCTAGGTGAAACCGTAAGCGCTTGATGAACAATCGAGGTGGACGCCCAAACCATCTACGCTTGAGGATGTCACCCAAAGAATTTGCTAGATTTCAACCACCACCGAACAAGACATCAACCCTACACCTCGCCCGCCAATCGAATTTCGGACTCAGCAAGCAAGGCAACAATGCACTGTGGGGAAATCAAGATCTGCAGTGAAGAGATGCTATACTTGCAATGAGCCAGGCACTTTTCAAATAGGTGTCCACGTAAGGGAGGCATCACACCGATTGTTTCAACACGGGAACAACACCCGCTAAAGCACCAACATCGAGGAAATCGTGCACCAAGTCAAGCCGAGCAACCCCGCAATCAATCGTGCGTGGAAGGATCAACCACATCACGCCGATGGAGCTCGGGAAGCTACAGACGCGTCGTCTTGGGTAAGTTCTGGTCAACTCAAGACTGCCATGCTTTGTTTGATTCGAGCTTCGATTCGCTTGTTTCTCAAAGTTTTGCAACCAAGAATGGATTTAAAGTGGTGAATCTTAAGTGTGTGCTTTAGTCCAAGCCCCGTGATCCGAGCTTAGATCTAGCCTTGGGTGTTTGGGAGCTAAGTTGCTTATGGATGGGATAGAATTTCGCGAATCTTATCTTGATAGATGCGCAATCCTAGACGCCATCCTTGGAATGGATTGGCTGTCCAAGCATAAGGTCGTTTTAGATTGTGGCGAAGGATCGTGACCTTGGAAGGCCCTAGTGGCAAGAAAGTGGAGTTTCAAGCGACCGCATTCGGGACGGCGATTAACGGTCAACGCATGTGAAAGCCATCGGCATGGAAGATGTGCCAAGAGCGAGAATACCCGGATGTATTTCGGAAGATTTGCCAGATTGCCACCGGATCGTGATATCGAGTTTGTCATCGAAGTTAGCACTGTGTGCAAGCACCGATATCAAAGAGACCATATCGGATGCCTACCGACGAGTTAGTGGAAATGAAGAAGCGATTGAGGAACCGCAAGAAAAAGGTTTCATTAGACCAAGTTCATCGCCGGGAGAGCCCGGTTTTGTTTGTTCGCAAGAAGGATGGAAGTCTTAGAATGTGCATCGACTATCGTGCACTTAATGAAGTAACGATCAAGAATAAGTATCCGCTGCCCGTGATCGACGACTTATTTGATCGATTAAGAGGAGCTGGAGTTTTCCAAGATAGATCTTCGCTCGTGATACCATCGCTTGAAGATCCGAGCGGAGGATGTACCTAAGACCGCGTTTTCTACGCGATATGGACATTATGAGTTCACAGTCATGTCATTTGATTGACTAATGCCCCAACATATTTCATGAACATGATGAATAAGGTTTTCATGGATTACTTGGATAAGTTCGTTGTGGTCTTCATAGACTATATTTTGGTTTACTCAAAGACCGAAGAAGAGCATGCAGAACATCTAAGGATGGTTTTAGACAGGCTGCGAGAGCATCAACTATATGCTAAGTTTAGCAAGTGTGAATTTTGGAAGGAGAAAGTTGAATTTCTGGTCATGTAATGACTACCAAAGGAGTCGCAATGACCCAAAGAAAGTGGACGCAGTGTTGCATTGGGAGCCACCGAAGTCTGTTACTCAGATTCGTAGTTTTCTGGGAATGGCGGGATATTACCGTCGGTTCATAGAAGGATTCTCGACAATTGCTAAACCCTTGACGCAGTTGTTGAAGAAAGAAAAGAAGTTTGCATGGACGCCAGAGTGCGAGAAAAGTTTCATGGAATTAAAGAAGCGCTTAACAATGGCCCGTATTAGTATTGCCGATGTGCGTAATGGATTTGACATTTACTGCGATGCTTCGAAGCAAGGCTTGGGATGCGTGTTAATGCAAGAAGGCAAAGTCGTTGCTTATGCGTCGAGACAATTGAGACCGCATGAAGTGAATTACCCAACGCATGATTTGGAGTTAGCTGCCGTAGTGCATGCTTTAAAGATATGGCGCCATTATCTCATAGGAAATAGATGTGAGATATATACGACCATAAGAGTCTCAAATACATATTCACTCAATCGACTGAATATGAGGCAATAAGATGGCTTGAGCTAATTAAGGATTATAATATGGGAATCCATTATCACCCCGAAAAGCCAATGTGGTGGCGTATGCTCGAGTCGAAAGAGCCATAGCGCAAATACATTGTCAATGGAGGATCAACCGAACTATGCAAGGAATTTGAAGTTAAGATTGGAAGTCGTTCATAAGGAATGATAGCTGCGCTAGAAGTGAAGCCAACACTAGAGGATCGATTAAAGAAGGTCAACAAGATGACGATAAAATTTCAAAAATCAAGACTAAAAGGAAGAAGGCCTAGCCTTAGATTTCACTGATGAGCAAGGAACCATGTTCTTTAAAAGCCGAATTTGTGTGCTCGGATAAAAGGAGCTAAAGCAATTGATTCTTGAGGAGGCTCACGATTCTAAGTACTCAATTCATCCAGAAGTGCCAAGATGTACCAGATTTGAAGGAGAGATTCGTGGCGAATATGAAGCGTGAAGTGGTGAGCATGTTGCATTATGCGACGATGTCAAAGAGTAAAAGCCATGCATCAAAGACCACTGTCTGCATTGCAATGCTAAAAATTCGGAATGGAAGTGGGAAGAAATCGAATGGATTTTATCACCGGTTTACCTAAGACTCGTAAAGGTTACGATTCCATTTGGGTTATCGTGGATCGCCTAACCAAGGTCGCCATTTCATCCCAAAGAAAGACCACTTACGCCGAGATCGTTTGGCGATTTGTACATGTCAAGGATTGTATGTTTGCATGGAGTGCCAAAGAAGATTGTGTCGCACAGAGGTACCCAATTTACCTCAAGGTTTTGGAATAAGTTGCATGAAGCAATGGGAACCCGTCAATTTCAAGATAAAGATATCACCCGCATGACGGATGGTCGACCGAAAGAGTAAATCGATTTTAGAGGATATGTTGAGAGCCTGTGCTTTAGCGTATGCCACGTCATGGGATAAATGTTTGCCATATGCGTAATCAGCCATAATAATAGTTATCAAGCTAGCCTACGATGTCACCATTCGAGGCATTGTATGGACGTGCTTGTCGACTCGTTGAATTGGAATGAAACAGAGAGCGTTTGGTGTTTGGGCCGGACATTCTCGAGGAAGCCGAAAGTCAAGTCGCAATGATCGAGAGAGGTTAAAGATAGCATACCAAGATGTAAAAGCTACGCAGATAACCGTCGCCGAGATTTGAGTTTTGAACCAGAAGATCATGTGTATCTCAGGGTTACCCCTCTTAAGGGCGTTAAAAGATTTCATGTTAAAGGGAAGCTTGCACCAAGATATGTTGGTCCGTTCAAGATTCTGAGCCGTCGAGGAGAGGTAGCTTATCAATTAGAGTTGCCTCACCCTTGGCGTGGAGTGCATGATGTATTCCATGTGTCGCAGCTTAAGAAGTGTCTCAGAGTGCCAACAGAACAAACCCCGTTGGATGCAATAGAGCTGCAAGAAGATTTGACTTATAAAGAGCAACCGATCAGAATTTTGGATGTTATGGAGCGCAAGACCAGAAGCAAGTCTATTCGCTTTGCAGAGTTCAAGGAGCAATCATTCAAAGTGAAGCCACTTGGGAGCGAGAAGAAGATTTGAAGTCGAATTCTTAACCTATTCTCTAGTTAGCCCCAATCTCTGTCGAGATTCATTAAGGGGAGGTTTGTAACATCCCAAAATCTTCCAAATATTATTTTATTGCTTAAATGTGCATTTGTGATTTTCTGAATTTATTTGGATTTTTCTGGATTTATTGGAATTAAATGTTATTTCAAGTTTATTGCTTTTTAATCAAAAGTATTTAAATCTGTGCAAAGTTAAAATAAAGTTTTGCCAAAAATATTTTATTTGAGTCCGAATGTCTCAAAGTATTTTGAGATTTTTCTTGGATTTTTTCCGATTATTTTATTGTCTAAAACAAATAAAATGAATTTTTGTAATTATTTTAAATAAGAAATCTTTTAAAATCAAATTAAATAAAGATCGGGCCGTAGCCCATCTCTCGTGGCAGCGGCCGCCGCATTCGCAGCAGCCCACAAGCCAGCTTCTAGAAGCTTAGCGCCAACCGCTGATCTTGAATCCAAGGTCGGAAGCAATCGCGCAGAAACCTAAACCCTAGCGCAGAGGACCGTGAGGATCAAGATCAAGCGGCGCCGATTAAGCCGATGCGCGCGAGTAAGAGGAGATCTCATCCGCTGCTTCGGAGTTGGAGGATCGATCGTGCGCGCCGGGTCGATCCGGGCCGTTCGCTGGCAACGGAGGGTTCTTGGTTGTCGCCTCGCTTTGAACTCCTCCGCCGCGCCGCAGGTCGCCGATGGACTCGAGTCCGTGTCCGCCGCCCGCACGCCTCCGCCCGCCTATTTAAGGAACCGACGGTGCATTGAGGTCCTTGTCCCGCACCGCAGCCAGGCGCAAGGTCTCGCTGCCCGTCGAGCTTGCCGAGCGCCGTGTGGAGGATCGCCGTCTTCATCGCCGGTGGATCTCGCCTCTCGCGCGCCATTTGCAGCGGGAGAGGATTTGGACCGCGGATCATCGCCAACGCTCCGATCCAGCCGCGTGGTCTCTGCGGATTCGTAAGCCCTCGTTAATCGCGTCCGTTAGATTTTAATCTCGCGGTTCGATCTTGCCGCGTGTGCTTCATCGCCAGCCGCCGATGAGATCTGAATGCATCGGATGGCGCCGCCGCGCGCCAATCGGTCTTGCCGCGTGGAGGCGCGCAGCACCGAGGCGTCAGGCGCCGGTTCACGGTGGACCGTAAGAGGTCTCGTGGACTGTGTCCATGCGCCGAGGCCACGTGTCGAGTTCTCGATTGATCATCCCATACGATGTCACGCCGACGCCATGCTTGCGTCATAATCATATTTTCAATTGGAAAATAATCCGATTGGAAATTCGTGATGATGACGTCATCATGAGGTCACGCTGACGTCATAAATCGATTTTTCAAAGATAAAAATAAATCTGTTAAATTCGAATTTCGATTTTCTCGATTTCAGATTTATTTCAAACTTCAAAAGGCTATATCTTTTGCATCGTAACTCGAATTGAGTGATTCCAGTTTCTAAAAATTTGTAAAATTGAGATCTATTTAATGGTGAATTTTAATTGATTTTTGGAGTTCAATTGCTCTCTGTTTTGGCATTTATTTGCTTTTCTCTTTGACGCAGCTGAGACGTTGAATTGTGCGACGCTTGGAGGAAGATCAAGCAACCCAAGAGCAATCTTCAGATCAAGATCAGGACCTATTCCAAGGCAAGTTGTGCTTTGATCATGTTAAACCCATGTTTATAAAATTGCTATGTTTGTTTTACAATATTGCATATATTTCAAATATACAATTGTTTCAAATTAGATTGGGTTTAGCTAAAATACCGATTGATCTATACCCTACCTTGTCATTATATGCCATGAACCATTGTCACCCTAGATTGGTTTAATATAGTTGATTAATAATTATGATCAACATTGGAGGTTAGACCGTATTAGTTGCTTAGCCATGCCACGCCATCACATGTGTCGTAATCATTGTTAATTAATTTTGATTAACGGAATATGGAACAATGTTATGAACTTGTGTGTCATGTGGGATCACACGATGAGATTGAGTTGTTGTGGCGAGTCATGTCACGCAACGATGTTGAATTGTTGATGGCACGTGGTGCTTGGTAATCAACCGGGTGATGATAACTTAGATTGGGGCAAGTGGCAAGGCGAGGAGGCCAAGGTGGGCCCGATGGGCGATGGTATGTGGATGTCTTGCCTTGATCACACTAAGGACTTAACCTTGCAAGCCTTTGACTGAGTCAATCATGCAACCACATGTCCGTATGGGCCACCTTAGCCGAGTAATTTGCAAAGTCTTAATTTTGATACTATCGTGGTCGGTGTGAGTTCTGTCGTCGGTGTAATTCACATGGCGCAAGAGGGGGCCCGGATGTGAGTTTATGCACCGCTGTTGTTGAAACCTTAGCGGTAGTATCGGGTTAAGATAGAGCATTGTAAAGGCTTTGTTATAATCTCTCGCCTTTGTGGTGTTTGGTTGTATCACGGGTAAAGTGCATAACCTCGCAGAGTGTGAAACTATTGGATAGCCGTGCTGCTCATGTATTGAGCAATGCTCGGAATTACAGATTAAGGGTTAGCTTAATTAATTGGACAACGCGTAGTGTGAAGAACAAGGCCAATTCACGATTCGGATGAAGAAATACCACCACCATCTTGGCACCGTGGTTACATCAAGGTTTGTACCAAAATGGGAGAAGCGGGAAGAAGAATTAATGGCGAAGGGCGCCACACCGCTACCGCTCTGTGGGAACAGCGCTGCGCAATTAGTTCATGGGTCATGGGGAGCCTTTCGGATGACGGCAGTTTGGTGATGGCACCAGAGTACAAGAGGTGGCCAAAGGATTGTACAAGCCGCTGAGCGTCTCGAGCGTGTACATTGGTGCCGACGGGGAGAATGACGAGCTAACACATGCCCTTGAAAACCCCGAGCACCTGTGGCGGACACGAGGTATGGGCAAGTCGACGTAGTGGAAGTATGGTTTCGCTAAGGATGCACATACGTACAGGAGCCGGCATAGAAGCAAATCAAGAGAATCACGTAAAGTGTACCAATTGGAACAAGAGCTCAGAGCAACCCAAGCTAGCATCGGCGACATAGTTGCGCAACAAGTACAAATTGCCCTCAGCAAGCTTCAAGGACTAGGTCCGAGCAATCAGCCGGACGCCGTGATTGGCCCCTCCGCGCGGCGAAGTAGCTGCGCGTCCACCGGGGCCCTTGAAGCGGACACCTTGCTATCCCGTTATCCCGTGGATGACATAAGGGTTCGCTGCCAGTGTGAGCTACACGTTGATGCGCGTAACCTCTCCATCAAGGTGGCTTACGGCATGGCATATCCGGTGGAACTGGGCCAGATGTTCCACTGCAACGAGATACCCCCGGGTTACTCAAAGGTCGCGGTGGAGGAGGTGCTGAGCGGATTTGAAGAACTTCACCTCGATATTGCTGGAGGCGACGACGTGACCAAGCTTGGACAGGCCCTCCACAATATCATCCTTTGGCGCAAACGGTACATCATATTTCCATTTGCTATGGACGCGTCATCTCCACCACGGCAACCCACGCCTCCAACGCCACCGCCACGCAATGCCTCGCCAAGATAAAGCAGCGAAGCCCTACTCCACCACCAGCAGCCTCCTGTGTCTCCACCCGCTCCACGCAGAAGCCCTACTCCACCACCAAAGATCTCAAACAAAAAGAACCCCCAGAAAACCACGCCCACCATCTCCTCCAGGAAGAAGCTCGATAATGAATTAAGGCTCCCACCGCTCCTAAGAAGGCGAGTCCGGTGATCGACTAAGGTAAAGAAACCTCCAAAGAGGGCATATGATATGAATAAGGAGGAGAGTGACGCGGTCACTAAAGCGTAAATGGTGCACACTTCGCAAAAAGAAGGTAGAGCCAAAGGTAATCGATCCAAAAGCGGCGGAACACTTGCGACATGCCGCAAAGTCATTGCCTGTGCTGGCCCAACTATGAACGGACAATAATTAAGGCTACAGAAGAATAAACGTGGTCAAAGCGGCGGCAAAGAAGAAGAAGAGAGACCAAGATCGGAGAACCTCGAGAGGTTTATGAAGGAGGCAGACTCAGTTCTACATTGCAGCTCTTGGATTAATAGATGATATCCCAATAGCAACAAAGGTCGATGGCAATTTCGGTTGGTAGGAGCCGATTGACCCAAATGAGATAAAGGATCGCCAACCAAGATGCGGCAATTTCACGAATGGTACATGATGAGTCCGCTCAAGGAAGAACGATGTTCCTCCGTATCAAAGAAGATGATTTTTATCGCGAGGACAGCACCATATGGTTCGAATTTGACGACTTATACAATATTTACCATGCCGACTCCATCAACATGTATCTCATGAGCTGCTGGTGCCTGTAAGTGTCAAGCTCATACCTTTACCGTGTGCTTCCTCGTACAATAAAATTGCAACTATTAAACTTATACCTTTCTATGTAGAATGGAGATACAACGATGTAAAAAAGAGAATATCTTCAACGTGGGCTTCATCGAACCAGAAATTGTTAACGAGTTCGTCTTTAGATACAACCGAAAGGATCTTGAAGATTACATTCTCGATGCATTCTTGGGACAAAGACTACAAACCGTACATATACGCCCTTCAACTTCGAGTACGTATATATACAACCTCTCGTTCTTATATTTTCCAAGGCATTTATAATACTACTAGCTAGTTACATATATGTTGCAATACATGAATAGGTTTCACTGGATCCTTCTTGTCATCAAGCTTGATAGCAAAGATCATTGTTCAAGACTCAAAAGGACTCGGTGAAAAATATCAATTTATCATTGACACCCTAAATGTATATAGCACATATATATACGATAGTTTTCCTTATTATATATATTGAAATACCTTGCTAATTCCAACTCTGATAATTACCATTCATACTAACGTATCACATAGGACATTCGCACGGTTTCGAAAGAAGCAACAAGGAGATTTCGAGAACGAATTTGATGTACAATTAAGCACTCGAGTAACGATTAAAGAATATTAATATGCCGTAACAGTTTTTCATCCCAATAATCGTGTTATTTTCAAATTTCATCGCAGTTCTACAATGACGGGTGGAAACAACCTATGTGGCTATTATGTGTGCCACTATATGCAAAGTATTACCCACGGTGATGTGCCGACAACCAACGCCGAGGTAGTGTGCACATGTCAATTTCTTAGTACTTACACTTTAATAATTACATGTCCAGAGATTTATTTACCTCCCGCTTTGTCACCCAACATCGATGTGCAAGGCGTGATCCCACCGCACCGGGTTGCAAAGAATCCAAGAACAACTCCTCGGCTTTATTGTCGATTTAGATTGTATCCACCAAAGGCGAGTTCCACGCAAATGGTTGGAGAGATTGTCTGAAATAAGGACAGTGAACTGACATCAACGTCGACCAAGGGCACAAAGAGCGACGCACGCAAGAAATGAGCTCAAGATTCGCCTTTTATTCTTTGAAACTTGTAAAAGTGGCTTATTATTTCATGTGTTCATCAACTTGTTCATTTTTAGTACGTAATTATCTCGAATGAATACTCATGACTAATATATATATATATATATATATATATATATATATATATATATATATAAGTGTGTCAAAAACTCATGAAGTTCTATTTATTTTAATTGTCAAAATCTATATCAAAACCCTCTGAAAACATATTCTATATTGAATATAATCAAAACGCTACGCTGTCAGACTCTTCACAAGCGCTTGGTAACTCCAACCGCTTGTGGAGAGAGCGGTTCGTAACACCAACCGCTTTTGGAGAGAACCTCTCCACAAGCGGTTCGTAACACCAACTGCTTGTGGAAATATCGAACCACAAGCGGTTCGGGGAACCGCTTGTGATACCCGACGGGGTATCACTCCCGATTGCTTACAAGCGGTTCTAAAACCGCTTCTGAAAGCGGTTTCGAACCGCTTGTGCATGCCCGATCCGCAGTAGTGCGCTGCGTGCATACCGTCAGTCGCCACTTCCTTATGGGAATGCTTAAGCATGGTGGCTAAGGTTAAATACCCTAGCAGCTTTGTCTCGAGACGACACCATGGGTCATACAGTTGGTAGGTCACGACAGCCCACCCACACGGCCTACAGACTATGTGGCCTAATCGGTTTTTCGAAGAAAAAAGAAAAAATAATAAAATGACAATTTTATGTTTTAACCCCGAAGTTATGGTTAATTATAACCATCATGGAAATTTTGTTTTAAGGACCCTGAAGTTTCCTATAATTCCATAAAATAGTTAATAAATTCTAAATATTTACATTAAATCCTAGAAATTTAAAATTTAGGTATATGATCTTTAATAAATTTGTTGAACTTTACTCTTAGCACATATTGGAAGCTTCATATCTCTAGGTTTATTTTTCCTGACATATTTCCAAATTTATATATGATGTTTTTATTTTTTTTATTCTTGGTAATTCTAAAAATTGCTTACTAATTAACATAAAATTATGAAAAAATGCTAGAACAATTGTAGGAAATTTTAGATAATTATCTGCTTAATAGATATAAACCTAACTTTAAAGATTCAATGATAAGCATGCAATATAATATTTTACCAGTAGTAAAATTCAATCTTACTTGCATATAGGATATGTCGAACATTGCAAAGTGGGAATTTACTGAGCTCGCCCTGAATGGTAGCAACCAAGATCAACTTGATAGCTCGATCTCTTGGAGATGCTATCACCCAGCCTGAAGCTGACGCCCTTACTCATCCTGAATCCGCCAAGTGTGCAGCCCTGCACTTCCTAAGGTATTATCTCCATCCGGACTTGAAGGCTGAATATTTGATGGACAACTCTATCTTGCACAAGTTTGGCGTGACCAAAAAGTTACTGATGCTGAATGATTGACAAGACATTGTTCACCTTCCACACCGATATGAGGATACTACAATAATAGTACTATCATGCCAAGTACCAGAAGTAATCTGAGCTTATCTGCATTTTGCTAGAAGTAGAAAAGCATGATAAACTCCCAATGAAGAATTATCACGTCCTAGGATATTTGTTTAATTGTTATTTCCTAGGATATTTCCTAGTTGATTTGATTAATTGTGCTATGCCTGTTCTATAATTTTACAATATGTTCATGATGCAACAATTATTTGATTGAATTCATTCCTTTAATATAGAACAATCGTATAATCTAATGACGGAGCATAAAATCTATCTAGTAGATAGTTGCACCGCAAATTTAATTCTCAGGGAAACTAAATATTTTCAAACTTTGACTAAGAAGACTAGAAACATTATGACCATCACCGAAAGAGATGCTCTCATTATTGGCACGGGAAGAGCCATTATATACTACTACAAAATGATACAACACTGTCTTTTCATCTGGATCGGTTCCCAACTTTTCAGAAAAGACCAATAGTGATATATGATTCGGCGTGAGTGAGAAATATGGTGCAAAACATCACTATCGGTCTGACGACAGAACCAATAATGATCCGTAGTGACAGTTCTAAGGTCAGAACCATCATCATCACTATCGGTTCCGATATCAGAACCAATAGTGATATATATATGTATCACTATCGGTTCTAAAGTTAGAACCAATAGTGATTATGGTCATCACGATCGGTTTTGAAGTTGAAACCGATCGGGATAGTAATACCAAACGCTTTCCTACACTTGACCTCTTGGTTTCTCCTCCCGATGCATTCAAATACCACCAAAAGCCGAGGCGTCCACCTCACGCTTGACCTCTCGACTTCCCTCCTCCATTCTATAAAAAAAGAGTTCTCTCCTTGCACGTGTAGTACCCCTCCGCCTCTCCACCCATGTTAATGCTTTCTATTAATGCTAGAAAGTATTGCTTTTATTTCACTGTCTTTGAGCTTAATCATCATATTCAATATCTAGTTTTATACTCGTTTGATTATTGCTGAATATACTAATTATCATTGCTTAGCTTGCTTTGTTCATAGCCATTATTTAGTTAGTTGTTGATATACCTACTTGGCCAAACTGTTCATAATCTAATTTTGATCATTTGAATAATGAAATTGACTTTAAATACTTTATACCTGCTTGGCCGAACTGTGCATAATTTAGGAAGGTAAGAGTTCAAGGCCTTATTTGCTTAGTTAATTGTCTAGTTCAATTTTGATTTCTAGTGTAGTGGAGGTAAGAGATTAGTCTTTAACAGCTCTACACCTTGTGGCAAGGAGGCTGAAGGTCTAATCTTCAATAGCTCGCCACTTGAGAGCACTCTATCCTACAATTATTCATCATTTATTTATTTATTTATTTATGTCCCAGTGACTACAAATTGCACACATATATAAAATAGAGCCTACAAAGAAGATAGACGATATGGAAAAGTTATTGGGTACTAAAAGAAGATAGGCTAATACTCTTTTGCTTAATTAATATTATTTGATTCGTGATATGGATGTGTTGTCATCACTGTTTCCGCTGTGTATGCTAGCTTTTCCTGGACTAGCACAGGTTATACACAGAGGGTTCGGATTTGGAGATCCGGTCCCGACATGCCCCAAATTCCACACCGAATCATGTAGTATAGGTAGGATTGCACGCTATGGCGTTTTGTAATTTTTTTAGAGTGTTATATCTATTTGAGAGAAAAAGAAAATATTGTAACATGAACAAATATCAGCATATTTTGATGGAGCATTGTCTGTGATCCAATTATTCTAAGCTACATACTTACAAAGCAGCTCTTCATATACTCTTAAGATCCTGGAACATTGGAAATCACTTGAATACCTAGGAAAAAAGACTGGAGATTCATGTAGTATATTATGAGGGAACCTAAATAACATAATGTATGTAATCTTACCAATAAAATGGCCAAAAAATCCCATAGCAGAACGGCAGTGATTAGGTTCAGGTAAGAACTGTGCATTCACGTCTCCTTGCTTTAGACCAAAGCTATCAGTAGGAACCAAGAAACATGTCATTGGAATAACACAAACTATCTTATAGTGGTGTGCTACTGAGTGCTGAGAAGAATAATTTTGAAACGTTAACCAAGCATGATGCCAAGCCGTTATATATGCTGTAACAACAATAGTTTAGGTGTAAAAAAATTGATAAGCATACAAAAATTTTATGAATGAAATAAGGCAACCTGAGTACCTCTGCAACATACTATACGCCACAAATCACAAGCATGCAACTATCATTTCTTACTAAAGCTGATGTGGTTGGATCGAACTTACCAAGATTGAAATGAGAAAGCTGGAGCTCAACTTGGTATGGTCCAACAATCGGCGGTACTAATTCAGTTCTTTAGTTCACTGAAATAAAAAAGGTGAAACACTTTAGTTCAGTGCAATTAATGCCATGTTGTGTAGCAATAAGTAGCGACATACTCCCTCCGTCCAAGTTTATAAGCCTTATTTTTTCTTAGCACACAGACCAAGGAGATATTAAAAATGACTAAACTATCCCAACTATTATCTCTAGTCATTGTATTCAATGCATGTATGTAGAGAATATAGAGTAAATCTAGACAATTTTTAGGGGTATAAAGGGATCATCACACTAATCTCCATTGGAACATGAAATGTGCCTTATATTTATCAACAGGACAATCCAAAAAATACTTTCTATAAACTTGGATGGATGTAGTAGATATGAGGAAGATATTTAAAATAATGGATATGTGGAAAATAGCTGTGATGGTGAACAAAGAATGACAGAATCGATAATTACGTGATTACAACTACATATATTGGCAGCACAGCTACCGAATTTCACAACTCTATCCTGTTGTCCCTTTGGCACTGCAAAACCCTGAAATTTTGTACATGTACTTGGTTAGTAACATTAGACGCAGCATTGTAATACAAAAATCATATGCCACAAAACCGAGAGCTTGCCTTGCAACCAACTTTGTTGTCCAGGCAAGCATGCCAATCTGATTTCATTGCCTTCAAAGGGACACGGTCATGAGTCGTACAAGCTGATAAATCAAACACTACAGCGTAATGCACCTCCCCATTAGCAGAACATTTATCTGATGAGAAGAACATAGCCAAGATCATACCTTTTCAGGCCCGAAATGCATGGCTCCACTCCAGTAAGGTCCAATTCAAGATATGTCGAGTAAACACATTCTGCTTGCAGCTACCATCATGAGTGCAAATATGTCTATATTCTGATCAACAAGTGAATAACTGAAACTCAAGTGTTGTAACACTTGAAAAAGACACAGCTCATTGTAGTCGACAAACATTTTGTTAGCTCGCAGATATGCTTGAATCATGGACACCTAAATTAAAGTGCAAGATTTAGTGATGCAGTAGAACTCATCAGATATACTATATTTTACAAATGAAACTAAGAAATCATGTTCAAAAGATTATGTTCAGTTAAAGAACATGCCACACACTGGATTCATATAACTTATACCAATATATTGCTAGTTAGTGTAGGTAGAAAATCAAATAAATGAAGACCAAGGCAGTTAACTTTGGTTTGATCGGCAGCCCTATTTTAGATCGTTGCACATTAGTTAAGAGACAACATTATTATATGTAATCTAACTTGTAGTAGCATCTTATGAGGTCATTAGAAGGGAAAGCTAGCTTTTATATAAATGTCTTATGAAAGTTGTAGTTTGAAGATTAAAAAATCAGCATAACTTGGCCATCATGTGCATAAATGGTTGTAAAGAGATAAAATGAAGTTACCAGCATATTTGATTTACCTAAGAACCACAATGAAAATTTTCTCTGCGGTACTGTCCACACTTCCATTTATCACATAATAATCTTAATTGTAAACAATAAAATCAGATCTATTTGTCCGTGTGCTCCACAATGCCACTGCTATAGCTAGTCTATCTGTCAATTTGTCCGTGCTCTCCACAGTGCCACTGCGATAGCCGGTCTATTTGTTGATAGTATGAAGTGGACTAAATTACATTCATGGGTAAACACAACCTGCACCATTAGATAATCTGTCCCCAAATCTGGGGTGAAGGTACACTGAAATAGGAATCTCAAGCATAACAAACAAATTCTCTATTGAAAAATTACAGGCCATCATATAGATTAGCAGCTATTTAACTTGTTTGTAATAGGTACAGGGCTTATGATCTGCATCATGCTATTACAACTGATGTAAATTAGCATATATATAGGCAAATATTGTTTAAAGGTTGGGTTGATTATTGGTAAGTACGACAGACTTGTAATGCTCAAGTGGTGTTGTAGAATCATTTGCTATATCACCTCTGTAACGTTCCTGCTTGCAGGACTATAGTTTAAATGAAACAATCAATAGTAAGTAATCACTCAATTTCCGAACAAGGAAAGAGCAATTAAGAACCTCAATATTACATAAATATTTAGCTTGATGGAACCGGTTCTATTTGTAACTTCTTGCTAAAGACTACTGGCTTCTTGTTTCCATAAATTCCCACCTTTTAAGTTTTGTAAGCATCTTATAAGGCTGGATTGTGTGCCACACTTGTAATTAAGCGAAGTATAGACAACAGAAATCTGACCTGCAGCGCACAATCCAGTGAAGTTTCAAGGGATGCCTCGGTGAGGCAGTTCAGCTCCACCAGTTCATTGAAAATCTGCTGGCTGAGATCAGTCGGCAGCACCACAAAACAGGAATACTTATTGATATCCTGGAAGTATTCCAGGCCAGCAAACAAAAAGGCGGCATTCCTTAGCAAAGGAAAACACTTAAAACACATGTAGCCACAATAATACCTTGCAGACTTTGGCCACACAGAAGAACACCATGAGCAGCGGGCACCATCCAGTGCCCTTTCCCTGGCCCTTGCAAGAGACATCAGAATTGTCGCGGGGTAGTGTAAGCAGCAGCCGTTTCAAGCTGCTGGTCTTTGAGAACCTTGTTGATGTTTGGAAAGAACCGTCCACATCCACCAATTGGCTTCTCTTCACTGAGCAGACGCCACCCATGATCAGGGTGAAAGTATCGAACAAAACTAATCACTCCTCTACGGACTCGAAAGAATCTATGGGTATACACAATTTTGGTTCTGAATAACTGGCAGTGTACTGTTCATGTCTCATCAACTATCTGTGTCATAGCTAAGAGCCTGAGACCGCCTTAGCCATCTTCCACTCCATTCTGCGACATGAAGATATCATGCAGTGTTAGCTTTTTATCAATTACATTAACCAAAAGAATACTAAAATTACTGAAGTTTACTGAATAAATTGTGAACCATGCACCCCATTATATCCTAAGTGACAGAAACTTCCATCCTGCATAGCATCGAAACAGAGATATAACATCAAAATCATAAAAGCACAAGGAATTTTTGGACGACCATATCAAAAGAAATCAGATGCTGCGGATCAAGCATCAGTCCTACAAACACTCAAACCATAGAATCCTAGGTCCACAGCCAAGTAACAACACCGAAAAAATTGGAAAAAAATCCAAACAAAATACCGTAACGATCTTACTCCAATCCAAACCAAATTGAACTGAGAGCCAATTGAAATGTTCTCACAGTCTCAATAATCAGTCCGTCTCAGATTAACAAAAAAAGCAAGGATAGATATAGATAGGGCTCGAAGGCCTCGCCTGACCTGGCGGCGTGGAGGGCTTCGGCCATGATGCACTCGGAATGGGGGGAGAAGGTCACCGACCGGGGCGATTTCGCTTACAGCTAGATGATAGAGTAGAGGAAATAATCTGGAAGTAGCCAAAGCACAGTCACCAAACAGAAGAAACACATAAGATCAATACAGCTAGATGGCAGAGGAAATTAATTTGGAACCAACTAAAGCACTGTCAAAGGCATACTAATGCATACATAAGCACACACACAAAGGCTTAAATAGGCACAGATGATAAGCACACGAATGGCACAAGCACAGGAATAAATAGCTCTGAGAAAAGTGGCCTACATTACCAAGCATGAAAGACGGTATTAAATTCGAAAGGCTACGCGCATAAAATGGGAAAGCACATAAGATCAATACAAACAAATGCTAGGGAAAAATAATCTGGAAGCAACAACAAACCAACTCACCTGGGACTAAAAAGCGGAAGGCGCAGCCCTCTCAATGACCGGCGCTAACAGACGAAGGAACACATACTTGCACGAAAGGGCACAAGCAAATGAACAAGCAGGAAAAACTGGGAATCTACAACCAATCGCTAAGACCAGGAGCTGCGCGAAACTGGAACGAAGCAGGAGAGGCCTAATCGGCGAGGAAGCACTAAGACCAAAAGCCGCGCGAAACCCGAACGAAGCGAAAAATGGGAAGAAACGACGGCACCTGGAACCTCAGGTTGAAGGACTGAGGCGGAAACAACGATGGGGAACGAAGGGCACTGAATACAACGATTCAACGAAGCACACCTGTTTCACATCGCGCAGGCCGAGGCAAACCAACCGGCGACGACGCACCAGTCGCTGATGCACGAAGCACAAACCCTCGCACCAAACGCCGTCGGGCGGAGACCCCGAACCAAACGGCGGCGTCTGCAACAGCAGAAGCAACACCAAAATCGTGACCCTTTAAGGGCCATCGCTTGGGACATGTCTGGCGCCGACGAGCGAACAGAGCACCGACGACGCCGTGAAGGAGCAGAAGAAGGCGACACGCGGGAGAGCACGATTGGCGCAAGAACGGCGAAGCGTACAGGGAGCGCTCTATTGTATACACACCTTGCACGGGGGCCTATCTCCGCTGCGCGATGGTGATCGGACATCCCCAGCCTACGCGAGACGAAGCCGAACGAAAATCACAGGAACCAGAGGGGCTTTGCGCATAGGTGAGGGACGTGCCACGGCTGAGGTGCCACGAATCCCTTCACCTTTAAGATACTTAACTATGATGAAAAGCGCGCTACGCTGCGTTGAATTGGTGTGCAATTTGAATTCCTATGATTGAAAGCATGGTTAATATAGAATCTATTGGCATTTAAAACCACAACAGGAAGAGTGCGGCAAGTATCTATAGTCTTAATAGCACAAAGTGCAGTGCATCATTATCTTTCAAGTATAACAATGTAGAAAATATAAGAACCGGACTGAAATAGCATAATCAACGTACTAGTCACATGCATGCTCTCAAATTTCAATCAAGCGCTATAATATTCGTTTGGGAATAGACTAGATGAAGAGTGCAGTGCATCATTATCTTTCAAGTATAACAATGTAGAAAATATAAGAACCGGACTGAAATAGCATAATCAACGTACTAGTCACATGCATGCTCTCAAATTTCAATCAAGCGCTATAATATTCGTTTGGGAATAGACTTGATGAAGCGACACAACTGCATTCTATATAGTCATGGACCTATAAGCAACACCCTGATGCCAAAATCCAATCTAGCAGATAGGCAACCTGCAAAAGTGAAGAATCGCATCATTAAACTGTGCAACATAATTGCCAGACTTCTTCACGAATCCACATTAGTTGGATTTAGTGCAGAATAACAAAATTATTTATTAATTGTAGAAAGAAGTCTATATATATGCTTTATATAAGCTCTTTTCAAGAAAATAATTATATCAAAACATAGCTTTGATATTTCATCAACACAGAAAGTGTGTAGAGAGTTGCATCAAATCTAGATTCCCTATAACAGGTCTAGCATGTCCGATAAGGCAGTAATCATTAGAATATGAAAGAAGTTCAAGAGTTTGGTTCAGTAGGCTCAAAGCAGTTCTAACTTGCTCATTAGTGCCCAACAGTAACATACCATGGAATTTTGAATTGAAAGATGTATTAGTCAGTACCCAAACAATGAAAGCCCAAGATCGTATATAGTGGGTCTATGGCTATTTTTCTCGATCAAATAAAATTGCAGAAAAATTATTATTATTTTATCATTTCTAAACAATATTTTCCTTCTAAATCTCCACACAAAACCCTGAAATCCCCTGAAATCGCTATAAAACACTAAAATACAGTAATAACAACATATTGGTATGGCAATTCATCAATTTTTTGTCTAGCCCATTCATAGGTTTCAATAGTAAGCCACTCACAAAATTCAACCCTAGGAAAAAAGACTCAAAGCAACCAAATCTGGCATTGACTGAAACATAAAAAATGCAGCAACAGAAGAAAAGAGAAGGCACAAGCCACACAACACATGCGCAGTCTGGTGCCACCTGTAAGCAAATTACATACAACAGCTCCATCCCAAACAATAGACAGTAGTTGGTCTCAGGGACAACACATGCACACATCTACAGTTTTGCACGAAATGAAAAATATGCAGAAAAGATGAAAGACCATAGCTACTGAAGGATATTCTGACTGACATTAGTTTTTAATAAAATAAAAATGCGAAAAGATCATAATACCATAGTCACTGCATAGAGACAAGAAAAATGTGTTTGTTTTACCTATATTGGCCTCACATCCATCTGTCTCTAAGAATAGTATTCCACGTAGACGAAAGCGTTTTTACCTGCAATAGAAAATCCATGACTAAACAACTTGAAAAAAATCATCCAGTTTGTGCTTTAACAAAAAGTTAATCGCTATGTAGACGATAGCGTTTTTATCTGCAATAGGAAATCCATGACTAAACAACTCGAAAAAAATCATCCAGCTACAATCCCCTATCTTTATTATCTACCAAGGAAAATATGCCAAATATCATTATTATCTACTAAAGAAAATATGCCAAATTAGCCCTTACCTCCATATTTTTCAGAACATCTTAAAGCAAAAACACAAAACGAATATCTAGATTACATAACAAAGGCTACCTTTAATCTAGCATGGTTAATATAATAGAATGCAGAAAAAAGAAAAGGCCATGCAGCTAATTATGTGAGGGTCTATATTTGTAAAACCATTTTACAATTTGGAAGGGCCTAATAAACATAACAACATAAAAAAAATTCTGCCCAAACTAAATGCAAGGTGTTGTAGTCAAGTTTCGAGACAGCAGGCAGAAACTTGACACCCTGAAGGTAGCCGCCTAATTAAGTAAAACACAGTAGGGCACTTGCTGCATCAAAACCACACTTCATGGACAAACAAAAATCGCAGACCTCAATAGGGTCTTGCTTCTTGCCACAAGATAACGTGCTTTTCCACACTGCGTGAGGTGACATAATGCGGCATGACCGTCCTCCCGTCAGAACCTGTGCTCTCTGCATAGTCGCCATTTGGCAGCATACTGTTGTCTGCAACAGCATTGCCAGCCTAGCGAAAGATTCCTTGGAATGCTATAGAATTATTCCGAGTACCCAACCATCCAAAATAAATGCAAGCTCCTGTTAGAATTCTCCCGACGGCGTGCGTCGGCAAGACTCAAGAACCAAGCACGAATTGACGAAAGAAGTGGCTGAACACAAAAGCTATTTTGTGCTGCGATGAAGTTGTAGCTTTTCAAGGCTTTTACTCTCCTTTTTATTGGAAGTGCATGCAACATATTACAGCGATCTTCACGGCGTACAGCTGCTCGTGCTGCGCACGACGCGATCTGGGCGAGCTACTCCCGCCTCAGCCTCAACTGACATGCAGGCAACCACAAAACCCGGAAGCTCGTGCATGCTCTGGACACTTGACCCAAAAAGAACTGACCTAAACATAAACACGTACAAGAATTGTTTGCTAACAAATCTCCCCCCAATCCTTGTACTTACTGGACACTAACCATCCCAATTCTAGAGCGCAGCTCCAAGAACTTCACACCACCCAGTGGCTTTGTTAAGATGTCCGCGAGCTGCTCATTTGTACCGACGTACTGAACTTTGATTCTGCCCTCCTCAATACAATCTATAATAAAATGATATCTTGTTTTGATATGTTTACTTCGATCGTGGAAGACAGGATTCTTACTGAGCATGATCGCGGATTGATTATCGATGTTCAGCGTGGTGGCAGCGGTTTCGTCACCTCTGAGTTCAGCGAGGAGCCGCGCCAACCAAATTCCCTGGCAAGCTGCAGTCGTGGCCGCGATATACTCTGCTTCACATGAGGACAGTGCCACGACCTTTTGCTTCTGTGACTGCCAGGTGATTACGTTGTCGCCCAGGAAGAAAAAAACACCTGTTGTGCTCTTGCGGGTATCTACGTCTCCGTCAAGATCAGCGTCGCTGTAGCCGATGAGCTCAGCTTCTCCTTTCTTCCTCTTATAACAGCACCCATAGCTGACAGTTCCCGCGACATAGTGCAGCACTTTCTTTAGAGCATTCAGATGCTCTGTCGTCGGCGTTTCCATGAACCTGCTAACATAGCCGACGGCAAAGGACAAGTCGGGCCGGGTGTTCACCAGGTACCTGAGAGATCCCACAATGCTTCTATACTTTGTGTTATCGACTGCCGGCGCGGTACTTGTCTTGCTCAACTTAAAGCGCGGCTCCATCGGAATTTGACTAGAGTTGCATCCAGTCATACCCACCGCCTCCAAGATCTTCTTGGCGTAGGCCTTTTGGTTCACAGTAATTCCGTCGCCGGTCTGGTTCACCTCCAGGTCGAGGTAGTAACGTAGCAAGCCGAGGTCACTCATTTGGAAGGTGGACTTCATCTCCTCCTTGAATTGCTCGAGCTCTGCTTGATCACCGCCGGTGATGACAAGATCATCGACGTAGACTCCTACCACCAGCCGGTGTTCACCCTCGCCGCGTAGGTACACGGCATGCTCAGACGTGCTTCTCTGGAAGCCGAGTGACAAGAGCGATGCGTCCAATTTGGCGTACCACGCACGTGGCGCTTGACGGAGGCCGTAGAGTGCCATGATCAGACGCAGCACCTTGCGCTGCTCACCGGCGACCTCGAATCCAGGAGGCTGAGTGACATAGACCTCCTCTTGAAGCTCGCCGTTGAGGAAAGCGGATTTCACGTCCATATGATGGATTGGCCACCCTTCGCTCGCCGCATGTGCCAGCAGGAGCCTCACGGACTCAAGCCTGGCCACCGGCGCGAACACTTCGTCAAAGTCGATGCCCTGTCTTTGCACGTAGCCCTTTGCGACGAGCCGCGTCTTGTTCTTGGTGACGTTGCCGGCGATGTCCCTCTTCGTCTTGTACACCCACTTGAGGCCGATTGGGCGCTGCCGTGGTGGAGGATCGACCAGAACCCAAGTCCCATTGGCCTCGATCGACTTAATTTCATCCTCCATTGCCTCCTGCCAGCAGCTCTTCGCTTGTGCCTCTACTAATGTCGCAGGTTCTTCAGCGCTGACCAACATCAGCTCTTCATCGGTATCGACGGTTGCACACGCGCATTCCACCCTTCCAGTTAGCGGAACTGGACCCAGCAGGTTACTCATCGTGCGGTACCTCCGCGGTGCGTCGTCAGCGTCGGCGTTGAGGTTGTCGTCGTGGCTAGGCGGCGTGGCGAACTCCACTGGTGGTGTACCAGTGTTAGTCGGTCTTGGAGTGGTTGCCGCCACAGGTGTACCCTGGCTCATACCTCCTCTGGTTGGAGGTGACATCGGTGTGTCGCTGGTCGTGGGTGCTGTGGCGAGTTCAGGTTGGTATACCGTCGCGTACTCGATGGTGAACTCGGGGTCACTGTCACCAAGGTCGCCGTCGCCGCTCCAGGACACCTCCTCATTGAAGATGACATCCCTGGTGATATGTACTCGTCTCGTGCCCGGATCGTAGGCGCGGTACGCCTTGGACCCCGGCTCGTATCCAACGAAGATCATCGGCCGGCTTCGATCATCAAGCTTCTTGGTGTTCGGCGTGGTGACCTTGACGTGAGTGAAGAGGAACGCGGTATGCTACGCTAGCACAAAAAAAAACTTACCGCGAAACCAGAAAGCTACTCGCAAGAAGGGGATCATAGATAAGATTACCACAAGACGCGCAGTTGCGGAATCCTTCGCGTGTCGATGTAATGGATCGTCCTCGCCGCAGTCGTTGCGTCGATGTAGTGGATCGTCCTCGCCTTGCCGTGGAGCGTCCTCCCACGCCATAGTCGCAACAGCGTCACCGCAGTCGTCCAAACGTCCAGAGATGGAACGCCGTGCGTCGGTGTGCAAGCACCTGGTCGCTCGGCAGGGGCAGCGAGAGGAGTAGGCTAGGGTTTCGAGTGAATCACTCCTAAACCGTGGGAAAGCACACCCTACGCCCTCCCTCCTCCCCTCCTTATATAGCCACGAGATGAAACCCTAAACTAGGGCCCATCAGCGTGCTAAGCCCACGAGGTTCATTAATTACGGATCCAATTCAAATTAATGCGTCCCAGCCCATTAAGTGTGTGACCCTGCAGGTTCATGTACGTTTGGACGTGGATTCGGAAAACTCCTTTTCAATCCAATAGTTGGTAGTGGCTTCTTGCAAAGTATGCCAACTCCCAAACATACTATGATCAAATCGGACATAACCTATCAAAAGTACTCATGTAATAATCCCTTTGCCAAGTATATGAAGATTGATCTCAAGGCGAGAAGCATGTCATCCTTTGATGATTCAATCCATCTCTCGATCCGTGATATATTAATAAGTTGTGATTGACTCTCAATCACGGCATGGCCATGCACTTCCTTAATCATATCACACGAGTGGCCTTGTCATATATCTCCGTTTCATTGGAGTGGCAAATTCCATCTTGATCGCTCACTTCCTCTCGCACGCTTCATAGTAAACATGAAAGCTACCTTTATAACTATCCTGTTAGGAAGTAGTGTTTGATAGCCCCAAGGAAAATTATTACACATGTAGGGAATATGACAATCTCGGTCTAAGGATCATACATCTACTAGGTATGAGATACATCGATGACACATAAGAATGAAACATTCTCGCAGTGTCCCTTTATGGTCTATCTAACCTATGTTCTTCAACATGCGTCCACAATGTATAGATGATATCTCCATATCCCATGATCTATGAAGCATGATCATCGATCACTACATGTGCTGATCTATTCATCGTTGTCCTATACGATGATATCCGATCAGAGATATTTATCGAATTACATCATTAAGTAAAGAGCTTCATAAGCAAGTCACATACTTGTTGATCAATACAATGATATACATTCATTGGACCAATAATCATATTATTATTCATAAACATAGTCATGCTACAATCATTTAAATGATTGTCTCAAGGGCATAACACTAACAGTGAGCCACACACCCAAACGTCCTCAGGTGATGTACAGCTGGTGTGCTTCCGTTCCAGAGCTCATAGGGAGTCTTGCCCCCGGTGCTTTTCGATGACGAACGATTCAAGAGGTACACTGCAGTTGTGACCACCTCCCCCCAAAATATGTCCGGCAAATTCTTCGCCTTCATCATACTCCGGGCTGTGCCGACGAAGCTCTGGTTCCGCGCGCCCACGACGCCGTTCTGCTGCGGGCTGTAGGGTGCGATGAGCTCGTGATGGACGTCGAGCTTGGCACAATAGGCGTCGAAGTCGCCAGCTGTGAACTCTCCCCCTCGGTCCGTGCGTAGGATGCCGAGCTTGTTGCCACACTTCCGTTCTGCTGCCGCCTGGATCCTCTTGATTGTTGATGGCGTCTCATTCTTGGTGCGCAGCAGAGCAATCCACATGAACCGTCTGTAGTCGTCGACAAGGAGGAGGAAGTACTTCTTCCCGCTTGGCGTAACCGGCATGATTGGCCCACACAGATCACCGTGCACCCGCTCCATTGTTCTTCTCGCTCGTCCCTGCGCCTGTTGTGGGAATGGCGTGCGCCGGTGCTTCCCGGCGAGGCAGGCTTCACAAAGCTGCTCCACCTGAGAGAGCAGCGGTAGCCCTCACACGAGACCTTCGCGTCCCATCTTGCGCAGTGCGGCGAAGTTGAGGTGCCCGAAACGGGCGTGCCAACGCCATGCGTCTTCACCCGCTCGCGTCGACAGACACACCGGCCGTGCGATGTTGAGGTCAAGCACGTAGAGCCGGTTTGGGCTGCAGTGAACTTTGGCGAGGAGGCGCCGCTGCTCGTCGCGGATCCTCATCACACCGTCTTCGATCAACACCTGATACCCGTGGTCATCCAACTGCCCAACACTGAAGATGTTGGTAGTGAGACGCGGGATGTAGTAGTCATTGGGGAAGGTTCGATGCTCCCTGTTCTTGCACTCCAAGGGGATGGTGCCGCAACCCTTGATCTGCACGACGGAGTCATCGCCGAAACGCACGGTCCCGCCGATTTCGGAATCGAGCTTGGAGAACGCCGCCCAGGACCCTGTCATGTGGTTGGTGGCCCCGGTGTCCGGCACCCATCGCCAAGGATCCCCATCCGACGAGGCACCGAGGGCGGAGAGGACCTTCTCCTCGACCAGGTTGACGGTGTGGCGATGCGCGTGCTGCGATCGCGCGCGGCCAAAGACTCTCCCTCCCGCCACTGGTCTCCCCGCGTCGTGGCGGATCGATTCGCCTTGGACGACATGAGGTCGCCGGCGGAGCCATCAGAGATTTGGGAAAGGGAGTATGGCGTGGTGGCGGCGCCTAGGTTAGCACCGGCCTCAAGTAGCAGCAGTGTGGGCTCGTCGTCTTGGGCCATATGGGCCCGGTCCTCACGCTTGGTCTTGCTGCGGCATTCCTTGGCCCAGTGACCCTTCTTCCCGCAGTTCCTGCAAACGTCGTAGGGGCCGACCCGGCTTGATGATGATCCCGACTGATTGCCCAAGCTGCTGCCGCTGCGCCCTTTTCCTCTGCCTCTGCGCTTGCCGCGCCCGTCAGAGCTGGAGCCACCGCTGCCGCCACCGCTGGACTCCCCCTCCTTCTTCTTGTACCTCTCGAGCCATTCATCTTCAGTGAGGTAGAGCTTGGTCCCAATGTCGCCTGCCGGGACAGGCTCGAGCCTCTCCTCCACCGCCTTCAACCTCCCCGTCACCTCCTCTACCGAAAGCTCCGAGAGATCGAGTAATGTTTCAATTGACACTGCAATTTGGGCGAACCTGGGAGGAACGACGCGGAGATACTTCTCGACGACCTTCTGGTCCTCCACCGAATCACCGAGAAGGGCCAGTTGATTGACCATTCCGGTGAGCTGCATGGCAAATTCTTCGACGGCCTCACCGTCCTTGAAGATGATGGACTCATATTCGCGCGCAGCTTCTGGGCAGAGGCTTTGCGGATCCGGTCATCGCCGATCCGCATGGTGGTGATGCAGTCCCACGCCTCCTTTGCGGTCTTCTTGATGGCCACGGTGGCAAGCATCTCCGGTGGAATTGCACTGCACATGGCCTCCATCGCCATGCAGTCCTCGACGAAATCATCGGTTCCCTCCGCAATGGCGTCCCAGAGGCTGCGCGCTTGGAGCTTGATCTTCACCAACATTGACCAACTGGTGTAGTTCGTCTTGGTCAGGATCGGGTAGTTCGCCGCCCCCTCGGCCTCCTTCACCATGCGGTGTACCACCAGCCCGCGGTTGTTCCCGCCCACTAAGACACGATCGTGAACCTAGAGGCTCTGATACCAATTGTTAGAATTCTCCCGACGGCGTGCGTCGGCAAGACTCAAGAACCAAGCACGAATTGACGAAAGAAGTGACTGAACACAAAAGCTATTTTGTGCTGCGATGAAGCTGCAGCTTTTCAAGGTTTTTACTCTCCTTTTTATTGGAAGTGCATGCAACAGATTACAGCGATCTTCACGGCGTACAGCTGCTCATGCTGCGCACGACGCGGTCTAGGCGAGCTACTCCCGCCTCAGCCTCAACTGACATGCAGGCAACCACAAAACCCGAAAGCTCGTGCATGCTCTGGACACTTGACCCAAAAAAAACTGACCTAAACATAAACACGTACAAGAATTGTTTGCTAACAGCTCCTGCATAACCAGTTTTGACAGGAAATACTCCAACTTAGCCTCTCCCCTGTATGGAACCTAACACGAAAAGCATCATACATATTGAATTTGTTCCATGAGGGCATCAAAATATCGTCGACATTAGAAAATTTTAGTGCAAACAGATTTATACCGATTCTGGCCAGGAACGTAAAGCAATTTCCCATATTAGAAACCGGAGTTGACCATCAATTAAGGTTCCCCAACAGCATGAACCTAATTCTACTCTAATCTGAAGCTTTACACTTGCAGCAGCAAATATATAGGAAGGACAGTATTTATACCCATTTCTTTGGGCACAGTTGATACATATATACTGCTTTATTACCAGGTAAGCTAACTAAATATTCATCTACACAACATACCTTTCCATATCAGTGGGTAGAATGAAGCGGCATGACACTGAACACTTTATATAAAGGTCATCAGCTTAGCAAGGAAATTTCATCAGCTTGGCCCCCTCGACATTTCTCTCCAAGGTCTGCCACCTAGCATCAACAGGCTATTATTAAACAAAACAGTCATTTTAAACAAGATTACAAAAACCTGAATTCTAGATGGTCTCATCAGATCGTCAGGTAAAAGCACACAGAGATCCTCTCTTGGGCATTTGATTGAACAACTTGTTCACATAGATAAAATACCTCCTGGGCTGAAGTACAATATCATTTTTTCCATTTAGATTTCATATTCACACAAGAAAACCACAACAAAACTACTCATTGCTCACATTAAACTGGCAGCGGCATCCGAAACCGATCTAATCCAGATTCGTTAGCACTATTACTAATCGAAGAAGACCAGGAAAGCAACATCTTTTTTTGGCATTTCGTTATTGGTATCGGGGATGTAAACAAGACGAACCGGACCTGGTTCCAGACGGAGCCGAGGGTGTTGAGAGGGGGGTTGACGGCGAGGCAGACGACGTCAAGCTTGCGGGGTGAGCGAAGAGGGGCGGCGTCGCCCATGGCCTCCCGCACCCATTACCTGTACAACATCCCCTTCTCCGCCATCGCATCCTCCATCTTACAAGCAGAGCTCGCCTCCGAATGGATGGCGGGCGATGGTAGAGGAATGCCGCTGCTCGACGATTCATTGGGCAGGGAGACGCGGTGGCTGCGCAAGAGCCGATCTCGGTCACAGGCGACGACCTCGCTACCGGATCTGAGAGGGGGACAGGAGGGAAGGGCGAGCGCGCGAAGAGGAGCGGCGGAGGGGGAGGAGGCAGGGGATGGCAGGGGAAGAGCGAGGGCGAAGGCGCGCGGAGGAGCAGAGGAGCCAGCGGAAGCGCAACTGGGCGAAGGCAAGCGGGAGGGAGGGAGAAGGGGCAGCTCCTCGAGGGCTCCGCAGGCGGCGATTTCGTGGCTGGCTACGGGCCAGGGACGCGTGGGATAGCTTGGAGCCTTGGACAGGGGCGCGTACGGGGCAATCTCGAGCGAAGGAGAGCTATCGGACGGCCCGGAAGCATCGAGACGACGTGGCCCTTGCAGGCTCACGCGGATTCCTTCCACTTTAATAGGTAAGATATTTATTTGCTAATTTTCAGATTTAATATGAATTATTTTTAGAAGAAAAATAATTGCTTTCGGGATTTATTATTTTTGGTACTGTTCATGTAGCCGAACCGCCTCCCGGCCCACCCGTTAGCTACAGTGAACCCCATGTCGCTACAGTACACGAACGGACCTGACCCGCATTTAATTCCCATCCGTTTCACTCATTTACTCCGGCGAACTCAGTTACTATTCTGGCCATAACTTCGGTGAGCGTTTCCCGACGATCTGCTGGTCGGATGGACCTATAAATTGAAACCCAGGTTCTCCTCCTCATTCCTCATATTCTTAGCTTTTATTTGTTCCAATCCATCCATCAGATCTCCCTGTACAAGCTGTTCTTTCTGAACTCCGGTGAACATTCGGCGAGCTCTCCCGGTTACTCCCAACCTCCATTCGGCCTCAAATTTTTACTAGAGCTTCCTCTCAGAGTCCTCTGCATTGGGGAAAATCAGATTTTTAAAATTCTCACTAGAGCACCGGTGGCAACCATTTCTTCTCCAAGTCCGGCAAGAGGTCAATTTTTGGATTCAAAATGTCCGATATCCTTCATCTTAAGTCCTATTGACCTCATTTTTCTTCCTAAATTCATATAAAATTATACTCTATCTATTTGTACTAGGTTTTTATTTTATTTTAATTTATTTAGATTTTATTTGAATTTGGATGCTTTTCGCGTATAGTTTTCGGAGAGCCGAAAGGAGTTGCTACCGACGATCTTGATCACCTACCCTTCGATCCAGACAAATCTTCCTTGAACATGTTGATCCCAATTTTATAAAATGCTTATGTTATTTTAAATTATGCATGCTTACTTTTATGCAATGTACTTTAAATATAGTTTAAGGTATAGTTAAATTCCAAAATTTGTTATACCCTCATTGGTATTGATCATGTCGAACCTTTGTCACCCTAGATGATACTAGCTAATTTATCTAGTGATAACCAATAGTGTAGTATGGGACGATAGAATTGCTTAGTCCAGCTTAAATGTTTCGGTATTATGCCATTATGGGAAACTTTTCAAACATAGTTCAAACTTATTTGTGAAGATGTGGCAATTGGTATTGCTGTTGTTATTTAAATGAAATAAAGTGGAAATGGTTTAGACCGGGGCGGATGAATGTTTGGTGGGTGCTGGATGCACGAGACCTTGAAAGTGAATGTTCCACCCTAGTCATTTAAGGACCGAAGCATGTGTTACCATGGCCCGAGCACTACCGTACAACCACAAGTATATATGGGTACGACCTAGCTAATTAATCTGTGCGTCTCAATATTGACTTCGCCAGTTGGTGGAATGTGGATGTCGGATAGAGACAGGTTTTCCCCACATGGCGCAAAAGGGGGCTTCTGACTGGGTGGATGTAACCCTTCAGCGGTGAAACCTTAGCGGTCGAGGTTAATAGCGGGTCTATACATTGTAAAGGCCTTGTCATGATCTCTCTACCGACACACCAAAGGAAGTGTGTTAATTGCATGGCAAAAAGATTTGATCATGTCTTGTGGGTAAAGCTGTACACACTTTGCAGAGTTAAAACTACTTAAGTAGCCGTGTCCACGGTCAAGGGCAGGCGAGGTATGCTTGCACATTGTAGATTTTATGGTTTTTTTAAATAAAAATGGTGGTTTGGAAATCTATGAGTGGATGGAACTCTCGGGTTGTAGTTTGGCGACTAGAGCCAGTCAGGTGGTTGGAACCTGATTAGCTGTTACTTCAAATTCAATTTATATTCAATCACATTTTGATCAAATGATGCTTTGTGAAATTACTATTGGTATTTAAAGTTAAACATTGCTTTATGCTAAAAGAGCCATATTATGCCTTCAATTGTTTAGCCTTGCATATAGCTATCTTGCATTATGTCTCCAAGACTTACGGAGTATATTTTGTGCTCACCCTTGCAACATCCCAACTTTCCACAGAAGAGTGTGCCGAAGCTGAAGGTGACTACAAGTTCTATGCCTGTGGTTATGATGAAGGTGATCCGGATTGCTAGATCATGAACCCCAGTCGATTGCCTGTGGGCAAATGGATGGTCTTATTCTGCTGTTGTTATTTTGTTCCACTGTTTCTTTATTGGACTCAAGCCATGAGGTTGCTTATTTGTAATAATTGGCCATAAGGTTGATACTTTTCTTTTTGCTTAATTAATATTATTTGACTCGTGGTATGGATATGTTGTCACCACTGTTTTCACTGTGTGTGCTAGCTTTTTCTGGATTAGCACAGATTATACACAGAGGATTCGGATTTAGAAATCCGGTCCCGACATATAAGGATTAAGAGATATGACTGAAAGTCAATTAGTTATTGGTGTCAAATAAATAGGCACTGTGTCGGAGTTGTGGAACTACAAAGAGAAGTGAAAAGCCTCTATTGTGGAAGCTATGGCACATATAATGGCAGACATGGAAAAGCCCTAAGGTCTCTGCTTGTCTTGATCTATCAAATAATGTTGTTTCTCAATATATGTTTGTTGATATTTGTGGTATCATATCTTCTCAATATATTGTCATCTGAAATTATTTTAACTAGTTTATTGTATTCTTGTAACTTAACAGGAAATACTTCAGACAAAAATTGGCTATAAAAATGACTGCTCTTATGCCAAGAAGTATGTGCCTTATATCATTGGACAATCTTTATGGTACTCTAGATGCAATTGCTTAGGGCAAAGAGCCTTCTACTAGGACGTCGGGTTGCCTCAGGAGAGTTACGTTAGAGGATTGTGCTATTGGTTTCTGCATTGAGTATGTATCCTGAGGAGTGTTATGTTAGAGGATTGTGCTACTGATTTCTGCATTGAGTATGTATCTATAAATTAACATTGTCAGCAGTTTTGTGAATGTGAATATACTATGAATTTATCAATATGTGAGTGTACTGTGAATTTGTCAATTGTGCATATATTGTCAATCTGTGAATATACTGTGATTTTGTCAATATGTGAATATACTATAAATGCGAATATAACGTGAATCTATGAAATTTCAGAAAATAGCCTAGGATTTATCTCTATCGGTTCTACGAATCTCAGCGTGGAACTGTTAAAGATTCATGTATTATCTCTATTGGTTTCACGCTAGAAACCGATAGAGATAATTGGTCTTCTGGGTCGATTCGGAGCTCGGAACCAACCCAGATGAGGATATATCTCTATCGGGCAAAAACCGACCATGATAGCCGCTCGTCATCACTGTTTAAGGACTTTGTATCACCACGAAAACTGACCCAGATGATGAAAAAGAACCGACCCAGATTACCATTTCTGTAGTAGTGATAATTCTCCCTATGGGTACTCATATAATAATAGATAATGCTCTATTATATCCTAAGTCCAGTTATACTCTATTAAGTTTTAAAGACATCTGTTTGAATGGTTTACACACGCAGACAGAAAATAAGGATAGTACAAAACACCTATTCATGACTAAGTTTAATGGGTGTAATAAACGTGTGGTTGAAAAACTTCCTTCCTTCTCCGATTTATACTATACATATATAAAACCTGAAGTTTATATTTCAATGAAAACTATACTTAAAAATCTAGAAATATTTAAGATCTGCCATCATCAACTATGTCATCTTGGGTTGAACATGATGAGAAAAGTCATCAATAATTTTGTTGGCCATAGACAAAAACTCCTGACTTCTCTAGGCTAAAGACTTTACATGCCCTGCTTATGCTAAAGAGAAACTTATAAGTAGACCATCTTACCTAAAAGTTAGGGAAGAATCACCAAATTTCATGGAGAGAATTCAAGGTGATATGTGTGGACCTATCTAGCCCCTATCGGGCCCCTTCAGATATTTTATGATATTGATATATGCTTCTACTAGATGGTCCCATGTATGTCTCTTATATACTAAGAACTATGTTTTTGCTAAATTAATTGCCTAAATTATTAAATTAACAACCTCCTTTCCAAAAAAAAGGATCAAGTATATTCGAATGGACAATGCCAACGAGTTCACCTCAAAGGCATTTAATGATTATGGCATGGCTCTAGGCATTAATGTGGATCATTCAGTACTTCATGCACACACACACACAAAATGGCCTTACAGAGTTATTAATTAAAAGAATAAAACTTATTGCTAAGCCACTCTTGCAGAATTATAAGTTACCCACCAGTTGTTGGAGCCACGTAGTGCAGCACGCTGCTGTATTAATTCAACTCCGATCAACTACATACCATGAAATTTCCTCCTTGCAGATAGTGCATAGAAAAGAACAAAGTATTTCCTATCTATGAAAATTTGACTATGTTGTATACGTGCCAATCTTATCACCACAACATACAACCATGGGATTTCACCGAAAGTTGGGGATCTATGTAGGTTATGAATCTCCGTTAATTATTATATACCTGGAGCCTATGATAGAGGATTTGTATATGGCTTGGTATGCTAATTGTATTTTTTATGAGGATAATTTTCTAGCATTAAGGGAGAAAAGTATCGCACTAGAGAATGCCGGGAAATATGTTGGAATGTCACTAGCATTCAATCCTTAGACCCACTCACTAAAGAATACGAATATGAAGCTTGAAAGATAATAAATCAGCAAAAATAGCTAATAATCTATCAAATGCCTTCGCTGATCATAAGAGAGTGATATAATCTCATATACCTATAGTAAACACACCTGAAAGAGTAGAAATACCCCAGAAAGATATTGAATCCACTCTTACCCTTCATGGTAATAAGAGGGGGAGGCCTTCAGGTGCATAGGTCTCAATTCTGCGAAGACATCCATAGAAACAGAGAGCCGAACAAGTGAGAACACAACCCAAGATGTAGGATCAAGGATAACCGACTAGAAGGGGGTGAATAGGAGGTCTCTAAAATTTTCGATTCTAAAAACAAACAATTAAAACACTAGGCAAGAATTGCGATCTCCTTCAATTTTGCAACTAAGTTCTCTAGAGGAAGTCAAATACTCTAGCAATTTAAGAATGAATAGAGTAGAAAGCAAACCACAAATAATATACTTGAAAAGCTAAAAGATTGAACTAGACACTAGAAGAGTAAAAGCGAATCACAAGGGAGCAAGAGACAAGATTTTTGACCCGTGGTATCGGAGACTTGCCGGTCTCCACTACTCCACGTTGAGGTGACTTGAACAACTTCAAGCCGGCTCCACTCGCTTGAGCTTTCCTCGATCACTAAGGTAGTTCTTCCCCGCTCCGGGTAGGTGAACTCCGACCTTCACAACTTGCCGGGACTCCTCACAACCTCCGTTGAGAAGCTCACCGCGCACAATCGCTTCCAAGACATCTAGGAGGCGGTAACCTCCAAGAGTAATAAGCCTTGATGCTTGCTTGGCGTCAAATTTGAGTGTCTAAAGGCTCAAACTAAATGCAACACTCAAATTTTACTCTTCACTCTCCCAAATGAAAATTGAATGCACTTTTGGAGAGGAGAAGACTTGCTAGAACTCAAATATCATCAATGAGGACCAAGAGAGCCTCTAGAGTGCAGGTGGGGTATATTTATAGCCCCTACCAACTTTTCTAGCCGTTGGAGCTCGAAATGTGCAGATTTCGGAATTTCTGGTGCTATCACCCATGTAGGACTGGTAGCATAGGGCTCCAACCCAACGATTGGAAAAGTGCATTAAATGCACTACCAGAGCCCGTTGTACAGAGGGTCCGGTGCTACCGCCCAACTGGGACCGGTGGCACCGGGCTCTTTTTATTTTTGCTCGGTCAGAAGGAGTTTCTTTGGAATTTTTTGCACCGGGCTGAGAGGCTGGTGCTACCGCTCGCCCGGAGCACCGCGCTACCATGGGCGGTAGCACCGGACTGCCCGACTGCCCACAAAAACAAGCTCTCTGGAATTTTCATACCGGGCTGAGGGGCTGGTGCTACCGTTTGCCTGGTAGCACCGCGCTACCATGGGCGGTAGCATCGCCCTGCCTAGACCCAAAAATTACCCTTCTCAGGTTTTTACACACCGCCCAGGAGCCGGTGCTACCGCTCCCCCTGTAGCATCGGGCTATCATGGGCGGTAGCACCGGATGGCCCAAAATGCCCAATAACAACCCCTCTGGATTTTTCACACTGGGCATTAAGGCCAGTGCTACCGTTCACCTGGTAGCATCGCCCTACAATGGGCGGTAGCACCGGACATCCAGAATCTTTCTTTCAATAAATATGGAATTTTAATTTGAATTTTGTAAGACATGATGCATGATCTTAAGCATAGATTTGAGCCTTTAAACCATAGATGACATCAAGATAATCGTCAAGACCCCTCTTAATAGTACGGCCCTAGTTCTAGCAATCCGATCTTTTCTCCAAACTCCGAGATCGATAAAAGCTATGAAAAAGTCCTTAAATATTTATATTGTAGCCATTTTGTCTTTACGCGTTGATCTTCTCTTCATCAAATTCATGCTTTCATAATCATCGAAACTTGGACCAACCTATTCTCAAAATGCTCAAATGGGAAATGTTAGTCCTTTAACCATAATTGTCATTAATTACCAAAACCAAATCGAATTGGGGGCCTAAATGCTTTCAATCTCCCCCTTTTTGGTATTGATGACAACCCACATGTAAGAATTTTGAATTGAGTTTGATCTTTGAGTATACAATTTGGAAAACAAGTTGTAAACTCAAAGGCTTTGGTTTAATCATTTAACCAACAATAATTGAGAAGCAAAAGCTCCCCCTAAATATGTGCGTGTACATAGAGAATGAATATTTGCACATATAAGGAAAATTTAAAAGAAAATTTGACAGAGTTTTATTTAGACATGAGGGACCTAGATCAACAATCGAAGCAAATATATATAAAGATAAGCAATTTGCTATTTTAAAGGACAACCATAGATAATCATAGCATAAACATAACATCCATAAGACCACAAGTATAAGCAGCACATCCATAATCACATCCATATAGCTTGCATACATACATATATATATATATATATATATATATATATATATATATATATATATATATATAATATAAATATATATATATATATATATATATATATATAAAACAAAAGCATAAAATTGTTCTATCAACTCCGCCGTCTTCGTCTTCGATCATACTTCTCCCCCTTTGGCATCAAATACCAAAAATGGAGAGGATTGCCGATGAGCTCAAGAAGAGCGAGGAGGATGAGGAGGTGGAGTAGATGGAGCATGAGACCTGAAATGAGAAAAAGCAATTGGCGCCTGCCGGGAACAAAATGTTAGTGTTATGCCCTTGAGGCAATCATTTAGATGATTGTAGCATGACTATGTTTATGAATAATAATATGATTATTGGTCCAATGAATGTATATCATTGTATTGATCAACAAGTATGTGACTTGCTTATGAAGCTCTTTACTTATTGATATAATTCGATAAATATCTCTGATCGGATATCATCGTATAGGACAACGATGAATAGATCAGCACATGTAGTGATCGATGATCATGCTTCATAGATCATGGGATATAGAGATATCATCTATACATTGTGGACGCATGTTGAAGAACATGGGTTAGATAGACCCGCCATGGGACACTGCGAGAATGTTACATTCTTATGTGTCATCAGTGTATCTCATACATAGTAGATGAATGATCCTTAGACCTGAGATTGTCATATTCCCTACATGTGTAATAGTTTTCCTTGGGGCTATCAAACACTACTTTCTAACCGGATAGTTATAAAGGAAGCTTTCATGTTTACTATGAAACGTGCAGAAGGAAGTGAGCAGTCAAGATGGAATTTGCCACTCCAATGAAACGGAGATATATGACAAGGCCACTCGTGTGATATGATTAAGGAAGTGCACGACCATGCCGTGATTGAGGAGTCAATCACAACTTATTAATATACCACGGATATGAGAGATGGATTGAATCATCAAAGGATGACATGCTTCTCGCCTTGAGTTCAATCTTCATATACTTGGCAAAGGGATTATTACATGAGTACTTTTGATGGGTTCTGTCCGATTTGATCATAGTATGTTTGGGAGTTGGCATGCTTTGCAAGGAGCCGCTACTAACTATTGGATTGAAGAAGAGTTTTTCGAATCCATGTCCAAACGTACGTGAACCTGCAGGGTCACACACTTAATGGGCTAGGACGCATTAGTTTGGATTGGATCTGTAATTAATGGACCTCGTGGGCTTAGCACACTAATGGGCCCTGGTTTAGGGTTTCATCTCGTGGCTTTATAAGGAGTGGAGGAGGGTGGGCACAGGGTGTGCTTTCCACGGTTTAGAAGTGTTTCACCTGAAATCCTAGCCTCCTCTTCTCGCTGCCCCTGCCGAGCGACCAGGTGCTTGCACACTGACGCACGGCGTTCCATCCCTGGAAGTGTGGACTACTGCGGTGACGCTGCTGCGACTGCGGCGTGGGAGGACGATCCACTCCATCGACTCAATGACTGCGGCGAGGACGATCCACTACATCGACGCGCAAAGGATTCCGCAACTACGCGTCTAGTGGTAATTTAATCTATGATCCCCTTCTTGCGAGTATCTTTCTGGTTATGCGGTAGATTTTTTTATGCTAGCGTAGCATACCGCGTTTCTCTTCACAAAACTCCTCAAATGATGAGCGAAGCTCAGAAATAGTCGAATCAATGGAGTTCACTCGCCCTCTAACCTCCTCAATAATCTACTTGGTCTAAGTCTGATACTCATCCACTCGAGAAAAACTACTCAGCATGTCAGATCTGATACTCGCTAGGCTGCTCATCATCTCATTTCTCAGGTTGTCTAAGAACTGATCATGGGAAGCCTGTAGAGATGATGAAGGGTGCTCTGAGGGATCTGGGATCTCATGTGGCTGAGGTTGCTGAGAGAAGGACTGCCCTTGCTGACTGAGAGCCTGAGGAGCCACCTCACGGGGCCGATGTGGCTTATGAACACCGCTACATCCTCCTCGATATCCAGTCACTCTCTTGATGATCATCATAATAAATGGAGCAAAATAGATTCTTTTACCTTTATCGCAGGCAGATGAGGCCATCTCTCTGATCATGAAGTCCACTACATCAAACTTGTGCTTGTACATGACTTTATTCATGATATTCCATGTATATCCTCTGATTTCATCAAGATTTCCACTCTTTGGATGAACGGTAACCCTGATGATCCTGTTAATGAGGCTTGATGAGGGGAGGAGGTGGGTCATTTTACCTAGACGATTGACTGATGTAGCTGGATCATAAAACTCAAACTGCCTGTCGAGGGAAAGAACTCTGTCACTGTGTATACTCAGATACCCACTATGAAAAATCCCCCATGCCTCCTCTATCTCATTCTTGGTGACTGTGTGCACTGCGGCATCTGTCATCCAAGTGATGACATCGAAAGACTCAGAAACATGCAATGTAGCATAGAATTGCTTGACCATGTCTTCATTGTGTCACACTTTCTGCTCACAAAGTCTGACAACCCAGCACCATGAAATAATTCTGGAACTCTCACAAACAGAGGAATTTTTCTAATATGCTCCCAGTTGACCCATTTATGATCAGTAAATTCCTTATTCTTGTAAATCTCATAAAATACTTTTTGCTGAAAGATGGTCCTAAACTTATCTTCGGTTGCACTTCTAGGAAGCATGTATTGATTAGCTTGTCTGAGAGAGAAATAAGAGTCACCTTTAATTATTCTCAGATCAACAGAAGAATCAAAATCATCGACATTTCCTGAACATCCCCTGATCCCTCATTTCCATTTCCACCATCATCAACATCCATTGAGTCATCCTCTTCAGTCTCCTCACTGCTTGATTTTGAAGCAATCTGTTTTCTTTTGTCTGCCGCAGAGCTGCTGCTAATGTCTCTCTGAATTTTCTTCTGGATTTCAAGGCGTCTAGAGGCAATAGGAATATCATCTTCACTGTCAGACGATTGAGGAGGAGGGCGACCTCTATTTGCCGCAACTTTCTTGTAAGAGCCAGTACCTTGGGTTTTAGGCATGATCACTGGATATATAAAGAGAATTCAAGGAGTGAGATCAAGGTTATATGCCCTAGAGATAGAGTATCTTGCGAAACAACAGAATTTGTGCACAAATTGACTGTAATCCCGGTGCTACTGCCCATGCTAGTCCGGTAGCACCGGGCTTGCGGTGGTGCTACCGCACATACTGGACCAGTAGCACTGGACTTAGGGCGGTGCTACCGCACATATACCGGAGCACCGATCGATAGAGATTCAAAACCTAATTTTGACAAAACTTGTGGTTTTGAGTGATTTGATTCAAGAAAATTAATCTAATGATATAGAGAATCATCATTACACTCATTCCATCCACAAATTTTAACAAATTTTGCTACATTTCACAAGAACCCTAAAAACATGAAAAAAGGCACCTAAGGCAAAAAATAATCCAGAGATTTTGATAAGGAGATGTACCTTGGGGAGAGGATTGAATTAGGAACGAAAAAGGTGAAGAAGAATCTTGAAAATCTTGAAGATTTTGATGTGGAGAAAAAGTTGGAATGAGTTGGAGAGAGAAAGCATCGGTGCGGTATGAAGATAGAGGAGAGAGCGGTTGCACCGCGTGAGACATAACCCCCAAACCCGATAAATCCGATGCTATCGCCCCTAGGTCGGTAGTACCGGGCTTCGGTGCCACCTCCCATGTAGGGGCGGTGCTACCGGACCTGAAAGCCTGACAGGCTAAAATTTAGTCCAAAAAAATCCAAATGAGTTGAAATAACTCATATGTTTGCAATTTTTGATGGAAAACATATATGAGCATTCCGACTTGATAAAGAGATCAAGAAATCAACTTTTCAAATAATTTGTATTGAAGTTATACTCTTTTGGCTTAGTTAGGAAACTTCTTTTGAAAATAATCACTTGAAAAGCAAAAAGAGATTCATTTACATGTATGAGTTGAAAAATAACTTTTGGTGGACTAGAAACTATGTGATTCTAGTTCCAAAGGAGAAAAACTCACTAATTTTAGTATTTTCACATTATAGGAATGTAGAATACATATGAGTGGTAAAATACTTCCTTTTAATGTGTTTCTCAATTAAACAAACCAAAACTCGATTAAAAACCAATAAACACCAAATAGAAGAGATCAATTAAGGTGCAAACACTCATACCACATTTGAGATATCTATGACATTTAACTCATTCCTCAATTTACAAAAATGAGCTTCATCTAAGGGCTTGATTAGGATGTCCGCTAATTGATCTTCAGTTCTAATATGACTAATCACAATATCTCCTTTGCTAACATAATCTCCAAGAAATGATGGCGGATTTCTATATGTTTGGTTCTTGAGTGTTGGACCGGGTTGTTGGCTATTTTAACGGCACTTTCATTATTACATAATAGAGGCACATTTTTAAAATTTATTCCATAATCCATTAAGGTTTGCCTCATCCATAATAATTGAGCATAACAACTACTGGCGGAAATGTATTCGGCTTCGACGATGGATAGAGCTACGGAATTTTGTTTCTTGGAGAACCATGAAACTAGGAATCTACCCAACAATTGGCAACTCCCGAAGGTGCTCTTTCTATCAACATTGCAACCCGCATAATCCAAGTCCGAATATCCAACTAAATCAAATTTAGCACCTTTAGGATACCATAACCCTATATTTGAGGAATGCTTTAAATATCTTAGAATTCTCTTAACGGCTACTAAGTGACATTCTTTAGGAGAAGCTTTAAAACGGGCACACATGCAAACACTAAATATGATATCGGGCCTAGATGTGATAAGATAAAGCAAACTACCAATCATAGAACGATAAAGCTTTAAATCTACCGGTTTACCTCCCTCATTGAGGTCTAAATGCCCGTTTGATGCCATTGGAGTCTTGATGGGCTTTGCATCCTCCATGCCAAACCTTTTGAGTAGATCCTTTATGTACTTGGCATGGCTCACGAATGTCCCATTCTTGAGTTGCTTGATTTGAAGTCCAAGGAAGAAACTCAATTCTCTAATCATTAACATTTCAAACTCCCTAGACATTATATTACCAAATTCTTTGCAAAAGTCTTCATTAGTTGAACCAAATATGATATCATCAACATAGATTTGATTAACAAAGAAATCTCCATCTATTACTTTAGTAAAGAGTGTTGTGTCAACCTTCTCAATTTTGAAACATTTTGAAAGTAGAAAATCTCTAAGCCGCTCATACTATGCTCTAGGAGCTTGTTTGAGATCATATAGCGCCTTAGATAGTTTCTAAACATGGTTTGGATATTTAGGACTTTCAAAACCGGGAGGTTGTTCAACAAATACCAATTTAGATATTTGTCCATTTAGAAATGCACTCTTTACATCCATTTGAAATAAATTAATATCAAAGTCAGATGCAAATGTAAGCAAGATACGAATAGATTCTAATCTAGCTACGGGTGCAAAAGTTTCACCAAAATCTAGTGCTTCGATCTGTGTGAAATCTTGCGCCACTAATCTTGCCTTATTTCTTACCACAATACCATTCTCATCTTGCTTGTTTCGAAATACCCATTTTGTTCCAATGACATTTTGATCCGTGGGTCTTTCGACTAGAGTCCATACATCATCTTGAGCGGAATTGTTTAACTCTTCTTGCATTGAGTTCACCCAATCCGGATCATCTAAAGCTTCATCTACATAAGTAGGTTCAAGAGAGGACACAAAAGAATAATGTTCACAAAAAGAAGCGACACGAGATCGAGTTAGAACACACTTACTAATGTCACCCAATATTTGATCTATTGGATGATCCTTGGAGAGTCCATGGTGGACTCTTTGAGGTAGGGTTTGAACTTGTTGATCACTCTCCTTCTCATCCACATCAATTGGTTGAGCTTGACATGGTGTTGCGAAAATAGATGGTTCAACTTGAGTGGATGAGGGTTGATCTTCTTTGTTCACCTCCGGCTTCACATATCCAAGTGTCATATTTTTCATTGCTTCTCTTAAGCCTTCATTACCTACATCATCTAAATTTTCTTGCTCTTCTTGAGAGCCATTAGTTTCATCAAATTCAACATCACAAGTCTCTTCAACAAAACCTTTATTTTTATTAAAAACACGATAAGCTTTACTATTTGAAGAGTAGCCAAGCAAGAAACCTTCATCACAACAACTTTGAAATTTTGAGAGGCGAACACCCTTTTTCAAAATATAACATTTGCAACAAAAAACTCAAAAGTAAGAAATGTTCGGCCTTCTTCCAATGAGAAGCTCATAGGAAATCTTTTTCAAAATACGATGCAAATAAAGCCTATTTGTTACATGACAAGCGGTATTAATGGCTTCCGCCCAAAAACTATCAGAAGTGCCATATTCATCAAGCATTGTTCTTGCCATTTCGATTAATGTTCAATTTTTTAGTGCTACAACTCCATTTTGTTCCGGAGTGTAGGTGGCGAAAAGCTCGTGTTTTATTCCAAGTTCATCACAATAATCTTCAATTCTTGTATTTTTGAACTCGGAACCATTATCACTACGAATTTTCTTTAATTTAAAATCAAATTCATTTTGTGCCCTTTTTACAAATCTTTTGAAAATTTCGAGGCTTCGGATTTATCATTTAAAAAAACCTAAGTATACCTTGAATAATCATCAACGATGACTAAACAATAAGAATTGCCTCCGATGCTCTTATAGGTTGTCTGGCCAAACAAATCCATATGTAAGAGCTCTAACGGTCTAGATGTGCACATTATACTTTTTGAAGGATGAGAACTAGCTACTTGCTTGCCGGCTTGACAAGCACTACAAAGTCTATTTTTCTCAAACTTCGCATCTTTCAAGCCCACAACTAAATCATTTTTAAAAAGCTTTTTAAGTTGAATCATTCCTACATGAGCAAGTCTTCTATGCCATAACCAACCCAAGGAGGTTTTAGCAATTAAACAAGTTTGAAGACATGACTCATTTGAGGAGAAATCAACTAAATACAAATTTCCAAATCTAAAACCTTTGAATATCAAAGAGTTATCATTTTCTTTAGAAATCACTACTCCATTCTTAGAAAACATGTAAGTGAGACCAAGATCACAAATTTGAGCAACGGATAGCAAGTTAAAATTTAAAGTTTCAACCAAAGAGACATTTGAAATAGAAAGGTCATTTGAGATAGCAATTTTACCCAATCCTAATACCTTTCCTTTGCTATTATCATCAAAACTGATCTTGTCATGTTATCCATTCCCCGATTCAAATGTAGTGAACATTTTCTGGTCACCGATCATGTGTTGAGTACATCAACTATCCAAAACCTATTGCCGTCCACCGGTCTTGTAGTTTACCTACAAAAGAAAATCAAACCTTTTTAGGTACCCAAATTTGTTTGGGTCCTTAGAGGTTAGTAAACAAGGCTTTGGGCACCCAAATGGCATTCTTCCTACGACCAAGTATAGGAGTGCCAACAAACTTAGCAATAATTTTACCAAAACTATTTTTCTTAAGCACATAGCAAGAATCATAAATGTTATTTTTGGATGCTTTGCCTAAAGGACAATCATTTGATATATGGTCTACATCATGACATTTATAACAAAGCTTCCCATTTGGTTTTATAAACCTAGGAGCTTTGTTACTAATTTTCTTACCCTTCTTAGGAATATACCCAATACCTTCTTTATTATAGGAACATCTTTGACTATTCAAGATTTTATTTAGAGTATCCTTGCCCTTAAAGCATCTATCTAAACTCTTGCTAAGTTTATCCACTTGTTCTTTAAGTTTTTTATTTTCTACCATTAAATTTTCATGGCAAGAAATTGAGCTAGCATATGAAGAAGGCACATCAATTAAATCATCACAAGAAGTAGATATGCTAGTTTTTGCTACACAATATGAATTAATTTCTAAACTAGACATATCGTTAATAATTTTGCAACTAATGCCTACATCATTTTGAGGCTTTGAATGGCCCTTGGCAAGGAGAGTCTCATGAGTTTTCTTTAGCTCCTCATAAGAGTCTTTTAGAGAAAGATATTCTTTTCTCAAGGTCTTATGTTTAGACTTTTCTTTGCCGAGGTACTCATTCAAGTCCTCAAGCATATCCATTAGCTCATCATAGGAGGGTTCATCATCGTTATTTGATTTTACCTTAAAATCTCCTTTTGCCATGAGACATAAAAGAGTGATGAATGGTGAGGAAGCCTCCTTGATAGCGATGCCGGCGAGACTCTTCTTCTTTGAAGGTGTATCATCCTCGAAAGAGTCGGAGTCCGAATATTCTTCTTTGGAATCCCATTCTCCAATGTGAGCCTTGCCTTTTTCGTCCTTATTAAGCTTCTTGAAGAGCTTCTTTTTTCCATGAAAGAACTTCTTCTTAGGTGACTTGTTCTTGTCTTCCTTCTTCTTAGGACAATGAGAAGCAATGTGTCCCTTCTCATCACACTCAGAGCATTGGATATTTGCATATCGATTGGTGCTTGAGTATTGTCCCTTCTTGAATTTTTGAGGAACGCTTGTGCTTGAGCGCCTCTTCATGAACCTCCTCATTCTTCTTACAAGGAGGGCCATTTCCTCCTCCGTGTCTTCATCATCATCGGAGTCATCAAGTGCCTCATCGCTTTACTCCGCCTTCACCTTGAAGGCAATATTCTTTTTCTTCAAAGAGCTTTGTTCCAAAAGTTCTTACTTGTCCTTCTTGTAAAGCTCATTTGTAATGAGGTTTCTAAGAAGTGCCGTTGGTGTCATCCTTTTCAACTCCGGTGAGGTGAGAAACAACATCACCAAAGTCTTATATTTGTCTGGAAGAGCCCTAAGCATCTTACGAATAACATCAAAATGCCCTTGAGCTCATTTACTATGTTGTTCAACCGTGAATACATTTTATTTATGTTTTCATGGGGCAACATAATAAAACTCTCATATTTGATCCGAAGCATATGCAATTTGGCTTCTTTGATCGATGATGTCCCCTCATGAATTTCCGAGAGGGTTGTCCAAATCTCATGAGCGGTTTCAAGGTTGCTCACTCGATTGAACTCATCCGCGTTCAAAGCACCAAAAAGAGTGTTCATAGCTTGAGCGTTGAGATGAGTGTTTCGCTCTTCTTACTCCATTGTAAGTGTGGGACTAACTCCGGAGCGAAACCCTCAACTACAATTCTCCATATACTTGGGCTCATAGCCTTTAGATAAACGGTCATACGAATTTTCCAATATGCATAATTCGTGCCATCGAAAAATAGAGCCTTACCTATTGACACCCCATCACTACCATCCTTACTCTCTAGGCGGTAAAGCCCCAAAAGAGAGTCCTCGCTCTGATACCACTTGTAGGATCAATGATAACCGACTAGGAGCAGGTGAATAGGAGGTCTCTAAATTTTTCGATTCTAAAAACAAACAACTAAAACACTAGGCAAGAATTGCGATCTCCTTCAATTTTGCAACTAAGTTCTATCGGGGACTAGTTACCCCGCGCAGGCAATGACCCACTAGGCCCAAGCTCCCACAACCAAGGACCAAGCTCGCTCGACCAAGGGCTGCTCGCTATTGAGGGCAAGCTCGGAGGACTCGGTTAGATCACAGAAATTGCAGTTACTGAGTCAAGGAGGGGCCTTAAAAGGTTGAGTTAAGGCGATCGTGGGCAACGGTTCCCAGCGCCATTATTGCCATACTTCATTGCACATCATGTCGGATCTGGCGCCACTCCCCCGAGAATCTCGCTCGGCCATTTTCTGTAATGAACTCAGCAGTAGAGGTATAAAGACTTCCGCCTGCACAGGGAAAAGGGAGATAGACGACACGACACAAAGAACCAGTGCTCGACCTCGGCTCGAGCACCTTTTGTATTCAACCACAGTACATCATCGTCTACCTTTCGCCTCTGGGCAAGACTGGAGTAGAGCTGTTACCCGTACTGGGCGCTCGAACCAGTATAACTCCTCACGTCAACCGCTCTCTTTTCTCACCCTTAACGGCGATCAGAGTTCCTCCCTTCGGTGAGCACGATCTTGGGTTCCACACCTACATCACTCCCCCTTCTTCTTGTGGTCAAGCGATCCCGATCGTCGACAACTGGCGCCCACCGTGGGGCCCAAGAGTTTCACTTGTTTGAAGGAACTTCGTCGCTTCAACGTCACCAACCCTTTTGCCTTCAAACGTCAACATGTCGCATTCAGCGAGCTCGGAATCGGATGCAGTTCCCGAGCGCAAGAGCTCCAAATCCATGTTCTCGCCCTCGCCATCGTCACGCGAACGCTTTGCCTTCATGGTCGACAGCCGTGGGGCGAGTGGGGGAGCGGGGGATCTCGACCCGAACACCCCAGAGGAGGCGCGTCATTTGGCTTGGGTTGCCATCGACCAAGCTATCACCACTCTCCGATGGGAAGATCATGGGGAGAACCGCACCTCGTCCGGGCGGCCTAACCCTGCCCGCCTAGGCGGTTTCACCAGCTGGGAGCGCTTGCGAGCCATCATCCGGGTTATGGTTGATCCTGCTCGGGCGAGGTCGGCTCTTTTCTGGCGGGCTCTCACTGAGGAGCTTGACAAGGCGGCCGACGAGGTCGAGCCTTTGCAGCGAGGGCGAAGCCAGCGACCTGGGTCTCGCTCTCTGGAAAGCGATGGTGACTCCTCACGCAGACGTTGACGCTCTCGCTGATCACCTTCATATAGACGAGCTCGAAGCCCGTCCCGATCACCTCCGCGTCGTCAGGCCCGAAACGTAATCCATGAACGTGCTCGACATCGGCAGAGTAACAGCAGCGCCTATTCGACCAACAGCACGTCCGGAAGCCTTTCTCCGGACATCCTGCCCATGCGTCAAAACATCCACGACCGCCTGCGCTATCACGCCAATGACGCCCATGCCAACCATCACAATCGGCGCGGGCTGCACCACCAACCTGAGTATGGACACTGCGACGACCGCGACTCTAGCTCCAGCGGCGATGGTCGCCATGCTCGGCGTGGCACTGCGCCGGCCTACGGCTGCCCAGCATACTCCGTCGGCCTCCGTCAGGTGTGCTAGCTGGCCCGATTTAAACCCACTGTGATCGAGCGATTTGACGGGGCCAAGAACCCCGACGAGTTCCTCTTCATCTACTCGACCGTGATCCTAGCAGCTGGAGGGGATGAGGCCGTGATGACCAATTACCTCCCGACAGTATTGGACGGTGCGGCACGCACCTGGCTCTTCAATCAGATGCCTGGCTCCTTTCGATCATGGCGCCAGGTACGGGACGCCCTCCGCTCTAACTTCCAGAGCTGCTACGAGTGCCCCGGACGAGAGAAGGACCTGAATCGCATCATCCAAGGCAAGAATGAGGCACTCCACAACTTCTTGCGTCGATTCATCCGCACGAGGAACTCGATCCCGAGCGTCTCTGACAAGGCCGTCATCAAGGCCTTTAAGTTCAGCGTCCGCGACCGGCGTCTCACCGAGGACCAGGAGATCACAGCAAAGCTCGACATCAACAAGTTGTTCCGGATGGTAGAACAATACGCAGACGCGGACGATGCTGTGCGCTTGAAATGCGACTATGACCAGGGCAAGCTTGGCCTCAACTTTGATGAGGCCGTGCCATCCAACACCAAGGGCGACGGCTCGGATCCGCACGCCAAAAAGCGAAAAAGAGACCGCGGTAGCGGCGGCTGGCTACGCGTGGTCGCTGCGATGAACAGCGAGCGTGAGGTAATGGAAGTGTGGCGTCCCGACCAGGGGTAGCCGTGACTCGACCAGGGAGGACCTCGACCTTAGCAAGGTCGACAACGACCTCAACGAACACAATATCGACCCCAATAGGGACAGAATCGGCTTGGGCACCAGCAAGGTGACTCCCGACCACAAGGTGCCGAGGTTCGACCCAGGTATGATTCCGACAAGTTCTGCCTATTCCATAAGGCCCACGGCCACGACCTGCGAAACTGCAGAACCTGGCAGAATAAGCTGAACGCCTTTTACGACGGGCATGGAGAGATGCCCATGCTCCTGAAGGAGGACGAGCGACCCGACAGGGTCAATGCTGGCGAGGACTTAGAAGACCTAGACCTGGAGTTTCAGCAGGGCGACCACCGTGTCGATGTAATCAGGCACCGAGCGAGCTCATACAAGTTCGTTAACGGGCAACTCTATCATCAGGGCACTCTGGGTGTTCTGTCGAAGTGTGTTACCCCAGAGGAAGGTAAGTACCTGCTCAACGATATCCATTCGGGTTTCTGCGGTGCGCATTCCTCTTTCAGGACAATGGTCGGCAAGGCGTTTCGCATGGGATTTTATTGGCCATCAATGCTGCAGGACGCTCGAGACATCGTTCGCACCTGCCAAGCCTGCCAATTCCATGCCCGAAAATCACACCAGCTGGCCTACGCCCTCCAGACCATACCACTCGCCTGGCCATTCTCGACCTGGGGCTTTGACATCCTCGGCCCTTTCCCTCAAGCAATCGGGGGGAAGAAGTTCCTGTTCGTCGCCATTGACACCTTCACCAAGTGGGTCGAAGCTGAACAGGTCTCGGCCATCACTACACGAGCAGCCGTAAAGTTTTACACTCACTCGTGCAGGATCATCGCCGATAACGGCTCGCAGTTCACCAGTGAGCTATTCCAGGAATACTGCGAAAACATGGGCACCAGGGTCTGCTATGCCTCGGTGGCCCACCCATAGAGCAACGGAGCGGTCGAGCACGCTAACGGACATATCGTCCAAGGTGTCAAGAGGCGAGTCTTTGATGAGGTCGAACAATACGGCCGGGCTTGGGTGGACGAGCTTCCCACCGTACTCTAGTCTGTTCACACCACGTCCAGTCGAGCGACGGGGTCCACCCCTTTTCAGCTCGTGTTCGGTGCTGAAGCCGTCCTGCCTGCTGAGGTCACGCTGGGCTCCGCTAGGGTCAGCTTGGTCGACCAAGTCGACTTCGAGCAAGAGCGGTCTCTCGACCTTGCCCTAGCGGAAGAAGTAAGGAGCCGTGCACTGCTACAGTCGATGCTCTACCTGCAAGCACTTCACAGGCATGCATCTCGATCGGTTCGACCTAGGGGCTCCGAGTTGGGGATCTAGCCTTAAGACGAATTCAGGGCTCGACCAACATAAACAAGTTGTCCCCAAATTGGGAGGGCCCCTACAACGTCGTTTCAGTAGATCGCACGGGAGCTTACCGGTTGGCGATGCCCAATGGCAAAGAGCTCACAAACTCGTGGAACATCGACCAGCTTCGAAAATTTTATGTGTAACACTCTTACCTTAATTAGCAATAAAAGTTCTTTATTATCCATGATTGTGTCCCCTTTACATTTCCTTGCATCTTTTGTGCCTCGACCTGAGCGTCGCGATCTCGAAGTTCACCTCCAAGGGCCACGCTAGCAGTAAGCCGATCCTTATCGCATCACGGCTCCCCCCTGTAGTAGGACTTGGACCAGAGACCGCGCTCGGCTTTGAGCAAACATGAATGCTTCATGCAAAGGTCGGGCTTGAGTGCTGCCGAGCCCGACCTGAGCGCATTAAGGCCCCTTGTATGCTCGAGTTTGCCCTTGAGTATTCCCGAGCTCGACCTCCCTCGCACAGGGGGCACAACTATTGCTACTAAATGACTTCGCCTTAAGTCTTTTACAGGCCTCTCTAACAGCTCGGAGACGTTAACCAACCCATCAGGTCGATATAAAAGTGTTCAAGGTCAACGTTGCTCGACCTTGACTTATTACTCCCACAAACTGCGCCCAAGGCCAGCGCTGCTTGGCCTCGACCACAGCGGGGGCTAGACAAGGGAGTACCACACTTTCCTTTTTGACCAAAAAAGAACTTTTTATTGACTAATTTATATTTACAAGAAGGCGCAGACATTTTTGTCTCCCGGCATGTTTCCTATTTACAGGTCCTCCATGTCGCAGGCGAGCTTCTCCTGCTCGAGCTCGGCAACCTTCACTCTCAACGCTGAGAGCTCGCCTTGCAGGCGGTGCCCGTCGGCTGTGGAGCTGACAGCGCGGTTGCACTCGTCTTAGAGTTGAGCCAGGGCGCTTTTTCCCATCCTAGTTGCCCGCCCCAACTTCTCCTCGAGCTCGGTGACCTTCGCCTCGAGCTCGGTGGGGGGCCGCAGCTTGCTCCGTGACTTACTTCCGCAGCTCCTCCGCCGTCGCACGCTCACCTTCTAAGGCCTCGGGCGCCCTCGCGCGTGTGGCTTCAAGGAGCTCCGCCGCTTTCGCGAGCTCGACCTCGAGGGTCTTGGCCGACCTCACGCGCTCGGCTTCGAGGGCCTCGACAGCCCTCTCGCGCTCAGTGGCGTGGGCCGCAGTCCTCTGCTTCGCCTCCTCCTACACAACCAGCAGGGTCTCTTCGAGCGGTGAAATTTGGGCCTCCTGCTCTGACACCACGTCGAGGACCGCCTATAGCTCAGCGGTGTGCCTGCGCAGACCTTGGAGTCCCTAGGCGATAAGGCTCACCACTTGCAAAAACCATGGGAAGTCATGCGACAAGTAAGAAGATGGATGATTACGAGCTTACTCACCTGACTGAGTCGACCCTCGAACTCGCGACGGAGAGACCCAGTGGCCCTGTCGCCTGGTTCAGCCATCTCCAACTCGTCGTGGCCCCCTGTCGAGGACAAGGCGGCTACGTTGGCTCCCACCGGCGTGACTCGGTTCCGCCTGTCGAAGCCTCGGTCCAGACCACCTCGACCGGCCCGGACCTCAGCTCGGTCGCAGAGACTAAGATCGCAGGGAAGAGCATCAAAAAGATTATATGGGAAAAATTTACAACGCAAGGGGATGGAAAATGCTATCCTACCTGGCTGATCTACGGGAACCTCAGAAACGATCGCAGTGGTCGATGCCTCGACTGCGCCCTTAGAAGCCTCGGCCTTGCTGGTCGTAGCGGCCCCGACCTCGGGCTCATCCCCATCAGCCCTAACTTCAATGACCGAGGTGCCTTTGGCTCCACCTCCCGTGGTGACTTGGGCCTACCGCGAGTAAGGGCGGCGGACCAGGAGGAAGTTGTCCTCATCCTTGGACTCGCCCTGGACAATGACCATGGCCAATGGTCACCGACGACCAGACGCAACCACCGCCGCACCCGGGTGTTATGGTACTCAAAGCGATCGAGACATTCCCGATGCCGCAATGAGCTTGAGCGAGCACTCGAGGTCTGCAGTGGGGAAAACTGCTAAGCAAAGGAGGAAAGGGAACCTACGCTACGACCTAAAGGGAATAAAAGATCGCACATACCTAGATCGCGAGCCTCCGTCTCGAGGAGGGGCGCTGGGGATCTTGGTGCCCCGCCTCCACCACGGCGGCAGGGGCATCCACTCTCTGGGCACCCTGTGAGGGCGACCTCGCAGCTCGAGGGGGCTTTGAGCTCCCAGCGATGAGGACTTCGGTGTCTTTGAGCTACCTTCTATTGCTGTTAGAGATGAGGGGAGGTCAGGGACGACAACAACCGGGAGATTGAGCTCGAGCATTACCGGGCTCGATTGAGATGGCTTACCACTGTACGGTCACCCCACTCGATGTGTTGCTTCTTCGGGGTGCTGGTCCCCGGGGTGTCTGGGGCCAGCCTCTTGTCCGCCTTCTTGCTCTTGTTCGCTCCAAGCAGCAGCAGCATCTGCCTTGTCGTCTCCAAGAGCTCCTCATGCTCCTACAATTATGAGCAAAGGTCAGTACGAGCTCGAGCGCTTCCGAGTCCGACCTTGGCGCGAGTTGAGTTACCTTGCTGCTCCGCCTCAACACGTTCTTGGGGACGGGGTCGTCCGTGGTGTAGTTGAACGCCGCCTTCCCGAACATCTCGAACATCCTCACCGCTATCCAGGACTCTGGCGGGGCTGCTGGTGAAAAAGGGGCCATCAATAAGAGCTCAGCTGAACTCGAAGGTTCTCTAGCTCAAAGGTACTTACCGTTTGGACCTTGTCGGGTGAGGTCGTCCCTCCCCTTAATCTCGTAGAACGGATGCACCCTCTTCTGTAGGGGGAACACCCAGTTCTGCAAGAAGTCATAGGCGATGGCCTGGCCGGTGAGACTGCACGTCAAGCAGATGTGGATGGCTGCGATGGCCTCCTGGTCTATTGCAAGGTCTTCAGGGTCAGGGGGTCTGGCGCTTGCTGTCAACGGGAGTCCCATTGTACGCGAGGGCTCCGCCTTCTCCCCTTTTCAGGTAGAACCACCTCTTGGTCCATGGCCAAAGGGAATCTCGAGCATGGATCGGGGGTAGGAGCAAAGAAGCCCCGTCCGCAGCCGGAAGTAGAGACACCCGACCACGGGATTCTTTGAGGTGCGGAACAAGGAATAGAAGCGGAAGAAGAGCGAAGGGGTTGGGGGAATTCCCAGGAACCCCTCGCACAAATGCGAAAAGATGGAAAGAAGAAGAATGGAGTTGGGTACTAGATTGATCAACTCGATCTAGCATTGTGCGAGAACCGCCACTGCGAAATCACTCTCTGGTGTCCGCAGACCGAAGAGCATGTACTGCTCAGTGTTGACGAGCTCGTCCGCTTGGGGCTGCGGCTCGACTTCCTCGCCCGGCAGTGGCCATGTCGTTGGGTCCGGCATCCCCAGCGTCTCGAGCTCCTTCATCCACTTCAGAGTCATCATGCTGCTCCCAAATTTGGCCATGGGCTTCGGCTGAGTTTTAGTCGATGGGGGAAGATTATGAAGGGGAGTTAGGGAAATGAAGGAGCACTAAGGTTCGGTGCAAGAAGGATTTGGGGAATCCTCTGAGGAAGGCAACGGGTTGGGATTTAAAGGGCCTGATCGTCGAAGCTAGCGTCGGTTACGCCTCAAAAGGAGCGTTGCGGTTCCTGCGACGGGATTCAAATCGTCGTGAGTTACTCCCCTAATTTCTCTGCCCAACGACTGCGGCATCGAAGTCTGAGCATTTCCGGGCTCAACCGCGCCGTGGATCTCCGTGCAGTCCAGACCCAGGCTCGAGCTTGAGTATTTCCAAGCCCGACCGAGGAACCGCCCCCTTCTCCAGATCATGAGACTCAAGGTCATCCCGAGCTTCAAGATCATTGCTTGAGTCTCGGGGGCTAGCTGTCGGGGACTGGTTACCTTGCGCAGGCAATGGCCCACTAGGCCCAAACTCACTCGACCAAGGACCAAGCTCCCTCGACCAAGGACCAAGCTCGCTCGACCAAGGGCCCAGCTCGCTATTGAGGGTAAGCTCGGAGGACTCGGTTAGACCGCAGAAACCGGCAATTACTGAGTCAAGGAGGGGCCTTAAAAGGTTGAGTTAAGGCGATAGTGGGCAACGGTTCCCAGTGCCATTATTGCCATACTTCATTGCACATCATGTCTGGATCTGACGCCACTCCCCCGAGAATCTCGCTTGGCCGTTTTTCGTAATGAACTCAAAGTAGAGGTATAAAGACTTTCCCCCTGTGTGGGGAAAAGGGAGATAGACGACACGTCACAAAGAACCAGTGCTCGACCTTGGCTCGAGCACCACTTGTATTCAACCACAGTATATCATCGTCTACCTTTCGCCTCTAGGCAAGACTGGAGTAGAGCTGTTACCCATACTGGGGCTCGAACTAGTATAACTCCTCGCATTAACCGCTCTCTTGTTCTCACCCTTAGCGACGATCAGAGTTCCTCCCTTCGGCAAGCACGATCTTGGGTTCCACACCTACATCACTCCCCCTTCTTCTTGCGGTCAGGCGATCCTGATCGTCAACAAATTCTCTAGAGGAAGTGAAGTACTCTAGCAATTTAAGAATGAATAGAGTAGAAAGCTAAGCACAAATAATATACTTGAAAAGCTAAAAGATTGAACTAGACACTAGAAGAGTAAAAGTGAATCACAAGGGAGCAAGAGACAAGATTTTTGACCCGTGATCTCGGAGACTTGCCGGTCTCCCCTACTCCACGTTGAGGTGACTTGAACAACTTCAAGCCGGCTCCACTCGCTTGAGCCTTCCTCGATCACTAAGGTACTTCTTCCTCGCTCTGGGTAGGCGAACTCCGGCCTTCACAACTTGCCGGGGCTCCTCATAACCTCTATTGAGAAGCTCACCTCGCACAATCGCCTCCAAGCCGTCTAGGAGGCGGCAACCTCCAAGAGTAATAAGCCTTGACGCTTGCTTGAGGTCAAATTTGAGTGTCTAAAGGTTCAAACTAAATGCAACACTCAAATTTTGCTCTTCAATCTCTCAAATAAAAATTGAATGCACTTTTCGAGAGGAGAAGACTTGCTAGAGCTCAAATATCATCAATGAGGACCAAGAGAGCCTCTAGAGTGCAGGTGTGGATGTATTTATAGCCTCCACCAACTTTTCTAGTCGTTGGAGCTCGAAATGTGCAGAAATCAGAATTTCCGGTGCTACCGCCCATGTAGGACCCGTAGCACCGGGCTCCAACCCAACGGTTGGGACAGTGAATTAAATGTCTTTGCGAGCCCGTTGTCTGAGGATCAATGCTACTGCCCAGCCCAGGATTTGGTAGCAGGGCTCTTTTATTTTGCTCGGCCAGAAGGAGCTTCTTTGGAATTTTTGCACCGGGCTGAGGGGCCGGTGCTGTCGCTCACCCAGTAGCACCATGCTACCTTGGGCGGTAGCACTAGACCGCCCGACTACCCACAAAAACAAGTTTTCTATAATTTTCACACCGGGTTGAGGGACCGGTGCTACTGCTTGCCCGGTAGCACCGCGTTATCATGAGCGGTAGCATCGCCCTGCCTAGACCCAAAAATTACCCTTCTCGGGTTTTTACACACCGCTCAGGGCCGGTGCTACCGCTCCCCGGTAACACCAGGCTACCATGGGCGGTAGCACCGGATGGCCCAAAATGCCCAATAACCCTTCTGAATTTTTCACACCGGGCATTAAGGCCGGTGCTACCGCTCACCTGGTAGCACCGCCCTACCATGGGCGGTAGCACTGGACTTCCAGAATCTTTCTTTCAATAAATATAGAATTTTAATTTGAATTTTGTAAGACATGATGCATGATCTTAAGCATAGATTTGTGCCTTTAAACCCTAGATGACATCAAGATAATCGTTAAGACCCCTCTTAATAGTACGACCCTAGTTCTAGCAATCTAATCTTTTCTCCAAACTCCGAGATCAGTAAAAGCTATGAAAAAGTCCTTAAATATTTATACCTTAGCCATTTTGTCTTGACGCGTTGATCTTCTCTTCATCAACTTCATGCTTTCATAATCGTCGAAACTTGGATCGACCTATTCTCAAAATGCTCAAATGGGAAATGTTAGTCTTTTAACCGTAATTGTCATTAATTACCAAAAACAAATCGAATTGGGAGCCTAGATGCTTTCACAAGATAGTGAAAGAAGCTCAACATGATATTGAGAAAATCCCTGAAGTGAGCCATCCTGAAGATGACAACCTTAGAAAATATTTGCACGCACAATTTGATCTAGGAAGTCAGAACACCCATACTACATCGTCGTGGGAAATAATGATTAGCTTGAAGAAATTAATGAAGAGATTTCCACTAATTATGTGGATTCAAAAGAGTTGTATAAAAGAAAGACTACAATTGTCGACATATATTTCGCCTCAAAAATTTCTAAAACACTTGAGCTAGATCCAGAACCAAAGTCCGTGACAGAGTGCCAGAAGCGCTCAGATTGGATCAAATAAAAAGTATTTGGTCATGTTGACCGAACATCTCCTAAAGTGTTCCCTGTAGTGTTAAAATGGGTTTTCATCCGGAAGAGAAATGAAAATAACCAGGCATGTAGCATAAGGGTTTACAAAGAGACTTGGCATTGATTACAATGAAACTTACTCTCCTATAATGAGTGGAATAACTTTCTGATACTTGATATCAATGGCAGCTAGATTAAACTTATTAATGCAATTGATAGATGTGGTGGCCGCATATTTATATAAGTCACTGGATACGGATTTTTATATGAGAGTCCGTAAGGGAGTCAAATTTTGGATCCTAATAAGAGTAATCACAACATGTGTAGCATCAAACTGCAGAGATCGCTATATGGATTAAAATAGTCGGGGAGAATATAGCACAACCGACTTAGTGAGTTCCTTCTCAAGAAGGACACCAATAATGATGATTGTCCCTGTGTATTCATAAAGAAATCCTATAATAGATTTAATACCATCTCAGTCTAAGTCGATGATCTGAATATCATTAGAACCACAAAGGAGATAAAAAGCAAGTTCTTACCTTATGATGGGCTTTGAGATGAAAATTTTGGGTAAAACCAAATATTATTAGGCATGTAACTAGAGCATTTTCTTGAAGGAATTTTTTTACACCAGTTTACCTATACCAAAAAGGCATTGAAAAAAATTAATATAGATAAATCTCATCATTTGAAGTGGATAAAGACCTTTTCAGACCAAGAATGGAAAATGAGAAAGTCTTAGAATCTGAAGTCACATACTTAAGCACCATTGGAGAACTTATGTATCTTGTGAATTGCACAAGGCCTGATATTGCATTTACAGTATTTGCTAGCTAGACACAGTGCAGCTCCAACCAGAATACATTAGGTTTGCTCAGATACCTCCCAAGGTACTTAAGATCTTAGATTAATTTACATGAAGGACCAAGAATTGACCATGGTGGTATATACAGATGATGGCTATCTGTCTGATCCACATAATGTGAAATCTCATATTGGGTTTGTGTTTCTTTGTGGTGGTATATACTTTTACGTCGGGATTTGTGTTTCTGACTACAAATCTCAAACTGGGTTTGTGTTTCTGACTGGATAGTTACCTTGGTAGTTACTTTTATGTCGGGATCAGATTTTCAAATTCGAACCCTCTATATATAACTACACTAGTTCAGGATTAAGTTAGTGCACATAGTGGAAACAGTGATGATAACACATCCATATCATGAGTCAAATAATATTAATTAAGCAAAAGGTACCGACCTCATGGCCAACCATTACAAAATAAACAGTGTCATGGCTTGAGTTCAATAAAGTAGCAGCGGATACAAAATAAACAACAACAGGATAAGCCCATCCATTTGCTCAATAGGCAATAGGGGGTACGAGTCCTAGTAATCCGGATCTCCTTCATCGTAACCAAAAGCAAAGAACTCGTAGTCACCTTCTTCTTTAGCGCACTCCTCTATGGAAAATTGGAATGTTGCAAGGGTGAGTACAAAATGTACTTCGCAAGTCTTAGAAATATAATGCATGATAACTATATGCAAGGCTAAACAATTGAAGGCTTAATATGGCTTATTTAGCATAAAGCAATGTTTAACTTTAAATATCACTAGTAATTTCACAAAGCATCATTTAACCAAATGTAGTTGCAATAATTGAATTAATAAGACAACTAAAATAGATTCCATCTACCTGAGTGGCTCTATCTGCCAAACCATAACCCGAGAGCTCCAACTACTCACGAATTCCCAAACCACCATTTTTATTTAAAACAAAACCAGAAAATCTACAATGTGAAACTGTATCTTGCCTATCCTTGACCGTGGGCACGGCTACTTAAATAGTTTTAACTCTGCAGAGTGTGTACAACTTTACCCACAAGATATAATCATCTCTTGTTGCCAAGCTATTAACACACTTCTTTTGATGTGTTGGCAAAGAGATCATAACAAGGCCTTTACAAATGTACAACCCCGCTATTAACCTCGCCCGCTAAGGTTTCACCGTCGAAGGGTTCTATTTGCCCAGTCAGAAACCCTCTCTTGCGCCTTGCGAGTGTCTCCCTCTAACACCCACATTCCTCCAATTGGCGAAGCTAAACGAGACGCACAAATTAATTAGTCATGTCGTACCCATATAGACTCATGGTTGTACGGTAGTGCTCGGTTCATGGTAACACACGCTTCGGTCCTTAATTGACTAGGACAGAACATTTACTTTACAAGGTCTCATGTTTCTTGTACCCGCCAAACATTCAATCCGCCCCGGTTTAAACCATATTTCCACTTTATTTCGTTTAAATAACAGCAACAATACTTATTGCCGCAACTTCGCAAATGAGTTTAAATAATGTTTGAAATGATTCCCATAATAGCATAATATTGGAATATTTAAGCTGGACTAAGCAATTTCTACCGTATGATGATACTCTACTAATAATCATCAAATAATACAGCTAATACCAACTAAAGTGACAATAGTACGTCATGATCAATGCTAATGAAGTCATAACCATTATAGAATGCAACTAAAGGCTATGACTGAATTTAAAATATATTGCATAAAAGTAAGCATGCATAACTTAAAACAACATAAACATTTTAGAAATTTAGGATCAACATAGTCAAGGAAGACTTGCTTTCGCCAAACGCGGCTGGTTCTACCTCTTGTTGGTTTTGCGGGACTTCTCTGACGACGTCGTCTACACGCGAAAAGCGAACACAAATAAATAAAATAAATATAAATAAAATCCAAAACTTACAAATTGGTACTGGAAGGTAGAGTTTGAATTTAGAAATTTGAATCACTGAATTCGAAGTTCAAACAGAGGAGAACGAGCTCCCAGAAGATTAAAATCACATAAAAATAGAAAAGGATTTTTACTATTATTATTTTTCTTGTCACGGGACATAGTTCTTGTATCTCGAGGCCTTTATTCATTACCATTGTAGCATCGAGAGAAGGCCCAGTGCATGGCGCTCAGCCAAGGGCTTTGCCCGAGAGGAGGAAAACTGTTTGACAGAGGGAAGCAAGGGGTCGGCACTGGCGCGACGAGCTCGACGGTGCAGCCGGTGGTGGTGAAGGGTCACGGATGATGGTGCAAATCAACAAAAACGGTGTTCGGCCATGGTACTAAACCGGTGAAATTCATTGCAACGGCGGAGAGGAAGGTAAAATTGATTAGGGGGAAACGAGTAGGAGATCCTTGAACACCTCGTGACGCAGTTGAATGGGGAAGATCAGCACCAGAGCGACGGCGAGCTTGAACGATCGGAGTTCGGGTAGAAGGTTTCGAAACTTTGCGAAATTTTGAAGCTAGGGCACGGGAGAAGCTTTGGGGAGTTGCGCAATGTGTTGCGGGGGAGGAAGGGACCCCGGGGTTGGCTTTTATAGCCTCGGAACACAAGCGAGAAGATGGAAACCGTATGGACTTTGATTTCGGACAGGGGAGAATTAACGGTAAAATAGCGCATAATATGGGGAAACTTGGCCATGGATAGCAAGGGGGATGCAGGGAATCCGATTAGCAAAGGTTTGGAAGGTTTTGGCGTGATATTGATGGGGATTGGAGCTTCCTTTCATGTGGCCATGGAGGAGAGAGACAAGCAGGGCTCACGGCTTGAATAGGCTGCAGCTAGAAGATGACCTGGCAGTGGGGTCCGATCCCATTATCAGTGAAGCCTTTTTTTTAATTGAAAAGCTTTTTGAAGAGATAGCAAATAAGGTTTAAAAATCCTGAAAAAAAATCTTTAAAATATTTAGGACTTAATAAATTTTTTTTAGAAAAATTGGAGTTTTAATTTCTCTACAGTAAATCATTTTTATAAATATGACAATAGGAAAAAGCATTTATAAAATTCAAAAAATTAGGAAAAAATCTCAGAATTTCAGATTTAAATATTTAAAACAAAAATATGCAAATTTTAGGATGTTACATTCTACTATCTACTCAAAGATTATAGCATTATATGAAGCCTCACGTGAATATGTTTTGTGAGACGTGTAATTAGCCATATCCGGAAGTCATGTGGTATTAATATCGTCGATACCCCCACAATTATCTATGAAGATAATGCTGCTTATGTTGTATACATCCAAATGGGTTATATTGAAAGCAATATCACGAAGCATATTGTCCCTAAACTTTTTTATCCTCACGAACTCCAAAAGAATTGTAAGGTAAAGATCATGCAAGATAAGTTATGTAAAAATCTAGTAGATTTATTCACTAAAACTTTGCCAACATCTAGTTCTAAAGATGTGTTCGTAGCAATGGAATGAGATGACTTAGGGATATGTAGAATTTTGAAGGACCATGTGGAGGTCCATCCATGTTTGTGATGAGTATTTGATTTTATTTGAGTAAGGTGTGCTCAAGTTTGAGTTTGATTTGGATTGATTTTCAAAATGAAGCAATTTGAGTTGTCTCTGCCAGAGTGGCGATCTGGGTCGTATGGGCGCTAGTAGTGATGAGTTGGATGGTTTATTGCACATCTTTGTGGGCATTGCTATGTGAGAAGTTTCCTTATCTTTGATGGTTGCGAGGCGACGGTGCTAGGTCATGGTGAGGCGAAGGATGGCCGGGACTAGGCGAGGAGCGTCGGAGGTCGAGCGGTTGGGAGATCGCGGAAGATGATCGGAGGCGGAGTCAGGGCAACTCAAGAAGACAAGGAAAGGAGTTGATGCTAGCTAGATCTGCGTGGATCAATGAAGCCGTCGTATTGAGGTCTAGTTGATAGGTTAGCGGGTCTAGGTAGTATGCTTTGAAAATCGTGCAAGAAAACCGGTATGTGTGTGGGTTTTGGGTTAGCCTTGCATGGCTGTGTGTGTGGGTTAATCCTAGCCCTTAGATGAGTGCTCTAGGGTTGAGGACTCATCCAAGAGTGGTAGGTGGCCTAAGAGTAGTATAAATAGGGTGGAGGGTAGCCTCCTTCCCTTGAAGGTGTTGAGGTTTTGATGCTCATTTGAGCTTTCCCACATGAATGTGAGGCTTTGTAACCTCCCCTTCCAGAAATGAAAGTTTTATCCATCCACCTCTGAATTTATTTTGCGCATTTACATTATGTCTTTACTTTACGCAATTTAAATTCAGCATTTACTTTCCCGCAATTACATTCCATAATTTACTTTCAAGTAATTTGGATTTGCCTCCCCTCCTTCTAAATGCTGCTGATCTTGGATGTTTTGAGTGTGTTCATATGGTTTACATCTCTTTTGCACTCTTGGATTGAGTAGAGAACATCTTTTCTTTCAAGTTCCAACTTTGTTCAGAACTTGTTCTTCGCGTAGCAGTCAGTGTTTGATTTTTGTAAAAATATAGAAACATCCTTTTTGAGTGATTCTTGTTGGAGGAGGTGCGGGACTCTGATATACACAAGCAGAAAAATTTTGGAGTTCACTTGTTGCACCGTTTGGGCGCCATGAGGTGAAAACCGAGCCCCAAACTTTCTGCTCGAAGTTCTTGAGTATACTGTGTTCTTAGATTTTTCCTGTTTTTTCTGTAAGGCTTTTTGAGGATAAATTTGGTGGAGTTCTTCATGACTCTGATGCTCATAGGGAGAACAATTCTCAGAATTTTGTGAGCTGCAGAAACCCACCAACCTCCTGTGCAAATTGAGGACAAGTTCTGAAAATTCTGCTTTTGCTTTTCTGAAAGTGACTTTTGTGATTTGAATTGATGTCCTTTCTAAAAGCAAGAGTTTGAATTGATTCCTCTTTATCTTGGACACTAGACAACCAGGATTGTGACTCAAAAATCCTCACATATTTTATGGTACTTATCCATGCAAGCTTGGTGTACACATAGTTGTCTAATTTTTTGGGTTTTTCACAATTTCCTTTGAGCGATCTTGTCGAGGTTTTTGTTGGAGTATTTTGGGGGAATTTTTATTTGCGACCATTCACCCCCCTCTCTGTTCGCCATCTCGATCCTTCAATTGGTATCAGAGCCGGTTCTACTCTTTCTAGATCTTGACCGGTCTCAAGAGCCATGGCGACGGACAAATATTCCACCAAGCATCCCATCTTTAATGGAGTTGATTTTCCTTTTTGGAAGTCCGGATGGAGTCATACATCACTCGCCGGGGCTACGATATGGCGGAAGGTGAAACTCCGTATGAGGTTCCTGGCGATGAAAATGTCACGGCCATCAATATGGTTGGCGTTGAGGCGAATGCTAAGGCAAGGAACATTCTCATCTGAGGTCTTAGCCGTGGTGAGTATGATAGGATTTCTCACCTTCGCTCCGCTCACGAGATTTGGGTAACCTCGATGCTTACCATGAGGCTCTACTCAAATCAAGGCGTGAGGCGAGACAGTTCAAGCGCGAGTACAACAAGTTTGATCAGCGCTTGGTGAGAGTCTCGGCGAGTGTTTTGGTCGGTTTACAAAGATTTTGAGCGACCTCCGGCGGTTGGTTGCATATACCCCGACTCGGACAATGCTCGGCATTTCTTGACCGCACTCGACCTTGGGTTTGGGAGATGAAGGTGACCACCATCAAGGACACCACCGACTTATCGACTCGACTCTTGGCGGGCTTTATTCCGCCTCAAGACTCATGAGATCGATGTCGTCTCTCGGAAGACGAAATCTCGATCGATGGCTTTGGTCACCGATCCCATTGGATCTTCTTCTTGATCCTTCTATTGGTTTCTCTCTTTCGCCCTTTGCGAGCTAGCGATGACCAAGCTGGAAAATTTCGGAAAATGAGCTTGCTCTTCTCGCCGCATAAGTTTTCTCATGCATACAAGAGGGTGAGAGAGAGGAAGAGAGGTGGCATGATCACTGCTTGAGTGTGGTGGCCCCAACCACATTGGCGCGCTATCCCAAGGCGGAGAAGGGCAAAACGGCGTTGGCGGTTCGGGCAAAACGACTACACCGACAAGAACGCAACAAAAGCCTCGGTTCGTGAGCCGCGCGCGAGAAGAAATATCGCAACTTCTCGAGAACAAGAAGCTCTTCCACGCGTCCTCGCCGCGGCTTGATGACATCAACCTCTCGACACGGAGACATGGGCGGCGAGGCAAGGATGATCCGCAAGAGAAGAAGGCGGCGATGACTTCTCGGCATGTGCTTCATGGCGACACCAGCGACATCGGCGACTCAGAGCTCTCTGACTCGGATGAGGTACCCTCCTATGACCGACTCAGCGAAGCTTTACGCAAATTAAGAAAATTTCATGCTAGAGCTAGAGCTAGGTGTGCAGAGCTTGAGAAGGAAGTAGGTACCTTGACTCGGGAGTTAGCTTCACTTAGATCTTCTCCCTCCCGAGTCACTGATGATTGCTCTTTGTGTGATGCTATTCTTGTGGAGTTGGAGAACCTAAGGACCATACATGATAGTGTGCTTGCTGAACTTGATGGTCTTAGGTTGAAGAATGCTAGCACTAGTTCTATTGATGCTATTCCTGTTGAGGCTAGTTTTCTTCATGCTCACTCCACTCCATCATGTGCTAATTGCCTAAATTGCTTGCCGAAATTGATGCCATGAGCGAACACCTTAGAAAGCTTTCTGCTAGAAATGATGAACTTGAATTGCATGCTTCTAAGGACCCAGTCAGCTCATGTGAGGGCTGTAAGCAACTAAAACTTGACAATGATGCTTTGAATGTCAAGTGTGATCAACTTGCTAAGGATTTACTAGTTAAGTCACAAACTGGTTGCTTGCTGTGTGTTGGGGTTAAGGATGATGTGGATCAAATCCATGTCGAGCTTAAGAAGAAGTTAAAGACCAAACCCTTAGGATTAGAGATGCTCCTTGCGTTTCTTGTGAGGCCCTCAAGATTGAGGCGGTAGTGCTAAGGAACAAAAGCACGTCTTTGAGAGATCTTTTCTTTCTGGTTCTTCTTCTTCCTCTCCTTCCCCTGTTCTTCTTGTGCTTCTTTCTTCCGAGATTGCGGTATCTTATGAGCACTCTCGAGAAGTTTGTTGGAGAGCAAGAAGAAGCTCAATCTTATTCTAGACCAATCCAAGATTAGTAGATTCAATCAAGGTCTAGGATTTGATCCTTGGAGCACGCTCGGGCGCATCCTCCCACCATTGTCTTGGCTCCAAGAGTGGTGAGATTGTGGTAGCTCCGAGTGAGCACCACCAAGTTTAGGTCTCTTGAGGTTGTCCATAGGACTTGACCGGAAGGGTGTTACTCCTATTGCTTACGCCTCTAGCAAGGCGAAGTACACATGCACCTTACGTAAGAAGGATGGTCACCTAGTAGATTTACGCTTGGCGCGCAAGATCACTCGGTGTGGCGTGTTCTTTGCTCTTAGGGGTATTCAGGTCATCCCGGACTTTGAGTGCTCCTAAGACACACACTGCTTCTAGACGAGGTTAGAGAGTCGCTTTGTGTTTGGGGGCGTCCGGGACTCGGTTTTCATGCTAGTTCTTTGAGTTTTAGCCCAGGAGCTGTTCGTAGTCAGTCTTTCCGTCGTCTTCTTGATATTCTTCGTTTTTCCCATCGAGGTAGATATCAGCGGCGTGAGGTAGTTTTTCGGGTTTTTCACAATTTTCTTTGAGCGATCTTGTCGAGGTTTTTGTTGGAGTATTTTGGGGAATTTTTATTTGCGACCATTCACCCCCCCTCTGTTTGCCCTCTCGGTCCTTCAAATTCAGAGAGAGTAAATCCTTGAATTATGACTCTTAGCATGATCCTAAAGATATAAATTTAATCTAAAAGATTATAAGTTGCACTTTTTTCTGTGAGTGAGTTTTTCTAAAGTTTTCTCTTATGAATGTTTTAACGAGGCAATAAGTGTAACACAATATGTGAGTGCAATTTACTCTTTTCTCTATCATTTTTTCCCATCGAGTTTTTGGGAGAAGTTTTTGATAAAACATTCGCATTACATGGTATTCGTCTAAGGGAAAGCATTGAGAATATGATGGGACTCTATATCTTTTATAGGCGAATCTGAATCTATTTTTAATAGGTTTTTACTATAAACGCGATACTCCATTGTATAAAAAAATCAATGTAATAAAAAGAAGAGAGTTTTGCCTCTATATATTGTATGTGGCCTTCGTGATTGTTCTGGTTGTTCGATCGTGCATTATGTTTAATACAGGGCAGTTGTCATCAGAGTTCAAAATCTCGTTTTGCTCCAAATCTCGTCCATGACCGGAGAATGAAATCTCGATGAGATTTATAAATTTAGGACAAATCTTGGGCGAAATACAAAAACAAAAATTCAAATCCTGATTTTTTTCTACTGAGAAAACCGAAATTTCGGCCGGTTTTGCCGAGATCTCGGCAAAATTACACCGAACGAAAATGGATCAAACGACGTCAAAAAATTTTGAATTTTTTTGTAGGTTCCTGACATATCAGTGATGTTCCCATAAAAATTTCATATTAAAAATTTCATATGATTATCAGATCCGGGGAATTTTGAAAAATTCAAACATTGCTACTGTCCTGATAAAACGTTGACCGGCAAATTTGAACCGAATGAAAAATGAAACAAACCACGTTAGAAAATTTTGAAATTTTTTGTGCATGGTTGTGATGCATCACTAATATTCCAATAAAATGTTTAGATAATTATCAAGCTTAATGAATGTTTAAAAATTCAGACAGTGCTACTGTGCTGATAAAAGCTTTACCGGCAAACTTCAACCAAATGAAAAATAGTACAAACCATGTTAGAAAATTTTGAAATTTTTTGTGGATGGTCCTGATTCACTACTACACAAATATACATCACAATCGGTTCTTTTTCGTCATCACGATCGGTTCGGTGGTGACACAAAGCCATGAGACGAGAGATGAGGCGGGCATTATTACGATCGGTTCTTACCCGATAGAGATGATGGTATTATCTCTATCGGTTCTTTATAAGAAGCGATAGAGATGATGGTATTATCTCTATCGGTTCTTTGTAAGCGATAGAGATGAGCTAGATGACCATATCATCTATATCGCTTTTTCAAAGAAGCCGATAGAGATAATACCATCATCTCTATAAGCTTCTTATAAAGAACCGATAGAGATGATATATCATCTCTATAAACTTCTTAAAAAGAACCGATAGAGATAATATACTCATCTCTATCACTTCTTTGAAAGAACCGATAGAGATGAATAACCTCATCTCTATCACTTCTTATAAAGAACCGATAGAGATGAGTTCATTATCCTATCGCTTCTTTCAAAGAACCGATAGAGATGACCATCACATCTCTATCATTTTCTTGTGAGAACCGACAGAGATGAAGGGTGTGGTGTGCTATCACATTCTAATAAGCACATATTCCACACAATATGCACATATCACATTCACACGAAATTACAGACAACATATCACATTCAAAGAACATGAACACTTTGTTACAACAAACACATATCACATTCATTAACAAAATAGAGCGTAAACATGCTTAACCATAAGTACACATGCAATCGCATTCGGATATGTAATATTTGTTCACATCTGGTCTAGTAGGAGCTTTTGGGATCTCTAAACCGTCAGTCCTCAGACAAGCATTCTATCGATTACCATGGCATAAGTGATCTCGTATCTTGTTGAGTGCAGTCTTGTCTACACTCTTACGGGAATAACGGTAAGTCGCAAGATAGAAGCGAGTGCTCTAATTTGAGTTTTCAAATTTGCATGTGAAAGACTAATTGTATATGCATGTACTACCTCGGGGAAGCAGTGCGAGCCGACAATCAAGATCACCATGTGTTGCATGACATACAAACCACAGTGATCGTCGCTGCCTGTTGATGACAACTGTGAAGAAAGAAAAATAAATTAAGAGACAAAGAAAATATATCGAGAAAATCTAAATCTTATATATGATAGCAACTTGTACCTTGAAGCGGACATACTCGACTTGGAGCCCTTTTTGTCGTCGTGTGTCCCTCCCGCTTGACGTATTCCTTGAAACCCTATATACATTGGAAAGATGTCGTTGAGTAAAAAAATAATGATTGTAGTTAAATACGAAAATGTTAGATAAGAGTGGTGCACTTCTTGCTCCAAAGGAGGCTTGATCGCGTAGGCCATCGGTCTCTTATCAACCGAATTAAAAGTGTACACTTTGTTGTCTCTCGGAAGAGCACGAGTAGAACCCAATGGTTGCTTATTAAATGGTATCGTGAAGAAAATAAGTTCACATACGGTTTGAGTGTGTAGAAGTAATTGAGCAGTGAAGTAGTACTTACTCCTCGTGAGTGCGGGAATAGAATGAAGTCCTTCTTGACTCGACTTGCAATGCCCTCTTGATGTAGCCGGCAACCCATTCGGTTGAAGCCTAGCCATCGTCGCGGACACAAGCTCGTGGTCGACGAACCCAACTAGTTGTCGATTCGTCACGACCCATTGCCTCATCGCCTCGCAACTTGCATTGAATGTTAAAAGTGTAATGCAAAATTCTATGGAAGTCATAAAGTCGTGCAACGTGGTGCGATACTCACGGCGTCGAGGATCGTCTGATAGAAATATCGATGGCTATCGGTTGATGCAGACGGAGCAGATCCTCAAAACTAGCGAGGAATGTCCCATCCTCCTCGCGGTGGAAATGTCCTTTCGTATCTAACATTGAAGTCGACACGCTCGCTATCTTCGCTTTGTCAATGTACCATCCATGGGTATCGAGTCCATATGCCTAGGCGTTCAATTTCTTTGGGAGGCGAAGGGCTTTCCATGTCGTAGGCCTTAAATTCATAAGGCTTCACTTGGTGCATCTTTGGCTCTCCTTCTACGGGCGAAGGAGTCTCCGAGGCGGGCGATCAGGCTTTTCATATACAGGAGCGCTGTGGCCTTTGTGAGCCTAGCCTTTTAGCGAGAGGCCTCTAGTGGTTACGTGGTTGTCGTGCTAGTCCTTTTATGCACCCACTCTGTACTTTGTGCGGGGCTCGTCGCGATCGTGGGAGCGGTAGCGCAGTGCGGTAGGAACCTACAAAGCACGCGCATAATTAAGTAACTTGTTGCAATACTCTGGAATAGTACGAAGGCGTGAGGATGTTTACCTTGACCCGATCGGCGCTGTCGTGGGCCACTTGATGAGCGACATCGCGCTGCCCGAGAGTGGTGATGTCTTCGTTGGGGGAACTTCGAGCACATGTGATAAGAAGGCCGTGGGCGTAGTCCACAGGACCCTCATGTAGCCCTTCCCAAAGGTGACCATGCACCGTGTCGGTCTCCTTGCATGGAAATGCAACCCGCGTCGACCTCAGCGAAATCCGTCTTAGTCGTCGGGGTGGTGGCACTTGGTAGGCGCTTTGCAAAAGTGCGCAACTTGAGAGAAAACATATGAAGAGTTACCTCGCACCATTAAGTAAGGCAAAATTAATTATTACCTTTGGTGGGACGGACTTATCATTTTGGAACCATGGCTACTTGGTGGGAACACAGAGTTTCTCTGATGGCGGGGCATCGGCTCGACTGCAGGAGATCATCGCCATCATCTCGGCCCTTAGGCGCTCCTCACGTGCCATCATCTCCACCTCATCTCCTCCTCCGTGCCATCATCGCACCCTCATCTCCTCCTCATCTCCTCCGAGATCTCCTCCTCATTGCTCCTAAGCGTGTCCTTGAGCGCTCATACGTGCCTCCCATGTTCTTGATCGGTACTCGAGCGACATCTTGGAAGTAGGACTTCTTCGTATGCCCCCCCTGCGGCAAGCACCGGCCCTTATGGTGGGCTTTCCGATCATGAGAGAATAGGATGTCATTTGACCCTTGGCTAAGAAAAGTCCCTGCTCTTTCCTCTTGCTTACCTCCTCCCGCAAGAAGCGAGTGCAATTAGATCGAAATACAACAGGAATGGTCTCTTGCAATGTAGCAAGTTTGATATCTTACGATGGTGGAGACAACTTGCGCGTAGTGGGGTTTGGTACTACCGGTGCCCGTCCCCGTTTTCTTTGTCCTCGCTAATACCCGATCACGTGCCGCTCCTCACATATATGCGAGTAAGGCATCGTGTCGGAGTTGGCGCACTCCTCGGCTAGTCGTGCCCATTACGCTTTCTTCCCTTCGTAGCCGCTGAACCGAGGTGGTGCGTGCGTGTTCGACCTCAGGTAGCAACGTTCCTCTGTCTCGGCTCCTCGCCTCGGCGTACTCTTCATCCTCGTGAACTCCTCCCAAACATCGGGAAGCACGAACGGATACCTCTCGAATGGTGCACGGCCTTTGTACGTACTCACCGTGCATGTAGACCCTAAAGTGCCTCGAGCCACACCCATCCTCTTCAAGGCGTCTGCTTTGGCATTATTTCATCCTCCTCTTCTATAATCCATTTCCCCTTAACCTCGTCCCACAGTAGGTTCTTACGCTTTCGGACGACCTCCTTTCTCCAATCCTTAACCGTTATGGGAACTCTCTCCTCACGATTGCCGAGGAATGGCGGTATCGCCCTTATACTTGGGAGGACCGTGCAAGCGCCGTCGCATTGAAGTGGAGAATTTGCGGCGTTCTCCCTGTGGCCCCTTTGCTCGGTCCTCGGGCCTTCCTCACCTTACTCGGCCCCTCGACATTTGGAACTGGCTCCGCTCGACACTTGGAAGTTGGCTTGGCCCTCGGGAGCACCTTCTACTCTTTACGGCGATGAGCGATGCTCTCAATTGCGACATTTTGAGTTTTCTTATCTAACATGGACATATATTTCACATGAGAGAAAGCAATTCGTAGCTATTATGTGAACTTCACAATAAATCATCTAAAGTAACAAATCAATGGATAATTCATAGCATGTCATTGTTGTAGCATATTGCATTAGAGTAATGGATGAGCGAATGATCTTCAAGACAAGTGCGTATGTAGACCAACTAAATCGTATGGACGATAACTCCTAATCTCTAAATAGGTTTGGTCCTAATCCCATTCGAGGATATGTGGTTTGGGCAAGTTCCTAAGCCGTTGTACAACTCGGAGAAAATTTGCAAAGCATCTCCCGCTGTTCTCCGGATACACGTCTCGACGGCGGGTCAAGAGGGTGTGTATCGAGAGAACACCGGAGACGCTACGAAATCTACTCTATGAGTTGTACAACAGCTCGAGAACTTGCCCAAAATATATCTCGAAGCTATCAAAATCGTGGACAATTGAGGCTGCTTGCTTATAAATATGTCATTCAGACATATTTATAAATAAGCACTCTCGAGCGGGAGGCGTGGATTACATAACCTAAACTCTAACATATCTTTGAGATGAAAAGGAAAATAATATGCAATTATAATTGAAATAGCTATCTCAATTAAGAGAGTCTAAAGTTGCATAATAGTATGGCGAGTCTGAAGCACATATGACAAAATATTGAAAAGGCATGAAAACATACATGGAAAGAAGACACTTCTTTGCAAGAGATGTACCAATCTGGTTATGATGGATTACATACCCAGTTTGTGGATTGTTGGCAAGGACTTCCCATTTCTATATTGTGAAGTTTAAAATTGAAATGATATGTTAAGCACATCCAATTGTCCTAGTAGAGTAACACCTAGATTTGTCGCCAGGAACAAAGCATAAATATGTTCAATTGCTATTACATTCGACATTCTTTGCTTGCATGTAGTGATGGGTCATGATTTGGCTTATTGATTATAGATCGGTAATTCATTATGGCCTTTCACAAGCAGGTTACGAAATTAGTAGTCTTCTTTGTGGCTTGCACATAAGCGTAACCTTTGATGTTTGGCCTTTTAAACAAGGTTGAAGTAGATAAGCAGTTTTCCTATTCAATAAGATATTTTCTAATGTGCGAGACAATATCTTAGTTACTTTGGCTTCCTCTGTTGACTACACAATGTCCAATTCATCATGAAGATGTGAGTTAAAGCTAATTAGCGACTTGAGAAAGATGCTTATTAATGTTCAATTTTGAAGTGCTTGCTTCCTTTGTTTTCATCGATAACAATAGGCTAATGAGTTTCTTTTGAGTTCATCTGCGAAGCTCTTAATGCCTGCTATTCCATTGGGTACATTACTAGCGACATATCCACAGGCACTGCGCCACCATATCTTTTTCTGGCTTAATCCTCAAACATACGCTCGGGACATGATGCAACCGGATTTGTTGTCCAAGCTTGTTTTTAACAACTTTAGTAAATGCAGTTTCATAACACCTTGCATTGTCTACATGTGATGTAATCTACATATGGGATTTCTTTTCAATGAAATTCTTTCATAACACATTGCATTGTCTACATGTCATGTTATCCAAATACATGATTTACGCTCTCGAATAATTTCATAACACCTTTGCATTGTCAACATTTCTTCTAATCTAAATATGGGATATACGCTCTCCAATTTTCAAACAAGCTGCGTTCTATTTTGAGTTGTTTGATGAAATTTCTACTATTTCTAATAGTTATTATGGGATGTATATCTGTGATTGTTTTCAATTGGGGTGGATATGTTCATAGAAGTTGTTATCATATAGATTGCATGTACGATTACTGCGGTTGTCCTGCAACTTACGATGGAGCGCCGGGAGGTGGGGCACCGGGCGATAGGGCGTTTAGGCGTCGGCGGCCGAGGCGGTGGGGCGGCGGGCGGAGTGGAGCGCGGGGCGGGGTCGGTGGGCGGCCGAGGCGATGGGGCGTTGGGGCTTGGCGGGGCGGGCGGTGAGGCGGCGGAGGCGGCGTGGGCGCTTAGGCGGTGGGCGATGGGGCCGTTAGAGGCGGCGTCGGGCGGTGGGCGGCAGGAGGCGGCGTGGGCGGCCGGGGTGAGGCGATAGGGCCGTTAGGCGTCGAAGCGGCCGCAGCGGTGGGACAACAGGAGGCGGCGTGGGCGTCGAAGCGGTGGAGTCGGCAGCGGCGAAGCGGCGGGTGGCGGAGGTGGGCGAGGAGCTTGAGAAAAGGGGCTAGGGCAAGCGAAGGCAAGGCAGCGTGAAAGCTTCTCAGAAAAATCGCCTTAAGTAAGGGTATCACATTACTATCGGTTTTACACAAAAACCGACACAAATATATTTTACAATACTATCGGTTTTAAGACAAAACCGACACCAATATGTAGATCTCAATACTATCGGTTTTAAATAAAAACCGACACAAATATTAGTTCAATACTATCGGTTTTACACAAAAAACCGCGAAATATGTTTCACAATACTATCGGTTTTTGAGAAAACCGACACAAATATGAATGTTTAAAATACTATCGGTTTTTCAGGAGAAAACCGACACTAATAATACTATAACAGTTTTGAAGAAAAATTGGCACAAAATAGTACTATCGGTTTACAAGAAAAACCGAGACAAAAAGTAGTCTATTACTATCGGTTTTCACTAAAAACCGATACAAATATGAATGTTTAAAATACTATCGGTTTTATGAGAAAACCGACCCAAATGTGTAGACTTTAATACTATCGGTTTTCAATATTAAACCCGACACAAATATTTGTTCAATACTATCGGTTTTGAAGGAAAACAAACACAAATAGTCCTATAACATGTTTTGAAGAAAAATTGGCACGAAAAAGTACTATCGGTTTACAAGAAAAACCGAGAAAAAAGTAGACTATTACTATCGGTTTTCATTAAAAACCGATACAAATATGAATATTTAAAATACTATCGGTTTTAGGAGAAAGCCGACACAAATGTGTAGATCTTTAATACTATCGGTTTTCAATAAAAACCCGACACAAATATTAGTTCAATACTATCGGTTTTGAAGGAAAACCCACACAAATAGTCCTATAACATGTTTTGAAGAAAATTGGCACAAAATAGTACTATCGGTTTACAAGAAAAACCGAGACAACAAGTAGTCTATTACTATCGGTTTTCATTGAAAAACCGACACAAATGTGTAGATCTCTAATACTATCGGTTTTCAATAAAAACCGACACTAATAGTACTATAACAGTTTTGAAGAAAAATTGGCACAAACTAGTACTATCGGTTTTGAAGAAAACCGACACAAATAAGTTGATCTCTAATACTATCGGTTTTCAATAAAAAAACCGACACAAATATTTGTTCAATACTATCGGTTTTGAAGGAAAACCCGACACAAATAGTCCTATAACATGTTTTGAAGAAAAATTGGCACAAAATAGTACTATCGGTTTACAAGAAAAAACCGAGACAACAAGTAGTCTATTACTATCGGTTTTCATTAAAAAACCGATACAAATAAGAATGTTTAAAATACTATCGGTTTTTATGAGAAAACCGACACAAATGTGTAGATCTCTAATACTATCGGTTTTTAAGAGAAAACCGAGACAACAAGTAGTCTATTACTATCGGTTTGCGTTTAAAAACCGACACAAATATGTAGATCTCTAATACTATCGGTTTTCAATAAAAAAACCGACACAAATATTGGTTCAATACTATCGGTTTTGAAGAAAAAACCGACACTAATAGTACTATAACAGGTTTTGAAGAAAAATTGGCACAAACTAGTACTATCGGTTTTAAGAGAAAACAGACACAAATAAGTTGATCTCTAATACTATCGGTTTTCAATAAAAACCGACACAAATATTTGTTCAATACTATCGGTTTTGAAGGAAAACCCGACACAAATATCAATCACTATTGATTTTCCAGACAAAGCAAGATGAAGTCTGATTTCGTAGAATTCATTGATGAAAGGGTAAAAAGGCCACAACTTTTACAGATATAGTTGGAATTCTTTCAAATTTTGCAGAAACATACTTTGGGATATTACAGGTCTATTCAAAAAAGAATTTTGAAAAAGATTTAGCGACAAAGATGCAAGAATTCACTTTGTAAGCATGATTCTAGCTTATAGTGCAAAAGTCAAAACTTATGCAATTAAAGTCGAGTTTTTCCAAATTTTCCATAAATAAACTTTGGACTAGTTAGAAGCTTTCCCAAAAGAAAAATCCGTAAACAAATTTTTCGATATGTAAGCGAATGACCAACTAGTAAGTAGATTTCAAATATGTCACAATGTTCCATGAGAGATTATAACAGTACAACTTTACCCAAACAAAAGGCACGATAAAACATATGTCTTAAACACTAATGGCTTAAAGAAAATGAACGACATGATAAAATGAACAAACAATACAATATTTCCTTTAGTTCTGAGTACAACCCTTCTTGATGATCTCGCGCACGTAATTTCTTGATGTGTGTCGTCATCCCCGCTAAGATAGGCCCCATCACGCAAATGGAGGTATTTCATCGAATTGATTGTATTCTTCTTCATCTCGACATTTTCGACACCAACGATCCGCCGCTTCTTTGTGAAGGACAACGTGCAACCTCGGATGGCGGATCACGCACATAGAAGACTTGATTTGCTTGCTTCGCAAGTGCGGCAGGTCATCTTTGTAGGCGAGTCTGCTTAGATCCACAAGAGTAAAACCTCTCTTATCGACCTTCACTCCATGTGTTAGTCCCACCCACTTACATCGGAATAATGGAATTTGGTATATTCCGTAATCGAGCTCCCAAATTTCTTGATTATCCCATAATACAAGTACATTGCCGTTGAGGATCCTCCTTTGAGTGATGTACATCGGAAAGAACATCTATGCTTACACCTTTATTTTGAGCAGTACTCTTAGCATCTTGACTTTCGATGTAAAAGGTGTACCCATTAATATCGTACCCTCGCCATGTATACGTACATTAAATCTAGGTCCATCACCAACCATTTCACATTCTCACTAACGAGAGAACTCTACCGTTTGTTTGAACCATGTAACAAATCTATCGTTGTGTTCTCGCATGATGGAAACTCATCCATATGTGGATTCTCTTCCGTAATATCAACTTATCCGCTTGATGTACCCTCGCAACCGTGCTCTCTCTTTGCAAGGTGTCAAATCGCTTTGCAATACATATCAAACCGTGGCCTCGTTAGTTTCGACCCCACGGTTCCTTTGCCGACAAAGTCGCCCTCGTGGCGAGATCTGAGAACACCGATTGCTTGTCTTTTCGAGATAGTCCACACAAAACTCAATAACCTCTTGATCCATAACCTTCCACAATACTACCCTCGAGGCTTGATCGATTCCTCACATAGGACTTTAATATACCCATGTACCTCTCGAGCGGATACATGTAGCGTAAGAAAGCGGGTCCACATATCTTAATCTCTAACAAGGTGAACAACAAGGTGGACCATGGCGTCGAAGAACGACGGTGGGAAATGCATCTCAAGTCGACATAAAGTCCGCACCACCTCCCTCGTAAGTTGTCTAGCATGTCGGGGTCAATAATTTTGCGGGAGATCGCATTGAAGAAGTAACACGACCGTGATTGCAAACTGACATCCTCCGCGAGAATATTTTGGATTACAACCAGGAGCATTTGGGTCATCAAGACATGGCGATCGTGGGACTTCATGCCCAACAACTTCAAATCATCCAAGGACACAAGCTTCTTAATGTTCGCGGAGTAGCGGATGGAACTTTAATACCATGGAGACATTTGCAAAAGTCCTCTTTCTCCTTCTTGGACAGGTGTAGCATGCGGTGGGGATATACTGGACCTTTTCCATCCTCCTCTATCACTTTGCAAGCTGGGCCCGATTCCCATGTAGGCCATGTCGCGACGAGCATTCACACCATCCTTTGTCTTTCCGGTATGTTCGTGAGGATACCAACCAAATTATCGCAGACATTCTTCTCAGCGTGCATGACATCAATACAATGCCAACATCTAACTCCTTCGATGACGGTAAGTCCCAAAATATTGACCTCTTCTTCCAAATGGTCCTAGAACGAGCAGATTTAGAGCTCTTTCCGTCTTGAACATCGATATCCTCTACACGTGAATATACTTGCCTTCCACTCATAGGTTGCGGTGCGAGCGGACTTCCCTCTTCCCATCAAATTTGTCATCCATCTTACGGTATCGATGACTTCGAGGTAGAAACCTCGGTGACCCATATACGATTTTCTTGGAATTGGCGACCATAAGCTCTCGGTCTCCTCTTCACAAATAGGACACGCTTTTGCTCCTTTCGATCTTGTATCCGCCAAATTACCAAGAGCCGGAAATCATTTATGGTGCGAGAATACCATAGCCGTAGGGTGAAATGCTCTCTCTCATCGCATCCCACACAATGACCCGTCATTCCACAATTTTACCAAATCCTCGATCAATGGGCGAGGTACACATCAATATCATTTCCTATTGTTTAGGTCCGAGATTATAGCGACATCATGATATACTTCGCTTCATGCACAACCAAGGAGGAGGTTGTAGATACACAATGAACCGCCACGTCTTTGTGACGATTGCTCATGTTACCAAGCGGATTCATTCCATCGGTACTCAATCCAAATCTTATGTTCCTCATTTCGCACCAAACTCCTCATGTTTCCAATCGATGTTTCTCCATTGAGCCGAATCGGCAGGTGTCTCGACTTGCCATCTTCCTTTCGAGACTCATAATGCCAGCGCAACAATTTTGCTTCTCTAGGATTTGCAAACAACCTCTCCAGACGGGAATGATGGGAAAGTACCACAATACCTTGGCGGTGCACCTTTAGTGACCTCTTCACCCTCGTTGCCCGGCACTTACGCTTCTTGTCATTACGCTTCTCCTTTTGTTTGTACCGAGGCACACATAAGCTGGACACACGTGCAGACTCGATGTGCGTTCACGGTACAAGATGCAATCATTCGGACATGCATGTATCCTTTCTATTTCCATTCCATGGGACATAGTAGCTTCTTCGCTTCATAAATGCTTGTTGGCAACTCGTTTCCCTCTGGAAGTAGATCCGATAGAAGAACTAGAAGTGCATTAAAACTTGTATCATCCAGCGGTGTTTTGCCTTCAATTCGAACAATGCAAGGACCGAACCCAACTTGGTGTATTCTACTTTGCAACTTTGTGAGCATGGTTTGGCATCGTCTTCCATCAAGCTTTTAAACTTTTCAAACTCTCTTTCGTGTAATTACCCTCCACATCCCGCAACATTTGCTCCAAATTCTCCTCCTCAAACATATCGGCTGCAACTCATCATCTGGTTCCACCGTGTCTTCGTTGCATCTGGAAGGGTACTACTGTCTCCCGTGATGGATCCAAGGCGTGTAATTCCTCACGAAGCCACGTCGAATCGGGTGGTCCTCGATTTGGTGAGTTGTTAAATCTTCTCAGATTGGTGCAATCAATGCAAGGACAATATATGAAGTTTACACCCTCCTCACCATGTCTGTTCGGCAATTTTTTGAACTCCTTAACACCCTCGAAATTCAAGCACTCACACGACTTTTGTCATACATCCATTCCTTACGGTCCATCTGCAATTAAAATTCACACAATAAATTAAGGAAGAAGCGAGCGACAAAGAAGCTAGCTAGCTATTTGAAATATTGAGACATCATTTCATTTAATATTACCTTTGCAAAATAGAGGACTGCAAGTTCACGCAAGATATATAAAATGTGTTCTCCTAATCGATACCTAGATTCTTCCTGGTTTAGAGCTTCCAATTCCCTAGATAGGAGACATACATTTTTAACATCAACAATGATATCAAACAATCTAATTATATAGTGCGATAGCCTCATGGATCTTTTGACTACAACGAAACAAAACAAGGGTACCAACGATGACTCCCAATCTCTAAATAGGTTTGGTCCTAATCCCATTCGAGGATATGTGGTTCGACAAGTTCCTAAGCCGTTGTACAACTCAGAGAAAATTTGAAGACATCTCGCTATTCTCCATATACACGTCTCGACAACGAGGTCAAGAGGGTGTGTATCGGAGAATACCGAGGAGACGCTACGAAATCTCTACTCTGATTGTACAACACCGCTCGATCGAGAACTTGCGAAGCACATATCCTCAGCTATCAAAAACGTGGACAATTGAGATGCTAAGCTTATAAATATGCCAATTCGTTCGGTATATTTATAAACAAGCATCCTCGAGCAGGAGGCGAGGTTCGCACCTAAACTCTAGCATGCATTAGGTGGCGGCAATAATAATTCCATATTAACACCAAAGCACTACAAATTAAGATAATTAACTACATGTGTACATGCTTGTGAAATAAAAGGGTGTGAAATCGATAGGACATACACAATACCGTGCAATCTAAACTTTCTTGCGACATATCAAAAATACATAGTGCAAAATTAAAGGGTTTGAAGGAATGCTCACATTTTGAAGAAAACCACAAATTATGCAAAATGAGGGAAATCTCCTCAAGTTAGGGCTTCAAATTTACCCTCTTAACACCCACCCTTGAGAATTTCAAATTTTCTCACCCAAGTATTGCTTCCAACCACGAATATAAGCTATTTTTTACGGTGGCGGCGGAGAAACCTCCTCGGAACAATAACAGAGAAGAGTTACGCTCGAGTGGTATAATTAACCTAACGAGGTACATCACTATCGGTTCTCATATAAAAGCGATAGTGATGTGATCATTCACATCACGATCGGTTCTTATAAGACAAGCGATAGTGATTATCACGATCATCACAATCGGTTTCGCATAAGAAGCGATAGTGATGAGAAAGACACATCACTATCGGTTCTTATTTAGAAGCGATAGTGATGATATCTGCATCATCACTATCGCTTCTCACAAAGAACCGATAGTGATGAGCACGCTTCATCACTATCGGTTTTTGTGAGAAGCGATAGTGATGTGCATTATCATCACTATCGCTTCTTAAATAAGAACCGATAGTGATACAGACGTCTTATCACTATCGGTCTTTTGTGAGAAGCGATAGTGATGTGCATTATCATCACTATCGGTTCTTATTTTGCTTCTTAAATAAGAACCGATAGTGATGTATACTTTCTCATCATATCGCTTTATGTGAAACCGATAGTGATGATAATGCACATCACTATCACTTCGATAAGAACCGATTGTAATGTTCGATGCTACATCACTATCACTTCTAACACGAGAACCGATAGTGATTGTGATTAATGCCTCTCCTAAGTCATCTATCACAATCGTTTCTTCCTAAAAACTTAAGCAACCGCCTGCGGATGAAGGCGATAGTGATGTACCATTCTGTAGTAGTGATTTATCATCAATGTTTTCATAAAATTTTCATATGATGACTAAGCTTCAAAAAGTTCCAAAAATTCTGAGAGTGCTACGTCCTCGTAAAAGCCTAATGATCAATACATAGATTTGCTTTATCAACCAAAAAGTGTTTCAAATTTTTGAAATTTTTTCATAAGGGTTATAAGGAAATTCTTAAGATCTCATAAAATTTTTAAATCATGATCACACTCTAGTGAATTTATAAAATTCTTACAAATACAGTGTGCCATTTATGTTCTTTTCGTTTTTGATTTTTGAAATATAACAAATGAAGTTCAATACATACATAGATTTGATTGAGCAAACAAATAATTTGTATTTTTTTTAAAATTTTACATAATGGTACTGAGTCAATTATTAAGCTCTCATCAAAATTTTGGATCATGATCACACACGAGAAAATTTATAAAATTTTGACAATGTTACTGTCCCAATTATGTTCATTCTGTTTTTGATATTTTAAAGATAAAAAATAAAGTTTAATTATTTTGGAAATTTTTATGTATGATTCTACACTTCTTAGGATGGTACCATAAATTTTTCAAATCAATATAAATAACGTACAATTTTATACAAATCTAACAGTATTTCTAAAGTTTTTAAAAAATATCTCAAAAATTCAGTTTTTAAACAAATTTTCGTAAAATATGACTTTCTTAAGGGTTATTGATCAATTTCCGGTCAAATCCGGTGGTCATACATCAAATTTCGGCAAAAAATGGCGAGATCTCAACGAGATTTTCCGAGAATGCTGTAGCAATTTAATTTTTTTGAATTTTTTCAATTCGGCTAGCATTTCAAATCTCATCTACGTTCAGAAACCGAGATCTCGCTGAGATCTCGTGAAATTTCGGCGAGATTTTGAACCTTAGTCGTCATCGTTATTGCATGCTGTTTCTTTTTCCCTGTTTTGTTTTTCGTCCGAAGGAAAAAAAAGGCGCGTTAGGGTATCGAGTAAATAGCAATAACCGTCGGTGAACTCGTCGGGAAAACCTCTCCGGCGAACTCGTCTTTAACCCTTGCCCTAACCACCTTACCCCTCTAATGCCGGCGGCGATGACTGGCGGCACAGGTGGCGTTGGCGGCGGCGGTCGAGCCCTCGATTGCCGCAGCTTCTGGAAGGCCGGCGCGTACGAGGCCCCCTCCGCCCCCATCCGCGAGTTCCACGGTTCGTCTTCTCGAGCGTTTTCCGCCTCTAGTTTTGCTCTGGTTTCGCGAGACTCCAACGCGAATTGCGTTGTTGATGCTGTTGCTTGCGGTCGCAGATGCGGTGGATACGGGGGACTTCGACCGCGCGCGCGTGCACCCCAAGTTCCTCCACACCAACGCGACGTCCCATAAGTGGGCGTTCGGAGGTTGGTGCCCCTCTGCTCCTTATCCCGTCCGTGCTGTAATTTGGTTTGCTTTTTCTGTGTGTTGGTGAAGTAGTGGCGGAGGTGGTTGGGATTTTACAGATTAGGGATGAAATTGTTGTGTTAAATTAAGAGAGCTAGGGTTGTTGGAGCAAAGGGGAAATATCAGGTAATAGCAAGAGTTATCCCTCGATTACTGTGAATGGGCTATGCATACTACACAATGGTTGTTGTTAATGTTAATGTCGTTGGATCAAGCGATTTTCGGCTGAAGGAAATTTTATCTAACTGTTCTAAACGGGTCCCCCCCTCTCCGACGCTAGCTGGATATGAAGATGGCATGTTCAATTAGTTCAAAACACAGGATCCCCTCATGCTATAATCATTCTGTGGCACTTGTGCTTGACTTGTGGCAGGGAGAGGGGGAACAATCCTTGAAATATACTACTTTGACTATTTAGCATATTTGACAACTAATCATCATCTTTTTCTTATGAAAGCTAGAAAGTTACTACTTATTGCTTCTGCACAAAAAAAGGATGGAAGTTAGAGAGTAGAGTAGACAAGAAGAAAACTGTTTGCTTGTTCGTTCTTAGTGAGAGAAAGGATGATTCTACGCAGAACCTTACTAAATGATATTGTATCTTGCTTCTCTTGTATTCTCTCCACATATTTGGACAAACAAAATTTAAATCCATGGAGTGCAATTGTTTCTCGCTTTCACCCCTTTGGTCCAATCTCTTTAATGGCGGCTTAAATGAGAGAATTTGGTTTTTGTTCTTTTTGATCCTTTCTTTTCACCTCTTTCTCTTCAGCCCATGTGAACATAAATTTGTTCTCAAGTTTTATTAGAACACAGCAGATAAAGCAAATGCAATGCTGGAGCTATTCTCGAAAATCATATATGCTGGCGTAGTTGTTAATCTGTTCACTCGATGATAAGTGGAATTTTGTAAACTTATTCTAAACAGGTAGCTGTACTTCTAAAGCAAAAAAAATCTTCCTCATTGTCCACTGTCCATTCAGGGGATTTACTTATGACACCATGACTTATATTTTCCTAACATTTGTTTCTTGTTCTTTTCTGTTGCAGCTATAGCTGAACTTCTTGATAATGCGGTAGATGAGGTTTGTAATGTCTTTTAGAAACTTCATTCATTTAGCTTCAACATTGCTAATGCCCTATAATTGCCTTAGCTTGTTATTGCTGGAATTTTGCAAATAGAACTATAGAAGTAATTACCTTCTGATATGGTGTCTCAGATTTGCAATGGTGCCACATTTGTAAAAGTGGATAAAAGCATCAATTTGAAAGACAACAGCCCAATGCTGGTTTTTCAAGGTACCCAGATTCAGTACAATACATGAAAGTGGAATAGGTTAGGGTAGATTCATAATGTTTCCTATTATTAATTCCTGCTTATTTGGAGCTACCATCACAGACGATGGAGGAGGAATGGATCCTGAAGGTGTACGACGATGCATGAGTCTAGGATTCTCAACCAAGAAATCAAAGACAACCATTGGCCAGTGTATGTATTATTTTGTTTGCATTGCAAGATTATGACCTTGGCTAATTTGTTTTGGCTTTCAATTATATGCATATCGTACTACACTTCCAGAATTTCACTTTGAGAAGTCTGCATCCTACCCTTTGGAGAGAGGCTACTAAATGAAAAAATTGAAACAGAACGAAGATGCTATAATAATGATCTTCTTAATACTTTTGGCTTGCCATCTTAGTGTAAATCAATCCTTTTAGCACCCCCTATGTTGTTGATGATATTTTTTATTTTCAAGTCTAAATGGAAGTTGGAAAACCTTGATTTCTAAAAGTATATGGTTCTCAAAATTGAAAGATGGATTGATTCCTCATCGTTAATTATATTTTGTAAACCCTTAAATGTTAAGCTTCTGCTACCGTTCACAGGTTTTATTCCTCACAAAAATAGAAATGGTCTTTACTTGTATCACCAATTCGCAATTAGTATTATACAACTCAAGGACTTCTTTTCAAATTTGAAATCGAAAATATTGTTGAGAGTTTTTAGTTCAAATAATTGTAAGAAGTTTATTTTCATCTAGTATCTAGCTGCTTTATGCTTTTGAGTCAAATCACTTACCTTTTACCACTACACAGATGGAAATGGCTTTAAGACAAGCACAATGAGACTTGGCGCTGATGCAATTGTTTTTACTCGTGCAATCCGTGGAAGGTGAATATTTTTCATTTCAGTGATTATTGATTTATTTTTGAGAATTCATGGTATTTGTCGAATCCTCTGTTTTTATCATGATTAATACATTGTTATTTCTCCCACAGTAATGTTACCTTGAGTGTTGGTTTGCTTTCTTACACTTTCTTGAGGAGAACAATGAAGGATGACATAGTTGTCCCCATGGTATGTCAAGTTAATCCAGCAGTGTATCTTCAATGCAGTATTCTCTGTCGAGATCTGACATTTTCCATCACCTATTACAGCTCGATTTTCAAATCAAAGATGGCCACATTGTACCTTTGGTGTATGGTTCACAGGGTGATTGGGATAGTAGCTTGAAGATAATACTTGATTGGTCCCCTTTTTCTTCGAAGGAAGAACTGCTACAGCAGGTGACATTTGTCCCAGACATTATTTAGTACATTCTTCAGTCAAATTTTGAAACCAAATAGTGAGTTTTTGCAATGAGTATGTGGAACTCTATACTAGGATAGTAGCTCCTATATTTGGGAGGGATGAAGTAATATTTGATGTTTTATGAATGACTGAGGCAAACATACTAGTTGCAAAGGCCTGATACTGAAGGCATAAATATAATTTGGATCCTCTACTTCCAGCTCACATGTAGAATAATCATTCCTATACTTTTGAGTGTTGACAAACCATGTTAAAATATACTGAAAATTTTGTCATCATGGGTTAAATTTTTGCTCACTTGTTTCTTGCCATCTGTATTCATTATGTATGAAACCTTTGTCATTGTTACTTTGTTAGTTAATGAAGCGCACTTCAGAGTTTCGCAAGATACTGCCATGTAGGGTGTATATATAATATATATTTTAAAACACTGAAAATATGTACAAAATAAAATAAAAAAATATGAAAGATTTTAGATATCGAGCATTTATAAATTACTTTTAGAAGCTTTCATCTAAAAAAAAGTTTTTTTACAAGCTTCCAAGAACAAACAAAAAGAATCACTGTGTATCTAATTAGTGGTGAAAATGGATTGAGTTTGGTTCAGGAAAAATCAAATGCACATCTATATCTTGTGATGAACTCATATACAGATATACCGTTTCAAATGTGTTAAGTGTGTATGCATATGTATAGAGACTAGGCCCATATAGCCCATAAACAAGTGTATATATATATCCTCAATAATCAATAAGATGCACAATTATGAATAGCAAAATATCTCCTCTCTTTTTGAACATGGTATCAGAGCATGGAGAGTGTAGGAACAGGTGAGACATTTGAAACTGCAAAGTAAGAGGTGGAAAGGGTCCCTTGATGAGTGACTGCATGATGTGCCATCAGCTGTATGAATCTTCATGCCTTCGACAGTAGGATGACATGATCTGAGCTGAGATGCATTAAATATCACATCATTGAGACTGACCGTACTCTTCTCATTTCCTCTTTTGTTCCCTCTCGCTTTTGGGGAGAAACTGTCTCTACGGCATTCTACCTCATCAATTGTCAGCCTTCTTCCAAACTTCATGGCAAATGTCTTGGTGAGGTCCTGTTTGGAGCACCTCTTTGCTATGATCATCTTTTTGTCTTTGGATGCACCTATTATGTTCTTCTAGCACCTCGTGAGCGTACAAAGTTGAGCGCTTAGTCAGCTGAGTGTCCTTTTGCGACATAAGGGCTATCGCTACTGTGATCCTTCAGCATGTCGTATTCGTATTTCTCGTGATGTGATTTTGATGAGAGATTCTTCCACACATTCTACTTCTACTTCTTCTATAGACTCCACCTCTTTCTTGTGTTTACCTCCTACTTCCACATCAGACTTGCCTCTCCCTCACCAGCTTCCCTTTCAGTTCAACCTCCAACTCCATCCTCTCCCTCACCAGCTTTCCTTTCAGTTCAACCTCTAGTATCATCACCCTCACTTGTTCCTCCTTCTAGTGTATCTTTTTCCACTAGATCTTGCAACCACTGACATTTCTCCTTTGTCCTTCCACTATGTTCGCCGACCGAGGGTTCCTTCTGATCCATAGTCTTCCTCTCCTTCACTGATCAGCGCCACTGGCTCTGACGATCCTCCTACAGTACCATGGTATTCTCTCCAAGTCTCCATGATCGTTCCTCTGTTCAGGCTCTAGAGAGATTTCCTTGTCTAATGTTGTTTTTGAGCTGAGTACTTATCAAGAGGCAACCAATACAATTGAGTGGCTGTTGGCTATATCTAAGGAGCTTGTCGCACTTGAGACTACAGGCACCTAGGATCTTGTCCCCTTACGAACTTAGGCAGTTTCTATCACTTGCAAGTGGGTTTATAAGGTGAAGACAATATCAGATGGTTTAGTTGAGCAATGGAAGGCTCGTCTTGTTGCTAGAGGTTTCCAGCAGTCTTACGGGGGAGACTATGATGTGGCTTTTGCTCCTGTTACTCACATGACTATAGTGCGTACTCTCATTGCTATTGCGGCTGTTCGCTCATGGACTATATCTCAAATGGATGTAAAAAATGCTTTTCATCATGGTGATCTACATGAAGAGGTCTATATGCAGCCACCCCTAGGTGTTGAGGCTCCTATAGGTTATGTTTGCCGTCTTCGGCGTTCTCTATATGGTCTCAAGCAGACTCCTCGTGCTTTGGCTGAGCGTTTCAGTTCTGTGATTTGAGCTACTGGTTTCTCTCCGAGTGAGCCTTGTTCATTCATACTTCTTAGCGTGGTCATACTCTGCTTCTACTGTATGTGGATGATATGCTAATTACAGGAGATGACATGGACTATGTGACATTTGTCAAGAAGAAATTGAGTGAACAATTTATGTTCTATTTGGGATCATTAATATACTTTTTGGGGATTGAGATTCATTTGGTTGATGATGACTACTATTTCTCTCATTATCGATATGTTCAGAATTTGCTTGCTTGTTCTAGCCTGACTAATACATGTACTGCTGCCACACCTATGGAGCTTCACTTATAGCTTTGTCCTACAAATGGTGTACTGTTAATAGATCCTTCCCCTTATCGTCAGCTTGTTGGGAGTTCTTTTTATCTCACGGTTACCAAACTGGACATTGCTCATGCTGTCCATGTGCTTAGTTAGTTTGTCAGTGCTCCCACCTCAGCCCACTATGGTCATCTTTTTCGTGTGCTGAGATACTTTAGGGGAACTGTGTCTAGATGTCCGTTCTATGCCAGTTTGAGTTAGCTCCAACTCCACGCTTACTCTGACTCCAGTTGGGCGAGTGATCATGTTGATCGACGATCTATCACTGGCTACTATATCTCTCTTAGTACTTCGCTGATTGCCTGGAAGTCCAAGAAGCAGACTGCAGTGTCACGTTCTAGTGCAGAGGTTGAGCTTTGAGCCCTTGCCGCTACCACCCCAGAGATTGTTTGGCTTTGATGGCTTTTGGCTGATCTTAGTGTTCTTTCCGATGTTCCTACAACTTTGTTTTGTGACAACACAAGTGCCATTCAGATTGTTGGTGATCCGGTCAAACATGAGTTGACAAAGCACATTGGTGTTGATGCGCCACTCACATGGTCTCATTGTCGGCAGTTGACTATCGACCTCCAGTATGTACCCTCCTCAGAGCTTTAAGTTGCAAATCTCTTCACTAAGACTCAAACTTGGGAACAACATCGACTTCATCTACTCAAACTGCATCAGATCCTCCTATTCCACCTTTGAGTTTGAAAGGGGTGTTAAGTGTGTATGAATATGTATAGAGTCTAGGCCCGTGTAGCCCATAAGGCCCATAAACAAGTGTATATATATATCTCCTCAATAATCAATAAGATGCACAGTTGTGAATAGCAAAATATCTCCTCTCTCGTTCTGAACAACAGGACGTGTGATACATTCAGATAGGGTTTTTGTCGACGATCGGGACCGTCAACCGCAGAAGAAAGAAAGGGGGAGCGAGGAGTTAGCTCGGGAGCGGGACTCGAGGTCGTGCTCGCTCGGGGCTCCAAACGTCGCGGGGGAGCCGTCCAAGAAAAGATGCCGGACACGGGGTTTATACTGGTTCGAGCCCCCAAGGTCTGCAATGACTCTACTCGGTTGGCCACGAGGCGAAGGGTGTATTAGCAGCTCTGTGGAAGAGTACAAGGACAGGGCCCGAGCAAGAGGAGGGGGCCGCGCCGTTCTTCTCTGGTGTTGTGTGTCGTGTGTTATCCTTGTCTTCTCTTCGTCTATTCGTCCGTTTTTCCTCTATCTCTCTCTGTGTCCCCCCTTCGTGGTTGAGACGACCTATTGCTTTTGTAGCCCTCGGGGAACCTCGCCGCTTGGTCCCGAGGGCGACGTCAGGAGCTCGTGGCGATTTGACGGAGGCTTGGAAGTCGTCGCTAGCTGTTGAGAGTCCGACGGGAGCTGTTGAGATCTTGACGGGAGCTGTTGAACCTTAGTTCCCACGCAGGGGCAGGTAGGGTGCTGATTCCCACGCAAGGGAGAGTTTCACAAGATAAAAATAGAAATGTTACAGATGTCCCTTTCCTTGGTGCCTGCTGAGGCGTCGAGGTTGAGGGTGCCTGCCCCTGCGGCGGTGCCCGAGCCCGACCATCGAGGGGGCACCACCTAGGTCGGGGATGAGTCCGTTGGTTTGTGGAAAGCCGCCACGAGGCCGGGGGGATGCTTACACGTGGCGAGGGTACCGATCCCCGACAGCTAGCCCCCGAGGCTCAAGGGACGGCCTCGAAGCTCGGGGCGGCCTTGAGTCTTATTGTCTCTTGGGAAGGGATCGACCTTTTGGCCGAGCACGGCAGCCCCCGAGGCCGACCTTATGCGACGAAATCCTCCAAGGACCTCTATCGTGGTCGCCCCGAACATGCCCTTTCGCCTTTGCGGCATTAAATTGGAGATCGTGCCTGGGAGGTGTTTGATTTTTGCCGCCTCGGATTCCCGCAGGGGATTTCGAGGGGTGGCCCGTAACGCCTCGAGTCCTGACGCGACGGGCGGCGGACACGGGAAGCAACGCCTCGGGTCCCTGGGCAAGGCCGCAACATCCTTGGCCTGTCGCGATGCCCAGGAGGCGACTCGGTAGGCGGCCGGCGAGGCCGTCGGGAGCCGCGGAGGAAGCCAGTAGGCGCTGATCATGGAGCCCCGAGTCGTTCTTTGCCGGGCGGGGCCGTAGGCGAGGTCGACACTATCGGGGCGACAGCGGGGGTCGACGCCACCGAGCCTGACGCAGCTGAGGTCGGGACGGTGCCTGCAAGCGTCGACGAGCACGACGGGGCATCAGGTATGGCGTCGACTCCCTCTTTGCTATTGCTTTGTTTCTGGACCTCGGTCCACTAAGTAACTCTGTTTTTCTCCGGTAGGCTTGGCCCCAACCGCGCCGCTCCGCTCCTCGCATGAGGCGACTAGGGGTGATGCCCTTGTCGACGTCGCCGACCCGGCGTCGGAGGGGGCCGCAGAGGGGAGCGGTTCGTCTCTGCGCTCTGCCCGCGTGAGGCTCGAAGCACACCTCGAAGAGGTTAGTTGATTTCGAGCCCGTCTTTCTTCTCTTTGGTTCGCTTTATGTCCGCGAGGCCGTTTGTGACATTTCTTGCGGCTTCTCAGGGCTTGGAGCAGGTCGCCCGAGGGCTTGGGACCCTGCGTGGCCACGTCGTTAGCTTCCGGGCACTGTGCTCCTGGGTCGAGGGACGCGAGGAGTACGTCCTCGGCCTCGAGGAGAGCATAGCGTGAACGGAGGAGGAGGTCGAGCAGCTGAAGGCCGAGCACGCCGTCGAGCTTTCGAGGGCAGTCGAAGCCGAGCAGAAGCGGTCGGCCGAGACCCTCGCGAATATCCGCGAGAAGGCCGAGAATGCCCTCGCGGGTGACCGCGCGAGGGCCATGGAAATCGTCGAGGCCGTCCGCACGGAGGCGGAAGCGCTCTGCAAAAAGGTCGCAGAGCTCTCTGCTGCTCCTCCGAAGGCTTCAGCTGATGCCGAGGCGAAGATGGCCGAGCTCGAGGAAAAGCTGGGGCAAGCGACCCGGGCGGGGAAGAATGCCCTGGCCCAGCTTCAGGAGTTGCGAAGCCGGGTCGCCAACGCCGAGGCCGAGGCGCTGGCCCTGAGGGCGAAAGTCGCTACACTCGAGCAGGAGAAGCTTGCTCGGGAGATGGCTGACCTGTAGATAGGTTAGTCGATAGAAAAATAAGGGTCGAGGGCACTCGACCTCTTAGTAAATGTTAATCGTGTAAATTTTATCTTTAGAAGAAATGAAACTCCCTTTGTGTTTGCAATTGTATGCGCCTTTTTAATACTTGGCCGGGAGTCTTGCTCGAGAGTGAGTAGCATCTTTTCTGTTCGAGACTGCTCAAGATTTAGTCAGAAAAATCCAGTTTGAGGTCGAATGTCGTTTGCTCGAGACTTAGGCAAAAACCCTGCTCGAGGCTGAAAGATGTCCGCTCGAGACTTAGCCAGAAACCTTGTTCGAGGCTGAAAGATATCCGCTCGAGACTTAGCCAGAAACCTTACTCGAGGCTGAAAGATACCTGCTCGAGATTTAGCCAAAACCCTACTCGAGACTATGGCCTTCGCTATGTTGCCCTGCTTTAGCCGGTGGTCCGGTGCACAGAGTGGGCCGTTATGACCCGAGATCCGTCTAGCGACCTTGACCTGAAAAAAGGAGGACCCGCGACAAGGTTAAGTCGTTGGGTATACCTTCGATCGGGGGCGAACCTTACCCGCGGTGTTGGGTCGAGATGACCAAGCCTGTGATTAGAACATCCCCGGAGGGACTTGCCATAAAGATCACCTGACGGGGGAAATAATTATCGTAATCACTCGACGGGGGAATGGGTCAACCCCGGAGGATACTTTTTAGAAACCCGTGACCTCCGAGCCTGGGAGTGCTTCAGGCTCGGTGCTAGGTCGAGATGGCCGAGCTCGGGGGCTCCCTCTGCGGGGAGGCCTCCCATTGAAATCACTCGACGGGGGAATAGAGCAACCTTGGAGGATATTTTTAGAAATCCGCGACCTCCGAGCCTGGGAGTGCTTCAGGCTCGGTGTTAGGTCAAAATGGCCGAGCTCGGAAACATCCGGGCTGGCCTAGATTTGGGGTGTCGGGTCGAGACAGCCGAACTCGGGAATGCATCGAGTCTGTGGCTTCCCCGAGGGCGGTCTCTGATTCAAGCCTACGGCGGGGGAATAGCCGGCTTTCTACAATACAGATCGTCTTACTGCGACCGAAGCATCCCCGGAGGTGAATCTAGAGTCCATGTCCGTCGAGCCCGGGAATCGTCATCAGGCTCGGGGTGCCCCCAGACGACGGCCTCCAAGTTGGCTTGTCGGGGGGATGGTCGACTTACCCCGATAAAGATCGATTTACGGTGACCGGGACATCCCCGAGGCGAACCCAGAGACTGCGACCCGAGGCCAAGGCACGCGGGGTGCAAAAAGGAAAACATTCACAGATATAAATGCTGAGAAAAGCAACCCCAGGGCACCCCGAGGTTCGGGAGTTCTCGACGCGATCTCAGGTCCAAGCTCTGCTACCGGAGGGAGCCGAGACGCGATGAGAATCGGCTTACAGCTGGCTGCGACCTCCTGGAGGCGATCCCTGAGATCACGTCTTGTGCTTGCGTTGCTCGCGGTGCAGGGGCACATAAAGGAGAACTTTGTGGAAGAGACATTTGCCGGTCCCGGTACATTTTACAGTGAGCCCTTTGGCCCGGCTCAACGCGGGAAGCGATCAACTTATGCGGCGAAGGTCGCTTCCGCGAACTTGATTCTCTGAAGACGGACCTTGAGAACGCGACCCGGTGTCGCGTCCCCTGGGGCGCAAGAGAGGCGTTAGCACAGGTAAAAAAGAATCTTATGCCGGGCCCGACCAAGTGGTGCGCGGGCGCGGATCATGCTTGAGATGGCGACTTCCCGGATGCGGGAGAGCAAGTAGGGCGTTATGCGTACAAAGACAAAACATACTTGCAGTAAACAAAAGGTCGGATTGGCCCCTGGCTCGAAACGCTTACCGATGGCGATCTTGGGCACGGGCCCTACCACGGGGGAACGATTGGCTTACTGCGACGAGAGTCGGCTTACCGCGGACTCAGCCCCCTGAGGCATGCCCCAAGACCATGACTTTGTTCGAGCAACAAAGGGAGAGGGGGGCCAGATCGTATCCCGAGGTCGAGGGGCTCACGGGCGTGATCGCCAGGCCGAACCCCGCTATGGAGGGGAGCCGTGATGCGATGAGAATCGGCTTACAGCTGGCTCGACTTCCTCCGGGGGCGAACCCTCGGATCACGACCCGGATACCCCTTTGCTCGAGGTACACAATATATATATATATATATATATATATATATATATATATATATATATGTATATATATATATATATATATATATATATATATATATATATATATATATATATTATATCGATATATATATATATATATATATATATATATATATATATATATATATATGCGCAATCATAGATGATAAAGCGAAACATTTCATCATGAAGGCAAGAGGCAGAGTTCAAACAGAACTTTCGAAGTTGATCAATGTTCCACGAGTTCGCGAGCTCTCGACCGTCGGGCATGGCCAGCCGGTAAGCACCCATCCGGCCTGCTGAGATGACGCGATAGGGGCCCTCCCAGAGCGGGGATAACTTGGTGCCGGACCGGTCCTGAATTCGCTTTAAGACCAAGTCCCCAACAAGGAGCCCTCTGGGTCGCACCGATCGGGAGGCGTGCCTGCGAAGTGTTTGCAGGTAATGTGCCGAACGCAGCAGAGCATGGCATCTTACCTCCTCCGCCAGGGCGAGGTCGAGGGACCGCTCTTGCTCAAGGTCGACTTGGTCGATTGAGTGGATCCTGGCGGAGCCCAGCGTGACCTCGGGGGGTAGGACGGCCTCAGAACCAAAGACGAGCCGTAAGGGGGTGGACCCTGTTGCCCGGCTCGACGTGGTTCGGATGGACCAGAGGACGGTAGGAAGCTCGTCCCAGCCCCGGCCTCGACGCTCGAGCTCATCGAAGACCTGCTTTGACGTCTTGGATGATTTGCCCGTTGGCACGCTCGACCGCCCCGTTGCTCTGCGGGTGGCCTACCGAGGCGTAGCAGATCTTGGTTCCCCTGTCTTCGCAGTATTCTTGGAACAACTCGCTGGTGAATTGCGTCCTATTGTCGGTAATGATCCTGCAAGGACCCATATCTTGAGACTATAAATGAGCGGAGAAACCTCGGCTGCGGCTCGGGCGTGATGGCCGAGACCGCTCGGCCCGACCCATTTCGTGAAGGTGTCGATGGCGACAAATAGGAACTTCTTCCCCCCGATCGCCCGTGGGAAGGGGCCGAGGATGTCGAGGCCCTAGGTCGAGAATGGCCAGGCGAGGGGGATGGTCTGGAAGGCGTAAGCCGGCTGGCGAGCCTTCCGGGCGTGGAACTGCAGCTCGACAGCGCGGACGATGTCCCGCAGATCCGAGCGCCGTCGGCGATGAAGCCCATCCGAACGCCTTCCGACCATGGTCCTGAAAGAAGAGTGAGCGCTGCAGAGGCCCGAATGGATGTCGTTAAGCAAGTATTTACCTTCCTCCAGGGTGACGCACTTGGCGAGGACGCCCCGCCGGTACAGCTGTCCGTCGACGAGCCCGTACGAGCTCGCACGGCGATTGAGCTGCTGCCCTCAGCTTGGTCGGGCGGGAGCTCGCCAAGGCTGAGGAACTTGACGATCGGGTCCATCCATGATGGAACGCTCTCGAGGAAGGCCACCGAGTCTTCTGGGCCGTCGACGATCGGGGCCGGCAGGGTCTCGAGGATGACATCCGACGGAATCTCGTCGTCGGATGACCCGAGCTTAGACAAGAGATCTGCGGCGGAGTTATCCTTCCTGGGAACGTACCTTATCTCAAGGTTCTTGAACCATTTCTCCATTTTGCGTACCTCGGCGAGGTACTTCGCCATTGACGGCTCTGAGCATTGGTAGTCTTTGTTGTACTGGTTGACGACGAGTTGGGAATTCCCCCTCACGACCAGCCGGCGCACGCCCAGCGATTTGCATGCCCGAAGGCTAGCCAAGAGGGCCTCGTATTCTGCGACGTTGTTGGTCGCGGGGAAGCCGAAGCGATACACGTACTTAAGATGAACTCCCTGAGGGGTGATAATGAGGATGCCAGCCCCCGAGCACGCCAGCCCCCGAGCACTTAAACGACCTCGAGCCGTCGAAGAACATGGTCTAGGGACCTTTCTCCTCGGCCTCGGGTTCGGGGGTGGGCTTGGCCGTCTGCTCGACCATAAAGTTGGCAAGCCCCTGCTACTTGACGGCGGTGCGCGCCACGAACCGAATGTCGAATTCGGCTAACTCCATGGCCCATTTGGCGATGCGGCCACCTGCCTCCGGGTTCCTTAAGATCTCGCCGAGCGGAAACCCACTCGGGACGACCACGGCGTGCGCCTGAAAGTAATGCCGGAGCTTGCGCGAGGCCATGCAGAGGCATAGGCGGCTCGGACACGGGGTAGGCTCCTTCGGCCCATGGAGCACTTTCGGCGTAGTAGATCGGCTGCTGCCGACCATCTCGCTAGGCCACCAGACGGCTGATGGCTCGCGCGCGCGCGCCGAGTAAGCGAGCGCCTCGCCCGGGTCGGGTCGTGAGCAGCAGGCGGCTCGAGAGGTATGATTTTAGCTCGTCGAAGGACCGCTGGACTTCCGGGGTCCATTCGAAACCATGATGCTGGCGCAAAGCCTTGAAGAATGGCAGCCCGCGCTCCCCGAGCCTCGAGATGAATCGGCTGAGGGCGGCCACGCGGCCGGCGAGGCATTGGACCTGCTTTGTTGACGCCGGGGCGGTCATCCTCTCGATGGCCTCGATCTTTTCTGGGTTCGGGCCTACGCCCAAGCCCCTGAACATGTAGCCGAGCACCTTTCCCGAGGTTGCGCCGAAGACGCACTTCTCGGGGTTGAGCTTGACTCCATGCTTGTTTAGGTTGGCGAAGGTCTCCTCGAGGTCGTTGACATGGTCGGCTTCAGAAGAGCTCTTGACGATGATGTCGTCAACGTAGACCTCGAGATTCCGCCCGATCTGAGGGTCAAAGGTCCGGGACATCAGCCGCTGGAACGTCACCCCGGCGTTGCGTAGGCCGAACGACATAGTGCTGAAGCAGAATGTTCCGAACGGCGTGATGAAGGCCGTCTTGTCCTCGTCGTCTGCCACGAGCTTGATCTGGTGGTAGCCGGAGTAGGCGTCGAGGAAACTCATCAACATGGCGTTGGCGGTGGAGTCCACGATCTGGTCTATACGGGGAAGAGGGAAGTTATCCTTCGGGCATGCCGAATTCAAGCCCGTGTGGTCGACACGCATCCTCTATTTCCCACCCTTTTTCTGTACGATCACCGGGTTGGCCAGCCATTCGGAGTAGTTGACCTCACGAATGAAGCCGGCCTTCAGGAGCTTGTCGAGATGTTCCCTGATTATTGTCACCTTTTCGGGGGAGAAACGCCGTAACTTCTGGCGCACGGGCCTGCACCCAGGCCTTGTTTGCAATTTGTGCTCGATCACCTCACTCGGGACCCAGGCATGTCTGCCGGTTCCCACACGAATATGCTTTTGTTGCTGTGGAGGAAGGTGACGAGCTCGAACTCCTATTTTGGGTCGAGCTGGGCGGCGAGGTGGACACATTTGCCCGGGTTGTCCTCCTCGAGCCGCACGACCTTGGTCGGGTCGCCAAGCTGGATTCACCGCCTTCCGGCGGGCTTCCTTCTGGGCCGCTACAGGGCCCCGCTGAGGGAGCATGCCTGAGGCCGCGAGGGCCTTCTCGCAGCAGTGCGCCGCTTTGAGGTCGCCTCGGACGGTTATGACGCCTTGGGGCCCAAGGAGCTTCATGCAACGGTGGCCGTAGTGGTTCGCCGCCATGAACTTGATCAAAGCCGGCCTCCCGAGGATGGCGTTGTAGGGGAGATCTCTGTCCACGACCTCGAAGGTGATTAGCTCGATACGGAAGTTCGCTGAGTCACCAAAGGTGACAGGCAGAACCACCTGCCCGAGCGGAGTGGTCGAGCTCCCCGGCACGATGCCGAAGAAGGGGACCGCTATGCTTTTGATCTTGGACTGGGGAATCTGCATCCGGTCCAGTGTGCTAGCCAAGAGCAGGTTGAGGGAACTCCCCCCGTCAACCATAACCCTCCCGACCATGGTGTTGTTTATGGTCGGGGCGACGACCAAGGCGGTCTTAAGGTCTTTGAACATCCCCGGGGGAGCGTCGCCCTCGGAAAAGGTGATTGGAACGACGGCCCACTTACAAGGCTGGTCGGCAGGCTTGCCGGCCGAAGCTTGGTACACAGTACGCGCGGCGCTTTTGAGCTCGCGCCGAGATTGGTATGCGGACGAGCTGCCGAAGATCATGTCGACGCGGCGGTTGCCCTGCTGGAATTCGTGTCGAGGCCCTCGCTTCACGCGGCGACGCTTTGTGCCGCAACTCGCCCCTTCGGAGCGTGGGCATCTCCCACGCCATCGTGAAAGGCGTTCGATTTGAGCTGCGACGCCTACAACCTCAGTCGTGGCCGACGGCCTGGCGGAATGATGAATTTGTCCGGTCCGATCGTGCCTGTGCTCGTTGGTGGGGCCGGGCATCACTCGCTGCAGTTGGCCCGACGCTTGCTGCGCGGCGGGCGCGACGCCGCTCGTTGGGGTTGGCGTTGTCTTGGACGTCATGGCCGACCACGCTGGAGCCGAGGTTCATCGCGATCGGGTTGTCGCGACTTCCAACACCTCGCGGCGTCGGCCGCGGCGTCCCACGCTGTACTGCCACCGCCATCGCGGCGACCTTGCCCCTGCTTCTTGACGCGCGGGTCCGGGCCAGCAGCTTTGGCGACGGATGGCCCGGGCTCGCCGGGAATGCGACCGAGCTTACCCTGGTCATAGTCGCGCTTCCAACGGACGGCGTCATCCACGTCCGCGTAACTTTCCGCCATTCGGAACAGCCTGTTGACACTGAGGTCGGTAGTGATCTCTAGGTCCTCTGTGAGACACCTGTCCCGGACGCCGAACTTGAAGGCTTTGATGACAGCTTCGCTGGAGACGTTTGGGATTGAATTCCTTGTGCGGGTGAACCGCGACGGTCGCGAGAGGTTCACCTTGCCTCGATGATGCGGTCGAGTCCTTTCCCATCTAGGGCGCCGTAGCGACTCCGAAGTTTGACCGAGCGCCCGCACTTGGCGCCACGACCGAAGCCACCAGAGCCGGTTAAAAAGCCAGTCGCGGCGCAGCCGCCCAGATCTGATAGGAGGTAGTTGGCCATCACAGCCTCATCCCCGTCGGTGCCGCCAAGATCGCAGTGGAATAGATCGAGTGGAACTCGTCGGGGTTCTTGGTCCCGTCGAACCGCTCCATCGCGGCGGGCCGGAAACGAATCAGCCAGCGCACCTGGCGAAGATCGACGGAGTACGCCGGGCAACCGTAGGTCGGGGCAGCATGGTCGCCGCTGCTACGGTCGGAATCGCCGTCAGCGAGGTGATCAAACTCGAGCCGACGACGCACCCCACGTCGGGCTCGGTGGTTAGGAAGGGCATCATCAGGGTGGCGATGGCTGCGAGCCTTCTGTCGCCTGGGTGGAATGTCCGGAGATAAACCCCCGGAAGCGTCGCTACTTGAAGGAGCACTCTCACCACCTTGCCGATCGTGGAATGCACGTGCATCGACCGCACTCGATGAGGGGGACGATTGCGCGGCTCTCGCCCGCGGCACGGAGTCAGCCGGCGAGGATGGCGGTGGCCGCGCGACGAACTGCCGTCGCTTCTTAGGGAGTGACGTTCGGGCGGTCGTCGACGTTCTTGCTGCGAGGGGGTGACCTCGTCGGCCGCCCTGCCGAGCTCCTCACCAAGGGATCGGCGAAAAAGGGCCGTCCTCGCCCGGGCAGGATCAGCCATCGCCCGGGCAATGGTCCGCAAACGTTCCCTGTTGGGATCGTCCTGACGAGCAGGGCTGTGATGCCCAAGCGAGGTGTGAAGTCCCTCGCGCTCCTCCCGTCGGAGGGCGGTGATGGCCTGGTTGATGGCAACCTGGACCAACCGACGCGCCTCCTCCGGGGCTTCTGGGTCACCGTCACTTGCTCCCGCGCTCGCCTCGCGGTTGTCGGCCATGAAGGCCAGGCGCTCACGCGGTGACAGCGAAGGCGAGAACATGGAGGTGGAGCCCTCGCGCTCAGGAACCGCGTCCGGGTCCGGCCTCGCTGATGGTGACATGTCGTCGCTGGAGCCGAAGGTGCTGGTGACGCTAGAGCGGTGAACCCCGAATGAGCGAAACTCGGGCCCTACGGTGGGCGCCAGCTGTCGACGATCGGGACCGTCGACCGCAGAAGAAAGAAAGGGGGAGCGAGTAGTTAGCTCGGGAGCGGGACCCGAGGTCGTGCTCGCTCGGGGGCTCCAAACGTCCGCGGGAGCCGTCCAAGAAAAGATGCCGGACACGGGGTTTATACTGGTTCGAGCCCCAAGGCCTGCAATGACTCTACTCGGTTTGGCCTCGAGGAAGGGTGTATTAGCAGCTCTGTGGAAGAGTACAAGGACGGGGCCCGAGCAAGAGAAGGGGGCCGCGCCGTTCTTCTTCTCTGGTGTTGTGTGTCGTGTGTTATCCTTGTCATCTCTTCGTCTATTCGCCCGTTTTTCCTCTCTCTCTGTTTGAACCCCCTTTGTGGTTGAGACGACCTATTGCTTTTGTAGCCCTCGGGGAACCTTGCTGCTTGGTCCTGAGGGCGACATCAGGAGCTCGTGGCGATTTGATCGAGGCTCGGACGTCGTCGCTAGCCGTTGAGAGTCTGACAGGAGCTGTTGAGATCTTGACGGGAGTTGTTGAAATTTTGACGGGAGCTGTTGAACCCTAGTTCCCACGCAGGGGCAGGTAGGGTGCTGATTCCCACGCAGGGGAGAGTTTTACACAAGATAAAAATAGAAATATTACAGATGTCCCTTTTCTTGGTGCCTGCTGAGGTGTCGAGGTCAAGGCTGAGACGTCGAGGTCGAGGGTGCCTGCCCCTGCGGCGGTGCCCGAGCCCGAGCTCGCTGACCCCGAGCCCGACCATCGAGGGGGCACCACCTAGGTCGGGGATGAGCCCCTTGGTTTGTGGAAAGCCGCCACGAGGCCGGGGGATGCTTACACGTGGCGAGGGTACCGATCCCCGACAGTTTTAATCTATTTGCATTGGATTTAGGTAGTGTATGTATAATGATGAGGGCAATCATGGTAACATGGGCCCCCTGAATTTTGCGCTTGAACATTTTGCTATGCAAAGTGCATGCATGGGAACGACACTTAATTGGAGGAATGCATGGAGTGTCATTAAGATAAGAAATGCACTTCTGTTTCCAATCCCTTGGAATATCCATTGGTGCATCTGTTTGCTAGTTGGTTAATATTTTAGTTATTGTTCATTACCTCTCTGTTTTGTTCTCTATATTTCCACCAAACTATTGACTTATGTTCATTTTATTGATCTTAGATCAAATCTGTTTTATTGTTGTTTGTGGACTTGTCCTGTTCTCTGAAACCTAATCCATATTGTTTGTTGTTATCTTTCTGGTACATTGTACTTTCTAGTCTTGTTTCCTCCAAAGTGGCATCCAGAATTGCTTTTTAATGCTATATCCAGGCACACATGCTTTGCTTAGTCGTGGTTCTTTCATTACAAGCTGAATTGATCTTCACATTGTTTTGAAGCTATTCCACAGCCAACTGTACAGTGATTATCTTCTTTTTGATAAGCAACTGATTTGTTTATATATATTGATTTTCTTGTGCATTCAGTTCAAGGATATTGATAGTCATGGGACTAAGGTGGCAATATACAATTTATGGATGAACGACGATGGTCTTTTAGAACTTGACTTTGAGGATGATGATGTGGTAAATGTTAATACAGTTTTCATTGCAAGTATAATGCATTACATCTACATATTGTCAATTTGTTCAGTCCCATTAATCCTGGCATAGAAAAAAAAAACCCAGAAATAGTGCATAATGTGTATGAAGAATGATTTTTTTTGGTCATGCCTCTTGAAACCATCTGACTGATCTGTACTATGTAGTTTTTGATTTCATCAATGGAAAAAGGACAGATAATTGTTCTGGAGTTAATATACTTGATGAACTGCATGCTCTCTGAGGGAACTAATGCTCATTGTAGGAAACTAAATGCGCATACAGACGCACATGTACTGATTTTTGTATTCTTGTTGCAGTGCATGGTACATGTGCATGTGTTCAGAATTTATAAAATTTAGACAATTGAACTGGAATAAATGTTATTTTTTTAACTTGCAAACCATGCCTACATTTCACACATAGTCAGGTACCTGTTGTTGTATTCTTGTTGCAGAGCAGGATATTCATGCATGTGTTCAAAATTAAAACATATTAGATGATGTAACATGAATTAATATTGTTGTTTAAACTTTAATTCTTGCAGATTGTGCCTACATTCCATTCTTCCATTATTGTACCTCCTAATTGTTTTTGCATTGCTCATGTCCTGTTGCTCAATTTTCAGGACATATTACTTAGAGATCAAGGTACAGCCAGTGGGGGAGCATCAAAGATCCAAAAAGAAATTGTTCAGCAACATATGTCCCACAGGCTCAGATTTTCATTGCGCGTAGGTTTTATTTCTTTGTATTCTGGGTTTATTCCTATCTAGCTTACAAACCTAAGTACTAATCTGCATTTGTCAATATGCAGGCATATACTTCTATCCTTTACCTTAGGAAGTTTGAAAACTTCCAAATTATATTAAGAGGAAAACCTGTTGATCAGATAAGCATTACTAATGAACTGAAGTTTAAGAAAGTAGTTACTTACAAACCTCAAGTCGCACGTGATTCTCAAGTGGTAAGTAAATTTGTGCAATAGTCATTTATTTTATCTGCTGTTCTTTGGCATGATAGTCTGCACTTAATTCCATCAATACCTTGTTTCTTAGCTTAGTGGATAATCATGCTCATGTACTGAAGTTTCTTCAACTTATTATCTCATGATGAGATGGTTCCTTCAGTTTTTGTTCACAACCACTGAACCACTATAGGTTTTCTTCCTGATATTATTTGTTTACAACCATAGTTCTACTGAAACCGTAGGTCTCAGTGAAGGTAGATATTGGCTTTGCAAAGGAGGCGCCTGTTTTGGGCATTTTTGGGATGAATGTCTACCATAAAAATCGACTAATAATGGTAAGCACTCTCTCCAGTTCTGCTTTTTTGTTCATTCATTTCTTTTGTTATTCCAAGAGTTGGCTTTCTCCTATCAACCAAGGATGCCCCGTAGTTCTACTGAGAACTTAGGGATGTCTAATATAACCAGCTGTATGAGGGTTGAAGGAAAAATGGGGCATGACAGATCATATTACTTTAGCACCCTAGCTCAAAATCCGCTCAATGCCTAGCTCACTGTGGGGCGGGCCCACGCATACATACCACTCTATTTACACTTTCGTCCTTACTTCATGTAAAAGGGTTATTCCGGAGGTACTACGTTTGGACCCAACATCATTGTATACTCGTACAACTCACTTTAGATAGCTAATGTGGGACTAATCTCACCACCGCTCCACATGGGCCACATGAGCCTTCATACTAACAGGATGGAGTATTATATTCACTCCCCTTACGGGCTGATGCCCTCAGTAGCACACAGTATACACGACAAATGCCCAGAACCACCCCTCGGCACACGTCCGTGTGTCTAGTGCCGTCACATATGCCATATTGTGTGTCCACTCTGGGCCCACACATGCCATGCACATAGCCCGCGCCCCTATCCCACCGTTCGTGCAACGAAGGTTGATGCTCTGATACCATCTGTAACATCTTGGCCCAAAATCTGCTCAATGCCTAGCCCACCATGGGGTGGGCCCACGCATGCATAGCATCTCAATTACACTTTCATCCTCGTTTTGTGTAAAAGGATTAACTCGGAGGTACTATGTTTGGACTCAACATGCATTATATACTGCTACAACCCACTTGAGACAAGCAATGTGGGACTAATCCCACCACCACTCCACATGTGGTTCACATGAGCCTTCACACTAACAGGTCGGTATCATTGGTATCACGACGTCGCCTAGGTGACGCCTAGTCGCCGACTAGGCGTCTAGGCGGCCGGAGGTGGGCGCCATGGCCCGGCGCCTCGCTTGGAGAGAGCAAGGCGGCAGCGCCTAGGCGTCTGGCCAAGTGTCCAGGCGACCGTTGGACTGGAGGGCTGGTAATTTGACGACGGGAGGACTAGCATTACGTGGAGCCTTGGACAGGGGAGTCATGGGAGGACTGGAGAGGACGAACCCTAGAGCTCCGCTGCCAGCAGCTGCGCCTCCACCGACCGCTGACCAGTAATCCCCTAGTCGCCGCCTAGGCGTCCAGTCGCCGGATCGGGACTACTAGGGGGGCTCGCCTCGCCTGGAGACGAGTCGTCCGCCTGGCCGTATCAGGCGTCGCCCGGGCGACTAGACGTTGCTGTCGCAGCATCCAATCGTGTGCCAGATGGAGATGAGCGTGTGGAGAGGAGACGACGACAAAGGAGCTCCCTCCACCGCCGACACCTAGATCCGGTGACCGTCGCCTGACTCGCCTCCACCTCCGTCGCTGCCACTTCCATCGCCTCCACCGTCGCCCTAGGAATCCGACAAGGGGGAGCTCGATGTCAACGGCATGGAGTCCACGTCGTCGCCCTGGGAATCCGGCAAGGGGAGCTCGATGTCGATGGCGTGCTTTGGTGGAAGGAGGCGGCGTGTCTAGCGGTGACCGCCCAGGCAAGGTTGACTCGGGCTCAAGGCAGTGCGGCTCTAGATTTGGGGTTTTTTTCCTCTGGATTTGGGAGAGGCTCGCCTAAGGCTCATGGCAGCATGGCTTTTTTTGCTCCCCTTGTGGGCTGGGCTTCTACTTCCCTTTGGGTTGGGCTTCTTCTGCTCCTCTTTGGGCTGGGCTTTGATAAATAGAGTTGCAGGTTGCCACGTTACTATTTTGTTTGGTCGCCTAACCAACGCCTAGGCACCCGCCTAGGCGTCCGGTGCCGTGATAACCATGCTGCTGGTGCTGGTGCTCTGCTCTCGCTACTCTGCTCCCTTTGTTGCTGCTGGTGCTCTGCTCCCCCTTGTTGCTGGTGGTGGTGGTGCTCATGCAGTCATGCTACTGCATTTATATTGGTCGCCAAACTGTCGCCTAGGCGTCTAGGCGCCCCGGAGGCGACTTGCCTCTCCGGGGCGTTGTTATAACCATGGCCGGTATATTACATCTACTGCCAGACTGCTTAAATAGATCTACTAGCAGCAATACTAGTAGAAAAGTCCATTATCAGCTATCAGCATGCAACAAGAAACCACCTTGCATCTAGATTCTTTGTTTTGCAGTCTCCCAAGACTTTAACTAGTATTTGTGCAATGGTAAAAGGCTTCTTTTGCCATCATTACAAAGACTTTTTTTGTTGTTGGGGGGGGGGGGGGGGGGGGGGGGTTGAGAGCAACTTTTTATTGTTTAAGCCATTTATTTTTATTATTCAAATCTTACCTTTGGCGTGGCAAGACAACACTGCCATGCCATACTTCTTTGGCACTTTGTTGCCACGTCACTGGTGGAGTGGCCAAACAACACTGCCACACCACTTGTGGTGGAGTGGTCGGATTTGGCCATGCCATGATGACTGGTGTGGCAGTGTTGTCTTGCCACGCCACGAGTGGTGGCATGGCTAAAAGGGGCAAATTTGGAAATAAGTTGGGCGACGGGTCGTCAGTAAAAAATAAATTAAAAAATGGTTAAATAATAAAAAAAGTTCTGTGTGTGATCCTGGTTGATGTCCTCATACTGGTACAGAAGTCTATAGCTCCAAGAAATTTGCCTGTTCTTCTGTTCTTGTTTTGATAGCATAAGTCAGTTGAATTCATAACTGTTTTTGGTAACCCATTTTGAGGACTTAGGATGCAATTTAGGTATATTCTAACGTTGAATCATGCAATCATTGCTTATTTTCCCTCAATCTTCCTATTGAAACATTGAGAGTTTCCATTCTTTTATTGTATTTATACCTGTTATGTATGCTGTCAGTACCAATCATTTTCAATACTTTCTGGCTGTTGTATAATTTATCTGATAATTTTGCTGGCTTTCTATTGATGAAAATGATGCGAGGTCTAAATTCTCATCATAATGTAGATATTTTTACTCGGTTGGGCTGATATTCATTGTAAATTAAGGATCTGAGCTGGGGCTGACCTTCTAAAACTGTACTGTTCCAGTGATCCAATAATCACGATGCAATTTGGGTCGGAACTGATTTTCTGTAATTTTTTTCCCTTTGCAGCCCTTCTGGAAGGTCCTTCAATTAGGATCTAGCAGAGGGAGGAGTGTTGTAGGTGAGTTTCATATGTTTAATACTGTCATTATTATTATTTTACTTTGTTTCTCTCGGATGACACTTGTCATGATTCAGGTGTACTTGAGGCAAATTTTATTGAGCCGGCACATGACAAACAAGATTTTGAGAGGACTCCAATATTCATTCGGCTCGAAACGAAACTTAGACAAATTATTGTTGATTATTGGTAAGTGTGTGTGAAAATTTGGTTCAGAACCCTCTCTTTTTGCATGTGAAATGCTCAATCTAAAACGGAAGTAGTGTATTGTGCCTATAATCTATTAATCACTATTAAAGAGATATGTATACTGCATTTTGAAACTTGTACCAGCTTCATATTAAATAAGAAACTTTACTGATTTCTTTGGCTGTATCTAATGCTTCTGTTTTAAAACAATTAATTATTTGTAACAGTACGTGGGCATGGGGAAGTGTACTATATTAGGTTTTGCCACATGTACTGTGTCTTAAGTGCCATAGGACAAACCTTGTACACTCTGCATGCAGCCATTTGTTCTTATTCTGTTTCCTATAATGTAAATTCCTGTAACAAATGGTGTATTTACAGGAAAGAGAGGTGTCATTTAATAGGTTACCAGCCAATGGATCCACAACTAAGATCCCAGTATAAGGCTGCTCTTAAAGATTCAGGTGGCATTGGACCCAAGTTTCAGCAGAAATCTTCCACTGCTCAGAAGACTGGAGGTCATCCATCAAATTTGCTACCTGAGACATATGACAATATAGCAGTTGTTGGACTGACAGCTAATGGTGCAGGTAACAGACCAGCTTCATCCAAATGGTTCCTACTTTGGTCTTTATTAATACTAGTTTCGGCTTTTGGTAAAGTATTTATGTGGTGGTTTAATAATTATAAAATACAAACAATTTTCCTGTAATACTGTCAAAGCTATTCTGTTGTGTGCTAAACTTCCAAGAGGTATCCTACTATCTTCTGGTTCTACTTGAATGCATGTAGTTAAGTCTAGAATCGAAAATTTTTGGAATGAGAAATGATGCTTACTTGAAATGCCTTTGTGGCTGTTTGTTTGGCTTCTGTTCGATTGAAGGTCATTGTCCAACCAAATAATGGTATAAAATGTTAATGTCACGAGGAAGACACAACTAAGTTGGATGTATTACAACTTTACAAGAGCCCAAAGAGCATAGATATAGACTACAAGGAAGACAACCTCTAGACTACCACTACAATACCACATATATGTTGGGAATCCGGGTGGGTAAAACCCAGTAAATTTCAAAAATTTATCCCCTTCCGGATCGATCACATGCATTAGAACAAAGATTTTTAAAAAAATACCAAAAGCAATAAATGCGTATTGTGGTCTTGGGAGTGCAAATACAAAGCTTTTGCAGAGTCTCTTGGCGAAGCTCACAGCTTCAACGCCTGGGCGTAGCAGCGGAAATGGTTACATCGGATCTTCGTGGCAGTAGCAGCCACGACCTTCAGGTATCCACACGAACAGGCGGACGACACCGTATGCCGGTATGCTAGTACCGCGCAATACGACTCGTGACCTTTTATCTGGTTCAGGTGAAACTTTTTCACCTTCCTTTATTTTTCTTCTCAAATTTCATCGATTTTTTGAACCTGGAACCCGAATTTAAAGCCATAATACTGCAGCAAAGTCGGTCCTACAGTACCCAACACTGGTACTGTTCATATATTGGGTGTTCCAGTACCTGCCGCCATGCAAACAGTGTTTTCAGCGCTGCTAGAGTGATTTCTGCACAAAAATCATTTTTTTGCACGTGGTTCGCAGTCCTTTTTGTAAACAACCGGATATCATATTCAATCGCATTGACTCGTATGTAATGAGAGAAGATTTCATATATCTGTCTTAAGCCTATTCTTGTGTGTGACCCTTTAGATTCATGGCAGTAAATAAAAAAACTCATTTTTCGATTCATTAGTCGCAAGTGGCTCTTAGCAGAACATAACGACTACCCAAATTGCATTAATGTCATTTATCCGACGAACCTTCAATGAATGCATGTCGGTCCCTGTGCCACTTTGATATCATGGTTTAACTCAGGGTTAAGGTGTGTCATCGTTGCACTCTTAAACCGATTTTCTCGATTCTGAAGTAGACTAACAAGATCAATCGATTGACACCTTTAATCGTTCGAGCATGGCTATGCACATTCTTTAGTCTATTTCGTCGAGTGTCCGATCGATATCATTCCCTCAGTATGAGTAGGACAAATTCCATCTTGATCATACATTTCTCTCTGCATGATTCAAGGTATACCTAAGTGTTGTCCTTATAATTATCTAGGTACGGACAACGTTAGATAACATCAAAGCATACCATTCCCCTGTAGGTAACTGATCTCAAGTCTAAGGATCAATCATTATCATTGTATGAAACAACTTATGACACTATCAAATCCTCAAAAGATGTTTCATAAACGGGTCAGTCCAATAGCATGTACAATTACATGTATTCACATGATTGAATTGTATCACATACTCATAATCCGTGAATCATGATTAAACAATTCATGTGCTTGTTTTGAATAAAGATTATTGGTGTCCCAACCAATAAATAAGCAAAGGACAATTTATAATAATGTCATAATCAAATTACAGAGTTTCACGATCAAGTCACATACTTGATGATATATAACATGACATTATTAAAGGAACAACATAACCATAAATTCAAGGTAATCATCTTCATGATTTGCCTCTTGGGCATATTCTCAACATTATACCCCTAACATGCACACACTATTACACTACTACCCTTAACACCCTCACAAACTCAAGACGCATGCAATAGCATTTAGTTTGAAAGGGATAACACTAAGATAAGGAAAATCCGAAGTTTGGGTCTTCAAATGTCTTCGTGGCATGCAACTCTCGCAAATATCTGTTGAGTAGAAAACAATGTCCTTCCTCACACACTGATGGCAGCCATCCACAAGGTTGTAATCTTGATGCCTTGACAAACTGTCCTTCAGCTCTTCACACACAAATGTGCATTTGGTGATGTTGAAACTGAGAGTTGTCTGTTAAATTAAGCCGATGAAGAGAGAGATATCAAATCACGCTCATATACACCTAACATACATACTGTTACATTACTATTAACGTAAATAGTGAATATAGAAATGTAGTGACTTGTGATGCCCTGCTACCGTGTTAGGGGAAAGCTCGTGGTTTGCTTGTCAAAAGAACCAAGGGCAAGGCATTTTTCTCCTTTTATTTGTATGAAACAAACTATATCAAAACTAGCAGTTCCTGATTGGACCTGGGCCTGAGCAATTTGGGCACACCCAGGCTACGCTGGTTTGAAGGTGACAATATAGCTACTAATACATAAAAATCACTCTAGCTAGCATGTTTCATTTGATTCTTGTTTGCAAAATAATGATATTTGGACCCAAAGGCACATCTTTGGAGAGCACATTGAAAATGATGTAAAGATACACTCAAATCTGTTATCTCAATTTCCGAATTGCTAATATATTTTGTTTACAATATTTTAGGCAATGGTGGAGCTGTAAAGAGCTAATTTATGACTTCATAAGTACTTATCAATGAAATATCATTACATCATTAAATGTTTTCTAGTTCGAGATGTCTGAGCTTGGAGGTTCCGCTTCTCTAATGTGATAATAAAGCAACAAGCAATGTCGCTCCCATGTGCTCATCCCTTGCTTGTTCTTGAACACTAGTCATTCATCCCTAGCTGGGTTCTTGGGATATCATTTGGCCTCTTGTCTCATGTTAATTGTTCGGATGACACCATATGGGGTTAATAAGTGATAGAAAGATTATGCCGCAATTGATGGATTGTATTCCAGGGAAGGGGAATTACATATAGAGGGAGAGTTCGGTTGGGTTAGGAAACAAACCGGACTCCTGCCTAGAATACAAAGATATATTCTATCTATAGCCTCCTTCCTAGAATACGAACATATATGCTATCTATAGCCAAAGGGAACATAAATTAGGAGTATCTTCCTGTCTGAAATAAGTTTGTTTTGAATTGTTTGAGCATTGTCTCGTACCCACGTGTATCAGTTCAGTTATTTGTACATAAAAAGGGTATCCGGTGGGAAATATGGATCAGTGATTTTAATATTATTGATTACAGGAAAATGGTTGGCTTGTCCCATGTGTTGTATATTAGGAGTATCTTCCTGAAATAAGTTTGTCTTGAATTTTTTTAGAGCATTGTCTCGTAATTACTTGTATCAGCTCAGTTTCCGCATTGAGCCCCTATATTTTTGCCCTAGCGATGGATGAAGTCATATGAGACATATAAGGAGAGATTCTTTGGTGTATGCTTTTTGTTGATGATGTGGTGCTAATTGATGAAAGTAGGGGAGGTGTTGATAGGAAATTAGAGTTATGGAGGAAGACTTTAGAATCGAAGGACTTTAGACTTAGGACTAAAACTGAGTATATGAGGTGTGTTTTCAGCGGTGCTATGACAGATAATGGAGATGTTAGTCTGGATGGAAAAGTAGTGCCTATGAAGGAAACGTTTCGATATTTGGGATCGATACTACAGAGTGACGGTGAGATTAATGAAGATGCGAGCCACATGATATGAGTGGGGTGGGTGAAATAGCGCCAAGTATCTGGTGTCCTATGTGATAGAAAAGTTACTCAAAAGTTAAATGGTAAGTTTTATAGGACAGTGATCAGACATGCGATGCTACAGAGAGTGGAATGTTGGGTGACAAAAAGACAACATGTACAGAAGATGAGCGTAGCAGAGATGCGGATGTTGCGGTGTATCTCTGGTCGTACAAGGCGAGATCTAATCCACAATGATGATATGTGTGATAGGGTTGGGGTAGCACCAATTGAAGAAGAGCTTGTTCGACATATGGTTTGGACATCTCCAATGGAAGCCTTCTGAGGCATTGGTGCGTACTAGAATTTAAGCTGTTTTGAAAACATAAGAAGAGGCAGAGGTCAACTGTGGCTGATGTGGGAAGAAGCAGTTAAAAAAGACTTAAAGGTATTGGAATATATCCAAAGAGTTGGCGTTGGATAGGTATGTATGTAAGTTAGTGATTCACATACCGGAACCATGACCTAAGATTAAATGTTTAAGAGTCTTTTGATTTTGATTGGGTTTATTCCTAGCTTACCCTAAGGCTTGGTTGTTGTTGTAGGTTCTCTTTGTGAAGTATGATTTTTGGGGGTATGGGGTTTAATGTTTGGTGACCGCTTACTCTTCCAGAGCACCTTTAATTTTTCTACCCCTCCACTCCCCCTCCTTTGTTTTCCTAGATGAGGATCCACGTAGCTTATAGATTTTGTTGTCATATAATTCATGTTCTTATTATTTTATTTTTGCCAGGTTCTGGTTTACGATCATCTGGCCAAGAACAAGAAAACAGTATGGAATCAGCAGGATTGGCAGAGGTTTGCACCTTTTAGGCTTTCAATTAAGTCATGTTCCCCTTGTATTTTTGTTCTTTGTGTTTTTTCTTGGACTCCGTAAGTCTTGTTGAAGAGAACAGTGAAACAGTGCCTTCTGCTTGTACTCCCTTAACTGATGAATGTTGTGGTTATGTAATAGCCCTTGTAAAGACATTTCATAAGTTCCCAAGTTCATTGCTCCCTTAATCTAGGTTTTTCTGTAATGCAAAAGGTTAATCAAACGCACAAAACCATTTGGTTATTTTTTTGGTGCTAGGTTTGAGTGTTTACAGTTCACATGGTGCAAATATAATGTTGTCTTCCTAAGTTATGCTGTAATGTTAATCAATTACAGCATCCCTCCAAGTATATTTGAAATGAACACATCTGATCTTCACTATTTTTTTTAAATTTTGCGTGGCATTCAGGGTCTAGTAGATATTGGCTCTCACGGTGTACTTGATCCCAATTTCATTGAGAAGCTGAGTGAAGAAAACATTGCTCTGTTCACAAGGTAATGTTTAAATGATGACTGATGACATTACATATACTTGGGAATTTCAGCGATGTATTCTCATCGTGCATAGTTAATGGAATGCTAATAACTAGAAATTCCTGCATGGATTTTGCAATTACTGGCCTTGTTGAAATTCCTGTTAAATTCTGAACATGATGTTATATATATATATATGGTAACATATCCAGTGAAATCACCTTTACCTTGAAAACTCCGTGAAACCCCATGTGTACAAGTTTTGAAAAATTCTCAAAAAATTACCATACATAGGGGAGGTGAATTTCAACAATTCTGCAAAATTTGAAGACCAATCTCAATTGCATTTGAAAGATATGAAAAAGACAAATTCAGCCTGAATAGTGATTTTCACTGTTTAGCACTATTCAATTCGCTGTTTTTCTTTTTCATATCTTTCAAATGCGATTGAGTTTGGTCTTCAAATTTTGCAGGATTGTAGAAGCTCACCTCCCCTACGTATGGTAATTTTTTGAGAATTTTTCAAAACTTGTACACGTGGGTTTCACGATTAGGATGGTTTTCACTGGATATGTTGCCTATATATATATATAAATATTGTTATACCTTTTTATCCTTTTGAGCATACTCTAATATTTGATTATAAGATACTCCAAAGTGTTTTTCATGAAAAATTTCATGAAAGTCCACTCATATGTACTCCTTTTTATATGAAAAAGGGTATATAACAAAAAAAAGGGTTTCAATGAAATTTTTTCGACTAAATCACATTGGAGTATCTTAAAATTACTACTTAAGTATACTGAAAATGATAAAGGAGTGTAGCATGTTCATTTAAGTAGTATATTTAAAGTGGGAGTACATACTCCTAGGAGTACGGAAAAGGCTTCATATATATATGCACACATACTTTATCTTTTTTGTCTATTTTGCATAGATCACTAATTGTTCCGCCAATTTTTTAGTGCTATTAGACAAATCATTGAACTATGTGTAACTTACTGTTTTGTGACTTAACAGTTTTGACCCATCTGTTGAATCATGTTTGTCATCGTCAACCATTTTTCTAAAAATTGGTTGATCAAGCCGTAGAATTGGCTGTATACATGGAATAGGTGTCCTTTCAGTTCCTGCATGGTTGGACCGTTAGGCTGTTCAGTTCTTACATGGTTAGCCTATTAGGCTATTGTGGTAATTTGGTTGGGTGCAGGTTCGAGGATCGAGGGTAGAGGGTAGGGCGCTCGCTCCAACCTAGCCACCGGCAAGGCTTTTCCCTGACGTGGTAGAGACTGAGGCCTGATAACCAGGAAGGTGAGGGATCACCCTTGAAGCTCGATGGGGTTCTCCCTGACAAACGAGAGGCTCTGATCTTTAGCCAACCGGTTGGGGACTGGACTTTGTATATTTCTTGCTCAATGATAATGTGTATAATGCTGTCCCTATTATAGGAATGGCTAGACTTGACCTCTAAGAAACCTATACCTATATTCAGGAAACTAATCCTTAATAATAGGAAACTTATCCCTAATACATTGAATACATCTAAAAGGTGAAAGCCCAAATAATAAGGAAACTAATTATTATATTCTTAATCCGCGATATGTTGCCAATGCTATGACTTGTCATGCCATAACTGTAACACCCTAATTTTCACGCCTTATTAAAAGTTTTAAAAATAAAAGGAAACATTTGGATTTTTCTTGAATTAAATAAAGCTTAATTTGATATTTCTAAAATAAAAATATTTAATTTGACTAATCTATACATAAAATAAAAGAAATCCATCTTTAGTTGGGTTCCTTGTGTTGCAAAGAATTTTTCTGTATTTGTTTTTTTTGGAATTTTTGTAGTTCGTTTGCTATTTATTTGAATTTCCAGCATTTTCCTTAATTCGAAAATCCTTTCCTTTTCTCAAAATTCCTGTGGGCCGATTCCTTGGCTGGCCCATTTCTTTCGTCGGGTCGCTGGTTTGCCTTGCCCTCTCTGCGGCCTACCTCCTCAGCTTGCCCCATCGGCCCAGCCCAGCCCGCGCAAAACCTTGCCCGCATTGTTTTTCTTCCCCATAGAAACTGCGCCGCCGTCCACTCGGACTCCATGCCCTGCACACCAACGCGCCTTCGCTGGACATAAATAGCCGAGCCACCCAGGTCACGAGGATCGTTTGGCTCAGTTCAATTGCACCACCTTAATTGCTAGATTGCGCCTCGGCCGATGAGTCTTCGCCGCCATCTTTCACTTCCCTAGCTTCGCTGTCACGCTCTACGTGATGCTTCCCTCGCCATCTTCTGAGAGCCGCTGCCATGGTTATCGTGGCGCCCTGGTGAGGCGAGTCGCCTCTGGGGCGCCTGGACACCAAGGCGTCTTGGCGCCCGCCTAGGCGACAGTTAGGTGACCAAAAAAATGCATATGCAGCAGCAAGTAAACTGAGAATGTTCCAACTTCCAAGGACAAGTCACTTGGTCCAACCTTATCCCTTCTCTATCCATATCCCTTCTCTGTCCTTCACGGGAGAGCAAGCCAGCCTTATCCTTTCACTGGAGAGCTTCTTCACGGGCGCAATGCGTGCTGGTGACCTTGGGTAGCCTCGACTGGCCCGATAGCAGCGACCGGTGGGAGGCGCCTCAGTCCGGGGCAGCCGTCGTAGATCCGACGTAGAGGCACGCGGAGGAGTGGATCCGGCGTTGGAACTCGGCGGGTCTTCACGGTGGGGGAGGCGCTGCTGGCGACGGCAGCACGGAGAGGAGGGGAGGCGCTGGCGGCGGGCGGTGGCAAGACACAGACGCGGAGGAGGAGGCTGGCGGCGGCAAGACCAGACGCGGAGGAGGCGCTGGCGACGCGGCGCGCAAGAACCGAGGCGGAGGGGAGGCCACTGGCGGCAGCAGAAGACCAGCACCAGAGGCAAAGGGGGATGAGGAGAGGGAAGGAGAGGGGAGGGGGAGGTGGAGGCGGAGGGGATTACCGGTCGATGGTCGCTGGTCGGTGGAGGCGCAACTACTGGCGGCGCTCTATGGTTCGTCCTCTCCAGTCTCCACGGCTCCACGCAAGACAAGTCCAGCCCTCTCGTGACTCCCTTGTCCCATCCTCAAATGACCCAGCCCTCCAGTCCAATCGATCGCCTGGACGCTTGGCCGGATGCCTAATCATCGTTTCCGCGACGCCTAGACGCCCAGGCGGCCGCCTGGCTCTCTCTAGGCGAGGCGATGGGCCATGGCGCCCTCCTCCAGCCACTTGAACGCCTAGTCGGTGACTAGGCATCGCCTAGGCAACGCCTGATAACCATGGCCGCTGCTTCGTTGTCACCGCCGCAAGCCTGCTGCTCCGTCGACTTCTTCGCTGCCAGTCACTGGAGTTGTCGCTGGAGAAAAAGGATCATGTCACAGTGTTCGCGAAAGTCCCTTTGTCCAGAACCGAGCCTCCTTCCTCGCAGCCGCGCCACTGTTGCCGTCATCGGAAGCTTGTCGGAGCTAGCCACCGCCCCGAGCCAAGTGGTCGCCCATATGTGCAACCACCTCATTGCCATTTCAACAAATCATCGACATGTCTGCGTTAGCACCCTTGTGGCCAGATCTGAATCTTGAGTCTATGACACGCGGACCCACATGCCATACACTCTATTCCCGTGAACCCGGTCCGCCGTGTACCGTAGTTTTCCCGTGGACTTGGTTCATGGACTATAGCCCCAAACATCAGCCTCTATGCCTTTTCTCGAACTCGAATTTCTTTTAATTCCAAAATTCTAGAAATTCATGGGACCCACTTGTCAGCCACTCTTTTCTCTCTTTTTATTTTCTTGATTTTCTCACCCGACCAAATTTCTGGAAGCCAGTTCTCCTTCATACGAGCTCTTGATTGAACCCATTCAAATTCCTAAATTCATCTAAAATCGAGCTCTTCATTCGAAAGCCATCTATTTTCAATTTGAGTTTGTTTGAGTCTTTATTTGTTGTTTATTTCTATTTATTGCTTTCTTTTCCAGTAGACGTTGATCCCAGGGAGCGAACGAAGGATTTGAAGAGCAAGACTCAGCAACAACAGGATACGAGCAAGCCAAGTTGTAACCTTTGATCATGTTAAAACTACGTTTACAAAAGTATTTTGTTTCATATAAATTGCATGCTACTTCTTTATCAATGTTATTTGCTGGGAGTAGCTAAATATCTACTTGTCTTTATGCCACCTTAATTATTGAAGTGCCATGCATCATTTGTCACCCTAAGTTGGAACATTAATAGTTGGACATAATTATACTACCAATAATTGGGTTACCATAGCTATGCTTATACATGCTTAGTTGTACGATAAGCTCATATCACATAATGAATATTGATAATCTTGACTTAATGAGATATAGAATTGTGGCGGTTGGTCACTGTTGTAAAATTTGTTGTATCATGGCATGGTATGCCATTAGTCTTGGTTATGCAAAATGGTTTTCACTTGGACAAGTGATCGTGTAGTAAAGGGGGTGCGGTTAGTACATTTAGGATGTGGATGTCTCATCCGCGACTATTTAAGGACTTAATCTTGTGTGCTATTGAACTGGGCCTAAACGTGCAACCACGTCTGGTATAGGATAGACCTGGCTAAATAATTTGTCGTATACTTGTGCTCCCCTGCATGGTTGTATTGGAGGGTTACTCTAGTGGGTGTCTGAGTGGAGGGTTACTCTGACTCGATGAGACATCGGTTGTACGGTGATATGATTGGAGGGTTACTCTATTCTCTCACATAATAGTGAGCCTCTCATTAAAGATGTGAGATGTGTGCTGGGGGTAGACCGGCTAGGTCACATCCTAGGTTGATTGGATATACTCATTAGGCAGAGTGGTGCTCGTTTGTAGTAGTGTAAAGGCTTTGTTATGATCTTCTTAGTTGCATGCCAAAGGAAGCGTGTAAGGGCTGATATTAAGACATCATATCTTGTGGGTAAAGCAGTACAACATTTGTAGAGTATAAACTATTCGAATAGCCATGTCCACAGTCATGGACGTGCTTGGGAATTTCACATAGGATATACAGTTTTGTTCATAAAAATGATGGATTCTGGAATGGTTGGAAAGTGAATGGGGAGTTCACTTGTGATTTTGATGTCTAAAGATAACATTGATGAGTTCAGCGGTTTGATGATGGTTTTATATGGTGGTTGACCACTGTTGACCACTGTTGTAAAATTTGTTGTATCATGGTGTGGTATGCCACTAGTCTTGGTTATGCCAAATGGTTTTCACTTGGACAAGTGATCGTGTAGTAAAGGGGATGCGGTTAGTACATTTAGGATATGGATGTCTCATCCGAGACTATTTAAGGACTTAATCTTGTGTGCCATTGAACTGGGCCTAAACGTGCAACCACGTGACAGGCCTGGCTAAATAATTTGTTGTATACTTGTGCTCCCCTGCATGGTTGCATTGGTGGGTTATTCTAGTGGGTGCCTGAGTGGAGGGTTACTCCGACTCGATGAGATACCGGTTCTACGGTGATGATTGGAGGGTTACTCTATTCTCTCTCACAATAGTGACCTCTCATGAAAGATGTGAGATGTGTGCTCGGGGTAGAACGGCTAGGTCACATCTCAGGGTTGATTGGATGTACTCATTAGGCAGAGTGGTGCTCGTTTGCAGTAGTGTAAAGGCTTTGTTATGATCTTCTTAGTTGCATGCCAAAGGAAGCGTGTAAGGGCTGATATTAAGACGTCATATCTTGTGGGTAAAGCAGTATAACATTTGTAGAGTATAAACTATTTGAATAGCCATGTCCACAGTCATGGACGTGCTTGGGAATTTCACATAGGATATACAATTTTTTTCATAAAAATGATGGATTGTGGAATGGTTGGAAAGTGAACGGGGAGTTCACTTGTGATTTTGATGTCTAAAGATAACATTGATGAGTTCAGCGGTTTGATGATGGTTTTATATGGTGATGGGTGAAGCCTCATCAATCTATTTATGTTGTCTATCATTTGTTTAACAATTATTTATTATCTTTTCTCAAATACGCTTTGAATCTATTTATTGTATTTAAATTCAAATTATTGCTTTATGCAAAAGAACCATATGGCTATTCTTTTGTCAAGCCTTGCATGAATATATTTGCATCATTGCTCTACAACTTGCTGAGTACTTTATGTACTCACAACTATACGCCTTTATTGATCAGTTACTGAGGAAGGATTAGTGAACACAGAGTTCTATGAGGAGTACTACGAAGACTTCACGAACTAGGAGTACGTTTCCCTAGATGATTGCCTGTGGCATAACGGATGGCCTAAGTTATTTTATTTTCACTACAAGAGTTTATTTGTTTCTTAAGCCCTGTGAGGCATAGTTGTATAGACCTTGATTATAAGGTCCGTTGCTACTATTTAAATAATAATTTGCTACTTTCTTAGTTAATTCGTTGAATGGAATGATATTTTATCTATGTTGCCACTATGTGCATTAGCATGATCCTGAACTCGGACAGGAAGGTTTCAGATTTGGTATCCGGGCCCCGATAATAACATAGGCTGTATAATTACTAAAAGGTGGGGTGACTGTTTGAGTACCAGTACCAATTTTTAGAACATGTTATTTTTGATTTCATGTGTAGGGAAATCATAAACTTTGACATTGGAATATTTATTTCAGAATTACTTGAAGCTACTTAATCGGCCTGTTGTAGCAGCAGTCAAACTGTCTGCTCTTTGTAAAGAAAGTTGCTGCTACCTGGAAATGTTATGAAATTATTTTTGAGTGGTAGAAGCTACGATACCACCTACATGAACATATATATATTTGCTCGCTTTCACAGTTTCATTATTTTTACAATGTGGCCTAGCATTTAATTCAATCCATAGGAGATAGGTAGAAGTGTTTATTGTGTGAAATCTCTATTACCACTTTGTTCTTTGCATGCTCAACATGAAAATATTCTTTACAGGCGTGAAGAGCTTCGAGAACGAGATACACAGTTGAAGCAGACGGTATGCCATACCATTGAGTAAATAGTTCGTGGTGGGGATCATACTATGTTACCTGATCAGATATGAATTGTTCTTTGTAGATTGGGGAGTTGGAGCATGAACTAGAGGAAAGAAAAAAGAAGTGCTCTCAGCTTGCTGGTAAGTTGCAGGCACGGAAGAGCCAGCAGCAGCTCCCTTACATGTGAGGGTTAGTTTGGCTACTTCTGACATCATATTCTGCACATGTTGGGCTTCCAATTTCACTGTATCTGTATAGTTGTTTATTGTCACAAATATCTGTACACTAAACACATGCAAGAAATTAATGTTTGTGAATTTGATAGCTTAAGATGCTGTTACTTTCATAGCTTTCCTTGATCTCACTTGGTTGAGCCTCAGGTCTGAAATATAGTTTGGCAAAACCCTTGTGGCTGGTATCCTTGTAAATGGCGTTGTAATTCTATTGAAGAATCGAGTATTAGCCTTGGGACAGATTCATTATATAGTTCCTTTTGTGATTTTTGTGTTTATTCTGATTGAAGCCTGCTATCCATTGGTTTGAATTTTACAAGAGAAAGGATCAGTGCACAGACCTTTTGTAATGCGGTTAGATGGTGTGTTGGTTGGAGACATGATCGGGTATTTGGGCTCCACTCATACTTTATACAGAGGATGGACTAGAATTGCTAGTACGAAATTAATCTTATCTTTGGAAGCTAATTGTACTCCAAATTACTAATTCTCATCCTTTGAGACTAATCAAATCTTCATAACTAACCAGACCAACCTAATCCCGAACAAAGGAAACTAGCCAGTAGACACGAACAAACTGTCACTACGCTCATAGGCGTTTCACAAGATAGTTTTGAGTGTCAAATTAACACAAAACTTTCGCAATTGTAGACCTTGAAGTATTAGAGAACCAAGTAAAAAAAAAATCAAGTTCTATCTAATTTGATACTAGAATGGAACAGCAAATTTCTTGGCAAATGGAAAAGGTAAAAGGAAAAAAAATCCTGATCATAGTTTCTCCGAACACTGAACAAGTTTGAACGTCAAATTTACAGGTTCATGTACACTATAGACTTAATTTTTTGAGATTTTTTCGTGTTGATGCAAATGTGGTGTTCAAACTAATTTGGTTTGCACTCTTGCACCTACCGGGTGGTTTGCATTAAATATTTCTTCCTGATTATTTAACATATGGGTTCCACTTGCCAAATTTACTGGCCTAAAATATTGCTAGAATTCACTTGCTTTATATTTGTATATAAAATGTTAGGAATCTTTGCCTAGAATGGTCTTTAAATTTTGCTGTATGACAATAAAATCATAAAAAGTATTTTTTTTTCAACATTACCAAGTGCCGACACATAAGCATCTGAGTGGCATAGTGGTGTGGTAGGCCCATTGCCAACGATTTATATGTAAGGAAATTTGCTATCAACAGCTTAATGGAATATCCGTTATTGTTAACCACTCTTATGGGTGCTTGATTTGAGGAATGACCGGATGAGTTCGTCCTAAGATCAACCCGTTTCTGTGGTTTCAAAAATAATAATAAAAAAGATCAACCTGTTTCTCACCATCTTGTTTGGTTTGAGGAATGGAATGGAATGGTTGGTCCATCACCATATTATCCCTCTTAACCACAATGCTAATAGAGAAATGGGGGAATGAGGTTGTTCCAGAAATTATGGAATGACCTCATGATGGATAGAATCAATGCATTCCTCAAACCAATGACCAAACAGCACTCAATCTTGCCATCTTGTGTTTTTCATTATCCTCTCCGGTAAATCTGCCTTGACTCAAATACAATAATCTCCTGCATTAAAAGAAACCTTCTCATATACACAAGAACAAAGAATGTCATGCATTGCAACGACACAAGAACAATATCATAAGTGCATAACTTAATAAGTGCAACGACACCAGCCAGCCCGTCATTAATCAATAGCATAAGTGCATAACTTAATAAGAAACAAGTTCAGAAGGACAATGGTAATCGATAGATAAGTTATAAGTCTGAAAGTAACAAAAGTAACAATGGCATTTATGCTAGGAATCAGCCATCCAAGTCAACGTCCAGTTCAAACTCCTCTTGACGACTTCCTCCACCCTCATGAGTAGATGGCAGAGTCTCATCCTCATCCAATTCTGCATTATCATCATCAACCACATAATCTTCATTTCTAGCATCATCTTCACTCTCATTATCCAGGTCATCAACATTACCAAAACACCTTTTGACTTTGAACGCCGAGCATAAGTGATATTGGGGCCTATGGGCCGGTTACTAGAACTGCTAGCAACAACATCACCACGAGCACTCCCATGATAATTGCGACCTCTTTGATTGCGCGAAGCACTAATGGCTTCATCAACATAAGCCCAAGTTAAATGATCACCACCGCTAGTACCGCCGTCATGAACTGGTTCATCATTAATGTCGACCCATTCATTATCCCATTGATATTCTTCTAGGATCAACGGGTTGGATTTCTTTCCTTTAGAGCCTTGCTCACGCGTTGACATCTTTCGATTATATGAAATGTACACCAAGGTATTAAATCTCTTATGCTCTAAACGGTTTCTCTTTTTTGGTATGGATTTGCAAAGACAACAATACAAATATACAACATACAAGAAGAATGTCAAAAGAGACTGCAATCATCATAAGGAGGTAAAGACTCATTGATTTGTCTAGTAAAATATGCTAGCTACTTACAAATGCAAATGTACTCCAATTTGTTTAGTAAAGTATGCTAGCTACTTACAAATGCAAATGTACTTCAAATGCGCTCGCATCCAGACGTCGAACAGCAGAGACAATGATTCGCGTTCCTAAACATTGGAGCACATAAGCAAGCCCACCATATACACCCTACCAAAGAACTACAGAAGATAAATGAATGATACACAAGTTGAAAAATAGAGAGCCTAAAAAGAAGAAATCAAGAAATCATTATACTTAATTACTTATACTTAGGAGGACTTTCTTTCTCTATCTTTGATCACCATTGCCTTCGCGAAGCAATCACCTTCTGTCCTCTCATAATCATCGGCTTGCCTACTTATCTTGCTTTGTTTATCATCGTTGGTGACCATGTTCCATAGAACATCATTGAACATCGACCTTAGCCTTGTAGCAAGTCTTCTATTTGCTTTTTTAATTCCAAAAACTTATTTGAATTCAAGAACAATGCTGCCCCATATAACATTTGCTCCATTTGATTGTCCCATCGTTTCTCAACAATTCTTAGGACCTCATTGAGTAAATCTGTCTTATTTTGCAAAGCCTCCTTGATGCTCACCTTTATAGCATCCATGGCTACACTAATCTCAGGCATTGCTGGCCTCTCATCACTATCTGTAATTCTCAAAGCAACAAATGGTTGGGAAGCTCTCATACAATTTTCAATTGAATTCCAAAATGACATAGCACAATTTCTACAACCGCCTTCCCTATTCCTGTGGTAGACAACTTGTTCCCATTCCATTCTTCTCTAACAAAGAGACTTCAAACCTTGTCTATGCTTGTACATGCTGTCCAAGGTGAGGATGCGGGCCTCACAAGATCCCTACCACCTATCTTATTCCTCATTGCAACTTGTTCCCATTCCATTCTTCGCTAACAAAGAGACTTCAAACCTTGTCTATGCTGGTCAAGGTGAGGAATGATGTAGCAAAACGAGTTGCTACGGGCCTCACAAGATCCCTACCACCTATCTTATTCCTCATTGCATCGGAATGATGCCATGCCTATAGATAAATCTGCATACCCTCTTTGCTTTAGCAATGCAATTGCTGAACTGTCTTTCCAATGGCAGCACAAGGGGTCCAAAATAAAGTTGGAATTCTATCTGCTGCCTTGTAGTTAGATCCATTGTCTTTGACGACTTGTACCACATAATCTCTCTCAATAGCATCAGTTTTTGCCTCCAACAAGCTTGCTAACAAGTGTGCATCAGCTGATTCACTTGAAGCATCAACTGACTCCAAGAAGAAACTGACTTCTAGACTGTTGACAAGAAAATTGATGAGATGATACCCACTCATGTCCGTCCACCCATCTGACATGAGAGAACAACCATATTGTTGCCATGCTAACTCATGCTTCTCCCTTAATCTATCTGTCTTGTTGTTTTTTTGCTCTTTCAAGCAATGGCATCCTTATATCATGGAAACTAGGTGATCTATACCTAGCACCATACCGCCCAACAGACTCAAGGAGAACCTCCCAACTTCTTGAATTGATAGCATTGAAGGCTATACCGTTCTCATAGAAGTGAGCTACATGATCATTGACTATCTGTTTTTCTTCCTTTGTCTTTTTGGTGAAGTGCTCTAGTGGAGGTTGAGAAGTGCTTGAGCTGTGCCTCTCAAAAACAAACTCTTCTGGTGTCTTCTGAACCATCGAAGTAACTAATTTGGTATACTTTTGTGGCGGCCCAGGCACTACAAAAGAAGCTGCTGATTGCTATGTTTTTGCAGATGTACCAGAACTTGGATGGACCTCTCCTTCATCTTCATCATCTTCACCTCCTCCCTTTAGATGATCGTCCTCATCTACCCCTTCCATTAGTTTGAACTTCCTTGAATTTTTCTTCAGGTAGTCGTGCATTTCTTTTCTGATTGCCGTGGTCGCTTTAACACATTTCTCTACATCTCCAAAACCCTAGCAAGGTGCCACTTCAATCTTCCTACTCCTGCATGAACTTTCTTGTCACAGAGCTTACATTAGAGCAAATCCTTTCTATGTAAATCAGGCCAGAATCCATATTTCTATGCCGGGTCTATGGACTTAGCCCTCCGCTTAGGATCATTGGAGGGATCATACGACTCAGCAACTACAGTTGCAACGACCTGTTGGTCTTTGTCTGCCATTGGAACCTCACCTGAACAAGTTCACACAAGTTCTAAATGTTAGTAATTTTTAGTTTTGAACATGCGCAAATCTAGAAAAACCAAATGTGGAGTTGTGGACAGTGCAATGTAAATACCTAATGTAGAGTTGTGGACAGTGCATTGCAAAAACCTCATAAGCATCACATGTGGAAATCATAAAAATCATAAATCAGATCTGGAGTGCAAAAACATCATAAACATCACATGTGGAAATCTGGACTTACTACTGCACTGTAAAATCATCATTAGAAGTGTAGAACAGAGCATTACCCTCTATGATGATGCACTAGAAGTCTAGAACAGAGCAAAGTTAGTACTAGAAGTCTAGAACAGAGCAGAATTAAAAATCTACATAAAAGCTAATTACCCGATCTGTGATGATGCACTAGAAGTCTAGAAGACTAGAACAGAGTAAAGTTAGCACTATAAGTCTAGAACAGAGCATTACCTTCTATCTAGATAGGTAGGGGCGGAGGGGAGGAGGCAGCGGCGGCTTCGGCAGACCAACTGGCAAAGGTAGAAGGGAGGAGGTAGAGGTAGCTCCGAAGGGGTGGAAGCAGAGGGAAGGAATCGGCTATGGCAGGCGGGCTTCGGTCGAGCAGAAGGGCGGCTATTGCTGCGGCTGATGTTGAAGCAAACGGGCACCTGCGGTTGAGGCCAAGGCAAAGGCGGCTGTGGCCAAGGCCTAGGTGGACAGGAGGAGGTAGAGGCGGCTCCGGCAGGCCGACGGGCGGCCAAACAGGCGTAGGTGATTGCAGTGGCTCCCAGGGCAGAAATCGATTTGGACTGAGATTTAGGGTTCAACCTCTTGGTTCCATGCTTACATGTGCCTTGTGGTCATCTCTTTGAAGCGTGGACCATGAGTCGTTTGGCTAGAAAAGCTCGATTAATCTCTTCTAGTCGCAGATTAGTTGTCCAGTCGCTTGACTAGTCTTTCAAATCGAGTCTATTAGAGTATTTTTGGTATATATTAGGCTTTCCTTTTCTTGGCCTTCCTTATTTTGTACTTGCCTAGTATAGCCCTGTAATCTCTCCCTAGCTTTCCTTTCCTTGGCTTTCCTTATTTTGTACTTGCCTAGTATAGCCCTGTAATCTCTCCCTGGCTTTCCTTTCCTTGGCTTTCCTTATTTTGTACTTGCCTAGTATAGCCCTATAATCTCTCCCTTTGGGGATATAAATAGAATGCCACCCCGCCTTTGGTGTGTGGTGAATGTGCCAATCTCTACATGGTATCGATTTCTTCTCCTGAGACCTCTCCACCCCTTCCTCCTCTGTCTTGCGCAGCCACACCACCCACCATAACGGCGCCCAACCCTCAACTAGCCACCGCCATCAGAGTTGCCGCCACCGCCCGCTTCGCAGCGGCCTCAAGACGATTTCGCCCCTAGCCCCGGGCGCCACCGCGCACCGATCGTCCTCAACCCCATCGCACGGCGGCCGCCAAGTCTCACGTGCGACCACTCTCTACATGAAGGCGCCAACTACTCTCGATGGTCCAAATTCTTCCGGACCATGTGCACCAAGTTCGGCCTCCTCTCCCACATTGATGGCTCCGACATCGCGACACCAGCGACCCGCCGACACTCGCCGACTCCGCCGTCCTCAGCTGGCTGTACGACTCCGTCGCCGACGACACCCTGGACTCCGCAATGGCCGATGACGAAATTGCGCGTGATCTCTGGGTCGCAATCGAGGCCCTTTTCTGCGACAACAAAGAATCCGTGCCATCTTCCTCAGCAGTCAGCTCCACTCCCTCATGCAAGGTGATCAATCCATCGCCGACTACAGTCAGCGTGTCAAGACGCTAGCAGATGCCCTTCGCGATGTTGGCCACCCCGTCTCCAACTCGCAACTCGTCCTCAATCTGCTACGTGGCCTCAATCCGCGCTTCTCCAACACCGCTGACGATATCGCCAACTCCACGCCGTTCCCCTCCTTCGCTCGGGCCCGCTCCATGCTTGCTCTCAAGGAGACGCGCCTCGCCAACGAGACAAAGGTCGCCGTCGAGACCGCCCTGCTCACCAGCGGCTCCTCCTGCAGCCAATTTGGCTGCCGCTCCACCACGACCTCCGCCCCAACCGCCTAGGCCGTCTTCCACACCGGCAATCGCGATGGCCGTCGCGGTGGGCGTAATCGTCGCGGCAGGTATAGCAGCGCCAACCATGGTGGCTCCCACGGCGGTCGTGCACCACCGACAGCTGCCCCGTGGTTCTACTTCAACCCGTGGTCTCCTCCTGCTGCCGCCCAGTGGGCTGCTCCCGCTGGATAGTGGTGACCATCAGCCGCCCCGGGCTTGCTCGGCGCTCCACCACACGCTGCCTCAACCCTCAACCATTAGGCGCATGCTGTGTTCGCCTCACCTCAACCCTCCCCTGCATCAACGTGGGACCAGCAGGGGCTCATCACCGCCCTAAACAAAATGGCGGTTCAAGGGCACGGTGGCTGGGTTGTAGACAGCGGCGCTACATCCCACATGACATCAAATGGTGGTATACTACTCTCCTCCCAACCTCCCCCTAACACAACAGTCACTGTTGGCAATGGTTCCCGTTTACACATCACCAACAGTGGTCATTCCCTACTCCACACACCAACTACACAATTTTCTCTCCACGATGTTCTAGTTGTCCCTCACTTAGTTCGCAACCTTCTTTCTGTTCGCAAGTTCACCCGTGATAATCACTGCTCTCTTGGGTTTGACGCCTTCGGGTTTTCTGTTAAGGATCTCCAGACGAACCGACTGATGCTTCGCTGCAATAGTGAGGGCGACTTCTACACCATTCCTCCTACCGAGCCTCCCTCCATTGCCATCGCCCACATCGCCGTCTCCTCCCAACTTTGGCACCAGCGTCTTGGTCACCCTGGCAACGCTTCTATCATCGTCTTAAATAAAAGTTCGCACATTGCATGTAATAATGTAGCCCGCTCGCTCTACCAGTCTTGTCAACTTGGCAAACATGTGCGCCTACCCTTTGCTACTTCAACTTCGCGCACTTTTGCGCCCTTTGAACTCCTTCACTGTGATGTGTGGACCTCCCCTGTGGCTAGCATATCTGGATCGATGTACTACTTGGTTATCGTCGATGATTTCTCTCACTTTTGCTGGACATTTCCTCTTAAAAAGAAATCCGACGTTCACCAACACATAGTCAACATGGCTGCCCTCGCCAGCACACAGTTCGGCCTCCCACTCAAGTCAGTTTAGGCTGACAACGGTCGCGAATTTGTTAACCATGCTAACACATCCTTCTTTGCCTCCCGCGGCATAGCCATGCGCCTCTCTTGCCCTCACACATCCTCACAGAATGGCAAGGCAGAACGGATGCTTCGCACAATTAACAATATGGTTCGCACACTCCTCCATGCTCACATGCCGCCTAGATTCTGGGCTGAGGCCTTAGCTACCGCCACCTACCTCCTAAACCAGTGCCCTTCCTCTTTCACCGATGGTGCTATTCCTTACACGATTCTTCACCAAACACCTCCTCAATATAGTCACCTACGGGTATTTGGTTGCCTTTGCTTTCCCAACTTATCCGCCACACCGCCACAACTAGCTCCTCGTTCCACGGCTTGTGCCTTCCTTGGTTATCCCCCTCAGCACAAAGGATACCGCTGTCTTGACCTTGCCACAAACAAAGTCATCATCTCCCACCATGTCATCTTCGATGAGAACACTTTTCCGTTTGCCAGCAGTAATCGTGCGCCCATATCCTCTTCTACAACTAATGTCGACTTGGACTTCCTAGTCGATGATCCTGCCATGTCAGTGCCTTGCACTATTGCGCCCTTGCAGGTCTCCCCAGCAGCAATATCTCCACCTTTGGGTGTTGAGCACTCGCTGCCACTCCCGGTGGCAACGACGTCCCACATCGACATTCCGCCTCGACCGCCCGTGCGTCTGGTTTACACCCGACAGCCACATGCGGCACCGTCTACCTCGACCCCTGTTTCGGCCACTTCCCCTTTGGTCGACCAGCCGGCCGAACCACCGCTGCACCTCCACAGATGGTCACACGATCCAGGGCTGCCGTTGATCACTCGGTGGAGTTCTTCAACCTGACAGCCTCCCATGATCTTGTGTCGACCGTCCCGAGCAACTATCGCAACGCTCTCGCCGATCCCAATTGGCGCACTGCGATGGACGACTAGTACACAGCCCTCATGGACAACCAGACTTGGCATCTCGTTCCTCGTCCCCCAGGCGCCAACATCGTCTCCGGTAAGTGGATATTCAAACACAAGTTTCACTCTGATGGTCGTTTGGCCCGCTATAAAGCATGCTGGGTTGTTCGCGGCTTCTCCCAGCAACACGGCGTCGACTACGACGAGACCTTCAGCCCAGTGGTCAAACCGACGACCATCCGCACCGTTCTTTCCATCGCCACGTCGCGCTCCTGGCTGATTCACCAACTCGACGTCAAGAATGCCTTCCTTCATGGCACTCTCGATGAGACGGTTTACTGTCAGCAACCCTCCGGTTTTGTGCACCCCGCCACCTCGACCATGTGTGTCTTCTTCAGAAGTCTCTCTATGGCTTAAAACAGGCTCCTCGGGCGTGGTACCAGCACTTTGCCACCTATATCCGACAGCTCGGCTTCGTCGCATCCTCCTCCGACACGTCCCTGTTTGTCCTTCGCCAGGGGACCGACATGGCCTATCTGCTACTGTATGTCGATGACATCGTCCTCATCGCCTCCTTTCGACACCTCCTTGAGCGCATCATCAGCAACCTTCACTCGAAGTTCGCCATGACAGACCTTGGCGCCTTGCACTTCTTCCTTGGCATCTCCGTCACGAGATCCTCCGATGGCCTGTACCTGTCCCAGCGACAGTACGCTGTCGACCTTCTCCGACGGGCGGGCATGGCTGAGTGTCACCCCACCGCTACGCCAGTGGACACTCATGCCAAGCTTTTCAACCTCGAAGGTGCCCCGCTGCTGATCCGCCGAGTACGGAGCCTTGCAGAGCATTCTGAAGCACCTCACGCTCACCCGCCCTGACTTAGCCTATGTCGTTCAGCAAGTGTGCCTCTTCATGCACAACCCACGGGAGCCCCATCTCGCGCTTATCAAGCGCATCCTGCGGTATGTAAAGGCACCTCGACGCAGTCTTCACATCGGCCGCTCGCCGTGAACTTCGGCCACCGCCTACTCCGATGCCGACTGGGCTGGCTGCCCGGACTCACGGCGCTCTACGTCTGGATATTGCATCTTCCTCGGCGACAACATCGTGTCCTGGTCCTCCAAGCGCCAGACCACGGTGTCCCGCTCAAGTGCCGAAGCTGAATACCGAGCCGTTGCCCATGTCGTCGTCGAGTGTTGCCGGCTTCATCAACTTCTACAGGACCTTCATGTTCCTCTTGTTTCGACCATCGTCGTGTATTACGACAACGTCAGCGTCATCTACATGTCTACAAATCCAGTACAACATCGGCGGACGAAGCACATCGAGATCGACATTCATTTTGTCCACGAGAAGGTCTCCCTCGGCGAGGTCCGCGTCTTGCACGTGCCGTCTTCTCACCAGTTCGCGGACATCATGACTAAGGGCCTACCAACCCAACTTTTTCAAGAATTTTGATCCAATCTTTGCGTCCGGACTCCTCCCGCTGCGATTGTGGGCGGGTATTATAGTATTTTTGGTATATATTAGGCTTTCCTTTCCTTGGCCTTCCTTATTTTGTACTTGCCTAGTATAGCCCTGTAATCTCTCCCTGGCTTTCCTTATTTTGTACTTGCCTAGTATAGCCCTATAATCTCTCCCTTTGGGGATATAAATAGAATGCCAACCCCTGCCTTTGGCTGTGTGGTGAATGTGCCAATCTCTCTACAGAGTCGATCATCCTAGTTGTGCTTCGTGTACCGACTGGATGACTAATCCACTTAATAACAATGAAGCTAACGAAGAACTGAAGGTGTGAAGTGCTGGCACTGCTAATATTTTGGCTAGTACTAATGTCGGATAACTCATAGTTGAATTACTTCGGACAACTTTGGAAGTAAATTCCAACAGTTGTTATGTCCAGTATAAATGAAACGATACCACTGGTTCCAACTGCTGTATTTCAATATAAGGTCAAGTGGCAACCCAGAATATTGAGGTTTGACTGTACTTCACGCAATTCTCATGCAATTTGCAACCTATTAATTGTACACATGATTTTGAAGTGAACCTGATTTAATTTAAAAGTACTTAAATATTCATATTTCAAATCGTGGTCGCACCTGCGGACCTCCGATTCACTCACCGGTCTAATGTGTAAAACCACATTTTAAAACTAAAGGAGGCTGCTTATGAATTCTCTCTCCCAATAGTCTTATTTTGAAAATAAACAATACTGCACATGCACACACACAGGTATTCAAGATTCATTGGTTACTCCCTCTAGTCAGTGTCGTTCGAACATATATTTAGTTATTTTAATATCTATGAATATTTAGGTTGAGCATATAAAAATAATATATGTAGATTTATCTTGATAAATACTTTTATAATACTAATTTAGAAAGGTTTTATAAGCATATTACGAAAGAAATTAGTGACCCAAGTCATGTCTGGAGACCATATCCAAGATTTCTTCGGTGGCTGAAAGTAGTAACTTTTTACATGAGTTTGTTATGATGGCAACATGTGCACGTGGGGCAATCGGTGGACACGTGGACAAAATGGACGGAACCGGCCGGCTGTTGAGATATAATAGGATTTTGGTTTCCGTTGTTTAAATATGTTTGGAGTCTATCTTGTTGTGGGTAAATTTGAATATATCTTTTATAATTTTTACTATAAATATGATACTCTATTGTACAAAAAAAATCAATCTAATAAAAAGAGACTTGCCTCTCTATAACGTGTGTGCTCTCCGTGATTGTTCTTGCTATTCGCTCGGTGCATTGTGTTTAGTCCACGACAGTCATCGTTTTACGAAACGTTATCAGCACGAAGCTCTTTCAGGCCAATCGATTGTCTGTCTATATCAATCTACATTGCATCGAATTTTGACTCGTATCAAGCAATTAATCTACTACAAGCTATATGTAAATTCAAAACACGTAAGTTAATCGCAAGCTATATGTAAATTCAAAACACGTAAGTTAATCGTATCTGAATAGTTTTTAATCTTACAGGTGTAAATTCAAAACACGTAAATTAATCGTATCTGAATAGTTTTTAATCTTACAGATTAATTTACCTAAATACCTATATTAGTCATTTAATTTAATCGGAAAATTATAGTTGTTATTAAGCCTATTTTGAAAAAAAGTGGCGCCCGAAGTTGTTGGACGCTAGCGCCGCCCTACCGCCTATCGCTGCCACCACTGCGCTCGAATTCGGTGCACCTGTCGCGTCGCAGACATATCACAAATCCCGGGCCTCCTCTTCTAACACCGTGCGCAAGACAGGGCATGGAGTGCACGTTCTCTGGATCATCATAGAGTCCGTGTATGCATGCGACGCCTAACTAGCACTTCCGCCAAGGTTACAAAACCGCGAAATTAAGAATCTCCGAAATCTCTGATTTGGAAAGTTTGATAGACCGGCGGATGTAAAAATCGAAAAAATTTGAAATTGCTACAGATATTTCGGATTTTTATTTTTTCAAGTAGATTTCGGAATTTTAAACCGAATTTGAATTTTTTGGCCGGATCGACCGAATTATATCAATAAGTTCTCGTGAAGTGATCTTCAATGATAATGTTTGAAAAAGTTTATTTTTAGACTTTTGGCATTTCGTGAAACACTCTCTGAATTTTAAAAATTGAGAATGCATTTTCATGCTATGAAAATTTATGGGAGTATCATAAGATATGTAGGATAATACATAAAATTTATGAAAATATTTTAACATCATTTGTTATGTTTTAAAAATAAAAATCGAAATAGGATAAACATTGTTCACGGGACCACTTGGAAGTGGTCCGGACCACTTCAAGTGGTCGGCGGACCACTTGTAAGTAGACCCTTGTGTAACGTGAACCGACTAGTATCGCTAACTAGTCCCACAGAGAAGTAAAAACTTCAACAAAGAATTCAAGTGGTCAGTGAGAATTATGAGAAATTTAATTCTAACCGGTTATAAGACATTTTCGATGAACCTTTTCAAGAAAACATATAGAAGAAACAGGACGAAATTTGCACATGTAGCAAACTTGACTCCCCTAAATGTGATATTTTGATAAAACCTTTTCAAAACACAAGTAGGATCAATGTAGGTCATATGAATAAGATTTCAATATACAATAAGATTTCCATATACAATAAGATTAGTAGGTCACTGAGTCATAAACTTCTTCATTTAAAGATTCCTATTACAACATATATAACATATAAGTTAGTACATAATTAAAACATCACAATTACACCCTCCATAACTTTGCCATAAGGGAATTTCAGATATGTGGATGTAGGGATCCGATTTAGGAACGCTGGAGATGGCCTAACGAGCTGCCAAATCTTACAACATTGTCACATTTCCTTAAATGTAAGATTATCTTGGTTTTATGCAGGCTTACGGATGTGGCGCAGATGAGGGAGCTGTGGGATGCGTTGAAGGACCGGTGTCGGATGCTTTAATACATCACAATCATTGAAGTTCCTTCACACTTCACCGGTTTTAATACATCGTCAATCATTGAAGTTCCTTCACACTTCATCCCACCGAGAGAGTCTGCTATTTTACTTTCCCTGCAGAGCTCCCTTCTCCACCTCCTCCTCTCTCGTTCGGCCAAGCTCCGCCAACCGCCAGCTCCAAGGCTCAGAGGCAAATCTCGGCCTCCCAGGCGAGATTTCTGTTCTTGAAGGAGAAATCTCGGTAGTTGAAGGCGAAATTTGGGCTTCCAAAAATTGGTATGAACAAATTGATTTGTTGGATTTTAAGTGCAGCTGTAATTTTTTTGCTTATTTAGACATGTATTCATGTGGGATATAGTCTAGTAAGAACTAACAATGCATGTACTCATGTGGGAATTGGGATTCATATGTCAAGATGTATTCAAAACTCAAAATTCCATGTCACTTACTCACTTGGTCACTTATGGTAGTATGGTACAGCCTAGTAAGCCTCACAACAAAAGGCATATATCATGCATTTTAGCAAACATCGTGAGTTAAGATTGTTGACTACATGCAAACAAGCACATGGCCATACAAGCTTATATATCATGCATTTGTTCGTAATGATGCAGTCAGAGGTCGCTGTGATGGCGGAGCCTCGTGGTACCGTATGGGACCACGGGAGCGATCGGTTCAGTGGTCGAGGTGCAACCATCGCGCATGTTATGAAGGGTGGAGGCGACCCGCCTTAAGGAACATTTGGATGGCCGCGACGGTGATGTGAAGGCCTGCCCCAACGTGCCTAAAGTGATTAGGCAGGCCATGATCGCAGACCTCCGTGGTGGCCGTGACAGAAAGAAGGAGAAGCAGGCGATTCGCCTGCGTCAGGAGGAGGCTTGCACCGAATGGGCCACCATGGCCACGGAGGATGAGCAGCTTAAGATGGCCATAAAGGCCTCTAAAGAAGAGGCCTACCTCAGGAGCCAAGGTTTGACGCAAGGTTCGGGTTCCGGGAGTGGTGCACGGAAGTCTTCAATTGATCGACTATCAAGAAATGTTCGGTCGGTCCAAGTCGACACGGAAAGCCATGCCTCCATAGATGTCGACCTTGCGGGCTAGTGCCCCGCAAAGAACCTCGATTGACACTCGCATTCCAGCAGGGAAGCGGGAGAAGCTAGGGAGGGATGGTCAAAGTGGTTACATGCTAATGCAATTCCGGAAGGAAGGTGGATCGCCGTATTTCACGTGTATGAAACAATTGTATGTTTGTAAGTTACACGTCGTGGTGATGATTGTACTAATCACATTGTGCATGCGGTCATAGCCGCAATTGTCGACGCAGAGCTAGGCCTGTGGGTTCGTGCACCACGAGGAGAGATCGAGCTAAGTACTTGGACGTGAATGAGCAGGAGATTGTGAAGTACCTTCGAGGTTCGTGGACGATCAGGCCACCTTTGGTGTTACTGATGATGTGCGACGCTGGGACGGACCTACACAACAGAGTATCATCAACTTCATGGTATAACGCAATGGGATGATGTTCTTCCATAAGACCGTAAATGCCATGTACAAAATTCATTTATTTTTCCTATTCCGTATGATCGCCATTGCCACACATACTAACTTCTTGCTTGCTCATTCACAGCTAAGGTCCAGGACCACAAATACCTACTAGCCGAGATAACAAAGGTGGTGGCCGAGGAGATTGGGGCGGAGCATGTTGTGCAGGTGGTTACTGACAATGGTGCCAACTTTAAGAAAGCATGCCAGATGTTACGAGTGCAGTACCCTCATATAGTATGGCAGCCTTGCTTGGCACACACTGTAAATCTTATGCTAAAAGACGTGTGTGAGGATGAATGTATCAAAGATATTGTGGCACAGGCCAAGAGAATCTGCAGATTTTTATACAACCACAAGAATCTACATGCGCAGATGAGGCAACATATTGGTGGAGAGTTGGTGAGGCCAAATGCCACTAGATTTGGGACGACCTTTGTTTTCCTTGATAGCTTCTTCAAAAAAAAGGAAAAGTTCCAGCAGTGGATGACACATCCTGACTGGACAGGTAGTAGGTGGGCTCAAATGGCGGAGGGCAAGTACGCATATGACCACCTCGTAAGGTGGATTTCGGACATGGGTGGAGTGGACCGTGGTGGCCGAGAACCCTTGTACAAATTGTTGAGGTTCATGGATCAAGACAAGTTACCAACAATCACGTGTAATGATGCAAGACGCAATTGCACGGAATGAGTACAACAATAACTTACGGGAGCATGGAGAATAAAGATAGGATATTCCTAAAAGTCATGGAAAAGAGATTTGCCGAAATAAGGGAAACCACATTTGTGCAAGCTGGTAAGTGAAATTAACATGTTCGGTTCTATTATGCTAAGTATGCAATGTTCGCGTCTATTATACTAACTATGCAATCTTTTCATCAATTGCAGCATCCGTCCCCGACCCAAGTCCCGTTCTCATACAACATATGCAAGACTCCAAAGACATGGGAGCGCTCGATCGCACTAAGCATTATGGTCGATGACGACGCTATCAGGTGAAGGCTCTACGAGAAGCAGACACATACCGTCTTAGACGGGGACGTTTTGCCACCCAGCTCGCACAGACCAGCGCCGTCGATAACCAAATGACGGCAGGTAAGTACATAAATTGAGGTTGGTTGGTATGTTGTTCAGAGCACTCACGCACTTTTCTTTCTTCGTGTTGTTCATGTACCAATGGTGGATGGCCTTCGAATGAGACGCCTTGGCGCAAAGTTCGCCTTGAGGTTGGTGTCCCAGTGCGCATCGTCGAGTGGGTGTGAACGCAATTGGAGCACATTTGCTTTGGTGCACACGCAGCTACGAAACCGTTTAAGTTATGCGAAGCTCCAACAGCTCGTGTTCGTGCACTACAACCTGCGACTTCGCCTTCGAGACTATGAATCCACTCGCTGCACTCCAAGATGAAGACCACGTGGATCGCTCGATCGAGGATGCGATGCATCCCGCCATGACCCAATTGCGAGTGGTTCGACTCATCCAGTCTCTTCGGGAGCCTCTACTCGACGAGGACAAGGCGACGACCCACCCCTCCCAATGAGATTCGTGGTTGACTCCATCCCAATGAAGAGATGGATAAGGCAACAGTAAACTATGCAATTGTTTTCCATCCACTTTTTAACCATGTATGTCCAAACACGAGAACAATGTTAACCTTACTTCTAATTGGCCACAGAGGGAAGAGCCTCCCAGATTGGCGGAGTGGAACATCGGAGACACGCACACGTGGAAGAGAAAGCGTGATACCGACGCCGAGGATGACGACACTCTAGCAGGAGCTTTAGGCGGATTACAAAAGTTATCGGGCAGCCAGTGGTAAGGAAAAGGAAAAGGCCGAATTGATGATGAGCCTATTGTCGGCAGTGAGGACGACACAGAACACCTTCCGATAATGTGCAAGGCCTCGAGAGTAGCTCAATGATCGCGATGCACTCTCTGGCGATGACGGACGGAAGTCGACCGGTACTCCCTCCGGCCCGCCCACAATCACAATCACCGCGGAGGATCGATCGAGGGTATCGCCCGAGAGGTGACTCGGCGCAGACCCGCATTAGCGGGAAGGGCACGTCGCGTGGTGGGGTGGACGCCAAAGACAACCACGGGATGGTGCTCAATCATGGTGTAGCAATGAGTCCTCCGCCATTTGGGCATTCCAATTGAACATACCGTATAGTCAAATGCCGCATTTAATGGGATCAGGTGGGTATGGATGGGATCGTGGTGGGTACGATTCTGAGCAGAGTTATGACGGATCGAGCATCTCTTTGCCATTTGACTACAATGATCCATATGTCGATCCATACGCACGGCACTCATCCGCTAATGTCATGTACCTTCACCAGTTCGAGAAACCTGATACCTGGGAGTCTCATTACCAACATTGGAAGTCCGCTCGCTACCACGAGACATGACTGGGAGGAATACAAGCAACAACACGAGAGGAGGTATCACGAGATCATTGTCGACAACGCGGAGGTGGAGTTTGCACCAGGGGCGCTTTACTACTCATAGGTATGTGATGCAAACATACATTCATTTAGTTGTCATATGCAAATATGTGAAGACTTGTTGTGTGTATCGATTTTATTACATTCTTAATAATTGTCATGCCAATATACATTAATTGTTTCAATTGTGACTCTCAATCTTCGATTTTGGTCAAAATGTCACAAATTTCATACTTCACGACGATACCCGAATTCCCCAATTTTAAAAATTCCTCGAGCTTCAGTAACTACTGAAAATTTTATAGCAACATTATTCACATGTCGAATCATGCTATTAAAATTTCAAATATTTATAACATGCTTTGTCCCATTTTTCATTCAGTTCAAAATTGCCGTGAGCGTTTCATTACGACAGTACCAATGTTTCAATTTTAAAAAATTTACATGATTCAAAAAATCTGAAATCTTTATGACAACATTAATAATACGTCAGAACTCTCCAAAAAAATTCAAATTTTTTCCATCTTTTGACTAATTTTCGGCTTGTCAATCTGACCAAATTTCGCCATTTTTCGTGAGATTCGCCAATTCGCCAAATTCGCATTTCGTAGAAAAAACCGGATTCAAAATTTGATTTGAATTTCCGACGAGATTTGTCCGAAATTACCGAATTTAGCCGAAATTTCGTTTTCCGGACATGAACGGTATTTTATCCGAAACCGAAATCCAAAACACTGCTTCCGACGAAACGTGCTCGCTTGAACCTCCTCCCCGCACCAGCGCATACGTGCTGTGCTCTATATATCGCGGCTCTGCTCCTGGCCGACGTACAGGTTGCTTTGATAAGCACGTCGGGAGATCATTAGAGCTGACTTTTGCAGGTGCGACGTCATCAAGATTCACAGTACTCGTGATGGAATCGCCACGCACGGCCGTCCGATCATGCTGCGTCCAGCTAGCAGCATGTACGTGCGTGAATATTGATGATGGTGCATATACGTGCATCAGCAACGAGTCCGCTAGTCTTTTGCCGCCCGATGCGCGCCACACCCTGGTCACGCCGAACCGCACACGCTGGCACCCAACGCCGTCCCGCACCTGCCGAGCGACCCGCCGCTGTCACGTCGCACGCCCGTCGGGTCAGGACCCAGATGAACAAAACCGAATACAATACTAAATCGGGTAGAACAAGGCCCGAAACACAACTAAAGGAAGACTGATCTAATCCAGAATGAAAACGCAACGGAGAAGAAAGAGAGAACTAAGTTTCTCAAACAAACTAAAGGAACAACTAGCATATTGGGAATATGAAGGATCAAGATGGCGAATAGAGGGGTGAATGGTCGCAAATAAATTTTCCCAAAATACTCTAATAAAAACCTCGATAAGATCGCTCAAAGGAAATCGTGAAAAATCGGAAAAATAAGACAACAATGTGTACCCCTAGCTTGCATGGATAAGTACCATAAAATATGTGAGGATTTTTGAGTCACAATCCTGGTTGTCTAGTGTCCAAGATAAAAAGGAATAAATCCAACTCTTCCTTTTAGAAAGGAGATCAATTCAAATCACAAAAGTCACTTTCAGAAAAATAAAAACAGAATTTTCACAGATTGTCCTCAATTTGAACAGGAGGTTGGTGGGTTTCTGCAGCTCACAAAATTTTGAGAATTTTTCTCCCTATGAGCAGAAGAGTCGTAAAGAACTCTACCAAATTTCTCCTCAAAAAGCCTTACAGAAAAAACAGAAAAAAAATCGAAGAACACAGTCAGTCAAGAACTTCGAGCAGAAAGTTTGGGCCTCGGTTTTCACCTCATGGCGCCCAAATGGTGCAACAAGTGAACTCCAAAATTTTTATGCAGGTGGATATCAGAGTCCCGCACCTCCTCCAATAATAAGCACTTAAAAAGGATTTTTCTATATTTTTATAAAAATCAAATACTAAATACTGCGCAAAGAATAAGTTCGAATAAAGTTGAAACTTGAAAGAAAAGATGTTCTCTACTCAATCCAAGAGGGCAAAAGAGACATAAAACCATATGAACACACTCAAAACATCCAAGATCAATAGCATTTAGAAGGAGAGGAGGCAAATCCATTTTGCGTGAAAGTAAATTGCGAGAATGTAATTGCGGGAAAGTAAATGCTGAATTGAAATTGCGTAAAGTAAAGACATAATGTAAATGCGCAAAATAAATTCAGAGTTGGATGGATAAAACTTTCATTTCTGGAAGGAGAGGTTACAAAGCCTCACTTTCATGTGGGCAAAGCTCAAAGAATCATTCAAAAACCTCAAAAACCTTCAAGAGGAGGAGGCTACCTCTACACCCCTATTTATACTACTCTTGGGCCATCTACCACCCTTGGATGAGTCCCTCAACCCTAGAGCACTCATCTAAGGGCTAGGATTAACCCACACACACAGCCATGCAAGGGTTAACCCAAAACCCACACACATACCAGGTTTTCTTGCACGGTTTTCAAAGCATACTGCCTAGACCCGCTAACCTATCAACTAGACCTTAATCCGACGGCCCTTATTGATCCACGCGGCATCTAGCTAGCATCATCTCCTTTCCTTGTCTTCTTGACTTGCCCGGACTCCGTCTCCGATCATCTTCCGGCGATCTCCCAACCGTCTGGACCTCCGACGCTCCTCGCCTTGTCCCGGTCATCCTCCGCCTCACCATGACCTAGCACCGTCGCTCTGCAACCATCAAAGACAAGGAAAAACCTTTCACATAGCAATGCCCACGAAGATATTCAATGATTATCCAAAATCATTAATTGATCATAATTGCTCTCAATGGTCTGGTGCTACTACCCCTAGGCCGTTAGCACTAAGAAGAGCAACCAACACTCAAATTGCTTCAAATCAAATTCAATTCAAATCAAATCAAGCTCAAAACTCGTCAATTACTCATCACACACAAGGATAGACCTCCACATGATCTTTCAATCCCCCCCTTGATGAGTATATTGACAAACATATGAAAAGACATAAGTTTTGAGTTTGAATAAGAGAGAAGAAAACAATTTTTCTTAATTTAGCACATATGAGCAATTTTGAAGGACTAAAATATGGATCAAGCAAGTTTCACGCAAGTTGATATAGGGACTCTAGAGAACTCCATAAATTCACAATTCATGGTAAAAACCTCTAGAGAAGAAACTTAACAAGAAAAAGAAACATGTTTTTCATTTAAGATTTTCAATTTTCAGATTTTAACAAGCTTAGTATGATAGATGAACTTGGATAGACTAAGCTAGTGATTTTCTTCAAAAATGTAGCAAGGTGCATTACATGAAGATTGAATTAATTGCATAATAGACAAAGCTCATAAACAAAAGAAAATGCAGCCTATATGCAATGCATGAACAGATTTTCAAACTCCCCCTCAACATGTGAGTCAATTTTAAGCACAAATTGAGTTATTAGCAGAGTTAGGCATAGAAAAAACAAAATGAACTCAATTGAAGCCAAAAACTCAAAAAAGAGGAGAGAAAGATTGAAAACGCAAACCTGAATGGCTATAGAGTTTAGAAAAGATAGCAGAGAACACTAGGCTCAAACTCGCTCTCATCTTCCCCAATGACTCCACAAAGGACAGCTAACTTTTGAACTCCAACACAGGAGCAAACATGCACCCTACCTACCTGTGAGACCCAACACCGCTAGACCTATAAGTCCGTGAGTGAGCTCAACCAAGAAGAAGAAAAGAATAGCATCCTCAAGCATAAGATGAGAGGTCCATGCCAAGCATGCCGTAAGTCTAGGTGAAGTGAACTCGTAACTCTAAAGAGAAAACCCATAGCACCTGTAACAAAACAATGTAAAGAAGAACCTAAGAAAATAATATAATACATAATATACAAGCCGCTCCCCTCACGTAAGGCCGTAAGGGCACACGACCCCAAGCTCACTCCTCGTGGCAACAAACCTGGAGCTATCCAAAGGCTTGGTGAAGATATCGGCTAATCAAGGTCACTCTACAATCAAGCACGATATCCCCTTCTCTACATGGTCTCTAAGGAAGTGATATCTAATATCAATGTGTTTGGTCCGAAATGCCGTGACCGGGTTTTTAGTAATGCAAATAGCAGAAGTGTTATCACAGAAAAGTGGCACACTCTGTATATCTAACCCAAAGTCCCGCAAGGTCGATCTCATCCAGAGAACCTGGCTACAACAACCGGTCGCAAAGAATATACTCGGCCTCGCGGTGGATCAGGTAACCCTGCATCGCTTCCTAGATGACCAAGAAACAAGAGAAGTGCCAATGAATTGGCAAGTGCCAGAAGTGCTCTTCCTATCTATCCTACAACCAGCAAAGTCAGCATTGGAAAAGGCTCTAAGAGATAGACAAGAGGAGGAAGAGTACCAAATACCATAAGCAATGGTAGCGCGAAGGTACAGGAAAATGCGCTTCACCGCCTGACAGTGAGAGGCACGAGGAGAAGCCTGAAATCGGGTGCACATACACACGGCAAAGTGTATGTCCGGCCTCGACGCAGTGAGATACAAGAGGGAGCCAATCATGCTACGAAACTCCTTTTGATCAGCAGGCTCACCATCCTCATCAGGCTCGAGGGCTGCAGTGGTGGCCATAGGAGTTAACACCGACTTCCCGTCAGACATGTCAAAACGCCTCAGGAGGTCCCGGGTGTACTTGCCTTGATGCAAGAAAGTGCCCTCTCGAGTCTACTTGATCTGGAAGCCAAGGAAGTAGCTCAACTCGCCTATCATACTCATCTCAAACTCTGATTCATCACATCAAAACGAGAGACAAGAGAATGAGAGGAGCCACCAAAATGATATCGCCCACATAACTGACAAGAAGAAAATGAGACTCATGGTGTCCGATGAGCAGAGTTTTGTCTACTATGCCCATTTTAAAGTCATGGTCGAGAAGATAAGACTTGAGCCTCTCATACCATGCTCTAGGGGCCTGCTTGAGTCCATACAGAGCTTTGGAAAGCTTGTATACATGACTCGAAAACTTAGGGTTCTCGAATCCTGGAGGTTGCTTGACATAAACCTCTTCCTCAATATAGCCATTGAGGAATGCACTCTTGACATCCATTTGATAAAGCTTGAAGCCTTTGGATGCAGAAAATGCAAGCAGGATTCGGATAGCCTCTAGCCTAGCTACAGGGGCAAAGGTCTCCTCAAAGTCAAGACCCTCAACCTGAGAAAAGCCCTGTGCAACTAGTCTAGCCTTGTTTCTAACTACAACCCCATCCTCACTCTGCTTATTTTTGAACACCCACTTGGTCCCAATGACATTATGACCAGATGGGGGCTCGACAAGCTGCCATACCTTATTCCTCTAAAAGTTCTCAAGTTCCTCATGCATAGCATTAATTCACGACTCATCGGATAATGCATGAGAAACATCCTTCGACTCAAAGGAGGCAACGAAGGCAGAGTGGAGGCAGAATCGACAAACCCGATTTTGAGCAAGTGACTCGCTCAAACAGATCACCAATGATCCGATCGGTGGATGAGCTCGGATATGTCGGGAAGACCGTAGGTATGGCCTCTACCTCTTGAATGAAGAGGTAGGAACAGAGCCACTCATGAAGGAGAGTCGAAGGCAAGGGCCGGTCTCCCGAGATGCGAAATGGAAACAGGAGGCACCTCGGTGTAGAGGGACTGGATCCGGTGGAACACCATCATCTCCATCATCCTCATCTTCTACAAAGATGGTCTCGGAGGGATAAGAAGAGCTCAAACATCATGTCTAGCTCCCGGCTAGCCTCATCAAAGGTCACATCACAGTCTCTATGATCTTATGCGCATCAACACCTGCACTTATAGTTACGAGAAGAAGTCGAGTAACCTAGAAAGATACTATCGTAAAAGCGAGACTCAAACTTATCTAGGTTACTGACTTCAAGATAAAACACTTGCAACCGAAAACGCGAAAATGAGACACACCGGGCTTTCGCCCATACCTCAACTCATAAGAAGTGCGATGCAAATGTGCTCTCAAAACACACGATTAGAAACATGGCAAGCAATAGCTATAGCCTCACCCAAAACTTCCTAAGTATCAGACTCATCTAGCATCATCCCGGCCATCTCAATCGTGGTCCTGTTCTTCCTTTCCACTACGCCATTCTCACGAGGGGCGAGGAGAAGAGAAGCGATGCTCTAAACCCGACTCCACAAGAAAACTCTCAAAGTAGGAATTCTTGAACTCCGTGCTATTATCACTGCAGATAGCTCGTAATGCACCCGGGAGCTCAATAGACAACCTCTTGACCAAACCCTCAAGTGAGAAAAAGACTCATCCTTCGAGGCCATGAAGAATACCCCAAGAGTATCTAGAAAATCATCAACGAAGACAAGAACATACCACTTCCCTCCTGCCGATCGCACTCTAGCCGACCAACAAAGGTCCATATGTAAAATCTGTCTTGGTGCATCACCATCACTACGGTGGTGGAGGATGAGAAGCAAGAACCATCTTGCCATGTCGGCAAGGAGAACAAACTAAGTCTTTGACCATCTTGAGTTTGGGCAAACCTCGAATGAGATCGTGGCGCTAACTCGGTCAAATGATCAAAACCAATGTGGCCAAGTCTCCTATGCCGTAAGGAGAGATCACGGACTCGTATAATCAAACATCGAAGAGAGTCTCCGTAAAAGCGTAAAAATCAGCACGAAAGACTCTCCCAAATCTAGAAATCCCAAGAACTAACCCTCCCGATGAATCAAGGATTCTACAGCATTACTCTTGAAGCTTACCTCGAAAGAGTCATCGATAAGCTGAGAAACAGAGAGCAGATTGTATTGCAGCTTACTTACTAAGGCAACATCTTTAAGAATGAAATTTTGGTTAATGCAGATGGTACCTTTAGCAATGACTCTACCTGAAGATGCATCCCTGAAAGTGATCAACTCATCACCGGGGGCTCGGACTAGGGAAGAGAACCATCGAGAATCTCCGGTCATATGACGAGAACAACCGGAGTCGAGAATCCAAACATCTCCTTCCCCATCCGATTTAACCCGATCAAGACACAAGAGAGAAAGATGACTCAATACTAGGATAGAGTGAAGACTTGGGAACCCAATATCAACCACACGACGCCTCAGTACCAAACCATGTAAGAAGATCGACTCGAGTGTCTCTCCGCCGCTTAACCTTAACATGATCAAGAGAAACTCTAGTAGATGATCTAGAGTCGAATCAGGTTAGCCCCGTGGTGCAAAAACCGCACCATCCCGTGAGGCTTCCTAAATCTCCTACCAGAAAACACCTCACGCCACGATATCTACCTCGATGGAAAAACGAGGAATATCAAAAGGACGGCGGAAAGACTGACTATGAACAGCTCCAAGACAAAAACTCGAAGAACCAAAGATGAAAATCGAGTCCCGACGCGCCCAAAAACAAAGCGACTCTCTAACTCGTCTAGAAGTAAAGTGTACCTTAGAGCACTCAAAGTCTAGGGATGACCTCGAATACCCCTAAGAGCAGCAACACACTCACGCCGAGTGATCTTGGCGCGTCTAAAGCAGAAATCTACTAGGTGACCATCCTTCTTACAGAAGGTGCATGTGTACTTCGCCTTGCTAAAGACAGAAGCAACAGGAGTAACACCATTCTGGTCAGAAGTCCTATGGACAACCCCAGCAGACCTAAACACGGTGGTGCTCACTCTGGGAGCTACCACAATCTCACCACTCTTGGAGCCGCGCACAATGGTGGGAGGATGCGCCTGAGCGTGCTCCAAGGGATCAAATCCTAGACCTTGATTGAATCTACTATCTTGGATTGGTCTAGAATAACATTGAGCTTCTTCTTGCCTCCTAAAAACTTCTCGAGAGTGCTCATAAGATACTAGCAATCTCGAAAGAAAGAGGCACAAGAAGAACAGGGGGAAGAAGAAGAACCAGAAAGATGAGCTCTCTCAGCACATGCATTTTTCTCCCTCAGCACGGCTGCCTCAATCTTGAGGGCCTCACAAGAAACGCAAGACACATTTCTAATTCTATGGGCTTGGTCTTCTAATTTCTTCCTAAGCTCGACATGGATTTTATCCAAGTCCCCCTCAATCATAGAACATCGCAAGCAACTTTCTTGTGACTTATCTAGTAAATCCTTAGTAAGTTGATCACACTTGACAAGCATCATTGTCAAGTTTTAGTTGCTTACAACCCTCTCATGAGCTGACTGGGTCCTTCGAAGCATGCAATTCAAGTTCATCATTTCTAGAAGAAAGCTTCTTAAGGTGAGTGCTCATGGCATCAATTTTAGCAAGCAATTTAGGGCAATTAGCACAAGAGGGGGTAGAGTGAGCATGAAGAAAACTAGCATCTACAGAAGGAGTATCAACAGATTCATTGCTAGCATTCTTCAACCTAAGACTATCTAGTTCAGACAACACACTATCATGCATAGTCCTTAGGTTCTCTAGCTCCATAAGCAAAGCATCACACAAAGTACAGTCATCAGTGACTCGGGAGGGAGAAGATCTAAGTAAAGCTAACTCCCGAGTAAAGGTACCTACTTCCTTCTCAAGCTCCGTACACCTAGCTCTAGCCTTCTCAAGCTCCGTACACCTAGCTCTAGCTCTAGCATGAAATTTTCCTAATTTGCAGAAAGCTTCATTGAGCTGGTCATAGGAGGGTACCTCGTCCGTGTCGCTGATGCCGTTGACGTTGGCCATGAAGCACATGCCGGAGAGGTCGTCACCGCCTTTCTTCTCTTGCGAATCATCCTCGCCCTCGTCGCTCTATGTCTCCGTGTCAGAGATGTTGATGTCGTCAAGCGCGGCGAGGACGCGGTGGAAGAGTTTCTTGATCTTGGAGAAGTTGCGGTACTTCTTCTCGTGCGCCAGTTCACGAACTGGAGGCTTCTTGTTGCGGTTCTTGTCGGTGTAGTCGTTCTTGCCCGAACCGCCAACGTCGTTCTTGCCCTTCTCCAGCTTAGGACAGTTCGCCCGAATGTGGTTGGGACCACCACACTCGAAGTAGGTGATCATGCCACCTCTCTTCCTCTCTCTCACCCTCTTGTATGCATGAGAGAATTTGTGAGCAAGAAGAGCAAGCTCATTTTCTGGAAATTTTTCGAGTTGGTCATCGCTTAGCTCGTAAAGGGTGGAGAGGGAGAGACCGACAGAAGAATCAGAAGAAGATCCATTGGGATCGATGACTAAAGCCATCGACTGAGATTTCATCTTCCAAGAGACGACATCGATCTCATGAGTCTTGAGGTGGGAATAAAGCCCGTCAAGAGTCAGAGTGGATAAGTCGGTGGTGTCCTTGATGGTGGTCACCTTCATCTCCCAAACCCGAAGGTCGAATGCGGTCAAGAAATGCCGAGCATTTTTCGAGTCAGGGTATATGCAACCAACTGCTCGGAGGTCGCTCAAGATCTTTGTAAACTGACCAAAACACTCGTCGAGACTCTCACCAGCGCGTTGATCAAACTTGTTGTACTCGCGCTTGAACTGGTCCTGCCTCACAGTCTTGATTTGAGTAGAGCCCTCATGGTAAGCATCGACCCAAATCTCATGAGCGGAGCGAAGGTGAGAAATCCTATCATACTCACCGCGGCTAAGACCCTGTATGAGAATGTTCCTTGCCTTAGCATTCGCCTCAACGTTAGCCATATTGATGGCCGTGACATTTTCATCAGCAGGAACCTCATACGGGAGTTTCACCATCTGCCATATCAGGTAGCCCTGGGTAGTGATGTATGACTCCATCCGGGACTTCCAAAAAGGAAAATCAACTCCATTAAAGATGGGAGGCTTGGTGGAATATTTGTCCGTCACCAAGGCTCTTGAGACCGGTCAAGATCTAAAAAGAGCAGAATCGGCTCTGATACCAATTGAAGGATAGAGATGGCGAATAGAGGGGGGTGAATGCTCGCAAATAAATTTTCCCCCGAAATACTCCAACAAAAACCTCGACAAGATCGCTCAAAGGAAATCGTGAAAAACCCGAAAAACAAGACAACTATGTGTACCCCTAGATTGCATGGATAAGTACCATAAAATATGTGAGGATTTTTGAGTCACAATCCTGGTTGTCTAGTTTCCAAGATAAAGAGGAATCAATCCAACTCTTGCTTTTAGAAAGGAGATCAATTCAAATCACAAAAGTCACTTTCAGAAAAGCAAAAGCAGAATTTTCAGAAATTGTCCTCAATTTGAACAGGAGGTTGGTGGGTTTCTGTAGCTCAAAAAATTTTGAGAATTTTTCTCCCTATGAGCAGAAGAGTCGTGAAGAACTCCACCAAATTTCTCCTCAAAAAGCCTTACAAAAAAAACAGAAAACATCGAAGAACACAGTCAGTCAAGAACTTCGAGCAGAAAGTTTGGGGCTCGGTTTTCACCTCATGGCGCCCAAACGGTGCAACAAGTGAACTCCAAAATTTTTATGCAGGTGGATATCAGAGTCCCGCACCTCGTCCAATAATAATCACTTAAAAAGGATCTTTGTACATTTTTATAAAAATCAAATACTAAATGCTGCGCAAAGAACAAGTTCTGAACAAAGTTGAAACTTGAAAGAAAAGATGTTCTCTACTCAATCCAAGAGTGCAAAAGAGACGTAAAACCATATGAACACACTCAAAACATCCAAGATCAACAGCATTTAGAAGGAGGGGAGGCAAATCCAAATTGTGTGAAAGTAAATTGCGAGAATGTAATTATGGAAATTAAATGCTGAATTTAAATTATGTAAAGTAAAGACATAATGTAAATGCATAAAATAAATTCAGAGTTGGATGGATAAAACTTTCATTTCTGGAAGGAGAGGTTACAAAGCCTCACTTTCATGTGGGCAAAGCTCAAAGGAGCATTCAAAAACCTTCAAGAGGAGGAGGCTACCCCTCCACCCCTATTTATACTACTCTTGGGCCACCTACCACCCTTGGATGAGTCCCTCAACCCTAGAGCACTCATCTAAGGGCTAGGATTAACCCACACACACAGCCATGCAAGGGCTAACCCAAAACCCACACACATACCGGGTTTTCTTGCACGGTTTTCAAAACATACTACCTAGACCCGCTAACCTATCAACTAGACCTTAATCTGACGGCCCTCATTGATCCACGCGGCATCTAGCTAGCATCATCTCCTTTCCTTGTCTTCTTGACTTGCCCAGACTCCGTCTCCAATCATCTTTCGGTGATCTCCCAACTGTCTGGACCTCCGACGCTCCTCGCCTAGTCCCGGTCATCCTCCTCCTCACCATGACCTAGCACCGTCGCCCTGCAACCATCAAAGACAAGGAGAAAACCTTTCACATAGCAATGCCCACAAAGATATTCAATGATTATCCCAAAATCAATAATCGATCATAATTGCTCTCAATGCTCCGGTGCTACTACCCCTAGGCCGTTAGCACTAAGAAGAGCAACCAACACTCAAATTGCTTCAAATCCAATTCAATTCAAATCAAATCAAGCTCAAAACTCTTCAATTACTCATCACACACATGGATAGACCTCCACATGGTCTTTCAGAATCTCATTCTGTTTCGATTTCCTCCGGATCACCAGAGTTATACCCAGTTTTACAGCAGTCGTAACAACCAGATTACAGACTTAGCATTGAAAAGAACTAATGACAAAAAGGTAAACAACTAAAATAACTTTTGTCGGTAATTACTGTGGAGTTCATTCTACTATCCAATCTTCTTTTCACGATGTGTCCTTGTATCCCAGCCGTTGATTCCCCTTAAGTGAATACCTTCAACTGATACCGGTTGGCGCTGACTCTACCGATCATCTTCCTCCTTTAGTTATTCTAGTTCTTCTTCATCTGCTGCTGACAACTCCCCATTCTTGAAAAAGCACTTGTCCTCAAGGCTGAAAATTTGGAAATGTGCTCTGTATGAAAGCTGCGTGTTCCCCGGTAGTGTTAGACTATGGTAGAGTCACCCAATGCACCAACCACTGTGTCACAGTAATTCCCTTTCTAGGAACCATCCTTCGATCTAATACTGCGATCGGTTCAGTTTTCACTCGCCCTTCTGCATCAACCAGTGGCAATCCAGGAATTGGAATGGCTCGGTGTTCCACATGCTTTTTGAGTTGACTTCCATGAAATACATGATGAATGGTCGCTTCTGAAGGTAATTGGAGCTGATAAGCTACAGATCCCACTTTGCTCAATACCCAGAAAGGACCATAATATTTTGATCACAGTTTTAATGACCATCTCAGTCCAAAAGCATTTTGACGGTAGGGTTGCATCTTGAGATACACCATATCTCCTTCAAAACTTATTTCAGTTCTCAACCTGTCAGCAAACTTTTTCTTTTGGTTTTGGGCTCTTTGCAAGTCTTTCTTAAGTCTTTTCAGCATTGCATCCTTCTCTTCTAGTGTAACTCTGGTCTCCTCTGATACATTACAAGGAATGGACAGCTCAGCCAACTGAGGGGGATGGTACCCATATAAAGTTTGGAAAGTAGTGATTTTCAACGAGTTGTGGTAAGTGGTATTGTACCACCATTCGGCCATAGTCAACCACATCATCCAGTGTTTTGGTTCTTGGAATACCATATTCCTTAGATATGCCTCCAAACACTAATTAACCCGCTCGGTTTGCCCATTCGTTTGGGGGTGATATGCAGTGCTAAACCTCAAAGAAACATGAAGTAGTTTGAAGATCTCCTGAAACAACCGGCTGGTGAAGGCCCGATCCCTATCAGTCACAATAGCTATAGGCATTCTATGCAATTTGAAGACATGATCCATAAAGACTTGAACCCTTGCTGCACTGTATATGGATGGGACAATGCTATAAAATGTGCATATTTTGTGAACCGATCCACTATAACCAAGATTACTTCCCTACCTCTAGAATTAGGTAGACCCTCTATAAAATCCATTGAAATGTGAGTCCAAGCCATTTATGGCACCTCCAAGGGATTCAACATACTCGGAATATGCATATGTTCTGATTTTGTAAAATGACATGTTGGGCATTCTCTCACCTAACATTCTACATTCACTCTCATCTTTGGCCAATGAAACAGCTTTCTAAGCCTATGAAAGGTTGCTCTAACCCCAGAATGACCCCCAAATGATGACTTGTGGAAAGCATCTAACAATTGGGTCCTGAGATCACTTGATTCCCCCACATAAAGTCTTCCCTTATATTTGATAAGGTCTTCTTCAATTCGGTACATGGAGTTGGAATCAGGCTCCTTCTGAATTTCATCCCTAATTGCAGCAGCCTTAGAATCTTGCATATAACTAGTCTTGATGTCTTGAACCCATTCAAGCAATACATAAGTGATTGCAACACACTGATTCTCTTCTTGCATGGGATGATCTTTTCTGGACAGTGTATCTGCAACTAGATTTTCCTTGCCTCTTTTATATTCTTTTGTGTAACTGAATTCCAATAGTTTGAGCAAGAGTTTGTACTAGATTCCCTCCACCAATTTCTGTGTGGTGATGAATTTCAAACTCTATTGATCAGTTTTGATGATAATCTTGCTACCCAGCAAATAGTGCCTCCATTTCCTTAATGCTTCTAATATTGCCATAGCTTCTTTATCATAAATAGATTTAGCTGCTGATCTTATCCCTAAAGCTTTGCTGAAGTAAGCAATAGGTTTGCCAATTGCATGAGAATATCACCTATTCCTGACCCACTAGCATCTGTCTCTAACTGAAAAGGTTTAGTGAAATTTGGTAAGGCTAGGACTGGACAAGTAGTCATTATTTGCTTGAGCTGCTCAAATGCTGCCTTTTGTGCATGCCCCCACTTAAATCCATCTTTCTTCAACATATCAAACAAGGGTCTACAAACCTACCCATATCCCTTCACAAACCTCCTGTAATAACCGGTTAGACCAACAAAACCTCTCAATTTAGTTGGGTTATCAGGTTCGGGCCAATTTAGCACATCTAAAATCTTTCTCGGGTTAGTTGATACTCCTGCTTGGCTGATCAAATGCCCTAGATATTCCACTTGATTCACGGCAAACACACACTTGTTCTCTTTTACCCTTAACTGATTCTTCTTCAATACTTCCAGTACAGTTTTAAAATGCTCGTTGTGTTCTTCTAGGGTCTTGCTATATATGAGTATGTCATCAAAGAAGATTATCACAAATTTCCTAAGATATTCAATGAATATAGTATTCATCAAAGCCTAAAATGTTGCTGGGGCATTGGATAATCCAAAAGGCGTTACAACATACTCAAAATGTCCAGAATGAGTCTTAAAGGCAATTTTTGGGATATTCTCATCCCTCATTCTGATTTGATGATATCCTGGTCTTAAATCCAATTTAGTAAACACAGTAGCTCCATTTACTTCATCCAGCATGTCCTCAATGATGGCCATTGGAAACTTGTTCTTGATGGTCTGAGAATTGAGTTGTCTAAAGTCCATGCACAATCTCCATGCCCATCTTTCTTCCATACCATAAAAACTAGTGATAAGTATGGGCTAATACTCAGCCGAATTTCTCCAGTCTTCAACAAGGTCTTAACGATTTCTTCTAATGCATTTATTTGATAATGAGGCACTCTATAGGGCTTGCGATTAGGTATTTCAGCACCTGGCTTCAAGTGTATGCTATGATCAACTGCCTATTCCGACCGAGGATAACAGGCCATTCTACAGGGTGATTCAGAAATTGCAGAAGCTTGGTTTGATCAACTCCTGAGTATTGGAAACAAGCTATTGCGCTTACTCCAGGAAATTATATTGAAGCATACAACTGGTTGAAGATTACGAAGTGCTTTGAATTTGAATAAGACCACTCCCCTTTTTCGTAAAATGGGTAGTTTGGTTGTTGATCCATTAATCAAATAAATTAGGTCGGAAGATCGTATCAAGAATTTCATTATATCCCTTTCTTCTACCTTCTATTTTATATGATATTTCATAAGGATAAACGATAGGGGTTGGATCACCCTAAGATAATCATCTCATGGCTATTGGGAATGAATCAAATCAGAAGGTTCTATTTCTCAACCTTTCTGACTTGCTCCTATGGAACCAAGGTCGAAAGGATTGAAAAAGTCAGTCATTCACAACCACTGATGAAGGATTCCTCGAAAAGTTAAGGATTAGTAGTTCATTTTTGAATTAGACATCAGGATATTGTTTTATCACTTCTTCCATGGTAGGTGGTATCATCCCTTTAACTGATGCTTTTTCTTCTTCCATCAGCTTCACTTGTAAAATGTATCCCATAGTTCCCTTTTTAATTATCCTCTGAAACTGACCAGCATTTATTTTATAATCTATTTTGAGTTTTGTAAAGTCACTGAACTTGATTGTTCTACAATTTTTCTGAAAATCCAATGTCGTTTCTTTGAGATCTAGCCAGATGGGGCTAAGCTCATATATCCAATTAGCTCCAAGGATTACATCATATACTCCCAATTCCAACAGCCTAAAAGTATTTAGAAAATTGTATGTTGAACCTCATAGTTGAGGTGTTCGACTCTTGCATTTGTGGTCAGCCCTCCTCCACTATCCATCTTCACTCGATCCATTTTTCAAGCTTCAACTCACATCCATACTTAATAGCAAATTCATGATCCATAAATGAGTTAGAACTACCACTATCAACCAAAGCTATAGCCTTCTTGCTCCTGATTTGTAAGACCAAAGAAAAAGTAACTGGTCTTGCTGTCCCCTTAGCTGCATAGCTGGATATTAACATCAACTAATCGTCTTGTTCTACTTTTTCTGGATTTCCTGGAGCTGTAACAAACCCCTGTTCCTCAGCCATTTCACTGTAATAAACCCTTGTTCCTCGACCATTTCACTTTTTTTTGCAGTCTGATTCTCCTCTTCCCCTTGCTTACCAAAGTATGGAGGGCCATCTTCACCTTACATGTCATATTGGCAAATAAAAGAGGGTTAGTTTTTCTATTTCAACTCATCAGATTAAAGGAATTCTTGATTATGTTCATTATGATCTTTGGGGTCGTTCTCGTTTTCCTTCTATTGGAGGTTGTGAGTATATGATTACCTTCATTGATGATTTTTCTCATAAAGTTTGGGTTTATTTCTTGAAACATAAGCATGCAGCTTTTGTCAGTATTTAAGAAGTGGAAAGTTTTGGTTGAGAATCAAACTGGTAGGAAAATCAAGAAATTTAGAAGTGACAATGGATTGAAATTTTGTAGTGGTGAGTTTGATCAATTTTGTGCTAATCGTGGTATTGCAAGACATTTAGCTATTCCAGGTAAACCTCGGCAGAATGGTGTGGCAGAGCATATGAATCGCACTCTTCTGGAAAGAGCCTGTTGCATACTTTCAAATGGAGGTTTATGGAATATGTGTGCTTTGTGGGTTGAGACTGTTTCTACAGCCTGTTATTTGATTAAACACTCTCGAAATTCTGCCATTAATTTTCAGCTTCCAGAAGAGGTTTGGTCAGGTAAACTAGTTGATTATTCTAATTTGAGAATTTTTGGTTGTCCTGCTTATGCTCATGTTAGTGATGGCAAATTAGAGTGTAGAGCAAGCAAATGCATATTTGTTGGGTATGGTTCTGGTGTCAAAGGATATCATTTATGGTGTTTTGATTCTCGCAAATTAATCATTAGTCATGATATTACTTTTTGTGAAGATGTTTTGCTCTCATCGGGTAGTGACAGTGATGGTTGTTCATCCACAAATGAATCTGAAATTTCTGAAGCTGCTGAAAGAAATACAAAATTTGAGATAGTTTTACCTACCATTAATAATGATTCTTCTAGTGGTTCTACTTCACAACCAATTTCAGCACCTAGTGGTTCTTCTTCACAACCAGTTTTAGCATCTCCTAGCACTAATGATCATTGTATTGCTTGAGATAGACCAAAGAGGGATACTCAATTACTTGTTAGATATCGTGACCCTGATAATATGACCTGTTATGCTCTTCTTGATGCACAAGATATTTATGATACTTTTGAACCTTCTTTTTATTATGAAGCTATCTGATGTGACAATTCTTCGAAGTGGTTGATAGCTATGAATGAAGAAATTATGAGCCTTCATAAAAACTATACATGGGATTTGGTTGAATTTCCAAAAGATAAGAGACCTTTAAAGTGCAAATGGTTATATAAGAAAAATGATGGTATTTCTAGAGTTGAACCTGCAAGATGGAAATCTCGTTTAGTGGTAAAAGGTTTTGACCAAGGAGAAGATATTGACTTCAATGAAGTTTTTCTTCCTGTTGTACGCTACTCTTCCATTTGGATTGTGCTTGCTTTTGTTGCTTTATGATTGCACAACAATATTCTCACAGCAATTATGATAACTGTGTTTACTTCAAACAGTTTCCAAATGATTCTTTTGTTTATTTGCTGCTCTATGTTGATGATATACTTATTGCTTCTCATGACAAGTCACTGATTAAGTAATTGAAGGCACAACTTAGTTATGAATTTGAGATGAAAGATCTTGGCCCAGCTAAGAAAATTCTTGGGATGGAAATTCAGTGTGATTGCAAAGCTGGTACATTATTTCTATCTCAGAAAAATTACATTGAGAAGGTACTTGACAGATTTAATCTCAGTGATTGCAAACCTGTTTCTACACCTTTTGCCCCACACTTTAAATTATCTTCAAGTCAGTGTCTTATTAATGAAGAAGGCAAAGAATATATGTCTCGTGTTCCGTACTCTAGTACAATTGGTAATCTCATATATGCTATAATTTGCACCAGACCAGATTTAGCTTATTCTGTTAGTGTTGTTAGCAGATCTATGCATAATCCTAGCAAAGAGTATTGGGATGTATTTAAGTGGATTCTTTGCTATTTGAAAGGCACTTCTAATTTTGGTTTGATGTTTGATAAGAATAAAGTGAAGACAAATGATGTTCTTGGATTTGTTGGTTCTGATTATGCTGGTGATCTTGATAAAAGAAGATCAATTTCTAGATATATCTTCTCTTTATGTGGTTCTGCAGTCAGTTGGAAGGCATCTTTACAGTATATTGCCGCTCTTTCTACTACTGAAGTGGAGTATGTTTCAGCTACCGAAGGCGTTAAGGAAGCTATTTGGTTGCGAGGTTTGGTTTCTGAACATGGCATTAAACAGGATACTCTTACTGTTTGTTGTGATAGCCAGAGTGCTATTTGTTTGACCAAGAATGATATGTATCATGCCAAGACCAAAAACACTGATATCAAGTACCACTTTATTCGTGATATTGTTGATGAAGGATAAGTTGTTGTAGGAAAGATACATACTGATGATAATCCTGCAGACATGGTCACTAAGACACTTTTAAATACCAAGTTCAAGCATTACCTTGACTTGCTTGGCATTCATGATGCTTAATTGCCCTTCGGGATTTTGTGGAGACAATTTTATTATGGATTTTGAGTCAATGGGAGGTTTGTTAGAGATATTTCCGGATGCCTCAAATCCTAACTTACCGTATCTTTGGAGTCCTTATCATCTACAATTCGGATTCTATTTGGCTATATAAGCCAACCCTATGTACTTATAGAAATAGTGATTTTGTCTCTCATGATTTTTTTCCTGCTAGGATTTTCCACGTAAATCTTCTCTTGTGTGATTTGTTCATGTGCTTTTGCATCTTGTTGGAACACAGAAAAGAAGAACAAAAAAACAACCAAAAATCTGCAACCTCAAACTTGAACTCAGGACCTTTGGTCTTCACAGGAGCAACGGAAACCACTGAGCTACAAGGCTCTTTGTGACTACATTGCTTCTTCTCATGTTATGTTTGTTGTTACAGAGGGTCTACTTATATAGCAGTGCAACTTCCGATTCACACATGCACTCGGACACACACATACCAAAACATGGCTAGATGCCCACGCAGACATGCATACAGAAGACGTCTCAGACTTTCCTAATTACAAGATTAACTCTATCAATCACCCCTTAATCTTGTAACACAACTCTAACTTAATAAGGCAATCAGTCTCAACTACGATTTGCCAAACAGATACTCGATACTGGATGGAGAACACATCTTCTCAACATCCCAGACTCATCTTTGACGAACTCGACTTTGGACGGCGAACGCATCTTCCCAATGTCTTGGACTTGTCTTCGACGGACTTGACTTCGGACGGCGAACACACCTTCTCAACGCCCCGGAGTCAACTTCGACGAACTTGACTTTGGACGGCGAACACACCTCCTCAACGCCCCGGAGTTAACTTTAACGGACTCGACTTAGGATGGCGAACACATCTCTTCAACGTCTCGGACTCAACTCTCTTACTTGACACAATCGGCACCAAGATGCATCGTCTTCAACGTCTCCCACGCAGTTTTGGGTGTCTCCTTTCGACCAGTAGGAAGAGTGTTTCCTCCGAGATGCCTCCATTGATGGCCGCCAAAGCCATCTGATCCTTTCTGTCGGGGATCGGTACCCTCGCCACGTGTAAGCATCCCCTCGGCCTCGTGGTAGCTTTCCACAGACCAAGGGGCTCATCCCCGACCTAGATGATGCCCCCTCGATGGTCGGGCTCAGGGCCAGCGAGCTCGAGCTCGGGCACCACCGTAGGGGTAGGCACCCTCGACCTCGATGCCTCGCCCTCGACCTCGATGCCTCTTCCTCGACCTCGACGCCCTCGCGGGCACTAAGGAAATGGACATCTATAACATTTCAATTTTATCTTGTGTAAGACTCTCCCCTGCGTGGGAATCAGCACCCTACCTGCCCTTGCGTGGGAACTAGGGTTCAACAGCTCCTGTAAGATCTCAATAGCTCCCGTCAGACTTTCAACGGCTAGCAACGACTTCTGAGCCTCCGTCAAATCGCCACGGGCTCCTGACGTCGGCCTCGGGACCAAGCGGCAAGGTTTCCCGAGGGCTATAAAAGCAGTAGGACACCCTGACCGCAAAAAGAGAGAGAACAACAGAGCAGCCACAAGACAGAAGAACCGGAGACAAGGGCAACCCCCGACTCGCGACGCCAACAAAGAAGAACGGCGCGGCCCCCTGCTCTTGCTCGGGCCCCGTCCTTGTACTCTTCCACAGAGCCGCCAATACACCCTTAGCCTCAGGGCGAAACTGGAGTAGAGCTATTACCCGACCTTGGGGGCTTGAACCAGTATAAATCCCCGTGTCTGACATCCTTTCTTGGACGACTTCCCTGCAACGCCTGAAGCCCCCGAACAAGCGTGACCTCGGGTCCCGCTCCTGAGCAGACATCTCGCTCCCCCTTTCTTTCTTCTGCGATTGACAGTCCCGATCGTCGACACTTGCACTCATCAACGTTGCCGTCCATGATCACGTCCCATAGTCCTTGAGCCTTCAGATACACCTTCATCTTGATTGCCTATGCTACATAATTGCTCTTCGTGAGCATCGGATAATGTAGCGAGATAGCGGAACTCTCCTTCTCCATCGCACTCGACGTTGCCTTATCAACGGTGACACCACTTCTCGGAGACTGCGGCATCATCTTGGGCATCGGATCAAGAAATTGGCTCTGATCAAGAACTCAGGCTCTAATACCAATTGTTGGAAAACAAAAAAGAGGAACAAAAAAACAACGCCTCAAAATTTGAACTCACGACCTTTGAGAGAGCAACGGAAACCACTGAGCTACAAGGCTTTTTGTGACTACATTGCTTCTTCTCATATTATGTTTGCTGTTACAGAGGGTCTGCTTATATAGCAGTGCAACTTCTGATTCACACATGCACTCGGACACACACATACCAAAACATGGCTAGGTGCCCGTGCAGACATGCATACGGAGGACGTCTCAGACTTTCCTAATTACAAGATTAATTCTTATCACATCTAAACCTAACAGTGGGTAGCTATGTGCACCCCAACTTCTGAGTAGAAATATTGATGGGACCACAATTAAGAAAACTTATTCTCTTACTTACGGATGGTTCCAAACATGTTTTGAAGCAACGACGAAAGAAAAAAATATTGAGTGATTCTATATTTGCCACTCCAATAAAGCTAGTGAATGCCACCTCTCAACTGTCATCGTCCAAGCTACTGCGTTGCATTAATACAACTGGAGTATTATGTCTTGATGCTGACCCGCTCGGGATTAATAAGCTAATCTTATTGCAGTCTTTGTGTTTTTGGCATATTCTGAGAATTTGTCCGTGCCGTCCTGCAACTAGTGCTAGGGGGCACCCGAACTCGCCATAAGATATGCCTGCGACATCGTCATTGGCAGTGAGATCACCGGAGCGACCGACATGTATGTCGAGTTTTGTGCGCACCACATCTGCTTATTGTACTCTGATGCTCGTCTTTCCACGTAGTAGAACCCATCTGTAACTTTGGGTAGCAGCTCCTCCATTACACTTGGCTCGATCTGCTCATATTGGACAGAATGCTTCTCAGGTATAAGATAGGGAGACACATGGCAAACCAACGCAAGAGGATAGCCACGATTCGATGGCGAGCAGGATCTGTCGACGAGAGGTGAGACATAGCAGTAAGTACTTGACCGAAGTACAGGCTCAGGCAGTAGACATCCAGCATGTGTGTGCCCATTGTCCACAGGTTGCCTGCAATCAGAAATTTGATAATTCTGCACACGGCGAGAACACCACACTGATTTCATGGATAGATTGGAATAGTCCGTGCGTTGCGCTGTCGTTTCATAAACCAGTCCCCTGATGGCTAGACATGCAGCACTGAATTGTGGTGGCAAGAGCTCCAAGCAGCTCATAGCAATCCCCAAGATGTCAGCAGCCTCTGTAAGACGGAATAAGATTATCATCTTCAAATTTTTCTCCCACACCACTTCGTTTTCATAAGAGACAAGGAACCAGCCCAGTGATCCATTGCTAACTTGAGGATCCAACCATGGCCAAAGCATAATGATTGCATTTCCACTTCCTCTTTGGAGGGAAAACTCCATCGACTTGCCAGCAAGCAAGGATCGAGCTAGCGATGGTGATAACATGAACCCCTTTAGATTACCACCAGATTCTACTAACCTGAAGAAGCTGTCGGCACCATCTGCAAACCTCTCGAATCTTCGCACTACGGTGTCACCCAAATCCTCATCTTTACGGCCAAAAGGCATAAAGCGTTTGGCCGCCTGAATGAAGTATTGAGTAATGGAGGTACTCATTGTACTATTGCTTCCATGTTTGCACTCCAAGATTTGCTTCTTGTGAGCATGTAAGATGCTGTCTCCTTCCTTGGCCACACGCTTTAGCTTTGCCTTCCAGTGGAGCAATGGAAGGTGGGTTATATGCAAATCTTCTGAGACGGAAACAACACTGCGGATCTTCAGTACTGCCATCTCCAATCTTTCAGCTTTGTCCTCAAAACTCTCATGACTAGTTTTGTCTTCATATATGAAAGAGGAGATTCTGCTCACAGCCTCACCCGCAACCGCAGAACCAATTATTTCTGCCATTAACAGCTCAAGGGAGAACTGGTGTGTTTTCCTCAAAGCAGAGTTTATGGGAGTTCTAATATCTTTCCATCCAAACACCCAAGGAGCACTTTTGTATGGACATTTTAGATTTTCAGGGTTTGCGGCATTTCTCATTCACACAAGGAATGGAGACTTCGGTGAATTGCGTGGAAGTGAGGGTGTCTAATCCTGTTAGGTATAATCTTGACTTTATCTAGATTGAGTTTGTTAGTTTGTTGCTTGATTAGTTAGCTGCAGGCGTGTTCCATGAAGGAAAGGGGTTAGTTTAGATAAAGTTGTTAGCTTATCTTGGTTGTTAGCTTATCTTGTCATCAGGTTGCTATTTAAGTTGAAGAAAAATAGAAAACGCATGAGGTTGTGTGCGGCAAAACAAAAGAACTCCTTGCATACGCACAGTACTCCTCCCATTCCGACGTCCGCTCGTGTACGCTCCTGTAGCCGGCCGTATGCATGCATCTACGCTGCATAGGAGAGCAGCTTAGTTTATCCGTTCCTTCTGTCCACAGGACGCAGTACATGCGAGTCCGTAGCTCTCCGAGTCCAACGTCGCCGTGAGGTGGCGCTCTCCCTCGCACGGCTGACATACGGGCACGGTAGCTGGAGGGCACGGCAGCAGGAGCCTTGATCCCGTTCCAACAATTTGTATCAGAGCCTGAGTTCTTGATCAAGGCCAGTTTCTTGATCCGTTGCCCGAGGCGATGGCGAAGGAGAATTCCGCTGTCTCGCTGCAATATCCGATGCTCACGAAGAGCAATTATGCAGCATGGGCAATTAAGATGAAGGTGTACCTGAGGGCTCAAGGACTGTGGAACGCGATCGTGGACGGCAAAGTCGATGAGCGCAAGGATCAGATGGCTTTGGTGGCCATCTATGGAGGCATCCCGGAGGAAACGCTCTTCCTACTGGCCGAGAAGGAGACGGTCAAAGATGCGTGGGAGGCGTTGAAGACGATGCATCTTGGCGCCGATCGTGTGAAGGAGGCAAAAGTACAGACCCTCAAAGCTGAGTTTGAGGGGCTGCGCATGACGGAGACAGAGTCCGTCGACGATTTCGCCATCCGGTTGACGGCGATCGTCAACAAAATCAGAGGGCTTGGCGACAAGATGGAGGAGAACTATGTGCTAAGAAAATTCCTTCGTGCAGTCCCTGGAAGGTTCCTACAAATCGTCTCCACCATTGAGCAGTTCGGCGACCTCAAGATGATGACGACTGAGGAGGTGATCAGTCGCCTCAAGGCACACGAGGAACGGATTAAAGGATCCGACGGCGGTGGAGAAGAACACCTACTTTTGACGCGCGCCGAGTGGGAGGCCCGATCGTCAAGGCGCGACGACGAGGGATCCTTTGGTGGCTCAAAAGGCGATGGTCGACGAGGCCGCAGGAATCGGAGATTTGACAAGGCAAAAGTGAGATGCTATAGTTGTAATGATTATGGGCATTTCGCTTCAGAGTGCCACAAGCAGAAGGAGGGGAAAAAAGCGCTCCTTGCTGAAGTTCAAAGCGACGACGAACCAGCACTACTTTGACGTAGTCTCAAATAAGGAAGTTGAGTCCAGGACGTTGAAGAGGTGTGTTCGCCGTCCTATGTCGAGTTCGTCAAAGTTGATTCCGGGGCGCTGAAGAGATGTGTTCGCCGTCCAAAGTCAAGTTCGTCGAAGATGAGTCCTGGATGTTGAAGAGACGTGTTCTCCATCCTATGTCGAGTATGAGTTGAGCAAATCGTAGTTGAGACCGATTGCCTTAATGAATAAGGTTCAGTGTGTCAAGATTAGGAGGGAAAATGTTAGGTATAATCTTGACTTTATCTAGATTGAGTTTGTTAGTTTGTTGCTTGATTAGTTAGCTGCAGGCGTGTTCCATGAAGGATAAGGGGTTAGTTTAGATAAAGTTGTTAGCTTATCTTGGTTGTTAGCTTATCTTGTCATCAGGTTGCTATTTAAGTTGAAGAAAAATAGAAAACGCATGAGGTTGTGTGCGGCAAAACAAAAGAACTCCTTGCATACGCACAGTACTCCTCCCATTCCGACGTCCGCTCGTGTACGCTCCTGTAGCCGGCCGTATGCATGCATCTACGCTGCATAGGAGAGCAGCTTAGTTTATCCGTTCCTTCTGTCCACAGGACGCAGTACATGCGAGTCCGTAGCTCTCCGAGTCCAACGTCGCCGTGAGGTGGCGCTCTCCCTCGCACGGCTGACATACGGGCACGGTAGCAGGAGGGCACGGCAGCAGGAGCCTTGATCCAGTTCCAACAAATCCTTCTACGACTTGTGGAGGGGATTAGCTGGTTTTTCTACTTGGAAAGTTTAGATATGTGGACAGGACAGTGAAAACTAGGTTTTCTTAATTGTAGATAAAGACCACAGGATATAGACTCAGTCTAGCTCTTGATATACACCAGTACACAATGAGGACCAAATTGGAAATTTCATGTTCTTCCACTATCTTTTTTTTTAACAAGATGACCATAGCAATCATATATTGCTGTTTCCTGGAGAAAGCAATCATATTGCTGCTTTACAGCAAAAACACAAGTGCCCAACACGAGGTTATGAATTTCCGGTCATATTCTCTAACCTAAAATCATTATTAGAGAGTTTTTCAAATATAAAATGGCTTGTTGGTAAAGTAGAAAGTCAGCATATTGAAGAAACTTTTATTGATGGGAATCATCAAGAACTAAACCAAAAACTGATGAGGTAAACCTATTGCAATCAAACACTGGAAAGACAGTCTCGATTCTTTCAAAACAAGAAAGAAAAGAAGTTAATTACCAAGTGCTAGCTACGGCACGCGGAGAGAATTTCCATGAACTATCGTTCCAATTGAGGAGCGGAATGAAATGTTGCATATTGGTTGTGCTACTTAAACGGACAAGTATGACGGCCTTACAGAATTTTCCATCGCAACAACTATTGAAGAATTATTGGTGGTAAAAAAATGGTGCATGATGTGGTGGGAAATACCAAATATGGCAAAGCAATTCGAGTGACAGCTGCATGTTTACGATGTCTCAAGCTTTGTCCTCTCTATTTTCACGCTCACTAGGCTCGCATTGCTTGGAACAGCAGTGTGATTTGATGTAAATCTCACACTGTATATTAATGAATCATAGAGGTACAATATATAGAGAGATACATCTTCAGTTATACATGCACAGCTAAAAGGAGCAAAAGGAGGAAACGACTGTGCGTCTGTTGCCGTAAGAATAGGTCACAACCATTGATGAAGACTGGTCGGCATTCCTTGACCTGGTGACTGAGATCCTGTCCAACAGCCCCCCAGTCGCAACGACGCTTGGCCAGACATTGAGGCTGGTGCGAAAGTCGAGAAACATAGCAGATGGCAAGCCTTTTTGTGAAGATATCTGCAAACTGGGAGGAGCTCGGAACATGAAGAATACACACTTCGCCAAGAGCCACACGCTTACAATCAAAATACAAATCGATCTCCACATGCTTAGTGCGTTGATGTTGCACTGGATTGTGGGATATCAACATAGCACTAACATTGTCACAATAGACAATTGTGGTGCGGGAAGGTGGACGATGAAGTTCGGTTAGGAGTTGCCGAAGTCAACAGGATTCAGCCACCGCATGACCACTGCCCTGTACTTGGCTTCAACACTTGAGCGCGACAGTGTGCTGACGTTTTGAGGACCAAGAGATGAGATTATCTCCAAGAAAAACACAAAAACCGAAGGTGGATTTGCGAGTGTCCAGACACCCCACCCAATCAGCATCAGAATAAGCCATAAGATCACAGGAGGGAGATTTGTGAATGCAGAGGCTGAAGTGGTGGTGCCGTGAACATAACGGAGAATGTGTTTAATGAGCTGAAAATGAGGTTCTTTAAGAGACAAACTCGTTGGATGGCATGGGAGAGATCAGGGCGAGTTAAAGTCAAATATTGCAAGGCACTAGCAAGGCTGTGGTAAAGAGATGGATCGGTGACCACTGTGCCAGAGTGAGCGGATAATTTGGATTTGGTATCAATGGGTGCAGAAATGGGCTTGCAATTGAGCATGCAAGCATGCTCAAGAATCTCGAAGGCATATTGTTCTTGGGAAAGAAACAGACTGGAGTTGTCACGGTGAACATTGATACCAAGAAAATGATGTAGGTCACCAAGATCAGTCATGACAAATTCTTGTTTTGGGAATAATATAATAGAATGTAGTAGAGTGGTGGTATTGGTGGTGAGAATTATATCATCAACATAAAGCAAGAGAGGTATGTGGTAGAGGGAATTCTTTTTGAAGGACCATGTGGAGGTCCATCCATGTTTGTGATGAGTATTTGACTTTATTTGAGCAAGGTGTGCTCAAGTTTGAGTTTGATTTGGATTGTTTTTCGAGCTAGAGCAATTTGAGTTCTTGGTTGAGACTACCGTCCGACCGAGTGGTCGGGTCGTCCGACCCCGAGTGGTCGGGTCGTCGGACCTGAGTGGTCGGGGCTTTGGCTGGTTGGAGACCAGTCGTCCGACCCCGAGTGGTCGGGTCGTCTGACCCCGAGTGGTCGGGTCGTCCGACCTGAGTGGTCGGGGCTTTGGCTGTGTTGCAGACCGGTCGTCCGACCCCGAGTGGTCGAGTCGTCCGACCTGAGTGGTCGGGGCTTTGGCTGTGTTGCAGATCACCGTCCGACCCCGAGTGGTCGGGTCGTCCGACCGAGTGGTCGGGCTTTGGTGTGTTGCAGATCACCGTCCGACCGAGAGGTCCGGGTGTGGTCGGTCGGAGACCGTCGTCGACCGAGTGGTCGGGTCTCTCGCCGGTCGGAGACCGGTCCGCCGTTCTCGAGTGGTCGGAATGGAGACTAGTGGTCGACCTCGAGTGGTCGGGATGGAGACCGTGGTCGGACCATGGTTGGTCGGGATGGAGACCGATGGTCGGACCACGTGTGGTGGGGGTTATCTTTGGTCAAGATAGTGTATATCTTTCTGTTGAGATGGATATGTGTTGTTGGACATTGCTATGTGATGTGGTTTCCTTGTCTATGATGGTTGCAGGACTTTGGAGCTAGGTCATGGTGAGGCGAAGGGGATCAGGACTAGGGTGGGAGAGCTGAGGTCCGGATGATCAAGGTGTCGCCAAAGATGGTGAGGCCGTGGAGTAGCCGCAAGCCGAGAAGACAAAGGAATGGATGAGATGCTAACTTGGAGGTGCTCTGATCTAGGAGGACCGTTGGATCGCGGTCAGGAAGATAGAGTAGAGGGTCAAGTTAGTGTGAGTTGAAAAGCGTGCAAAACCCGTTGTGTTGTTGGGTTTCAGGTGAGCCCATGCATAGCTTTGTGAGTGGGTAAAATCTCAGCCCTTGATGGAGTGCTCTAGGGTTTAGAGGCTCATCCAAGTGTGGTAAGTGTTCCAAGCCTGCTATGAATAGACAGGGAGAGGGGTGTCTCCTTGGGGGTGAGCAGGTGAGGAAAGTGTACGTGAGTAGTTGAGAGTTGTTGAGAGTGACAGTGTAAGGATCAAATCCTGGCTCTTGGATGTTGGCTTAGGATTGAAGCAGACATCCAAAGGTGGGAATTGATCCTGTGTCACTATAAATAGAGGGTAGGGCAGCCTCCCTCTTTGAAGGTTCCGAGGTTTTTTTGCTCATTTGAGCTTTGCCCACTTTGTTGTGAGGCTTTGTAAACCTCCTTTCCAGAAATGAAATGTTCTTCATTTATATTCTTGTTTCATTTCTCTTACGTATTTACATTACGCACTTGAATTCTGTTATCTAAATTCCGCATTTACCTACTTGCGATTTACTTTACGTAATTTGGATTTGCCTCATCTCCTTCTACATGCTATTGAGTCTTTGTTGAAATTCATGATTGATGAACTCTTCTCTGGATTCGGTGCTTTCAATCTTTTAGGCAATCCTTACGTTCTTGTTGCAAGTTGTAAATATGTGTGTTCTTAAAGTGCGTAAACGTGTGACTTGCAGTTATTTAGTCTTGATTGGCTTCTGGTTCTTGTTGCCAAGGATGAAAGATTGCTGGATGAATCTTCTATAGATCATATCCCAACCATCTAGGCAATATACAACCTCTTCTATTCAGTTTTGCAAGAAACCAATTTCTGTGTCTAGTTTTCAGATAGTGTTTCTATTTGTTTGAAGGGTTGTTTCTTCGTGTACTTACCTGCTGTGATTTGTGGAGAGTCATCCAAGGATATTCTGACCATTAACTCCCACCAGCAAGTTAGGGTGAAGTCGTGTTCGTGACTGCTTTTTGGTGTTGCATTTGTTAAACTGAAAAGGGACGGAACCTTGGTATCAATTCCTTCGATTGATGATTGAAATAGGTTCCTGACATCCTTAGGGAGGTGCACACAAATTTTCACTATTTTTTGGATCAGCCGATCAAAAGTTACATCGATTTCTGTTTTTGAGATTGTGCTGATTTTACTGTTCACCAAATACTATTCACCCGAGTACTGTTCATCCGACCACTTCAGGTCGGGTGTACTGTTCATCCGACCTCCGCAGGTCGGGGGGTACTGTTCATCCGACCACTTCAGGTCGGGAGTTCTGTTCATCCGACCGCTTCAGGTCGGGAGTACTGTTCATCCGACCAATGCTGGACGGGGGTACTGTTCACCCGAATACTATTCATTCCAAGTACTGTTCATCCGACCTCAGAGGTGGGGGTACCGCTCATCCAACGAAATACCCACCAAAGGCGCGGTTTCTTTACGGTCTTTTGGTGGTTTGAATTTTAGGGGAGAGTTTATTCGAAAATTTTATTTGGCTCCTATTCACCCCCTCTAGTCGCCTTTTTGATCTTTCAATTGGTATCGAGCCGGTTCGCTCTTTCTAGATCTTGACCGGTCTCAAGAGCCATGGTGATGGACAAGTATCCCACCAAGCCTCCTATTTTCTCTGGAGTTGATTTTCCTTTTGGAAATCTCGGATGGAGTCGTACATCACGCCTGTGGTTTCTCGATATGGCGAAGGTGAAGCTCTCAGATGAGGTTCCTGCCGATGAGAACGCCACGGCCGGCAATATGGCTGATGTTGAGGCAAATGCTAAGGCAAGGAACATCCTCATACTGTGGCCTTAGTCGCGATGAGTACGATAGATCTCTCACCTTCATTACGCTCATGAGATTTGGGTGACCTCGATGCTTACCATGAGGGCACTACCCAAATCAAGACGGTTCGATAGGACCAATTCAAGCGTGAGTTCAACAAGTTTGAACAAAGACGGTGAGAATCTTGACGAGTGCTTTGGTCGGTTTACGAAGATTTTGAGCGACCTCCGAGCAGTCGGTTGCATATACCCTGACTCGAATAATGCTCGACATTTCTTGACCGCACTTGATCTTCGTGTTTGGGAAATGAAAGTGACCACCATCAAGGACAGCACCGACCTGTCGACCTTTACTCTTGACGGGCTTTATTCCCGCCTCAAGACTCATGAGATCGATGTCGTCTCGCGGAAGACGAAGTCTCAGTCGATGGCTTTGGTCACCGATCCCATTGGATCCTCTCTTTCTGATTCTTCTGTTGGTTTCTCTCTCTCCGCCCTTTGCGAGCTAAGCGATGACCAACTGGAAAAATTTCCAGAAAATGAGCTTGCTCTTCTTGCTCGCAAATTTTTATATGCATACAAGAGAGTGAGAGGGAGGAAGAGAGGTGGGATGATCACCTGTTTCGAGTGTGGTGGCCCCAACCACATTCGAGCAAACTGTCCCAAGCTGGAGAAAGGCAAAAACGAACAAGGCGGTTCGGGCAAGAACGACTACACCGACAAGAACCGCAACAAGAAGGCCCCAGCTCGTGAGCCGGCGAAGAAGAAGTACCACAACTTTGCCAAGAACAAGAAGCTCTTTCATCGGGTCCTCGCCGCGCTAGATGATATCGAGCTCTCCGACTCGGAGAACTGGAGTGATGCAAGCGAGGACGATCCGCAAGAGAAGGTGAAGGGCAAAGATGACTTCTCCGGCATGTGCTTCATGGCAGGCGCCATTGAAGTAAGCGACTCCGAGCTGTACAGTGACACGGATGAGGTATCCACCTACGACGAGTTAAATGCTGCCTTCTGTAAATTAGGCAAGTTTCATGCTAAGGCTAGGTCGAGGTGTTCTGAGTTAGAAAAGGAAGTAGGTACCTTGACTCGGGAGTTAGCTTCGCTTAGATCTTCTTCCTCCCGAGTCACCGAAGACTGTTACTTTGTGTGATGCTTTGCTTGTGGAGTTAGAGAACCTAAGGACTATGCATGATAGTGTGTTGTATGAACTAGATAGTCTTAGGTTGAAGAATGCTAGCAATGAATCTGTTGATACTCATTCTGTAGATGCTAGTTTTCTTCCTGCTCACTCTACTCCTTCTTGTGCTAATTGCCCTAAATTGCTTGCCGAAATTGATGCCATGAGCGATCACCTTAGGAAGCTTTCTTCAAGAAACGATGAACTTGAAATGAATGCTTCTAAGGAACCAGTCAGCTCATGTGAGGGCTGTAGGCAACTAAAACTTGACAATGAATCCTTAAATGTCAAGTGTGCTAAACTTGCTTAGGACTTACTAGATAAGCCACAAGAAAGTTGCTTGCGATGTTCTGTGATTGAGGGGGGCTTGGATAAAATCCATGTCGAGCTTAGGAAGAAATTAGAAGACCAAGCCAATAGAATTAGAAATGCGTCTTGCGTTTCTTGTGAGGCCCTCAAGATTGAGGCAGCCGTGCTGAGGGAGAAAAATGCACGTGCTGAGAGAGCTTATCTTTCTGGTTCTTCTTCTTCTTCTCCCTGTTCTTCTTGTGCTTCTTTCTTTCGAGATTGCCATTATCTTATGAGCACTCTCGAGAAGTTTGTTGGAGGCAAGAAGAAGCTCAATCTTATTCTAGACCAATCCAAGATTAGTAGATTCAATCAAGGTCTAGGATTTGATCCCTTGGAGCACGCTCGGGCGCATCCTCCCACCATTGTGCGCGGCTCCAAGAGTGGTGAGATTGTGGTAGCTCCTGAGTGAGCACCACCAAGTTTAGGTCTCACTGGGTTGTCCATAGGACTTGACCGTAAGGGTGTTACTCCTGCTGCTTACGCCTCTAGCAAGGCGAAGTACACATGCACCTTCCGTAAGAAGGATGGTCACCTAGTAGATTTACCTTCAGCGCGCTAAGATCACTCGGCGTGAGCGTGTTGTCGCTCTTAGGGTATTCGAGGTCATCCCTGCACTTTGAGTGCTCCTAAGGCACACACCGCTTCTAGACAAAGTTAGAGAGTCGCTTTGTGGGCAGCGCCCGGACTCGGTTTTCATGTTGGTTCTTCGAGTTTTAGTCTTGGAGCTGTTCAGAGTCGGGTCTTTCCGCCGTCCTCTTGATATTCCTCATTTTTCCCATCGAGGTAGATATCAGCGGCGTGAGGTGTTTTCCGGTAGGAGATCCAGGCAGCCTTACTGGGATGGTTCGGCTTTTGCACCACGGCGTGCCAACCCAGTTTTGACTCCTAGATTATCTACCAGAGTTGCTCCTGATCTTGTTTGGGTTAAACGTCAGAGAGACACTCGAGTCCAGTCTTCTTCAGTGGCTGGTACTCTGAGGCGTCGAGTGGTTCAGTATTGGGTTCCCAAGTCTTCACTCTATCCCAATACTGAGTCATCTTTCCCTCTTATGTCAATTCCTTGTGTCATGTCTATGCAATGATGCTTTTAAGTGCCTCTTGCCTTTTTTCATGGCATGAGTCGCTTGAGGTTAGCTTGAGGATGTGATCACTGCATAGTGGAGTGGATTTGGATCATCTTGTGGACTTATCCTTTCTTAGTTCGATTCTTAGTCCATGAGTTGTCCTGAGGCATCATCTTCGCCGTACATAAGTAGTGGACCTCGTTTTTCCTCGAGGTACCCACTCACGGCAAGAGTTGAAGGTAAGTATGTTGGTCATGTTGATCTTTACTAATTTCATCTAGGATCGGTTTGTCGCTTTTCAATGTTGGCACTTGATGTGAATTCCGAGTTGGCCTTTGCGGCTTGTCTCTAGAGGATTGGATCTTCCTGCATGACCATCATGAGCACCATTCTAACCTGCATGTACTTTCAAATTTGTTTGCCTTGTGTTTCGCTCCACAAGTGCTGAGCTTCATGATAACAGCATTGGGGACTTTCACTTCCATGGTGAGCTATCTCATACCCTCATGTCAGTTATACTTGTGATCATCATTTCCATGATATGTTGTGATTGCTCTTGCTCCCATGTGTATTATATGTACTTTGCTAGGTCTTGTTAGTTTTTGTCTGTCTTGTTTTGTGCCATAGCATGTTTTCCCCAACCATCTTTGTGCTTCATGTATTATATCCTAAATTCATGAGCTCTTTCCCAGCATGTGATTTTCTTGTTTTTATCTTGTCCATGATATTGTTCATTTGGTATGAGCATTTGTGTTAACTATGGGCACGTGCTATATATCATTTACTTTATTTTGTCATGAGTAGTATCTAGGTTATATGACCCTGATTTTCTATTACATCCATGATTAGCTTTGTTTAGACTTTGTTTGTCAGACTTTGTGCTACATGTGAATGCCTTTCAAGATTAGGGTCATATGATCTAGCTGCCGTTGTATGACTTATATTGTTCATGATCATCTTTTATTGTCCTTCATGCTTATATGCTTCATACCTATTTTGCATGAGCTTGTGTTCTTCATTCATGGCATGTTTTCATCATCATGCATAAAGTGTTGCCATAAGTAGCTTCTCATCTTTGTGTCCATGGTCACCATTTACTTTCATGCTGCCTGTGTCCTCATAACCTTTTGTTTGGTCTTCATTTGACGGGCCTTTTCGCAGCATGTAAATATTGTTATTAAGACTATGGATAAATGGATCTTGATGTTGCTAATTGGTTTGTTTTATGCATGATCCTCTTTGGTTGTCTTTATTTATCTTGCTCATGTTATATCTAGTAGCATGTTGTTGTGCTTCATTATGGTATTTCTTCATTTACATGCTCATTGCCATGTTTAGGGTAGTATCTTGATCCATGTATTTCTAGGCTTTCACATGATCCTGCTAGCATTTTGTTCTTTGTGATACACCTTGCTTAGCTTCTTATGCGGCAGATGATGCGGTGCTATGATGCACCTTCTTCGTTGTTTATCATGTGGATATGTTTTCACCGTTGTCTATGGATATATGGATCTTGATGCTATCTTTAGCTTGGTTGTGATACATGATCTTACATTACCTTACGCACCATGTTCATGCTCTAGATGATTGTTTGCCACATTTTTCCCGAATCTTGTTCATTCGTGCCTAGGAACTGGATCCGCTAACCTTGAGCCAAAGCATAGATTTGTTGGATGCATGTGTGTAGGCTTTCGGTGAGGAGACCATCATCCTAAGAATATCTCTAAGTCTTCTTCCTTTGCTTTTGGATCCACTTGTGTCATTTGCCACTACTTGCACTACACTGCAAAGAGGTAAGTACCTCTGAAAATGTTGATGATAGTGATGGGTCTCTTAGGAGGTTGTGGTTCTTTTGTAGGTAGAGCTTGTGTCCTGTTTGTCTAGAGTCTTTTGGTCGGACTGCTAGCATATTTAGGTTGCTTTTTACCTTGAGCCGTCTTGCTCCTTAGAGACCATGTGGTTTTAGATCTTATCTCTTTTCCTCTAGCTTTCTACCTATCTCTTGTGAGGTGAGAGTTTTAGAGTGTGCCTCAAGGGGAGTAGAGTGTGTTCAGGGGGATTTGAGCTTCGGTTTGTGAGCCCTTACGGCCTTTCGTGAGGGGGAGCTGGTTTGTATATTATGTACTATATTTTCTCTTCCAGCATTTCCTTTCTTCTTCTGGGTGACTTTGGGCTTGTTTTCTTGAGTTGAGTTCACTCACTTAGACTTCTGGCATGCCTCGCATGGACCTCTTATCTTGTGCTTTAGGTTGCTATCATGCGTGATTAGCTGTTCTCTCTTCTCTCTAGGTTGAGTTCCCTCACAGTTTTATAAGTCTAGCAGGTTTTGTGGCCTACTGGGTAGACAGGGTCTGTGTGCACTCCTTAGTTGGGATCTAGAGTCAGCTTTCCTATGTCAGTCTCTGGGGAAGATAAGAGCGAGCTTGAGCCGTAGTGAGTCTCTTCTATCTTATCTATGCTCAATAGCCATCCAGTTTTGCAGTTTCTCGACTTCATCTCCTCATTCTGTTTTTTTCTGGTTGTTATTGAGTTCATTCGGTTTTTCTTTATGCCTAACCTTGATAATAACTCGACTTTAACCAGATTTGAGCTTAAAATTGATTCAATTGTTGAGGGGGAGTTTGGGAATCTGTTCATGCATTGCATTTAGACTGCATTTTTCGTTCTATGAGCTTTGTCTATTATGCATTTGACTCAATCTTCGTGAAATACATCATGCTATATCTTTCGAAGAAAATCACTAGCTTAGATATGTCCAAGTTCATTTATCAAGCTAATGTTCATTGAAATCTGAAAAACTTAAAAGCTTTAAATGAAAACTTGATGAAACATGTTGCTTTTACTTACTAAGTTTCTTCTCTAAGAGCTTTTACCATGAATTGTGAAATTTTGGAATTCTCTAGAGTCCCTATAGCAACTTGGGTGAAATTTGCTTGATCCATATTTGAGTCCTTCAAAATTGCTTATATGTGCTAAATTGAAAATTTTAAAAAAAAATTGACACTTTTGTGCAAAATTGATTTCAGCACTTTATATTCTCGAGACTGCCTCCCATTGCATTTGGGATGAACTTGGAATATATTGTGTATGACCAAGATCATTCTCTTAAGAGTTACTCTTGAGATGATCGAAAATGGCTTGAGTCAATCAAAAAAATTTGCAAATATCAAACACATAAGTGGTTAAAGAATGCAAATTATGTCAAACATTTGCACCCCGCTATGTTTTTCGAAGTCTTAAAGAAAATTTGCATAAATTGAAAAATGGGCTCGAAGGACCTAATATGCACTTCAAAATTCCCCAAAGTGTTGAGTAGGTTGAACTCTAGGTTTTCCATTTGATCCCTGAGTGGTTTTGCTTCTAGTTTTGAAACTTTGCTAAGTTTTGCACTTGTCGAATCTTGCTAAAAATGATACATTTTCAAAACTTAGCTTATGAGCAAAATTTGTTATTTGCACTTGGACATGTCTTAGTTTGGTCATAATCTGAGATTAATAAGCTTGGTGTCATATCTTGTCATTATGATCACTTGGATAATTCTCAAAGCTCACTTAGGATGCATTTCATGCATACATATATAAAAGGGGAGAAAACAAAAAAAATCTTGATGCCTATATTGCCAAAAGGGGGAGAAAATGTAAGAAAGGCATATTCAAAGGAAAAATATTAATCCACTTTGGTTCTTATGAGTGAGTTTTATTGGATCTTTTAGAGCTTTTGTTGAAAACTTGCTCTCTCTAAAGTTTAGCTCTAAAAATCCCTTTTCTGCCAACTTGGTCATAATTTTATATCTTTCTCTCTGGACCAAGTTTGGCTTTGCAATCAAATTGCTTTCTTCTTCTCTCATTCAAACTCAAATTTATGCCTTTTGTGTGGTTTGTCAATATACTCATCAAGGGGGAGATTGAAGGACCATGTGGAGGTCCATCCATGTTTGTGATGAGTATTTGACTTTATTTGAGCAAGGTGTGCTCAAGTTTGAGTTTGATTTGGATTGTTTTTCGAGCTAGAGCAATTTGAGTTACTGGTTGGAGACCAGTCGTCCGACCCCGAGTGGTCGGGTCGTTCGACCCCGAGTGGTCGGGTCGTCCGACCTGAGTGGTCGGGGCTTTGGCTGGTTGGAGACCAGTCGTCCGACCCCGAGTGGTCGGGTCGTCCGACCCCGAGTGGTCGGGTCGTCCGACCTGAGTGGTCGGGGCTTTGGCTGTGTTGCAGACCAGTCGTCCGACCCCGAGTGGTCGGGTCGTCCGACCTGAGTGGTCGGGGCTTTGGCTGTGTTGCAGACCAGTCGTCCGACCCCGAGTGGTCGGGTCGTCCGACCCGAGTGGTCGGGCTTTGGCCGTGTTGCGCACGGTCGTCCGACCGAGAGGTCAGGCTGTGGCTGGTCGGAGACCGACCGTCGACCCGAGTGGTCGTCTCTCGCCGGTCGGAGACCATCGTCGACTCGAGTGGTCGAATGGAGACTAGTGGTCGACCTCGAGTGGTCGGGATGGAGACCAGTGGTCAGACCATGGTTGGTCGGGGTGGAGACCAGTGGTCAGACCATGGTTTATCGAGATGGAGACCAGTGGTCAGACCACGTGTGGTGGGGGTTATCTTTGGTCGACATAGTGTATATCTTTCGTTGAGATGGATATGTGTTGTTGGACATTGCTATGTGATGTGGTTTCCTTGTCTATGATGGTTGCGGGACTTTGGAGCTAGGTCATGGTGAGGCGAAGGGGATCGTGACTAGGCCGAGAGCCGAGGTCCGGATGATCAAGGTGTCGCCAAAGATGACCGAGGCCGTGGAGTAGCCGCATGCCGAGAAGACAAAGGAATGGATGAGATGCTAACTTGGAGGTGCTCGATCTAGGAGGACCGTTGGATCGTGATCGGGAAGATAGAGTAGAGGGTCAAGTTAGTGTGAGTTGAAGCGTGCAAAACCCGTTGTGTTGTTGGGTTTGGGTGAGCCCATGCATAGCTTTGTGAGTGGGTAAAATCTCAGCCCTTGATGGAGTGCTCTAGGGTTTAGAGGCTCATCCAAGGGTGGTAGGTGTTCCAAGCCTGCTATGAATAGACAGGGAGAGGGGTGTCTCCTTGGGGGTGAGTAGGTGAGGAAAGTGTACGTGAGTAGTTGATAGTTGTTGAGAGTGAGCGGTGTAAGGATCAAATCTGGCTCTTGGATGTTGGCTTAGGATTGAAGCGGGACATCCAAAGGTGGGAATTGATCCTGTGTCACTATAAATAGAGGGTAGGGCGGCCTCCCTCTTTGAAGGTTCTCGAGGTTTTGTTGCTCATTTGAGCTTTGCCCACTTTGTTGTGAGGCTTTGTAAACCTCCTTCCGTAAATGAAATGTTCTTCATTTATATTCTTGTTTCATTTTTCTTACGTATTTACATTACGCACTTGAATTCTGTTATCTAAATTCCGCATTTACCTACTTGCGATTTACTTTACGTAATTTGGATTTGCCTCATCTCCTTCTACATGCTATTGAGTCTTTGTTGAAATTCATGATTGATGAACTCTTCTCTGGATTCGGTGCTTTCAATCTTTTAGGCAATCCTTACGTTCTTGTTACAAGTTGTAAATCTGTGTGTTCTTAAAGTGCGTAAACGTGTGACTTGCAGTTATTTAGTCTTGATTAGCTTCTGGTTCTTGTTGCCAAGGATGAAAGATTTCTGGATGAATCTTCTATAGATCATATCCCAATCATCTAGGCAATCTACAACCTCTTCTATTCAGTTTTGCAAGAAACAAATTTCTGTGTCTAGTTTTCAGATAGTGTTTCTATTTGTTTGAAGGGTTGTTTCTTCGTGTACTTACCTGCTGTGATTTGTGGAGAGTCATCCAAGGATATTCTGACCATTAACTCCCACCAGCAAGTTAGGGGTGAAGTCTGTGTTCGTGACTCTGTTTTTGGTGTTGCATTTGTTAAACTGAAAAGGGACGGAACCTTGGTATCAATTCCTTCGATTGATGATTGAAATAGGTTCCTGACATCCTTAGGGTGGTGCACACAAATTTTCACTATTTTTTGGATCAGCCGATCAAAAGTTACATCGATTACTGTTTTTGAGAGCGTGCTGATTTTACTGTTCGCCCAAACACTATTCACCCGAGTACTGTTCATCCGACCACTTCAGGGCGGGAGTACTGTTCATCCGACCTCCGCAGTCGGGGCCTTTATTCATCCGGTCGGGGTACGCTCACCCGAGTATCGCTCATCCGATCACTTCGTGTCGGAGTATCTGCTCATCCGACCAAAGGTCTTTGGTCGGGGTACTGTTCACCGAACAATATTCATTCCGAGTATCGCTCATCCGGCCTCTGTAGGTCGGGGTACTGCTCATCCGACATGAAATACCCGACGGTCGGCTTTCTTTACGGTCTTTTGGTGGTTTGAATTTTAGGGGGAGAGTTTATTCGAAAATTTTATTTGGCTCCTATTCACCCCCCTCTAGTCGCCTTTTTCGATCTTTCACTTTTTAAATAATATATTTTATAATTCAAATTTCAAAAATATACCACGGAATTTTTTTTTTGCAAAAAAATTCCCTGTCGCCCTACCATTAGGCGACATGGTGACTAGGCAGAAGCAATCGCGCTGCGATTGGGTGACTTATTTAAAAAAGAACAACTCGCCCAACCATGGGGCGACATATGTAGTAGTCGCCCAATGGTAGGGCTACATAGACAAATCGCTCAATGAATGGGCGACATGTGTACTGGTCGCCCCATGGTAGGGCGACTTGGCAGGAAATTTACTTGTTTTAAAAAAAATGTTAAAGACTTCAAAAAAGATTAAAATATTTAGATAAACAGATTTAGGATTCAAGAGTACAATATTTTTATGGTCTAGAGAAATTTGAAATAATTTACAAAATTTGAAGGTAACAAGTAGAGTGTTTGTTTTTTAGCCTTTTCGGTGGCCCGTAAAATATCAAGTCTAAAGGGTATTTTTATGAATAGTGGTCCACATTTGATCTTTGATATATGCACTACCATATTATGAGGGTGTTAGTAAAATTATAATTAGTATAACGATACTAATTAAGTAGCGAAATCGCGTTATTGCATGTGAACAATTCGTAGCCTTCTGCGTTATTGCATGTGGACAAAATCACATTATTACAACATACATGATTTGTAATCATGTTATGAATAGTTCATACGAAGCCCTTAAATCGCGTTATTAAACTATGATTTGTAATCATGTGTTAAACTATTTGTTGAACATACATAAGGGCACATGCACCGAAAGTTCAGATGATAAAATAAGGAATAGATTATATTATATTACAAGGGCATTACAGTAGTAACGAAATTGCTTGAACTAACTAACGAAAGCATTGTTTGTCATGGTGGAACAGATGATCGTTCCGCCTATCTGGGTATAGCCAGAATGATGTTCCACATTTTCTGCATATTACCTGACCCGTGTAAATTTTGAGATTTGTATTCAGACACCGCTCAATCCCTACTGTGAAAAAACTCCATGGGGATCCGTAGTGCTCCCAGGTGTCGCCGATTGGGTGGCCTATGCCGTACGTCTCGGGTGTGTAAGACAGAATTTTTTGGTCATCCCGATTCCCGGTGTCTCTCAGATAATACCACCGGGTTCCGGATGGTCGCGTAACGCATCAAGGATTTGTTGCGTGGTGCGGACCTCGGCGGCCGCTTCCTTGTCCCTTCCTCTTCAAGAGGAGGTACCCTCTTGCACCTCATTGCGTTGGCGTTGGCACGGGAGCCTTTTGACAGCCTGACTCAACTCATGACCACGATGAGTTCAAACCATGCAGCAGATATCCAATCAAGCCGCGAATGTTCAACCCGGGGCAACCATGGACCACACCCCTACTCACGGTTGTCGGAGTTTATGAGAACCCGCCCACCTACCTTCTCGTGCAACGCCAATCCACGGAGGCGACGATTGGCTAAGGACAATCGAAAGGAAGCTGCACATTACCCAATGTAGGACATGAGAGGGTACTCTATGCCTCTCATCAACTCAAGGACCGCGCAGAATGGTGGGAACTTCGCGCAAACTCATGAGGACCCGCGAGTATCACATGGGAGGAGTTCACCTCGGCCTTCCGTCAGCACCATGTACCCGAGGGTATCATGGATCTTAAAAGGAGGAGTTCAAGCTCAAGCAAGCGGCGATCAATGGCCGATTCAACAAGTTCACCTAACCGCACGCTACGCACTGCAGGACGTGGCTACGGATAAGGCCGCATAATCCCGCTTCATGAAGGGATTGAATGCAGGTTGCAGTGGACCGATCACCCACACATTCCCCGACTTTCAAGAGTTAGTTAACAAAGCCCCGATCTTAGAGGACAAGCGCCGAGAGTTGATGACAACAGAAGCGCAGAATGGCGCAACAAGGAGGTCGCTGTGGGCAAGAGAGGCAGAGGACGGCACCCCAACAGCTCATTCGGTACCAAATTAGAGGCAATGATGAGCACCACCGCCGCAAATCGCCCAAGGTCAAAATGTTCGACTCTAAACCCGAACTATGGCATGATCGAGGAACCTCTCAGCCGTGGAAGACGCTTATCATTGCAATGAAATGGGGCATTTTGCCAACAATCGCCCTAAGAAGGGAGGTGTCACCCTGTTCGCTTTAACTTGGGGAACACAAGCAAGGACTCCCGCACTAATCATGAACCGCTGGGCATCAACAAAGCAATGACTCCATCCCAAGGAACGCACGAGGCGAGTCAACCACATCACAAACAGATGAAGTCCGTAACGCCTGACGTTGTAATCGGGTAAGTTCCTAGTAAACTCGCATCAGCCATCGCTTTATTTGATTCCGAGCTTCGATTCTTTTATTTCCGAGATTTTGCTGTTCAAAATGATATGGAAATAGTGAATCTTAAATGTGTGCTCATAGTCAATCTCTCGGATCGTAACTCCGATCTAAAGTAGGATGTTCGGGGTAGGAATAATAATTAATGGAGTTGAGTTCTAGCGAACTTAATCGCCTTAATACCCAAACCTTGGATGTTATCCGGGAATGGATTGGTTAATCGATCACAAGGCGATTGGATCATGGAAAAGAGTCATATCTACGAGAGCCCTGATGGAAAGAAAATTGAGTTTGAAGCTAAACCAAGACGAGATGGACAATTGATGGTCAACAAAGATGAAGACTGCCACTTAGAGGAAGTCTCCATAGTCAATGAATATCCTGATGTTTTCCCGTAAGATTTACCCGAATGCCGCCAGATAGAGATATCGAAGTTCGTGATAGAACTAGTTCCGAGGACAGCTCCAATAGCTAAGAGACCTTACAGATGTCCACAGAGGAATTGGTGGAAATGAAGAAGCAAATTGAAGAAGCTATTTGCTGAAAAGGGATTTATAAGACCTAGTTCATCGCCATGGGGAGCACTGCCTTATTCTAAGAAGAAGGACTAAGTTTCAGGATGTGTATAGACTATCGTGCACTCAATGATGTGACGATAAAGAATAAGTATCCGCTACCCAGATCGATGATTTGTTTGACCATTGAGAGGAGCAGGAGTATTCTCCAAAATTGATCTTCGATCGAGGATACCATCACCAAGATCCGATCGAGGATATTCAAGACCGCATTTTCGCCAAGATATGGACACTACGAAGTTTACAAAGTGATGTCTTTTGGTCCGATAAATGCACCAAAGATATTTCATGAACTTAATGAATAAGGTTTTTATGGAAAACTTGGATAAGTTCGTCGTCAGATTCATAGATGACATCCTTATCTATTCCAAGACGAGAGAAGAGCACGCCGAGCACTTGAGGCTAGTCCTTGAAAAGTTGAGGGAACAACAGCTTGTTTGTAAATTTAGCAAATGTGATTTGAAAGATAAGGTGGAATTTCTTGGACACATAATGACAAAGAAGGAGTTGTCAGAGATCCAAAGAAAGTGGAAACGGTTTTACATTGGGAATACCAAGACGGTAACCCAAACCGTAGTTTCCTTGGAATGGCGGGTATTACCGCGATTCATTGAAGGATTCTCACGATCATGAGACCTCTCACGCAATTGTTGAAAAAGAAAAGAAATTTTATGGACACCGAGTGTGAGAAGAGTTTTCAGAATTGAAAAGGAGGTTAACATCGCACTGTATTAGTTTTACCGTGACGCTCACCAAGACTTTGACATTTATTGTGATGCATCGCGTCGTGGATTGGGATGCGTGTTGATGCAAAATAGGAAGGTAATTGCCTATGCATCGAGGCAATTGAGACCACATGAGGAGAACTATCCGACTCATGATTTAGAATTAGCCGTAGTGCATGCACTAAAAATATGGCGCCATCATCTCATCGAAATAGATGTGAAGTATATAATCGATCATAAAAGCCTTAAGTATATTTTCACACAAGTGACCTAAATATGAGGCAAAGAAGATGGTTAGAGTTAATCAAGGATTATAATGGGAATTCACTACCACCCGGGAAAGCCAACGTGGTGGCGCACGCTGAGCGTAAAGAACCACAGTGTAAATATGTCGTTGGAAACAAGTCAGCAGAACTGTGTAGGATTTTAAACTAGAATTGAAATGGTACCAAAAGGATTCCTAGTAACCTTGAAGTAAGACCTACCCGAAGATCGATCGGGAAGAGGCGTAAAGATGATGATAAGATCAAAAGAATTAAGGGCAAATGGATGAAGGCAAAGCAAAAGATTTTAAACCGATGAACAAGGTACTATGTGGTTTAAAGGGCGATTTGTGTGCCAACAAAAGGAGTTGAAGCGATTAATTTTGGGAGAGGCCCATGACTCCAAGTACTAATTCATCCAGAAGTGCGAAATGTATCAAGATTTGAAGGAAAATTTTGGTGGCCAAGCATGAAACGAAGTCGCGAATACGTTGCATTATGTGACATATGCCAAAGGGTCAAAGCTATGCACCAGCACAGCAGGCTATTACAACCCTTAAAGATACCGAATGGAAATGGGAGGAAATTGGTATGGATTTTATAACCGGATTGCCGTAACGCAAAGTGGATATGATTCCATATGGGTCATAGTAGATCGCTTAACTAAGGTGGCACATTTCATACCAAGAAGACCACTTATTCCGAGACCGTTAGCGTAACTTTATATGTCCGTAATTGTCTGCTTACATGGAGTGCGAAAAAGATAGTGTCGGACAGAGGTACCCAATTTACCTCCAGATTCGGGTAAGCTTCATGAAGCAATGGGGACTCGCTTGAACTTCAAGACAAAGATACCATCCGCAGCATGATGGACAAACCGAGAGAGTCAATCGATATTGGAAGATATGTTGAGGGCATGTGCCTTAGCATATTCCACTTCATGGGACAAGTGTTTGCCTTATGCCGAGTTCAGCTATAATAATGCTTATCAAGCAAGTTTACAAATGTCTCCATTTGAAGCTCAGATGGTAGGTCTGTCGAACACCATTGAATTGGAATGAGACAAAGTAACGACATGTTTTCGACCGGACATTCTTCGAAGCTTAAGCACGATCACCCCGTCAGGAAAGATTGAAGATTGCACAATCCAGTAAAAGAGTTATGCCGACAACCGTCGCAGGAACTAAGCTTTGAACCCAAGATTTTGTGTATCTTAGAGTAACACCACTCAAAGGAGTCGAAGGTTCCATGCAAAAGGGAAGCTCGCACCTCGATATGTCTGACCATTCAAAATCTTGAGCCGAGAGGTGAAGTTGCGATCAATTGAGTTACCGCATCTTTGGCAGTGAGTGCATGACGATTCCATGTGTCTCAATCAAGAAGTGTCTTCGAGTAACCTAAGAGCAAACACCTTTGGAGGCAATTGAGCCGCAAGAAGATCGACTTACAAAGAACATCCAATGAAGATTACGGACGAATGGACAGAGAGACAAGGAACAAGTCAACGCGCTTCGCAGAGTTCAAAGGAGCAACCATTCGGAAAGTGAAGCAACGTGGGAACGTGAAGAAGATCTCAAGAAGGAGTTCCCTAACCTGCTTTATATGATACTCAATCTCGGGGACGAGATTACGTTAAGGGGGAGGTTTGTAACACCCTAATTTTTGCTCTAATTTAAATTTTGAGAGTATTTTTGATTTTTGTGAATTTTGGGAATTTATTGAAATTTATTTGGAATTACTCAAAACTAGCCTTCCTTGAAAACAATTAAATAATGGAAAAGTTCTAGCAAAGTTTTATTGAAAATATTTTATTTGAGTTCCAAATATCTCAAAGTATTTTCTCGAATTTTTCTAGAATTTTTCGCTATTTTAAAAGCCCCAAATGATTTAAGTGAATTTCTAGAATTATTTTTATTGAAAAGGTTTTAAAGTGGTTATGAATAAGACTTAGGGCAGCCCTTTCTGTTGTCATGGCGCTGCCGCCCATTGAAACCCTAGCGCCGCCTACCAAGCCGTTCGATCCGGATCGCGACGCAGTGCGCAGCCACGTCGCTCGCGACGCTGAGCCTTTGATCGCCGCCAGACGGACGCTGCTGGATTGCGCCACGCCGGTCGCCTTCGCGAGATCACGGAGCTACGCCGCCGACCGCTCGCTCGTTTCGCCGTCAGCGCGCACGCCGAGGCCCCTTTGCGCACCGAGTAGCGCGTCCGCAGAGCTCCTCACGCGCCTTTTGACTCGCGACGCACGCCGAGACCCTCTAGCGCCTGACGAAGCTCGCCGAAGTTGCGCCCTTGTGCCGCCGTTGTTTTTGCTTCCTCTCGCCGCCGTCTGCCGCTTCCGCCGCGTTCGCCCTGCTCCGAAGTTCACCGGCAAGACGATCGAGTGGACCACTTCTTCTCGCCGGAGAAGCCTCGCAGCGCCGCCGCCGAGGTCATCTTCCCGCCCCGCAACCTTCGCTTTTTCGCCAACCTCGTCGAATCACGCCACCGTCCGATTTGCATCGCTCGGTTCTCGTGAGTCCACGAGCCTCCATCTCTGTAGATGTTTAGATTGAATCGTAACCGCTAGATCTAGAACGAACGGCTTGGATTAGATCTAATGTCCGCGATATGTTTTGTCTTAACCGCTGGATCGATAGTGGACGCAGAGGATTGAACCACGCCGCACCGCGAACAAGAAATGCTCGTACCGTGGACCGCTGGATTAGATCTCGAACGGTAGAGATTGATCCGGTTTTGCCCTAAGGATCCGCGCTGCTCAGATTTGAACGAGCGGCGAGATGGCACCGCACTCGCCAAATCGCGGCCGACGCTGCGCGCTGACGAGCGCAGACCGATCCGGCCGTTGCTTTGGCGCCACGCAAAGACTTGCCGAGACGCCCGCTCTGCTTCGCTCGCACTCCACTATATGGTGCAAGAGGTGTGTGTTGGGCTTATCCTTGTACAACCGTAATCGTGCCCTACAGTCAATACAGTATGCCCGATGTGGTCGTTGAATAACACCGTAGGCGTGCTCGAGTCCGGCTTTTCTCGGCGGTAGTAGCACCACGGGAGGGTTGCTCCCAGTTATCCCATACGGAAGTTTGAGATGTGGGTGGTACGCCTCCGGTCCATCAAGTTGAAGTAGCCGCACCATTCATCCTCGGCCAAGGGCACCGGTAGAATCTCCGGTCCGCTAGTTCATCGTGGCAGTATCAACCATCGCTCAAGGCCGTGTTCACAAAAGTCGGGCTTCGGGTGGCCCCGAGGAGGTTTCTCCTTTGACTCGAGCAATTTCGCAATTTTCTTTTGAACTCCCGTATGCGGCGAACTGGTTTAGAATTACTACTTTTTGAGTGAAGCATGAGTTCGTCGCATGAAACTCACCGATTGGTTGGCCTCTTGCCCAACGGCCCTGAACTCGTCGCTCTAGAACGGGACGATCCCGCAGCCTCTCCCACCGGTTGAAGTTCTCGCGAAGCGGGTTCGCGCCGTGGCGCTTGTAGACAAATTCGTAGTCACGTCGTTCCGGGCCGTCGATCCATTGGAAGAAGCAACACCGGTCGTTGTGCTGAGAAAAGAAAGAACAATGCATGAAATGATAATGTTACTCTGTATTGTATGGACACTAGCAGGTTTACCCGGTAAGAGCGGGCACAACAGTAGTGAGCGCGGGCGGCCGTCTCTCCGTGGGTAGATTGCGTCATCTTCGCCGGAAGGTTGCAGTCGCAATTGGGTCAGGGCAACTCCGGCAGAACTGGGGCGTCAACGCTACTAGTATCCGGGTACTCGGCGCAGGATGACTTCTGCTTGCTGAAGAGGCGATGGTATAACGACATCGTTCCCTAATTTGTGTAGATTCAGCTGGCGTGTATTGCTTGTTTGGCGGTGTTGGATGTCTACCCCTCGGCCGGTTTTATAGTGGTGGTAAGGGGTTGCTCCACACAACTACAGCACTGATGGGTCGGCATCCTCTGTGAAAAGCCGCACGACGTGTCACCCATCATCAAAACTGCATGACAAGGCTGACAAAGCTGATGCATGTGACTTGTCTAATCGGCCTGATAAGGCTGACAAAGCTGATGCATGTGACTTATCTAATCGGCCTGATAAGGCTAACAAAGCTGATGCATGTGACTTGTCTAATCGGCCTGATAAAGCTGACAAAGCTGATGCATGTGACTTGTCTCATCGGCCCGACAAGGCTAACAAAGCTGATGCATGTGACTTGTCTACTCGGCCTGACAAGGCTGCACGCCCGTGAGTAGGCTATTCGCTCTGAAAAGATGTTGCACGTCAGTACTTCATCATACTTGAAAGTAGGGCTACTGTAACACGGAATAACAATATTTCATAACCAAAAGTAAGAGGTTACTAACATAACAAAAATATATCGTATACATCTAAATACATATGATGAAAAGTACGTCACAAAGTAATAACCAAATACATAAGCTAAAATAACATAACAAACTTCTGGCGCCCCATTTCAGGCACCTCCTGGCCGGGCAGGCCTCGCGAACTCGCCTCTGCGAGTACGTCAACTGCACCGGTGGGTGGTGGGCCCTCTGTGGTCTAGCTGGAGGTGTAGCGTACGCCGGTTGAGAAGGCTGCGTCGGTGGTGGTGCTCCCTGCAACTGCGATGATCCAGGCTCATCCGGACCAGGGAAGTATCTCGACACGTCACCATCGTCGAGGTCAAAATCCGCATGGGCTGCATCATCAAACTGCACCTTGTTGTCGTTAGGGGCAGGTGAAGCTGCAGAGGAGAACCACCGTGCCTGCGAACCTGTAAGAAGTGAAGAATTGTTGGTAACATTCAAAAAATAATTAGACAACATACGAAGTGTGACGAAGTACTCACCTCCGACGTGAGGGGCTAGACCAGCGTGTCCAGCAGCTCGCCCTGTCGCGTAAGTCGGCGTGACGGTGGGACGGGAGGACGTGGTGTGTGAAGATGTACCTGGAGCACTCCTCCCTGCAGTAAGCGGCACGCTGCGAGCGCCGTCAGCCACATCACGAGGCGTGCGGCATCCTGCCAACTCGAGGGTGCGTCTGGCGCTCTCCCTGAACCTCGCGAAGAAGGAGGTCACGTCCTCTCTAGTAACATCTACCCCACGAGACAGACGATACAGGAAGCTCCCGGACTCCTCGTAGTACCGGGCTAGCACATCAGTCTGAAAAATACATTACGAATTAACCTAACACATTACTCTGGAAAATGCAATACGAAAATACATCGTACATTAGACAAAACTTACCGCACCGTGCAGAACTGAGTCCGTATGGCGGGGATACGTGTCCCTCACCCTAGGGATGTATCTAGGAGGATCCGGGTCGACACGTACCAAACGCACACGGGTACGGGAAGTGTACCACTGTCGGTACCCCTGGTACATCCGCGGGTCGTACGGCGCATCCTCGGCATGGACGTCGTCCAAGGCTCCTCCCTACTCCTCGACCCATGGCGCCATACGTACGTGCCATGGGGTGCCCCCATGCCCGCCCCTCCTAGTCTGCCTGCGGATAGGCAAAAATATAGCATTATTACATGTCATTACACCGTACAGATTAGATAACATCGATGTAGGGAACTTACGTGTGGACGCCTGTGGGACCTGTCGGCCGACCTGGACCGGGAACTCATGTCGTAGACCGAACTGCCTCATCACTCGATGGATAGCGTAGCCCTCGACCAGGACGTCGAACACGAGGAACCGACGTGTACGCCAGTACGCCGCGTCGCGTGTGCATAGGGTTGACAATCCACCCGTCACACGTAGCTCGACGTTTCCCGCTGTGTACGGCGTCCAGCGTACGCGGTCCTTGGTGAGGTGGTCGAAAGCAGCGACGAACTGCGGGTAACTAAGCCGCACCGTGCTGTGTGCCCACCTAGGTTGCAGTGACGATAGAAAAATCAACATTACTATTAGTACTGACAAATATTAAAGCGTAGATTTCACAACCGTGGTTTGTAATATCTTACCCGTCGGTAGCACCAGATGGTGCCCATAGTCGGCGCGTCGACATCATCGTCACCACCGTGTACAAGAGGACTCGTGTCGATCCTGGGGCGCCCGATCTGGAACCTCTCGTATGCCCAAAGCTGCAGAAGCAGTGGACACCCGGTGAGGATCGACCCATCGGCGATCTGTCCACAGCCATTGCAGAGCCCACGGTACGTCGCGCAGAGGACCGCTGACCCCAGGAGTACTGCAGCACGGCGTCAAGGGGTGCGTCCGCGATCGCTCGCATGGACCGGACGAAGTGCTCGCCCACGCTATCCCGTGGGAGCTCGTGAACATGCACCACCAAACAGCCGAGCAGTGCGCCTCAAGGTGGCGGCTCACCTCGCCGTCGTCCATGAGCTTGACGATGTGCTCACCAGTAAATTTAAGTTTTCTTGTTAGTCTAGCCAATATATATATGCGAAGTTAAGTTTGAAAGGTTAGTTGCTTACCACGAACTGTCGAAGCCACCTGTGTGTCGGACCATGGGTGCTGGTGAAGGGTCGGTACGCAGCAGGCGGTAGCACACCATGGAACCACGCAAGTACCTCATCCCGCCACAAAGGGTCGACGTCCTGCGGCACCATAGGGTCACCAGCGATCGGGAGACCGAGGAGGTAGGAGACGTCCTCCAAAGTGATCTCCATCTCCCCGACAGGTAAGTGGAAGGTGTGCGTCTCCGGTCTCCACCGATCCACCAGAGCGGTGAGAAGGGACCTGTCAAACGGGAACCGGTGGCTCGCGTCCCTCCCCTGCGCACCTGCGTGCGCCTCCACCATCCGTGCTAGTGGCAGCAATCTTGCTGCTCGTAGCCTACGAAACAGAAATATTAAATTAATATGAGCACCACACTAGTTAATTATAATAGATTATGATACTGCATCGGGAATATTTTGGAATTAAAAGATAAATACGTTACCTGGGGATCCAACGTGGATCGAGGGTCCAGAGCTTCCGCGGTGGCCTCGGCCGTAGTACGCTCAGCTCCTGAGGATCCTGTCCCTCCTCTAGTGAAGCGGTGGCGAAGTGTGCACGGTGACGACGGTCAACGACTAGGTCTACCAACTCAAAGGGCCAGTCGTCATCTACAGCCTGGTGAGCCATACCTGCAAATTACAAAAAGGAAAGTTATATAGAGAGAACTATACAAGCATCAGAACAATACATAGAACCAAATGCGTACAAATAAATACACAAGCATCAGAACAATACATAGAACCAAATGCGTACAAATAAATACACAAGCATGAGAACAATACATCGAACCAAATGCGTACAAATAAATACACAAGCATCAGAACAATACATGGAACCAAATGCGTACAAATAAATACACAAGCATGAGAACAATACATCGAACCAAATACGTACAAATAAGTACACAAAATATAATCAAACAGATTATAACGCACACTACATCAGCAGAATATATTAGAACAGGTTACAACGCACATTACATCATCAAATTATATTAAAACAGATTACAACGAACACTTCATCAGCAAAATATATTAAAACAGGTTACAACGCACATTACATCATCAAATTATATTAAAACAGATTACAACACACATTACATGAGCAAATTATATTAAAACAGATTACAACGCACATTACATGATCAAAATATTAATTTGACATATAGCATCTAATAGTTCAAATAGCTTCTCCGGTAGTCCGATGACGTCGTCCACCACGCCTTGCAGACGACGATCCTTCCCCCGCCGTCGGGTTGACATCTCCTCCTTCGTCCTCTTCGTTATGTGGCTGGCAGTTCTTGAACGTGTGACCTGTTCGCTTGCACAACAAACATTTCTTCACGCGCTTACCAGTTTCGGACTCATCCATATCATTCTTGATACGCCTTGTTTTGCGACGGCCTCCTTTGTATGATCTTGCATCAAAGTCAGGGACCCAGAACCTTTCATCGACACTAGGGGTTGTGGTGAAAGAACCGACAACACCATAACCATACAGCTCCTCGCCCCAGGTTGCCATCACCTTTTCCTTTGTAAAATATTCAGATAGATATGTACCGGGTCGCATTCCAAATAATGCACATGCAGCTATCACATGAGAACATGGCCTATGCAACAGGAGGGGTTTGTTACACGAGCATTGACATTCAGCCTGTAAGATGCACTCTTGGGTGATAACCTTCTAGTTTGTTCCCCGCCGTCCTTTATCCCTGCATATCACCTCGAAGCGCAGTGTTCATGAACCTATTTTGATAGCTCTATGCTTGCCCGCCTTCTTACTCTTCTCATCCATGTATTTACTTATCATGCTTGAGTACAAGGCATTCTCATCTCTCATTACTACTTCAGCAGCTTTATGCCTATCCACAAAATACTTGGTTGTACCCCGCAGCACTCCCTCAACAATTCCTACCAACGGGAGACACCTCATCCCTCTCATTACCCAGTTGTACACCTCCGTCAAGTTGGTCGTCATGACACCGTATCTAGCACCATGTGTGTCATGTAACAATGACCACTTCTCTTTGGGCTCGTGCTTTATCCAATCCGAGAAACATTTGATCGGCCTTTGCCTTCAACGACGACTCGTCGCCTCATCTTCTGTTTCCAGAGGGAATGAAGGCTCTGCCTGCTCCTGTGTTACACTGCTAGTAGTCTCTTTGTGTTTTTTTGTTAGCTCATCAAGATTCTTCCAAAGAGTACGAAACTTGCTATCTTGGTTCTGCTTACATAGCCTCTTGAACATGTTCATCAGTTCCTTATTCTTGAATTGCTTATAGAAGTTCGCGCCCAAATGCCTCATGCACCATCGGCTCTGCAAGTCAGTCCAAGGAAATGGCTCATCTTCCCCTGTTTGCAACTATCTGATGGCACTAAGCAGACCAGCATGCCTGTCATGCAGTATGCACACATGTTGGCGAGTTTTCACCACCCCGATCTTCAAGTTCCGCAAGTACCACAGCCAACTCTCATAGTTCTCGCTTTCCACAAACGCAAAGGCGACAGGCAGAATCTAGTTGTTCGCGTCGACGCCCACAGCTGTCATTATTTGTCCTTTGTATTTCCCAGTCAGGAATGTGCCGTCCACACACAACAATGGTCAGCAGTGATAGAATGCCCTAACGCAAGCTCCGAATGCGAAGAAAACTCTCTTCAGATGCCTCTTGTTCGGCCACTTCCTTGACGGACAGTCCTGATAATCATAAAAAGTACCAGGATTTCTTCCCTGAATGCAACTGAGCAGTGCGGGCAAATTATGGTACGAGTCTTCAAATTTCCGAAATCTCATTTCCAAGGCCTTCTGCTTCGCCCTCTATGCCTTCCCGTAGCTAATTGTGTACTGAAATCTGTTCTCAATTGCTCGGATAATAGCACGGGGCTCAAAATTCAGGTTCTCAACTATCTCCGGGTACATGACACTCACGATATACCCGGACGACAGGTTCCTGTGAGCCACCAGGGTTTCCTCAGTCATACAACTATGTTGTTCAACCTTCGAACATAGCCAGTGGGTGCCCCATTTGGGCTTGTACGTGTGCACTCTCTAGGGGCACCCTTGCATCTCGCACACCACGTCGTAGCAGGTTGGGGTGGACTTCTTAACCCTGAAAGTTCTTCTTAGTGATAATGCCCAATCTTTGATAGCATCCTACACTACCTCTTTTGTGGGGTACATGCTGTTAGGTCTCACCTCATTGTCGCTATACTGCCAAGGTGTATCATTGCCTTCATTTACAATCAGGTTATTAAATTGATGCGTGCTCCAATCTGCTGGCACAAGTGGCTCCACATCTTCATCTTCCTCATCCGAGTTATCGTCGTCTTCCACTTCTACTTGTTCATATTCAAGGTCTTTCTCTTCCATCTGTGCTATTACTTCCTCAATTTCCTCACCTTCGTCTACTTGCCCCCGCGCATCTTGCCCAATGTTTCCATCATCCTCCCCAATCTCAACTTGCTCACCACTCTGGTAGACGATATCCTCATTGCAACCCTCAACATGCTGCTCACGGCTAGACTCCCCAATTTCAGTGTCACCATAAGTGAAATCATTTTGAGCCTCACTACGCTCACCGGTGTCCAGCTGCTGCTGCGGTGCAATAGCCCTTTCATACGCTTGCACCAAAAGCACCTGACACCATCCACGTTGCCCAGCCCCCCTCACATATGACCTCCAAGATGCAGTTCCTTTCGGCTCAACCAACTCCCAATAAACAGGATAATCTCGCATGGTGCAAAGGCAAGATAACTTGAGCTGCCACTTCTCTTGTTCCATCCGAAACGTATAATACAACCAATTCAACACAGAAGCAAATGTCCGCTCTTCAACCCTACTTAAACTTCTATCCACATACTGAAAGTTACTCAGATCCGCACCCTCCGAACCATACATGACAAGCCCTTCTCCATAAAAGATTCTAAATGGAACTCGTTCTGACATATCTGCGAACCTATTCATTAGCACACGAATTAATTACTCTTCGTAAAAAGTACTTCGAGAAATATATATCTATCTACATTCCTAAAAATATACATCTCTCTACTTCTATTTCTAAAAACATCTACATTCCTACAAATATCATTACTTGAAAACTAAGTGTACCCATTTCTGATGCAAAAAAACTATTACGGCCTTAAATTTTCAAGTTGTTCAATTAGCATGTATATTGTTATGGAGCAAAACTAGATTCTGAAAACTATGCGAAAAATATGTACATTAAAATTATTTCTAAAAAACATCTACAGCCCTAACAATATATATATGTGCACTTCTATATGTACAAAAACATATCGATCTACATGCATTTCCGCAAACCGACTAAAAATATAACTACATTTAACTACATTTTGTTTCTAAACACTGCCATGATTTCTTGCTATACACTAAATCTAACCCTAACTCTAACCCAAAACACTAAACAAAATAAACCGCGAAAATAACTATATCTAACCCTAACCCTAAACACTAAACAAAATAAATCGCGAAAATAACTAGATCAAACCCTAACCCTAGCCCTAAACACTAAACAAAACCAACCGCGAAAATGATTAGTTCTAACCTTAGCTCTAAAGCTAAACCTAAACCTAAGCACTAAATAAAATTAGCGGTAAACAAATTACCTGCATGCAGCGCCGCTCTTCTTTTCTTCTTCCTCCCTTCTCTTTTCTTCTCCCTCCTTTTCTTCTTCTTCTCCCTCCCTTTCTTCTTCTTCCTCTTCTCTTTTCTTTTTCTTCTCCTTCCCTTTCTTCTTCTCTCGGTCGAGCTCAGCTGCGGTTTTAGTTGGCGCCAAGTTGCCCCCTGGTTGGGCGACAAGGGGGCGCACTCGCACCTGTCGCCCTGCGGGGGAGCGATTTTTTCGCTGTCGCCCTACGGGAGGGCGAACCAACACTTGTCGCGCTGCGGTTGGGCGACGCAAGACTTGTCGCCGAATGGTTGGGCGACACGTGGCAGTCGCCCAACCAACGGGCGACAGTAGCACATTTTTGCAATTTTTTTCTGTGGTATATTTTTGAAATTTGAATTATAAAATATATTATTTAAAAAAAAATTCTGGTAGAGGTGCCATGGCGATAAATAAAGAGGGATGAATCAGCCTTAGAGGCAACAAACTCTAGAGAAAGCAGAAATGTGGTGAACCATGAAAACCAACTGCGAGGAGCCTGTTTTAAGCCATAGAGACACTTGCGCAATTTATAAACACAAGAGGGATCGACAAACGATAATAGATAGTTTCTTGGAGATTACCGTGAAAAAATGCATTTTTGACATCAAGTTGATGAATGGCCCATGAGTTGGAGGTGCCAATGTTGAGCACAATGCGAATGGTGGCAGGCTTGACGATAGGGTTAAAGGTCTTGTCGTAATCCACATCAGCTAGCTGAGTGAATCCGCGGACAACCTAGTGCACCTTGTATCGAGCGAGGGAGCCATCGGGATGAACTTTGTGATGAAAAATCCACTTCCTTGTGATGATGTTAACACCTGCAGGACAATCAACCAAAGACCAAGTGCAATTCTGCATCAAAGTATTATATTCTTCCAACATAGCATTGTACTAGTTAGGGTCCTTTAAGGTTGTACGGTAGGAAGAAGGTATAGAAGATTTGGTAGAAGAGGAAGTGGTGAGAGAAAACGTGGAGTTTGGAAAGCAGAATCCAGATTTACCATGGGTTTGCATGCGATGAGTATTTTGGATGGGTGTAGTCTATTTGGCACGAAGTGGAAGGGAAGAACCAGATGGCTCAGCGGAAGTGTTGGAGAGGGAGACTGGAGGTGGCGACAAAGAAGAGGTGAGTGTGCAAGGAGGAGAAAAGGCCTGAGATGGCACACCGGGAGAAGAGTATGAAGCTAATGAAGATATTGCCAGAACTAGAAGTCAAGGTAGAAGGAGGTGTGCAGGCCAACTAGAACAGCGGTAGAAAAGGAGCCGGATGCGCAATGGCCTGTGAATGTGGGGGAGGTGCTCCAGGAGAAGAAGCAAAAGGAAAAACAGATTCATTGAAGATCACATGTCTAGACATAATGACTTTGCAAGTAGATAAATCCCGTGTATGCTTTTTGCTGATGATGTGGTGCTAATTGATAAAAGTAGGGTAGGTGTTGATAGGAAATTAGAGCTGTGGAGGAAGACTTTAGAATCGAAGGACTTTAGACTTAGTAGGACTAAAACTGAGTATATGAGGTATGTTTTTAGCGGTGCTATGGCAGATAATGGAGATGTTAGTCTGAACGGAAAAGTAGTGCCCATGAAGGAAACATTTCGATATTTGGGATCGATACTACATAGTGACGATGGGATTAATGAAGATGCGAGCCACATGATATGAGTGGGGTGGGTGAAATAGCGCCAAGTATCTGGTGTCCTATGTGATAGAAAAGTTACTCAAAAATTAAAGGGTAAGTTCTATAGGACGGTGATCAGACATGCGATGCTAAAGAGAGTGGAATGTTGGGTGACAAAAAGACAACATGTACAGAAGATGAGTGTAGCAGAGATGCGGATGTTGCGGTGTATCTGTGGTCGTACAAGGCGAGATCGAATCCGCAATAATGATATGTGTGATAGGGTGGGGTAGCACCAATTGAAGAAAAGCTTGTTCGACATATGGTTTGGACATCTCCAATTGAAGCCTCCTAAGGCATCGGTGCATACTAGAATTTTAAGCCGTTTTGAAAACATAAGAAGAGGCAGAGGTCAACTGAGACTGACGTGGGAAGAAGCAGTTAAAAAATACTTAAAGGTATTGGAATATATCTAAAGAATTGGCGTTGGATAGGAATGTATGTAAGTTAGTGATTCACGTATCGGAACCATGACCTAAGATCGAATGTTTAGGGGTCCTTTGACTTTGATTGGGTTTATTCCTAGCTTACCCTAAGGCTTGGTTGTTGTTGTAGGTTCTCTTTGTGATGTATGATTTTTGGGGAGTATGGGGTTTAATGTTTGGTGACTGCTTACTCTTCCAGAGCACCTTTAATTTTTCTACCCCTTCACCCCCCTCCTTTGTTTTCCTAGATGAGGATCCACGTAGCTTATAGATTTTGTTGTCATATAATTCATGTTCTTATTATTTTGTTTTTGACAGGTTCTGGTTTACGATCATCTGGCCAAGAACAAGAAAACAGTATGGAATCAGCAGGATTGGCAGAGGTTTGCACCTTTTAGGCTTTCAATTAAGTCATGTTCCCCTTGTATTTTTGTTCTTTGTGTTTGTTTCTTGGACTCCATCATAAGTCTTGTTGAAGAGAACAGTGAAACAGTGCCTTCTGCTTGTACTCCCTTAACTGATGAATGTTGTGGTTATGTAATAGCCCTTGTAAAGACATTTCATAAGTTCCCAAGTTCATTGCTCCCTTAATCTAGGTTTTTCTGTAATGCAAAAGGTTAATCAAACGCACAAAACCATTTGGTTATTTTTTTGGTGCTAGGTGTGAGTGTTTACAGTTCACATGGTGCAAATATAATGTTGTCTTCCTAAGTTATGCTGTAATGGTAATCAATTACAGCATCCCTCCAAGTATATTTGAAATGAACACATCTGATCTTCACTATTTTTTTTTAAAATTTTGCGTGGCATTCAGGATCTAGTAGATATTGGCTCTCACGGTGTACTTAATCCCAATTTCAATGAGAAGCTGAGTGAAGAAAACATTGCTCTGTTCACAAGGTAATGTTTAAATGATGACTGATGACATTACATATATTTGGGAATTTCAGCGATGTATTCTCATCGTGTATAGTTAATGGAATGCTAATAAATAGAAATTCCTGCATGGATATATATATGGTAACATATCCAGTGAAAACCACCTTTACCGTGAAAACTCTGTAAAACCCATGTGTACAAGTTTCGAAAAATTCTCAAAAAATTACCATACGTAAGGGAGGTGAGCTTCTACAATTCTGAAAAATTTGAAGACCAATCTCAATAGCATTTGAAAGATATGAAAAAAGACAAATTCAGCCTAAATAGTGATTTTTCACTGTTCAATACTATTCATTTCGCTGTTTGTCTTTTTCATATCTTTCAAATGCGTTTGAGTTTAGTCTTCAAATTTTGCATGATTGTAGAAGCTCACCCCCCTACGTATGGTAATTTTTTGAGAATTTTTCAAAACTTGTACACGTAGGTTTCACAGTATGGTTGTTGCCTATATATATATACACTCCCATATTCAATATACCGGTTAAATGATATTGTTATACCTCTTTATCCTTTTGAGCATACTCTAATATTTGATTATAAGATGCTCCAAAGTGATTTTCATGAAAATCCACTCGTATGTACTCTTTTTATATGAAAAAGGGTATATAACTAAAAAAAGGGTTTCAACGAAATTGTTTCGACTAAATCACATTGGAGTATCTTAAAATTATTATTGAAGTATACTAAAAGTGATAAAGGAGTGTAACATGTTCATTTAAGTAGTATATTAAAAGTGGGAGTACATATTCCTAGGAGTACGAAAAAGGCTTCCTATATATATATATATATGCACACACTTTATCTTTTTTGTCTATTTTGCATAGATCACTAATTGTTCCGCCAATTTTTTAGTGCTATTAGACAAATCATTGAACAATGTGTAACTTACTGTTTTGTGACTTAACAATTTTGATTCATCTGTTGAATCATGTTTGTCATCGTCAACCATTTTTCTGAAATTTGGTTGATCAGGCCGTAGAATTGGCTGTATACATGGAATAGGTGTCCTTTCAGTTCCTGCATGGTTGGCCCGTTAGGCTGTTCAGTTCCTACATGGTTGGCCTGTTAGGCTATTGTGGTAATTTGGTTGGGTGAAGGTTCAAGGATCGAGGGTAGGGCGCTCGCTCCAACCTAGCACCGGCAAGGATTTTCCCTAGCGTGGTAGAGAGACTGAGGCACGATAACCAGTAAGGTGAGGGATCACCCTCGAAGCTCGATGGGGCTCTCCCCGACAAATGAGAGGCTCTGATCTTTAGCCAACCGGTTGGGGACTAGACTTTGTATATTTCTTGCTCAATGATAATGTGTATAATGCTGTCCCTATTATAGGAATGGCTAGATTTGACCTCTAAGAAACCTATACCTATATTCAGGAAACTAATCCTTAATAATAGGAAACTTATCCCTAATACATTGAATACATCTAAAAGGTGACAAGCCCAAATAATAAGGAAACTAATTATTATATTCTTAATCCGCGATATGTTGCCAATGCTATGGCTTGTCATGCCATAACTGTAATACCCTAATTTTCGTGCCTTTTTAAAAGTTTAAAAATAAAAGGAAACATTTGGATTTTTCTCGAATTAAATAAAGCTTAATTGGATTTTTCTAAAATAAAAATATTTAATTTGACTAATCTATACATCAAATAAAATAAATCCATCTTTAGTTGGGTTCCTTGTACTGCAAAGAATTTTTCTGTATTTGTTTTTTTTGGAATTTTTGTAGTTCGTTTGCTATTTATTTGAATTTCCAGCATTGTCCTTAATTCGAAAATCATTTCCTTTTCTCAAAATTCCTGTGGGTCGATTCCTTGGTTGGCCCATTTCTTTCGTCAGGCCGCCGGCTTGCCTTGCCCTCTCTGCGGCCTACCTCCTGAGCTTGCCCTGTCGGCCCAACCTAGCCCGCGCAAACCCTTTCCCGCATTGTTTTTCTTCCCCACAGAAACCACGCCGCCATCGACTCGGACTCCATGTCCTGCACACCAACGCGTCTCCACTACGCATAAATAGCCGAGCCACCCAGGTCACGAGGATCGTCTCATCACCCTCTTCCAAAACTATAGGCTCAGTTCAATTGCACCACCTTAACTGCTAGATTGTGCCTTGGCTGATGAGTCTTCGCCGCCATCTTTCACCCCCCTAGCTTCGTTGTGTCACGCTCTACGCGATGCTTCCCTCGCCATCTTCTGAGGGTCGCTGCCATGGTTATCACGGCGCCCTGGCGAGGTGAGTCACCTCTAGGGCGCCTGGACACCTTGGCGCTCGCCTAGGCGACAGTTAGGTGACCAAAAAAATGCATATGCAGCAGCAAGTAAACTTAGAATGTTCCAATTTCCAAGGACAAGTCACTTGGTCCAACCTTATCCCTTCTCTATCCTTCACGGGAGAGCAAGCCAGCCTTGTCCTTTCACTGGATAGCTTCTTCACGGGTGCAATGCGTGATGGTGACCTCGGGTAGCCTCGACTGGCCTGATAGCAGCGACCGGTTGGAGGCGCCTCTGTCCGGGGCAGCTAGCGTAGATTTGACGCAGAGGTGCGCGGAAGAGCGGATCCGGCGTTGGAACTCGGTGGGTCTTCGTGGTGGTGGAGGCGCTGCTGGCGGTGGCAGCACCAGAGGCGGAGGGGAGGCGCTACTGGCGGCGGGGGCGACGGCAGCACCAGATGCGGAGGAGAGGCACTACTGGTGGCGGGGGCGGCGGCAGCACCAGAGGCGGAGGGGGAGGCGCTGCTGGCAGCACCAGCACTAGAGGTAAAGGGGGATGCTGAGGGGGAATGTGAGGGGGAGGTGGAGGGGATTACCGGTCGCTGGTCGCTGGTCGGTGGAGGCGCAACCGCTAGTGGCGCTCTAGGGTTCGTCCTCTATAGTCTCCATGGCTCCACGCAAGGCAAGTCTAGCCCTCTCGTGACTCCCTTGTCCCATCCTCAAATGACCCAGCCTCCAGACCTCCAATCCAATTGATCGCCTGGATGCTTGGCCGGATGCCTAATCGTCGTTGCCGCAATGCCTGGACGCCCAAGTGGTCGCCTGGCTCTGTCTAGGCGAGGCGATGGGCCATGGCGCTCTCCTCCGGCCACCTGAACGCCTAGTCGGCGACGCCGTGATAACCATGGCCGCTGCTTTGTTGTCACCGCCGCAAGCTTGTTGCTCCGCCGATTTCTTCGCTGCCAGTCATTGGAATTGTTGCCAGAGGAAAAGGATCATGTCACAGTGTTCGCGAAAGTCCCTTTGTCCAGAACCGAGCCACCTTCCTCGCAGACGCGCCACTGTTGCCGTCGCCGGAAGCTTGTCGGAGCTAGCCACCGCGCTGAGCCAACATGGCCGCCCATATGTGCAACAACCTCATTACCATGTCAACAGATCATCGACATGTCTGCGTTAGCACCCTCGTGGCCATATTTGAATCTTGAGTCTATGACACGCGGCCCCACATGTCGTACACCCTATTCCCATGAACCTGGTCCACCGTGGACGGTTGTTTTCCCGTGGCTTGGTTCATGGACTATGGCCCCAAACATCAGCCTCTATGCCTTTCTCAGATTTCTTTTAATTTCAAAATTCTAGAAATTCATGGGACCCACTTGTCAGCCACTCTTTTTTCTCCCTTTTTATTTTCTCGATTTTCTCACCCGACCAAATTTCTAGAAGGCAGTTCTCCTTCATACAAGCTGTGATTGAACCCATTGAAATTCCTAAATTCATCTAAAATCGATCTCTTCATTCCAAAGCCATCTATTTTCAATTTGGAGTTTGTTTTGAGTCTTTATTTGTTGTTTATTTCTATTTCTTGCTTTCTTTTCCTGTAGGTGTTGATCTCAGGGAGCAAACAAAGGATTTGAAGAGCAAGACTCAGCAACAAAAGGATAGGAGCAAGCCAAGTCGTAACCTTTGATCATGTTAAAACTATGTTTACAAAAGTATTTTGTTTCATATAAATTGCATGCTACTTCTTTATCAATGTTATTTTCTGGGAGTAGCTAAATATCTACTTGTCTTTATGCCACCTTAATTATTGAAGTGCCATTAATCATTTGTCACCCTAAGTTGGACCATTAATAGTTGGACATAGAATTGTGGCGGTTGACCACTGTTGTAAAATTTGTTGTATCATGGTGTGGTATGCCACTAGTCTTGGTTATGCCAAATGGTTTTCACTTGGACAAGTGATCGTGTAGTAAAGGGGATGCGGTTAGTACATTTAGGATATGGATGTCTCATCCGAGACTATTTAAGGACTTAATCTTGTGTGCCATTGAACTGGGCCTAAACGTGCAACCACGTGACAGGCCTGGCTAAATAATTTGTTGTATACTTGTGCTCCCCTGCATGGTTGTATTGGTGGGTTATTCTAGTGGGTGCCTGAGTGGAGGGTTACTCCGACTCGATGAGATACCGGTTCTACGGTGATGATTGGAGGGTTACTCTATTCTCTCTCACAATAGTGACCTCTCATTAAAGATGTGAGATGTGTGCTGGGGGTAGAACGGCTAGGTCACATCTCAGGTTGATTGGATGTACTCATTAGGCAGAGTGGTGCTCGTTTGCAGTAGTGTAAAGGCTTTGTTATGATCTTCTTAGTTGCATGCCAAAGGAAGCGTGTAAGGGCTGATATTAAGACGTCATATCTTGTGGGTAAAGCAGTATAACATTTGTAGAGTATAAACTATTCGAATAGCCATGTCCACAGTCATGGACGTGCTTGGGAATTTCACATAGGATATACAATTTTTTTCATAAAAATGATGGATTGTGGAATGGTTGGAAAGTGAACGGGGAGTTCACTTGTGATTTTGATGTCTAAAGATAACATTGATGAGTTCAGCGGTTTGATGATGGTTTTAGATGGTGATGGGTGAAGCCTCGTCAATCTATTTATGTTGTCTATCATTTGTTTAACAATTATTTATTATCTTTTCTCAAATACGCTTTGAATCTATTTATTGTATTTAAATTCAAATTATTGCTTTATGCAAAAGAACCATATGGCTATTCTTTTGTCAAGCCTTGCATGAATATATTTGCATCATTGCTCTACAACTTGCTGAGTACTTTATGTACTCACGACTATACACCTTTATTGATCAGTTACTGAGGAAGGATTAGTGAACACAGAGTTCTGTGAGAAGTACTACGAATACTTCATGAACTAGGAGTACGTTTCCCTAGATGATTGCCTGTGGCATATCGGATGGCCTAAGTTATTTTATTTTCACTACAAGAGTTTATTTGTTTCTTAAGCCCTGTGAGGCATAGTTGTATAAACCTTGATTATAAGGTCCGTTGCTACTATTTAAATAATAATTTGCTACTTTCTTAGTTAATTCGTTGAATGGAATGATATTTTATCTATGTTGCCACTATGTGCATTAGCATGATCCTGAACTCGGACAGGAAGGTTTCAGATTTGGTAATCCGGGCCCCGATAATAACATAGGCTGTATAATTACTAAAAGGTGGGGTGACTGTTTGAGTACCAGTACCAATTTTTAGAACATGTTATTTTTGATTGCATGTGTAGGGAAATCATAAACTTTGACATTGGAATATTTATTTCAGAATTACTTGAAGCTACTTAATCGGCCTGTTGTAGCAGCAGTCAAACTGTCTGCTCTTTGTAAAGAAAGTTGCTGCTACCTGGAAATGTTATGAAATTATTTTTGAGTGGTAGAAGCTACGATACCACCTACATGAACATATATATATTTGCTCGCTTTCACAGTTTCATTATTTTTACAATGTGGCCTAGCATTTAATTCAATCCATAGGAGATAGGTAGAAGTGTTTATTGTGTGAAATCTCTATTACCACTTTGTTCTTTGCATGCTCAACATGAAAATATTCTTTACAGGCGTGAAGAGCTTCGAGAACGAGATACACAGTTGAAGCAGACGGTATGCCATACCATTGAGTAAATAGTTCGTGGTGGGGATCATACTATGTTACCTGATCAGATATGAATTGTTCTTTGTAGATTGGGGAGTTGGAGCATGAACTAGAGGAAAGAAAAAAGAAGTGCTCTGAGCTTGCTGGTAAGTTGCAGGCACGGAAGAGCCAGCAGCAGCTCCCTTACATGTGAGGGTTAGTTTGGCTACTTCTGACATCATATTCTGCACATGTTGGGCTTCCAATTTCACTTCCAATTTCACTATATCTGTATAGCTGTTTATTGTCACAAATATCTGTACACTAAACACATGCAAGAAATTAATGTTTGTGAATTTGATAGCTTGAGCCTCAGGTCTGAAATATAGTTTGCCAAAACCCTTGTGGCTGGTATCCTGGTAAATTGCATTGTAATTCTATTGAAGGATCCAGTTAATGCCTTGGGACAGATTCATTATATAGTTCCTCTCGTGATTCTTGTGTTTATTCGGATTGAAGTCTGCCATGCATTGGTTTGAATTTTACAAGATGAAGGATCATTGCACAGACCTTTTGTAATGCGGTTAGATGGTGTGATGGTTGGAGACATGATTGGATATTTGGGCTCCACTCATCTATACTCCTTTATAATGCACCTAAGCATTATCTTCTACATCCATCCCAAATAGTGCACCCACTAGAGATAGCCTAACCTTCGTGCACCCAGCGAAACGTCCCCAGAAACTTGCATTCATCAAAATGAACATCTCGGATCTTTCCTCAGTTTTACTCACCCACATCCGATGGCCATTATTTAGTGTGTCTAATTTTGCTCGAATTAAGAAAAATAAGACCATAATTTATTCCATATTATACAAACGAGGATTTAGTCATATTCACCTTCGGCCGAATCGCCTCCTGTCTCCTTCCTTCGGCCGGATGGAATGGAAACCAATTTGTTTCCTTCCCCCACCCTTCCATCGACTCCATCTCCACGCGTACCACCAGATGTCTCTAGCGACCCCAGCCCCCCTGCGAACGCCCGGACAGACCGTCCCCCTCCCGCTCCGGTCTCCAGCGCCACCCGCGCGAGCTCCTGGCCAGCCCGTCGCCCTCCCGATCTGTTCTCCAGCGCCCCCGCAACCCCTGCTTGGGTTTCCCTCTCTCAGCCAGCCTCCTACCGATCCGGTCTCAAGCGCCCCCACAGCCCCCGCCCGGATTTCTCTAGCTCAGCCTGCCCCCCTCTCGATTTGGTCTCCAGCACCCCCACAGTCCACTGCCTGGATTTCGCTCGCTCAGCCCGGCCCTTGCCGATTCGGATTCCCTTCCCTCCGATCCGGATTTGATTGATTGATGCTCTTCCGAAGGAAACAAATCTTCGATTCGTCAAGATGATTGATTGATGTCCTTGTGAAGGAAGCAAATCTCCTTTCCACAAGATGAGTTTCTCTCGACTCTTTCCTTGTATCGCGATATTCCAGTTGGTACATAACTCATATATTTCGTGTTGCTCCCTTTTTTTGCTATTTCTTGCGGGGCTGGGAATTTGGGTGGCGGCGGCGGAGTGCCCCAAGTCAGTTTTTTCAGTCACTGCGTGGAGAAGAGGAAGACAAAACAACATTAGCATCCCCTTTACCAGAGGTATCCATCCTTTTCCATCTTACCAGTAGTTAGGTTTTTTGTTCTTATGTTCTTACGTGTTGTCGCTTGCCAGCATTTGAAAAAATTCATATGCTGAATATGTATAGCTGTATATTGAATGTGAGAAATGTTTGGGTGAGAGTGAAGGTAAGAAGCATATGCTCTGATGTCCAATTGTGCTATATGTGTGAAACACATTACATGTTGTGGATTGCTGCATATGCCTTCATTTGTGTGTGGATACATACACTATTTAGAAATTGTAGATTAGACTATGGATCGGTGAGTCCTTGCATACATACAAATTTTAATAGGTGTTTCAAATAAGCTCCGAGTCATTATTGTGATAATATAATTTAGAGCCTGGATATAACTTGCATAGTTGAGAACCAAATTCTCTAGCTACAAGATGACTGAACTCACAGTCTTTTTTCTCATCAAGGGAAGCAGTTTTTTCAGTCACTGTGTGGAGAAGAGGAAGACAAAACACCATTGGCATCCCTTTTACCAGAGGTATTCATCCTTTTCCATCTTACCAGTAGTTAGGTTTTTTGTTCTTATGTTCTTACGTGTTGTCGCCACAAGATTTGAAAAAATTCATATTTGAATGTGTATAGTCAGATATCTTGAATGTGAGAAATGTTTGGGTGAGAGTGAAGGTAAGAAGCATATGCTTTGATGTCCAATTGTGCTATATGTGTGAAACACATTACATGTTGTGGATTGCTGCATATGTCTTCATTTGTGTATGGATACATACACTATTTAGAAATTGTTGATTAGACTATGGATCGGTGAGTCCTTGCATACATACAAATTTTAAGAGGTGTTTCAAATAAGCTTCGAGTCATTATTGTGATAATATAATTTAGAGGCTGGATATAACTTGCATAGTTGAGAACCAAATTCTCTAGCTACAAGATGACTGAACTCACAATCAATTTTCTCATGAAGGGAAGCATTGGGATGAAATACTGAGAGTGCACGAGCAAATTCTTCAAATCCTAAAATTTGAGTGTTTTTTGTGTCAAACAAATCAAATACCTGTAAGGACAGGGAAAATATTAAGGAAATGATGAAGTCAGGACATCAGATATTAGTAAACAAAAGCAAAATTATAAACCAACAATTTTCATTCAGCCATTTTTTATATAGAATCAGGAAATCAGGGTGAGTACAGTGGCTGTCAAACTTTGCAGCATTGCATCCAGGGTTTTTTTAACTTGAAACCGGTGGTTTTAACTTGCAACCTGCAAAGATAGGATCTTAGATATTTGTGACACATAGAAGATCCGTAAAGATATTAATTTATGACAATCAACAAACTGTATCAAATAGAGATGCCAATACCCTGATATTTGGTAAGCGCGCCATCTGAAGCACAGTTATCATCAAGCTGATGCCCTGGGAGAAATAAATAGAATACATGATCACTGGTACATACTTGATTTTGCAAAGGTCAAAGCCTGAAAGCTTTTCAAGCATTTAATTGAAAAAATGGAACTTGCAAATAACATGCTTTTAACACATGCATGCTTTTTGTATACGATATCCAGTTTAGGAATTGACTATTGATAAACATGCTAGAATCATGAGTATAATTTCCAAATTGTTTAGTTTGTTTTACTTAAGGAAAGTTGGTGAGATAACTAATCATGTTCTTCACTTCTTGGTAACTAATCATGTTCTTCACTCTCTCTTTTTTTTTCAGGTGGTAACCCCAATTGCACCTTTGAGTCAGCAAGTTTGTCCCGAAATCCCATAGGGTGTGTTGTTTGTAAATTCTTCAGTGATCTGACCTAATACAAATCTGAAATCTGAAAATGCTAACATTAGTGCATGATAGGTAGTTAACAAAATAGTTTTCTCACACAATCCCATTGCACAATTATTTTATCAACTTTAAGAAGATTTAATTTTACCAGAGCTGATTACCTCACCCAGCAGTTTCTGCAAACATCCGGATCACATTCAGGACTGGCAGCAATACATGGGCATTGTCTGCTTTTGCATTGACTTTTTGCACAATGATAACCTGTAAACCTGTTTTTGCAGCTCTTTGAACACCTATTGATAATCATGAGAATTCACAAGTGAAGTCAGTGTCAAGTTTTAGGGTCAGATGTGGTAGATAGATAAGATTTAGAGTCAGATGTGATACACAGTCTTGAAATATGCTTGTGATCATGTGAACCTGGACTTGCTTGGTGGTACATTACAAGAGCATGTGCAATTGCATGCTTTCACATGCTACTGATGTTGCTCGCTTGTTTATTACCCTGACGAGCAAAGTATACATCTATATCAATTTATCAAACACTAATATGAGCTCAATTGTTCTGCCCATTTGCGTGTTAACAATGGCTTCTTAGCAACCATATAATAGTTCTTTTTACTATTTTCTGTGTTCAACCTTCAAAGATTGCGTCCGTCCTTATCTTCGGTCTTCGTCCTGTGATTGTTAAACCTCACTGCCTACTTCTGTGATTGTCTGGAACATAGCCCAGCCTATCGTAAAGAATGATTAGTGCCCTATAAAACCGACGAAAACTGATATTCTGTTGTGAGCTCTCAGATTGGAATCTGTAATCAATTCTCTTCTTGTATTCCATAGCTGGAGTTTTACTTTCGGATGCAACTTGATGCAGCTGCCTCAAAACAAGCATACTTACTGCAAACACTGCAGCATTACCCAGAGCACCACCGATCTTATCCACTCGAAATGATTTCTTGGCTAAAGATAGACTACATGATAACACATTTTCCATGATACTTGAACAATTGCCCCCATTGTCCACTGCATTCTCCCCTGACTGGCTATGTGTCGAGATAAATCGACTCCTGTCACTCACCTCACCTACAAATGCCAAGGCCTCATCAATTACTATGTACTTCTTCCCCTGATGTTCAGCTAACCTCATAGCAAGGACTAGACGGCTTTGCTCGATCTAGCAATTGCGAGATCCCTTCAGCCCATTGCTGTGATTGAACAGTCTGCAGAGCAATATTAACACAAGTAAGAAACAGATCTTACATGATTATTAAACAGGAGAGAAAAAACTGAATTAACTAAAATCCTCGTGACCGTACATTATCGATATGTATGCACATGTTTCTAAATTTAGCTATCCATCCAAAAGGGCAGCTTGCTACTTGTGAATGTGAAAATTCATTTGTATATCAGTGTTGATGTCAATCAGTTCCCTGGTATACTTGTGAAGATCAGAAAAAACTGATTGACATCAACACTGATATACATGTAAATTTTTTACATGTATTTTCTCAAGTGCTCACGGAGTGATATATTCATCAGGATAAGTTTTGTCACTACCTGATTGTGTGAGCCCCCCTTTGTTCTTGTAGCTTTTGGGGTAGATAGATAAGATTTAGGGTCAGATGTGATACACAGTCTTGAAAAATGCTTGGTTTGGTCATTTACCATTCGACAAACTGCTTTTAGCCCGCTACAAAATTCTACTTTAAGAAAATAGGCACCATTTTAAATAATAACTAATCATGTTCTTCACTCTCTCTTTTTTTTCAGGTGGTAACCTCAATTGCACCTTTCAGTCAGCAGGTTTGTCCCGAAATCCCATAGGGTGTGTAAATATAGTTTGGTGAAGTTTGAAGAACAAGTTTGTAAATATCAAGAACAGATTTGACATAGGAGGATTCTCATTTAGTAGCAATTAGCCGTAGCACAGGAAATCAATGGTTTTGTTCAGGAAAAATATCATCAATCATGCATGATAGTATAGTGCCCGTGCTAACGCATCTACTGCAAAGACACCCGCTTATCAATTAAATGAGAAGATAAGTATGACTATAACACTTAATAATTAATAATCGCAGTGCCCGTATGCAAGTACAAAAATGAAGATATAACACTCAATAAAACTATGCACATGTAAAACATTCTCACCCAAACATTATTTCGTATATAAAGTACACATATATAGGCGTAACAGAGATTGTGCAATAGTACAAGTGCATTGAAATAGAACATCAAGTTAAGCCATCTTCAATAAGTCCTTTTGGCGCAGAATTGTTTGACAAGTAGCCATTTTTGGATTGATTCAAGGTAATTTTTTTATCATATCTGGATTGCTTGTAGGAAATATTTTGTTTTTGATCATTGCACATATAGAAACTTACTCAATTGTATTGTTGTTCTTGTATTGTCAGTACTACACAAAACTGAGTGGAAAACTTTTCATATTCATAGTGGAGCATCGATTGTTGGAATCTTGAGGTTTGTTATTGTTGCTCCTACTATTTTGGTTGCTCCTCGAGTTACTTATGGTTTCAATTGTTCTCCTAGATCTGCTGCTCACAGATCTCCTCGACACTAATTTTTTGTGTTACAATATGAGGTTCACCAAGTTGATCTCATATTCAACACAACGATGAATTTACTAGCCCTCGAAATAAGCTAATATAATTGGTGTCTCCCATTAGCTATGTTATGGAAGCTAATTTAACATCTAGATCTATAACTTACGAAATGAAAACTTCTGTCTGAATTGAATTAAACTATCATTTTTTTAATGAGAATAGTATGAAAGGATCTCACTGCATATATTTACATATTAATTATAGGAAAGTACAAAAACATAATACATATGTACAAAGCCACTGGTCTAATATATGAGTGTGTTGAAAGTATGCGAAAACCCTCGGGAAATTTCAGCCAGATCAACTTTTAAATTAAATTTCCTTTCTTGCCAAACAAAGTTGTCCTTATCAACCTGAGACATGACAAGTGCTTAGCAATTGCCCTTTCTGTTCACTTAACTGAGAGTAGTTTCTATTTAATTATTGTAATACATGGTTGTTTCAAAACTTCGCAAACTCCATAAAGTGCATTAAAATACACTTCCATATTTCTTTATACTTCTCTGTGATCACAATGTCTCAGGAAATCACTAATAAATAGGATTCTATTGCAGTACCGCTCATTGTGGAGTTCATGAATGTAAATGGACTCTGCTCAGGATCTAGCTGTGAAACTAATTAGATGCACTACTATTGGACTAATGATTAATATTTAGTGAGAACAAATAAAATGTTCTAAAATCATGGATGTAAATAGACTGTGCTCAGGATCTAGCTTTGAAACTAATTAGGTGCACTACTATTGGACTAATGATTAATGTTTAGTAAGAACAAATGAAATATTCTAAACCTAGCAGCAAAAAAAACTGCTTTATAGAACATACTTTGTTAAGGAGCACCTTTTTGCAGGATTCTTCTCTGTCAGCTCCTGTTACCCAATTTTGGTTTGCTTTTTCTCCTCTTGCAGGATTGGACTATTCCTACTACTCTGCTGAAGACATTGCCTTATTTTCCTTTTTCTCCTTGAGCGTAATTACTGATTAGGTAAGGACTTGTAATTTTGGGGTGCAAGATTACTGATTAGGTTGTGGGAAACACTAATATGGTTACTACTGTTTCTATCCCTCTCAATAATCCATTTTTTTTTGTTCTGTATCCAAAAGTCATATATGACCCCTTTACTTTAAATATTGCATTATATTTTCAGGTTTACAGTTTGACTAATTATGCTTATTAAACACTACTTGCTTCCATAGTTTGTGAAAACGTTTATGATGTACAATGTAAGACAATGCTGGCTGGTTATGTCTCTACAATCATTGTGTATGCCTATATTACTTGAGTGACTTTAATAGAAATGGATGCTAATGCATTTATTATTTTAAATGTTGCTTGCCTTAAATGTATACTGCATGAGAAATACAAAAAATGTAATGTCATTTACGAAATGTGGAATATGCTCCTGTCACCATTAATAATAATATTTTTTTAAGATTTTGTAACATTTTAACGTTTTCCAGCTCAATGGCACCAATTAATCGAACACGAAAGAGAACGTTAGTGTTGTTTTCTGAAAGCTCTGTGGTGCCTACGTGAGTTTTACTTGACTATCTCTTCCATTTAATTAAAAGTAGACCAAATGTTTACATATGCTTCATTTTTTTTAGATTCAAGGAGTTCGACAACATTGAATTCGCTGATATAGACATGTCTTGGAGCATTTGTGTTTTAGTAGATGTCAAATTTCCTATGGAAGATAACGGTGATTTGCTTCGATTGATCTTAATAGATGAGACTGTAAGTCCAACGGTAATTCAACCCCTATAAAATTCATTTTTTATGTTAGCTAACAAGGTTTATTTTAAACATAAAAGGGTTCCAAAATAGAAGCTATTGCCAGGGACAGTAATGTTCATAGGTTTAACTTAGCACTTAATGAAGGCAGTAAGTACATCATTCATCGTGTGCAATTCCAGCCTAACTATGAGGAAGTTCAGTTTCGGAGCATTCGAAACTCTTATGAGTGCTTGCTAATGGGACGTACAACAGTTGAACCTTCTATAGTATTAGTTGATTTTCCTCTCTACCCAAAACATTTTATGTCATTTGAAGACGTTTGTGGACGTCCGAACAAAACATTTGTAGGTATGGCTCAAAATTCCTTTGTAGCAAATATAATATCAAATGTTTTGTTGATGGATAAATTTAAACATACAATATTTCATATAGATATAGTTGCAGTGGTTGTTCATTTTGGTGATCTTGAGTACTACGAAACCTTTCCACGCCGTATAATGAATAGAGAGATCACTCTCATAGACACAAGGTAAACCTATAGTATTTTCAAAAAAGTATGGTTTGATTGAAACTAATCTGCGCATAATATTTGAAATATTTCTTCTTATGTTTAATTGTAGGTTTAACTTGTTAGTTGTTCAAGTATGGGATGAGCATTTAACCCAACATATGCTCAGTTGGTCAGAGGCTAAGGCAAAAAACCATATGCTTGTTGCAACTAAATTGAAAAAAGACAATAGATACGGTAACTAAATCATCAACCTAGAAAATAAAAAAAACTATTGGTAATGTGTAATTAAAGAAAAAGGTAATCATGATATGTTGCTTTTTAAAACAGATTGTGTTGAGACTACTCAGTACACGAAACTAGCCTTTGCCCCAGATCTTCCTACACATCATGCACTTGAAAGTAAGTTTTTTTAATAAGAAAAAATAGACTCCATTCAAAAGAAATATATAAGCCCCTTTTATTAATACATTTTTGAATTATTAAATTATTATTGTAGGTTTTCGACACTCTCTAGTGGCAGGAGCATTTGATCTCACATTCATAAAAAGATTTATTGAAAGGAGATGGCAATACCTAGCTCATGTGGTTAATAGGACTACCAATCGATGTAGATGATGGTAATATGATTAGTGATGTAACTGGATGCTGGACATGTTTTAGTATTCTGATCACATGAATAATTGCTTGTGTGGACATGTTTGTGTATGTTTGCTTATCAAAGTATGGGACAAAATTTCAGAAAAATATGGAAAAATAAACTGCACAAGCCGACCGCTAGATCCGCAGGGAAAAAAAAGGTAAAAATCAAACAGTGCTTGTCGGCCGCTTGTTCTGCGAGAAAAAATTGAAAAACATTAACCATCACTCACAGACCGCTAGTTCCGTGGATAAAAAATTAAAAAAAAATCAGCGCTCTTCGTGCGTTGAAATTAGGCTCTATGGGGCTTACGTGCATTATTGTTTAAATACACAGCAGAATCGAGATGCAGGGAGACATGATTCGAGATGTCCCAATGGTTCCTTCATTGAAATATCAGACGGTCAATTCCGAAGATCAGAAAGAACTGATTGACATCAACACTGATATACAGATGATGGACAATGTTATTGAGTCGAAAGCTTCTCGTCATAACAAACCGAAAAAATCCCACATCAGGGTAGTATATGCACGAGGTAACCTTTTACAAAAATGTCGACAATGTCTTTTCTAATTCAAAAGTAATGTACTTATATCTTGTTATTTCGATGCAGATTACGTTTGTGATGAAGAAGACAAATTCATTATTAGCTCAATTTTGAACTCACCTGATAAAAAGATTATTGTTGATGTGGAGGGTGCATTTATCGATTTGTTCCATTTTAAATGTCTTTTGAAACCTGCTGAACACTTGTATGGCGATGTAAGTATACATATGTAGTTTAACCTTTATTATGTATGTATTAAAGTTATGTGCTTTATATATTTCAATTTTCTAATAATATATTAACTTTAAAATGCAGGTCATAAACGCGTACATCAACCTCATTATCTCTGAAAAATATCTATTGTGCAGAGAAGGGGAAACTATCTACTTGGAGAATACTTTGATATTTTACATTTTTCATCGTGATGGTCGGTATTGGAAAGAAAATAAACCAAATATTAAAGAAGACAAGATCGTCGAAAGGGTGACGTCCTATGTTCAACATGACATGGTAAATAATTGGTTCCTATTTTGAATCCGGTCATGCTTCACGTGCCTTTGGTACTCATAAATTATTTTATTATAATCAGGTTTTTATCCCTATTAACATTAAAGATACTCACTGGTACCTAGCTGTAATAAATGGCAAAAAACGTCAGATACAAGTTCTTGACTCCTTGGGCTTAATGTGTCGCGACGATCTCACTTATGATGTAAGTATTTTTTAGTTGTACCTTTAATCATCGTTTTTTTATGATTATAGGACTGATTGTTTTCTTATAAAAATAACAGTTAAAAGGTCTCCAGATACAAATTGATATAGCGTCACAGGTTAAAGAGTTCACAACATACAAGTGGCCGGATCTACAAGTTACTTCGTGGCCTGTTATTGAGCAATTTAAAGAACCAATGCAGAATGACGGGTACGATTTCAATCTATATGTTACCACAAAACTTTGTTTAAGCGATATATTAAAATGTCCAAATGTTCAACATTTGGTTGTAGTGTGTCATGTGGACTATTTTTATTAAATTACATGGAGTACTGGACAGGAGATGGACTAACTGACAATATTTGTCAGGTAATTGTAAAAAAGTTATTATTACGTGTTTACACATATGTTCTGTATAAAGTTAATTTGTTTTTATATTTCTACGCAGCAAGACATGACTAATTTCAGATCAAAATTAGCTACCATCCTTTTGGATTCGCCTCTAAACTGCAAAAAAGGGTGCCAAGATGAAGTTTTCAGTACCGAACAAGTAGTAGATCCAAATGAATGTGTGATTTTAGACACACTACATGAAATGAGAGAAGATGCACTATTGCCTTGCATAAACACTAAGTGAATTGTGTTAGTTTTAAAGAGACGGCCAATGCGATTTGTGGCTATATCATGTCTATAACTGACGGAGATGCTTTGGGGTATGTGATTCTAATTATTTCTACTATTTTTTCATGCCTTCATACACATAGCTACTCTTTTGTACGTGTTAAACTGATTAGTGTTAATATCTAACACAAATCATCTTTTACGGGAAAGAATGGGTGCAAGACTCCAAGCCTTACCCTATAAGCATAACAGTCGAGAAACTTCAAGAAATACTTGATGGCAGAAAACCTATGGACATTGATTGCTTTAATGTAGGGGTGCGCATGCTCGCAAGCGATGAAACCATGTATTTCTGGGATCCCATATGCCACTACCTAGATTTACAGTTATGCGTATGTTTTGATATTTTTGCATTATATATATTCACATTATGCAATAATCAATTGGCTATTTTTTAATGTTTTAATTTATCACAGCCACTTTCTAATTACTGACGGTACCATAAGTTTCGTGTCAAGGTTGAAGATGAAAAGCTTGCAAAATTATTTGACGCTTGGCCTGAGACTGGAATTGCGTTGTCTGAATGCCGAATGGTAAGCTTTGCTTAATAAATTGTTTGACGCTTTATTATGTTACTATATATGTGTGCAAAAGACATAATGTTTATATTTGTAGATTATGTTGCCTTTTCATCACGCAGGACGATCCAGCATGTTATCGTTCGACATGAAGGACAGGGTTATCTCCGTTATTGATCCAACACCTCTAACCGGATGGGTTCCAACGGATAAACCATCCAGTTACTATCTTGATAGAATTCAAAAAATTGGTATAATATTCAATCGTGCTATAAGGATAGTAAATCCCTCATGGAACGACGATATCTATGATTGGCGTATTGTAGTTCCAAAGTCTGTTCCAAAAACAATAGACCCGTATTGGCGTATTGTAGTTCCAAAGTTATTTACACATGATTAGTAATGTAACACCCCAGCACCTACAGTGCCCTGAGTGTCACCAAAACAGGAAATAAAACTAGATAAAGAAGATCAACTCTAATAGTACTCCGAAATCCACTAAAAATTTCGGCAGCACCTTCCCTAAAACTTGGACATCCACTCAGCAGACAAAAGACAATAATCGTTCTGATATCATCTACAACATGACATGAAATCAATCAACCATCATGAACAACTAAGCACACAACTAAACATAATATCATCAATCATCAATTAAACTTAACTACAACACGATTACATAATGAATTCAACTAGTTTTCAGAGTGAACTGATTAACCCAACTAATCTTTTAACATGTCATGAGCGTGAGTGGAGGTGTAGCTAAGTCCCATCCCGGCAAGTCGCTCTCAGGGTACCTAAAAAACATTAAACAAACAAGCATGAGTTCAAGACTCAGCAAAGTGCATCAGAAATCAATTTACACAATTAAATCAATAGTAAGAGCATAGTTCTTATCCAAATCCATGAATTTATAAAACAATAATATCAACAACATTTACCTCTTTTCACTTCATTACTTACTTCCTACATGTACCTCTTCAAATCTCTTTGGATGAGTCCACGACTGATCCCAACTCTACACATTTCTATTGAACTCAAAATCATCGTTAGGATGCAATGCGACATGCATGCTCATGAATGCTCTTTTCTTTGCACGCATCAGATCTGCGAGTGCACACCGTCGGTGTGCACCCTCACGCCCCTTCCATCCCGTGGAAGGTGCCTACTCTTATCGTCTCGCTCCCATTCACTTCGATAAATGGGACCACGAGTAGGACTTTCGTGTTCACTACGTGTGAACACAGAGGCCCGCATCGAATGGGTCGCCTCTTCTATTATGAATGCACATATGCAATGAAATGAACAATTCTCAAATTGCAAATAATCATTCATGAGCATTAACATTTTCTCACATCCATAAATTTAACATGCACAACACAAAAATCATTCTCTTGCAAGGCATATCAAGTGCTTAAGGCAACTGAGTAGCAGTTCATGCATCATGCAATGCACAAACCACCCTGATGATGCACTTGCCTCTTTACCCACGAGGAAGGGAGTGACATGAGGTTGAGGCTACTCCCGAGATCACACTTCCTGTAATAAACATTTAATTGCATTCATATCAAAACAATGCAATCACGGTTCAAGCAACAAAAAAAAAATATCATCTTTGCTCCTTCCTTAACCCCACTTTTAAACTCTCTCAAAAAAGACCTATTAACCTTTCACACCTAATACTGAAACCAAATCTGTTACCACCCTGGACAGCAAACACTAAAACAACTCTAACTTTTAAATGGATGACCCAAAAATTGAGTTCTTGAGCTCTAATCAACCACAAGAGGATAATCTTTAACTTCTTCTACAGCCAGACATGCAGGAAATGCTTCAATATTTCTCAGAACAGCAAGGAACAGAGATTACATGCAACTACACTAGTTCTGGACTGCAGTTACTAAAACAAGCATATCTTTTGATTGGTTTAACCAAAGTGAGTATTCTTGTGCTCTAATTGACCATAAAAGGATAACCTACCATTTCCCCATATCCATTCATTCAGAAGATGTGCCAAACATTCCCAGATTACAGATGAACAGAGACTGTACATTTTAAACCTAACTCAGGACAGTCTATACTAAAATGGGCATAACTTTTAATTGGATAAGTTAGAAATTGAGTTCTTGGATTCCAAATGACCACAAGAGGATAACCTACAATTACCCCCTATCCATTTAGTCAGAAACTGAGCCTAAAGTCCTCAACTTGCATTTTTAGTTTCAGTTCAGATTCTGAATTTTTCAGCAGATTGCAGTTTTAGGGTAGCAACTTCAAAATAGCATAACTTTTGATTTCTGAACCCAAATCAAGCAAACAAGGCCATTTTCTTGATTTACAGGAAAAGTTCTAAATTTCTCTAGGCAACCAAAGATTCTAATTCGACATGAAAATAGCCCTAAACAGCAGTTCAAAATCTCAGATACCAACATGAACTAAATCAGAGCAGCCCGCACTAAAAAGGTCATAACTTTTAATTGGCTGAATGGAATTTTGTGTTCTTGAACTCTACTGAAACCTAAGAACACGAGCTACAACTTTGTCTACAGCCAACTTCTCAGCAAATAATTCGTTCTTGCCCAAAACACAGTCGCAACATTGGTCTGTGCACAGCTCGAAATCTGAACAGTATTCCCTCCAACCCTAGAGCCATTTTCCCTCCAAGATCCCCAAATCCAAGAACCCTAGAACCATCCCCACTAGCTAGAACCTCCATTAGCACAGCAAGAACCTCAAAAACTTGAATCCACTCACCACCAAGAGGGAGGAAGAAGGAAGAGGGTGCTGCTGCAGGGAGGAGCTCGGGGGGCTGCTGCTGTGGCTGCTGCTGCTGTCCTGGAGGGAGGAGGCGCCACCAAGGAGAAGCCAGGGAGGAGGAAGACGCCAGGAACTTGGGGTGGAGGCGCTGGATGGGGAGAGCCAGGGAAGAGGAAAAGAAAAAGGAGAGGGGAGAAGGAAAGGGGTAGGTGGTGGGAAAGAAAAGGAAGAAAAAATGGGATTCGCACACTGCATTTTTCCATCTTTTCAAATCACAAAGTGAGTCCACCAACACCCGAATCAAGAATTCGACTTAAGATATTACACTTAAGTAGTTAACAAAATGAAAATTTCCCAAATAAACCAAGGACATCAAAATAAATGTTTAATTGCGAACTGGTATTACATTCTCTCCCCCTTAATGGAATTCGACCCAATTGAAGAACATCAACTACAACAAAACAAAGTTCACAAGGGCTTGCAACTCAAAGCAACCACGCAAGAATTCAAATAAGTCCAAACGACAAATCAAATTTCCAAGTCCAACTATTAACGAAAGTGATTTGACTCACCTCGGACCAAGCTTTCTCTTCTCAAGACTATATATTCACTCCAATTTCTTCCTAAATTTGCAAGGGACAAAACTCCCTAGCATTGTAGATTCCAACGAACTTCCGAACAAGGAATCTCACAGAATTATCTCAATCTTCATCCTCAAATTCACCCACTAAGGACTCGATCAAATTAATTGATATGCCAAATCCCCATATCGAACATAACATACCACTATCGTGAAATACTCTGATGTACTCAGAAAACTTTCCTTGATACTACATCACATTATACCCTTTTTAACTGATGATCCTTCTCAAAAGGATAGCGTACTAACCTCTAACTCAACTCCAATTTTCTTTTCAGCGTAAATCGTAAAACTTAAATCTCCTTTCTCACCCTCTTTGCCACGATTCATCTTATTCATGACAGCTAGAACGATACGAGGCTTTTCATTCTGACACGCCTCTAAACCAAATATCAACTAATTACTCTTACATTCATTTAAATCTTCTAGGTTCCAACCTCAACCCCAAAGAATCAAATACACATAGTCCCATCTCTTCCAACAAAAGGGCCATAACCAACCAAGGCCATCGAAGGAAATAGCCCACCTTGGCATAAATTTCCCTTCAGTTGTAAACCACGATATAAAATTCTTTTATTCTAACCTCTCCCAGGCATATACCACACCTAGTAACAAATAGTTAAAACAAATGTTCACAACAGAACATTTCACTTCAATTTGACCTCACCTTAACAACCAACGCTACTTCCAAAAGATTTCGAACCGATATCACAAGCCTCCAGCATAATCCACCAATAAACCACTAACGGTCAATGTCTAGCTCATGCTAGGACCAGAGATCATTACCAAACCACAAACGGTTCCTTTCCTAAGAGGGTCTCGCCCTCACATTCTTTCACTCAAAAACCAAGTCCAAAAGTATAATCCTTTAATATACTCAACTCTAGACCATAAACACTCATATTCTTAACTCCAGCTAGAAAGCAAAAGAATTACAATTCTCTTGAACCAAGTGAACCACATACATCACCTTGAGCCCAACACACTAAAATTCATCTTGGAGAGAACTCGACAAAACCCAAAGATCTCTCATTTTCTTTTCCCTAGTCAAAACGCAAAGGAAAAACTCAATTGTTTTACATCACATAAACCACTTTTATCATCTTGAATCAATGTGATAAAATTCACACTAGGAGAAACTCAAAGTAAAAGAGAGACTCACACAAATCTTGACGAAGCCCTCATAAAAAACACAGGAACAAATCAGTTCACTTTCACCAAAGCAGAACCTCCCACGTTTAACTAAAATCAACGTTTTGGAAGAGGAAACTGATTCTCAAGCCAAACATCTAAGCACCCAACAGCACATTTTTCTTTCAAGAGAATGGGAAACTTATTCCCAACAGAAACCACTTCATCAGCAGGAATCACTTGACCACGTAAACCCATAAAAGAAGATCCAACTCGAATCCCACCATTTCTGGTATTCCAATACTTTAGCCATTAAAGATTTCATATTCACAAAATCCTGAAAAGTCCAACAGGTTTGAACAAAAGTTACAAAACCCAATCTTCTTTTAATTTCCTTTTCCTATTCATATAACCACCACCAGTCATATTATCATCAAACCCTAACCAAGTCTATCTCATGACAATCAATAAGGAGAACCACTTCCTTATTTCTTCAACACCAACAACTTACAGTTAATTCAACATAAGACATGCGTCATCATTTTCTTTTGATCTACTAACCATGACGAACCATCATTCATACAATGGTTTATTCCAAGCTTAATACATATCTTTTTTTTTCAACACTTATTTCGGCGTGCACAACAATTACCTTTCGTACAATCCCCAATTCACATACTCAATATCCCCAATTCATTCCACCAATAATTAATCCTAACCACACTATACAATCTCCACTAGCCATATTTCATAAATACAGATCCAGCATGACATTTGTCAAGGACAAGCTCAACCTTTCATACAATCATTCCTTATCCCTATTCTTTGATTACACATCGATTAAGTCATTTTCTTTACCCAAAATACTAATCGACTCATGAGAAACATGGACCAACAACCCTCATGTCTTTACACCATTATACTCTGGTACTTTACATCAACACCTTGCTATAATAAATTCATCTACAAAAGATTCTAGACCTTCTCAGTCGGGATCAATACTAGCATTATCAGGACACAATCCCGTACTTCCAATTAATTTCCAGGACTCGCAACACTTCGCATAAAACACTAATCAACACTCACTTTAGATCAATTGCCATCTCAAATAATCTTTCTCTACCACACAATAAATTAGGTTTTTTTTAACAACCTACAAATTCACTTTAATATAATCAGGCACCCACATCATCTCAAAGTTCTAACTATTAATCATACACTTAACGTCTTGAACATCCCCGTGGGTCACATACCCAACCTTTTAGGAAAACACAGCTCTTAAGCATGAATGAACACCAATAAACAGTTTCTTCTTTCCAGAAAAACCCAAACAGAAATTGCAAGAGAGCGCAACTCTCAAATACCCAAACTCTAGCATGCAAAAGATCTTCATCAAATCTCAAAGTTACAACTTCCACAAGGAAAGATAAATGCAAGGGGCAAAACCAAACGATCAACCACATCCTTTCTGATAAAACCTTAACACCAAGAATCCACAAGACTTAAGTTTTACATCAAGACTTTAATAATTTCTTTTAAACTCGGAGAATAACAACACAATAATAAATCGATAACTTTCTCCGTAAAGCAATCCAACAAAACCGAGCGTCAAAGCTGGAATGGCAACCAAAAGAGGCGTCACACTAAACTCTTCTTCTTTGTCTTCAACCAAAGAAGGCAAAACCAAAAACCGTCGAAAGAACAATCAGTGAATACTCGTTACCAAACACCTTTCCTTTGTTTCCAACCAGTAAAGACCAAAATAAATCAACCAAACCGATCGACAGAATGATAGAAGAAATCCTAAAGGATCCACCACCAAACTTTCTATTGGACTTCAACCAATGAAACTAAAAGGAACCAACAAACTCCATCCACTCTCTAAACCTTGTCGCAAAAGACGACGACTCTTACCTACGAGAGGCTCCAAACTTCCAGTTGTGGCTTTACCCAGCCACAACCACCACCATGGCCACTACCATGGCCACTCCACAACAGAAGAAGGTGACCAAAACCCTTCGACAGCACAACTCACTTAATCTCAATAACAAGAACAACTCAATTCATTCCTTTCATAAACATAGAAACATATATTATCAAAGGTAGCACTCAACATCAAAGCTTAAATACAACATTGAAGCGTAAAGCAACGATACCCATACCTTTTCCTACTGTGCATCAGAGTGTGTCAAGTTTTAAATTAATTAACCATTCTACTTTGGATTTTAAGGTTGTTGCCTTAAGGCCAAATTTTTAACAAGAGTGGAAACCTATGCCATGTTTCTAATTTCACGCAGCAAAATTTTTAGTTTACACTAGAGTAATTTGCTAAAATCACATGCCACGGACCTAAAGCCCGCTCTGATACCAACTGTAACACCCCAGCACCTACAGTGCCCTGAGTGTCACCAAAACAGGAAATAAAACTAGATAAAGAAGATCAACTCTAATAGTACTCCGAAATCCACTAAAAATTTCGGCAGCACCTTCCCTAAAACTTGGACATCCACTCAGCAGACAAAAGACAATAATCGTTCTGATATCATCTACAACATGACATGAAATCAATCAACCATCATGAACAACTAAGCACACAACTAAACATAATATCATCAATCATCAATTAAACTTAACTACAACACGATTACATAATGAATTCAACTAGTTTTCAGAGTGAACTGATTAACCCAACTAATCTTTTAACATGTCATGAGCGTGAGTGGAGGTGTAGCTAAGTCCCATCCCGGCAAGTCGCTCTCAGGGTACCTAAAAAACATTAAACAAACAAGCATGAGTTCAAGGCTCAGCAAAGTGCATCAGAAATCAATTTACACAATTAAATCAATAGTAAGAGCATAGTTCTTATCCAAATCCATGAATTTATAAAACAATAATATCAACAACATTTACCTCTTTTCACTTCATTACTTACTTCCTACATGTACCTCTTCAAATCTCTTTGGATGAGTCCACGACTCGATCCCAACTCTACACATTTCTATTGAACTCAAAATCATCGTTAGGATGCAATGCGACATGCATGCTCATGAATGCTCTTTTCTTTGCACGCATCAGATCGCTGAGTGCACACCGTCGGTGTGCACCCTCACGTCCCTTCCATCCCGTGGAAGGTGCCTACTTATCGTCTCGCTCCCATTCACTTCGATAAATGGGACCACGAGGTAGGACTTTCGTGTTCACTACGTGTGAACACAGAGGCCCGCATCAGAATGGGTCGCCTCTTCTATTATGAATGCACATATGCAATGAAATGAACAATTCTCAAATTGCAAATAATCATTCATGAGCATTAACATTTTCTCACATCCATAAATTTAACATGCACAACACAAAATCATTCTCTTGCAAGGCATATCAAGTGCTTAAGGCAATCGAGTAGCAGTTCATGCATCATGCAATGCACAAACCACCACGATGATGCACTTGCCTCTTTACCCACGAGGAAGGGAGTGATATGAGGTTGAGGCTACTCCCGAGATCACACTTCCTGTAATAAACATTTAATTGCATTCATATCAAAACAATGCAATCACGGTTCAAGCGACAAAAAAAATATCATCTTTGCTCCTTCCTTAACCCCACTTTTAAACTCTCTCAAAAAAGACCTATTAACCTTTCACACCTAATACTGAAACCAAATCTGTTACCACCCTGGACAGCAAACACTAAAACAACTCTAACTTTTAAATGGATGACCCAAAAATTGAGTTCTTGAGCTCTAATCAACCACAAGAGGATAATCTTTAACTTCTTCTACAGCCAGACATGCAGGAAATGCTTCAATATTTCTCAGAACAGCAAGGAACAGAGATTACATGCAACTACACTAGTTCTGGACTGCAGTTACTAAAACAAGCATATCTTTTGATTGGTTTAACCAAAGTGAGTATTCTTGTGCTCTAATTGACCATAAAAGGATAACCTACCATTTCCCCATATCCATTCATTCAGAAGATGTGCCAAAATTCCCAGATTACAGATGAACAGAGACTGTACATTTTAAACCTAACTCAGGACAGTCTATACTAAAATGGGCATAACTTTTAATTGGATAAGTTAGAAATTGAGTTCTTGGATTCCAAATGACCACAAGAGGATAACCTACAATTACCCCCTATCCATTTAGTCAGAAACTGAGCCTAAAGTCCTCAACTTGCATTTTTAGTTTCAGTTCAGATTCTGAATTTTTCAGCAGATTGCAGTTTTAGGGTAGCAACTTCAAAATAGCATAACTTTTGATTTCTGAACCCAAATCAAGCAAACAAGGCCATTTTCTTGATTTACAGGAAAAGTTCTAAATTTCTCTAGGCAACCAAAGATTCTAATTCGACATGAAAATAGCCCTAAACAGCAGTTCAAAATCTCAGATACCAACATGAACTAAATCAGAGCAGCCCGCACTAAAAAGGTCATAACTTTTAATTGGCTGAATGGAATTTTGTGTTCTTGAACTCTACTGAAACCTAAGAACACGAGCTACAACTTTGTCTACAGCCAACTTCTCAGCAAATAATTCGTTCTTGCCCAAAACACAGTCGCAACATTGGTCTGTGCACAGCTCGAAATCTGAACAGTATTCCCTCCAACCCTAGAGCCATTTTCCCTCCAAGATCCCCAAATCCAAGAACCCTAGAACCATCCCCACTAGCTAGAACCTCCATTAGCACAGCAAGAACCTCAAAACTTGAATCCACTCACCACCAAGAGGGAGGAAGAAGGAAGAGGTGCTGCTGCAGGGAGGAGCTCGGGGGGGCTGCTTTGTGGCTGCTGCTGTCTTGGAGGGAGGAGGCGCCACCAAGGAGAAGCCAGGAGGAGGAAGACGCCAGAACTTGGGGTGGAGGCGCTGGATGGGGAGAGCCAGGGAAGAGGAAAAGAAAAGGAGAGGGAGAAGGAAAGGGGTAGGTGGTGGGAAAGAAAAGGAAGAAAAATGGGATTCTTTGCACTTTGCATTTTTCCATCTTTTCAAATCACAAAGTAGTCCACCAACACCCCGAATCAAGAATTCCGACTTAAGATATTACACTTAAGTAGTTAACAAAATGAAAATTTCCCAAATAAACCAAGGACATCAAAATAAATGTTTAATTGCAGAACTGGTATTACAAGTAAATAGTTAAATTTTTGTGTACTTACATGTATCAATTAAATGTTGTGCAGGAACTTGACAGGTTATTTGGTCATGAACTTCATGCACAATTGGAATGGTCAACAGTTTAATGCACGTATATGCATGGTAATTACTCTCTATTTTATTATAATCACTTTTTATAAGGTTATAAAGTAGGTCTATACTGATGATGCTCTACAATGTACTTACAGGGTTCACCTATCCTCAGGAAGTGTTTCTTAACTGAAATACTAAAATACAAGTGGAATGAGTGCACAGAAAATATCCCTCAAAACATAAGAACAAGTCTTAAGAGCATACGGGAAACGTTTAGCGAAAAATATTATTGAGTGTTATATCTTCATTTTTGTACTCGCATATGGGCACTGTGATTATTAATTATTAAGTGTTATAGTCATAATTATCTTCTCATTTAATTGATAAGCGGGTGTACTACCGTCGTAGCGTTAGCACGGGCACTATACTATCATGGATGATTGATGATATTTTTCCTGAACAAAACCATTGATTTCCTGTGCTACGGCTAATTGCTACTAAATGAGATGCTATTTTACTGGAAAGCCATTGCATTCCTGTTAGTCAACACCCATTTACCTTTCTGTAAATTCGCTAAAAACCGTCCTGTTCCCAAATAAACAGCTTATATTTGTCAATCCAATATGACAACCAACATGGAGAACGCACCGCTTTGAACGATATATCCAACAACACGAGCATAGGTATAAGCTGACTACAACATGATAATTATCCTTTTGAAAATATATATATTCTCATAAATACGGTGTCGTGCAAGTTATCGGATATAATTGCGCTCTTAAAATATCGACTGCAGCACAACAAGCAAACCCAATTGATGAGGCGCAGCGTAAGAAGGACGAAAGAAACAGAAAACAACGTGAATATCGAGCAAGGAAGAGGGCACAAGCAACAAGCACTTGTACGGTATAATGCACCTTAATTCATAATCCATTTTGCATGACTATGACGGTTTTAATCTCAATATTTGAATAGAAATTGAAGAGTCAAACAATAAGAAGCGTGATTACAGAGCGAGAAAATGCGCTGCTACTTGTAGTGAAAGCAATGGAACGAACGCATCGTCAGCCGAATGGACACGTAGTCAGTTAACGGGCCAAAATTCTACAAGAACTGATCGAGGTAATATTTGTAAAAAAATATATTCGGTATCTTTTGTCTTTTACCATATAAAAAGGAATTCACATTTTTATATATGAACTTACTCGGCAGTAGTACAACTAACACCTATACTACAATCAGGTAGCGCAATATCAAAAGAGAATGTCGATCCACAAGATGGTTTGGAGTGGCTACACATAAATGATAACTACGTGCGGCAATATCATCCTAGACATGGTGTATCTACTTTTCAACATGACTCGACAGCACGTACCCTGCGAACTCCAAATACGACCCCTTTAGGTCCAATGTTTAATAATTCAGACTTTTTAATATGTCACTTCTTGAATAACCATTATGTATACTAACAATGTGGCAACTAGGTACTTTACCAAGTTGTACTATCGAATGGATGCAAAGTCAGGTAACCAACGATCATGCGATAAGTCCTATTCCAGGTAAGAAAAATAAGATGGCCTAAGGTTTGCATCTTTATGCATTTGAATAGATGGAGAACATGAATGACACTCATTTTTCTAAAAATACCCATGCCATAGGACATAAACACTGATGCATCACCAATTAACCTGACAAGATCTACATTTGGAACCCCAAATACTGCACCTTCAGGTACCATGTGTCATACTTTAATTTTTTGTTCTTTTTTTGCTCCTAATTTCCAAAAAGTGACATATCCTTGATGACCAGGTTGCATGAGATCGAGGTACGACAAAAATACGTTGGCCAGAGAAAAATACAATAATATGGATGGAGCCAAAAAGGAATTATTATTGAAACAAAAACGAGAGTACAACAAAAAAATGAAAGAATGCCGCATTACAAACCATGAAGAACCTTCAATTCCTGATCTGGTCTCAAATGATGTTACACAGAAAAATGATTTAGAGTTCGACAGCTGTTTATTCGAGCCTACACTTCCTGTTGGCGAATTAGGTGAATATATATATACATGTGTTGTCAATAAGGTATTGTTTACGAATCTTCCTTTATAATTGACAAAATTATTGTTGAAGGTAACATAGCAGAGGGTGAGACATGCCATGATGGGGACATTGTAGAAGCTGATGATGAGGAGTACCGGGAATCTCTTGTTGAAGGTAACAATTATGTATATATTCAAATATACCCTTTGTGTATTGGTTCAAAATAACAGAATTAACTGATAGTGTAAATCTTAATACAATTAATGTTGGTCGGTTCAAAATAAGATCATGTTTGGAATTGCCTAACTCTACTTTTCTTACAGATGATGACTTTGAGTCGTACCGCGTGCAAGTAACATGTGTTGGTGCGCCCGTCGCACATGATCCATCGACTATATCTACCATGACCTCCCTTTGGACATGTTTTGAGGAATGTATCCATTGCCAATATTGTCTTTGCAAAAGATTTCAATATGAGCCACGGATTACATTGCGGGAAAGGGAAGGTGCTGGTCCATATCCCTGATGTGCCTGAAGAACTAAAGCGGTTGTTTACCAGTCAGGATCATAGTGATGCAAATTATTTCAGAAGCCATATATGGTACTTCAACTCTCATTTCGCTTTCACTAGTCTTGGAGTCACCCTTGATCGTAGAGTTAGCACTGCAGCCGGTACTGGTATCTATACATTTCGTGTGCATGGTGGCTTGTACCATCGGCTAGATCAGTTGGTGCCAAGCTCTCAAGGGCCTCGTCATATGCAGCTCTACTTCTATGATACAGAAGACGATGATACATTATCCCATAGAGTGAAGAGGTCTCCCGACCTTGATATCAATCTCATCGGAAATATCCTAAGAATATTGCAAGATAACCCATATGTGCAGACTTTTAAGAGAGTTGGTTCTATCCCAAACCTAGATGAATACGGAATTGAGCTCAATAGTAATGTCACGCCAGACCAAAGAAGGTACAATGCACCAACGGCTTCTCAGGTTGCTGCTATATGGACAATAGGGAATGATCCACAAAAAACTTTTGATAGGAGTGTGATTGTATATCCCAAATGTGATCGCCCCCGCTATATTAAAGCATATCATGGTTGTTATGACCCATTGGCATATCCATTATTTTCACCAAGAGGGGAAACTGGCTGGAACCTCAAAATGTCGTATAATGGAGTACCAACAGTTCCTGAACCACCGACTGTTAATGTGAATACCAACGAATGTGCTACTTGCGATGATCATCCAGGTACGTACACACACATCGGTCCTAAAATTTGTGTTATACATCAGGCTTAGTTTCTTTTTAATATATACATATAGCTTTTAATGGTTTGTGACATTTTAAAAGCTCAAAACTGTCATTGATATCTCTAATTATTTTCTGCGATGTTTTCATTTTGCTTGATGTAATACTAATTTCGGTGCAAAGCTAAGTAAAAATCCATTGTAAAAGCATTGCAACATTTAAACCATGCGCCACCAGAAACATGGTAAAAGCTCAGAAAATGAAATTAGAGTTAAAGATACATGGTACCCGCGTGCTCACACTTTTTCTAAATAATACGCTCAATATAACCATTGTTGATAGTGCGTCCTCCAATAATAATATTTCATTTTCTTTGCCATAACATATTGATGTCGCAGGTCATTTTGCAAATGAAGGATATAATGACATCTGAGCGGTGATTACTTTGGTAGTGATCTGCATGGAGGCGATTACTTGAGTGCGTTGATAGATGCAGACCCACTTGCTAGGTTTATAACGGCAAGGGAATACTATTGTTTCAGGCTGCAAGTTAGAAAAGGCCTTTTTAATATCTTGTTATTTGGAGGACGATTATTCCAGCAATGGGCTGTTGACATGTATATCAAGATTGAGACTATGAGGCTTGATTGGTACTCGAATCCTGAGAACCAAAAAAAAATACGGGCTGAACTATACCAGGTGAATCTCTCAAATTTGGTATTATAACTACATTTACTGCACGGACAACTGTCATTACAAATAAGCTTTATTCATGTCCATCTTTTAATCTGTTATAGGGTGTGGTTGATGTCATTTCTGCCGGAGAGACATTGGCTTCTGAGGTTGGCAAGAGAGTTGTGCTTCCACGTACTTTTCCAGGGGGCGATCGTGACATGCAGCAAAGATTTCTCAATGCAATGGCTATCGTCCAACGTTTTGGGAAACCAGATTACTTCATTACGATGACTTGCAATCCATACTGGGAAGAGATAACATCAAATCTCGAGCTGGCGGACACCACAAGATAGACCGGACACGGTGGCTAGAGTATCTGAGGCCAAGTTGAGGGACATGAAAGATTTCTTGATAAAGAAAAAATACTTTCGAGAGGTAGCTGCATATGTTCATGTTACAGAGTTCCAGAAGAGGGGCCTACCACACGAACACTTTTTGTTGATTATGAGGCCGGCCAGTAAGTTAACAAACCCAGATGGTTATGATAAAGTCATTTCTGGTGAGATACCAGACAAGGACAAATACTCCGTGTTGCATGGGCTGGTCATAAAGCATATGTTGCACGGACCATGTGGTGCACTGAATAGAAGGTGTGCTTGTATGGTGGATGGAGAATGCCGCTTTCGCTATCCTCGACAGTTTTGTTCTGCAACACAGCAAGGAAAGGACTCATATCCTATATATAGGAGGAGAGATGACGGGCAATGTGTAAAGATTAGAGATGCAGAGTTAGATAATAGGTGGGTGGTACCATACAATCCTAGACTTCTTATGCGGTACAACTGCCATATCAACGTTGAAGCATGCTCAAGCATCAAATCTGTAAAGTACCTATTTAAGTACGTGTATAAAGGCCACGACTGTGCATCATTCTCAGTAGACCCTGCTCAGAAGGAAGGTGGAGTAATCAATGAGATTCGTCGATACAGGGATGCTAGATACGTATCACCACCAGAAGCTGTGCACATGATTTTTGCTTTCCCACTGTTTGTTGTCTATCCTTCAGTTTTGCAACTCCAACTTCATTTGCCCAACATGCAGTATGTTGTCTATGAAGGGTCCGCTAATCTTGAGGATGTTGTCAGGCGACCGTTTTCTTCTATGACAACACTAACTGAGTATTTCAAAATGAATCAAGTTGATAGTTATGCAAGTAAATTATTGTACAGACAGTTCCCAGAGCACTACCGGTGGATCAAGAGTAGAAAAGCATGGCAAAAAAGAGCACGGCAGATTGGTCAGATTGGACGGATTGTGTATGCAAACCCTGCAGAAGGGGAGAGATACTTCTTGAGAGTGCTCCTGAATCATGTGACAGGCGCAACCTCATATGAGGATTTGAGAACGGTGGCCGGCATCACATACTCCACTTTTAGAGAAACCTGTGAGAAAAGAGGACTCATAGAGACGGATAAGTCGCTTGACGACTTCTTGAGTGAGGCTGCAACATTTCGGATGCCGTCTGCTCTCTGAAGGTTATTTGCCACTATTCTTGTATTTTATGAGGCCACCAATATCCATGCACTATGGGACAAGCACAAGGATTCATTGTCGAAGATTACAACCGAGATAACTCGAAGAGAGCGGATTGAGCAGATGGTGCTTATAGACATCCGCGGTATGCTTCATTCGATGGGGAAGGATATAAAAAATTATGGTCTCCCGAGCTTAATGATACAAAGTTAGTCATCTTGATGACCACTTATGCTTAGTTCAATTGGCCTACCTCTCATATAATAATTTGTTATATTGTTGTTTACTGCTGAAAGATACTTAAATGATTATTATTTGTCTTTTTTGTATAGTGTTAGAATTTGTATTTAGTGCTTTCTTAAACTCGGAAAAATAATAAACATAAGTAGGTTGTATTGTTATAATCCTACACTCTTTATTTCATCTCTATCTTAAATTTACTTATCTGATTGCCTGATGATTTCGTGATACATTTATTATTTTTTTGTACAATTCAGGTGAATTTTCCAATGACAAAATGAGGGAGGTTAGAGAGGAACTTTCTGTGCCCATAGACCAACAACAAATAGATGGATATAAATCTCTTAACAAGGAGCAGCGTGCAGGATTTGATGAAATCTTACATCATGTATTACACAAAAAAGGCAGATATTCTTTGTCGATGGTCCAGGAGGCACGGGAAAAACGTACCTATATAAGGCACTTCTGGCCAAAGTGCACTCAGAGGGCTTAATAGGCATTGCGACAGCAACTTCTGGTATAGTAGCATCCATATTACGGAGGACGGACTGCACACTCAAGGTTCAAAATCCCAATTAAGATTGCTGACAATAGCATGTGTAGCTTCACAAAGCAAAGTGGCACTGCAGAGTTACTTCGTAGGGCATTCTTGATTATCTGGGATGAAGTTGCGATGACGAAGCGAATAGCGGTTAAGACACTTGATAGGTCTCTACAAGATATTATGGATTGTAGCTTGCTGTTTGGAGGAAAGGTTGTGGTATTTGGTGGAGATTTTAGACAAGTTCTTCCTGTGATACCGCGTGGTACAAGAGCCTGAGATAAGCGATGCTACCTTGCAGAGATCATATTTATGGGAAAATATAAGGAAGATACGATTGACACGTAACATGAGAGCACAGTCGGACCCAGTGTTTGCAGATTATCTCCTCAGAATTGGAAATGGGACTGAAAAGACCATTGTAGATGATTATGTTCAGCTACCTGATGACATTGTGATCGGTCATACGGACACCGAAGATTCAATAAGCAAACTCATTCAACATGTGTTCCCATCACTTCATGAAAATGCAAGGTCAGCAGCTTATATGAGAACACGTGCCATACTTTCAACCAAAAATGAGCATGTGGATTAGCTTAACGCAAGGATGATTGACCAGTTTCCAAGCCAGGAAAAACTTTACCACAGCTTCGACTTAGTAGATGATGATTCACACAATCAGTACCCTATTGACTTTCTGAACTCGATCACTCCAAACGGCCTTCCTCCACATGTGCTCAAAGTAAAAATCAACTGCCCTGTGATTCTTCTTCGCAATATCGATCCTAACAATGGCTTGTGCAATAGAACAAGACTAATGGTTAGAGCATTTCAAGACAATGCAATTGATGCCGAAATTGTGGGTGGATAACATGCAGGCTCACGGGTGTTCATACCAAGGATCCCAATGTCTCCCTCGGATGATATTTCACTTCCTTTCAAGTTCAAGAGAAAACAATTCCTAATACGCCTAAGTTTTGCAATGACCATAAATAAAGCGCAGGGACAAACCATCCCAAATGTTGGGATCTACCTTCTAGAACCTGTGTTCTCACATGGACAGCTTTATGTTGCATTGTCACGGGGTGTCTCGAGGCAAACAACAAAAATTTTGGTAAAGCCAAATAAAGAATTAGATCCTACAGGAAAGAGCACCAGAAATATTGTCTATCAAGATGTCCTGGATTGGTGAAATTGGTAAGTACTATTTCACACAATTTTTAGCATGCTGTTGGAAATTTGCATAAGCTTCCTGTTTCTTTGACTTGAACAATCATTTCCTTGTACTTTACTTTAGTAATACCTTATTTGTGGTTGTCTGATCTAGAATCCTTGGTTATTTGAAAAATAAACTCTTGTTTACAGCCTACATCAGAGTGACGAGACCAAGGAAGTGTTTCTTAATTGAAATACTAAAATACAAATGGAACGACGATATCTATGATTAGCATATTGTAGTTCCAAAGTCTGTTCTAAAAACAATAGACTGGTAATTATTTACACATGATTAGTAAATAGTTAAATTTTTGTGTACTTACATGTAGCAATTAAATGTTGTGCAGGAACTTGACAAGTTATTTGGTCATGAACTTCATGCACATTTGGAATGGTCACAGTTTAATGCACGGATCTGCATGGTAATTACTCTCTATTTTATTAATCACTTTTTATAAGGTTGTAAAGTAGGTCTATACTGATGATGCTTTACAATGTACTTACAGGGTTCACCTATCCTCAGGAAGTGTTTCTTAATTGAAATACTAAAATACAAGTGGAATGAGTTCGCAGAAAACATCCCTCAAGACATAAGAACAAGTCTTACAAACATACGAAAAACGTTTAGCAAAAAATATTATTGAGTGTTATATCTTTATTTTTGTACTCGCATACGGGCACTGTGATTATTTATTATTAAGTGTTATATTCATACTTATCTTCTCATTTAATTGCTAAGTGGGTGTACTGCCGTCGTAGCGTTAGCACGGACACTATACTAGTGCTTATATAAAGGATGGACTAGAATTGCTAGTAGGAAACTAACCTTATCTTTGGAAACTAATTGATATTCCAAATTACTAATTTTCGTCCTACGAAACTAATCAAATCTTCATAACTAACCAGACCAACCTAATCCCTAGCAAAGGAAACTAGCCGCGAACAAACTGGCTACTCTCTACAGTACTATAAACAGTACGACGTTGCGATATTGTACCCATAGGTGGCTACGCACTTCACAAGATAGTTTGTGTCAAGTTAACACAAAACTTTTGCAATTGTAGTCCTTGAATTATTCGAGAACCACGTAAAAAAATCAAGTTGAAGCTAATTTGATGCTAGAATGGAACAGAAATTTCTTGACAACTCATAGATTAAATGGAAAAGATAAAAGGAAAAAAAACTTCTGATCATTGCAAATTTTCTCTATAGTTTCTCCGAACAAACATCAAATTTACTGGTTGATGTACTCTATAGACTTAATTTTTTTGAGATTTTTTTCGTGTTGACGCAATTGGGGTGTGTCCAAACTAATTTGGTCTGTACTCTTGCACCTACCGGGCGCATTAAATATTTCGTCCTGATTAGTTAACTTATGGGCTCCACTTGCCAAATTTGTTGGGCCTAACAAGGGTTCTGTCATTTAGATTTAGGTTTCACATTGCTAGAATTCACTTTATATTTGCATATAAAATGTTAGGAATCTTGGCCTAGAATGGTCTTTAAATTTTGTTGTGTAACAATGAAATCATAAAAAGTTTTTCTTTTCTACACTACCAAGTGCCAACACATGAGCATCTGAGTAGCGTAGTGCTGTGGTAGGTCCACTGCCAACGATTTAGGGCACTCGAGAATGATGAATATATGCAAGGATTTCAATTGCGGTTCGTGGTGAAAAAGCTATTGCGGCTATAGCGGGCTATCGCGGAAGTTATACTACATATCACGGTTTATTATTATGTACATATTTTTTTACTATTTCAAATATGTGGTATCAGTACATATTTTTTTACTATTTCAAATATGTGGTATTAGTACGTGGTATCGGTAAATTTATATGTAATAAACTATATTTAAATTCGAAGTACATGTTATGATTGTTATATATTAGTCGTACAGTAGAAAATAATCTGTATAATTATGTAAATTTAGAGGATGGATTTGGATTTTAATAATATTTATTATTTCTAGGAGCCAAATTAATTCAATTTAAGCATAAAAAATATGATAAAAGTGTTAGTGTTATGCCATTGAGGCAATCATTTAGATGATTGTAACATGACTATGTTTATGAATAATAATATGATTATTGGTCCAATGAATGTATATCATTGTATTGATCAACAAGTATGTGACTTGCTTATGAAGCTCTTTACTTATTGATGTAATTCGATAAATATCTCTGATCGGATATCATCGTATAGGACAACGATGAATAGATCAACACATGTAGTGATCAACGATCATGCTTCATAGATCATGGGATATAGAGATATCATCTATACATTGTGGACGCATGTTGAAGAACATGGGTTAGATAGACCCGCAATAGGACACTGCGAGAATATTACATTCTTATGTGTCATCAGTGTATCTCATACATAGTAGATGTATGATCCTTAGACCTGAGATTGTCATATTCCCTACATGTGTAATAGTTTTCCTTAGGGCTATCAAACACTACTTCCTAACCGGATAGTTATAAAGGTAGCTTTCATGTTTACTATAAAACATGCAGAGGGAAGTGAGTAGTCAAGATGGAATTTACCACTCCAATAAAACGGAGATATATGACAAGGCCACTCGTGTGACATGATTAAGGAAGTGCATGGCCATGCCGTGATTGAGGAGTCAATCACAACTTATTAATATATCACGGATACGAGAGATGGATTGAATCATCAAAGGATGGCATGCTTCTCACTTTGAGTTCAATCTTTATATACTTGGCAAAGGGATTATTACATGAGTACTTTTGACAGGTTCTGTCCGATTTGATCATAGTATGTTTGGGAGTTGGCATACTTTACAAGGAGCCGCTACCAACTATTGGATTGAAAAGGAGTTTTTCGAATCCATGTCCAAACGTACGTGAACCTGCAGGTCACAGACTTAATGGACATTAATTGATTGGGGATCAAATAACGATCGATTAATTCAGATTGGATCTGAAAGATCGAAATAACGATCAGAAGGGGGGTGAATGATCCCAAATAAGATTTTCCCCAACTCAAAGTACTCCAAACAATCTCGCAATAAAAATCTGAAACACCAAAATATTTTCCTTCAAACTGGTGTTTCTCCGACTCGGACACCCTACAAAACCCAAAGAATTAGACAACTATGTGTACCCATAGCTAGCATGGATGAGAACCATGAATCATGTGAGGGATTTTTTAATCACAATCATGGTTGTCAAGTGTCCAAACAAAGAGGAGTCAACTAAAAGACTACTTTTCTAAAAGAGATAAAGCTAAAACACCAAAGTCTCTTTCCAAAAAGTAAAAGCAGATTTTCCACGAATTGTCCTCAATTGGAGCAGGTGGTTGGGGAGTTTATGTTGATCTAAAATTTTTGGGAATTTTTTTCCATGTGAGAAGTTGAGTCGTGAAACACTCCACCAAAAATCACCTCGAAAAGCTTTGTAGAATAAATATGAAAAATAAAGCATTACAGACAGTCAGGAACTTCGACCAGAATGTTTGAGGCTTGGTTTTCACTTCATAGCGCTCAAACGGTGCAACCAGTGGACTCACAATTTTTTCCAGAGAAGGATATATGAGTCTAGAACCTTCTCCAATAAGAATCACTTAAAAATGATTTTTCTAGATGTTTATAAAAATCAAAGACTGACTACTGTGCGAAGAACAAGTTATGGACAGATTTGCAATTTGATAAAAACTTGATCTCTAGTCTATCCTAGGGTACAAGAAAGATGTAAAACCATATGAACACCCTCAAGACCTAGAAGAACAGCATTTAGAAGGAGGAGGCAAATCCAAATTGCGATAAATTAAATTGCGAGAATGTAAATGCGAGAAAGTAAATGCTGAATTTAAATTGCGTAATTTAAATGCGTAATGTAAATGCGTAAAGGAAATGAAACATGAACATAAATGACGAAAATTTCATTTCTGAAAGGAGAGGTTACAAAGCCTCACATTTCATGTGGGCAAAGCTCAAAGGAGCATAAAAAATCTCAAAACCTTCAAGGGGGGACGGCTACCCCTCCACCCCTATTTATACAACTCTCGGGCCACCTACCACCCTTGGATGAGCCTCTAAACCCTAGAGCATCCATCATGGGCTAGGATTTACCCACTCAACTAGCCATGCAAGGGTTCACCCAAAACCCACAACACATAATGGGTTTTCTTGCACGGTTCTCAAAGCATACTAACTAGACCCGCTATCCTATCAACTAGACCGCAATCCGACGGCCCTCATCGATCCGAGCAGTATCTAGCTAGCATCACATCCATTCCTTGTCTTCATGGCTTGCGCGGACTCCGTCTCCGGTCATCTTCCGGCGATCCCCGACCGTCTGGACCTCCGACGCTCCTCACCTAGTCCCGGCGATCCTTCGCCTCACCATGACCTAGCACCGTCGTCCTGCAACCATCATAAACAAGGAAACTCCCCACATAGCAATGCCCACAAAGATGTGCAATAAATCCATCAAAGTCCACTCATTAAAATTCATTTTTACTCGTTCTGGCCGGTAGCACCGGGAAAATAGAGAAGACCTCAAATTGCTTCCAATTGAAGATCTATTTCAAATCAAACTCAAACAAGAGCAACCCAAGCTCAAATTTAGTCAAATACTCATCACAAATCTGGATAGACCTCCACATGGTCCTTCAATCTCCCCCTTGATGAGTATATTGACAAACACAACAAAAGGCATATGATTTGAGTTTGAAGAGGATGAAGAAGAAAGCAATTTTTTTTAGTTGCAAAGTCAAACTTGGTCCAAAGATAGAAATTGGAACCATGACCAAGTTGACGAAGAAGAATTTAGATTTTAGAGTTAAATTTAAGAGATTGTGATCCAAAAGAAGTAGTAGCATAGTTTTACAAAGATCATAATAACCAAATAAGCATTCACATTTTTATCTTTTTAGTGATGCCTTTTCTATGTTTTCTCCCCCTTTTGGCAATATAGGCATCAATTTTTTATGTATGCATGAAATGTAATCAAAAGAGCTTCGAAGATTATCCAATTGATCAAAATGGAAAAATATTACACCAAGCTTGTCAATTTCAGAATATGACTAAACTAAGACATGTACAAGACCAATACATTTTATGAAAAAGCTTAGTTTTACAATATTTCATTTTAGCATGATTTGACAAGTGCAAAACTTAGCAAAGTTTCAAAACTAGAAGCAAAACCACTCAAGGATCAAATGGAAAACCTAGAGTTCAACCTACTCAACACTTTGGGGAATTTTGAAGTGCATATAAGGTCCTTCAAGCTCATTTTTCAATTTATGCAAATTTTCTTTAAGACTTCAAAAAAACATAGCGGGGTGCAAATATTTGAGATAATTTGCATTCTTTACCCACTTATGTGTTTGATATTTGCATTTTTTCAATTTACTCAAGCCATTTTCGATCATCTCAAGAGTAACTCTTAAGAGAATGATCTTGGTCATACACAATATATTCCAAGTTCATCCTAAGTGCAATGGGAAGCAATCACGTGAATATAAAGTGTTGAGATCAATTTTGCACAAAAGAGTCAATTTTTTTAATTTTCAATTTAGCACATATGAGCAATTCTGAAGGATTCAAATATGGATCAAACAAATTTCACCCAAGTTGCTATAGGGACTCTAGAGAAATCCAAAATTTCACAATTCATGGTAAAAACCCCTAGAGAAGAAATTTAGTAAGTAAAAGCAACATGTTTCGTCAAGTTTTCATTTAAAGCTTTCAAATTTTTCAAAAGATATAACATGATGTATTTCATGAAGATTGAGTCAATTGAATAATAGACAAAGCTCACAAACTAGAAAATGCAGTATAAATGCAATGCATGAACAGATTCCCAAACTCCCCCTCAAAAAATGAATCAATTTTAAGCTCAAATCTGGTTAAAGTTGAGTTATTATCAAGATTAGGCATAAGGACAACCCAAATAAACTCAATAACAACCAGAAAAACAGAATGAGGAGAAGAAGTCGAGAAACTGCAAAACTGGATGGATATTGAGCATAGATAAGATAGAAGAGACTCACTACGGCTCGGAATCGCTCTTATCTTCCCCAGTGACTGAGATAGAGAAGCTGACTCTAGATCCCAACTAAGGAGTGCACACAGATCCTGTCTACCCAGGAGGCCCAATACCTGCTAGACTTATAAGACTGTGAGGGAACTCAACCTAGAGAGAAGAGAGAACAGTTAATCACGCATGATAGCAACCTAAAGCACAAGATAAGAGGCCCATGCAAGGCATGTCAGAAGTCTAAGTGAGTGAACTCAACTCAAGAAAATAAGCCCAAAATCACCCTGAAGAAACACAAAGAAAAGCAAAGCTGGAAGAGAACATATTATACATAATATACAAACTAGCTCCCCCTCACGAAAAGCCGTAAAGGCTCACGACTCCAAGCTCACTCCTCAAGGCAACAAATCTGGAGCTATCCAAAGGCTTGGTGAAGATATCGGCTAACTGGAGGTCACTCTCTACAAACTGAAGCGCGATATCTCCCTTCTCCACATGGTCTCTAAGGAAGTGATATCTAATATCAATGTGCTTGGTCCGGGAATGTTGCACTGGGTTTTCAGCAATGCAAATAGCAGAAGTGTTGTCAAAAAAAAGTGGCACACTGTCTATCAAAAACCCATAGTCCCGCAAGGTCGATCTCATCTAGAGCACCTAGCTACAAAGAATCGGTCGGTGCAAACAACATACTCGACCTCGGTGGATGTGCAACTCGGATCGCTTCCTAGATGACCAAGAAACAAGAGAAGTGCCAATGAATTGGAAAGTGCCAGAAGTGATCTTCCTATCTATCCTACAGCCAGCAAAATCGGCATCGAAAAAGGCTCAAAGGGATAGACAAGAAGAAAAAGAGTACCAAATACCATAATCAGTTGTAGCACAAAGGTACCTAAAGATGCGCTTCACCGCCTGGCGATGAGAGACGCGAGGAGAAGCCTGAAATCGAGCGCACATACACACAACAAAGTGTATGTCCAACCTCGATGTAGTGAGATATAGGAGAGAGCCAATCATGCTCCGGAACTCCTTCTGATCAGCAGGCTCACCATCCAAAGTAGGAATTCTTGAACTTCGTGCCATTATCACTGCGTATAGCTCGTAATGCACTTGGGAGCTCAATATATAACCTACTGACCAAACCCCTGAAGTGAGAAAAAGTCTCATCCTTCGAGGCCATGAAAAACACCCAAGAATACCTCGAAAAATCATCAACAATGACAAGAACATACCACTTCCCACCCATCGATCGCACTCTAGCCGACCAACAGTGTCCATGTGTAAAAGCTGTCCTGGTGCATCAGTCATCACAACAGTGACTGGGGGATGAGAAGCAGCAACCATCTTGCCATGTCGGCAAGGAGAGCAAACTAAGTCTTTGACCATTTTGAGTTTGGGCAAACCACAAACGAGATCGTGGCTGCTAACTCGAGTCAAATGATCAAATCCAATGTGACCAAGTCTCCTATGCCAGAAGAAGAGATCACGGGACTTTGAAGCAATCAAACACCGAAGAGAGTCTCCAGAAGAAACAGAAAAATCAGTACGGAAGACTCTCCCAAATCTAGAAATCCCGCAAACTAACCCTCCTGATGAATCGAGGATTCTACAAGCATTATTCTTAAAACCCACCTCGAAAGAGTCATCAATAAGCTGAGAAACAGAAAGCAAATTGTATTGCAGCTTACTTACTAAGGCAACATCTTTAAGAATGAAATTTTCATTAATGCAAATGGTACATTTAGCAAAGACTCTACCTGAATAAGCATCCCCGAAAGTGATCAACTCATCACCGGGGGCTCGGACTAGGGAAGAGAACCATCGAGAGTCTTCGGTCATATAACGAGAACAACCGGAGTCGACAATCCAAACATCTCCCTTCCCCATCCGACGAACCTGATCAAGACACAAGAGAGAAAGATGACTCAGTACTGGGATAGAGTGAAGACTTAGGAACCCAATACTGAACCATATGACACCTCAGAGTACCAGTCACAGAAGAAGACTGGACTCGAGTGTCTCTCTGACGTTTAACCCTAACAAGATCAGTAGCAACTCTAGTAGATGATCTAGGAGCTGAAACTGGGTTGGCCTGCTGTGGTGCAAAAGCCGAACCACCCCAGTGAAGCTGCCTAAAACTCCTACCAGAAAACACCTCACGCCGCTGATATCTACCTCGATGAGAAAAACGAGGAATATCAAGAGGACGGTGGAAAGACTGACTACGAACAGCTCTAGGACTAAAACTCGAAGAACTAGCATGAAAACCGAGTCTTGAATGCTGCCCAAAAACAGGCGACTCTCTAACCTGTCTAAAAGCAGTGTGTGCCTTAGGAGCAATCAAAGTCTAGGGATGACCCTGAATATCCCTAAGAGCAGCAACATGCTCACGCAAGTGATCTTGGCGCGCCTGAAGCAGAAATCTACTAGGTGACTATCCTTCTTACAGAAGGTGCATGTGTATTTCGCCTTGCTAGAGGCAGAAGCAACAGGAGTAACACCCTTCTGGTCAGAAGTCCTATGAACAACCCCAGCAGACCTAAACACGGTGGTACTCACTCTGGGAGCTACCACAATCTCTCCACTCTTGGAGCCGAGCACAATGGTGGGAGGATGCGCCCGAGCGTGCTCCAAGGGATCAAATCCTAGACCTTGATTGAATCTACTAATCTTTGATTGGTCTAGAATAAGATTGAGCTTCTTCTTGCCTCCAACAAACTTCTCGAGAGTGCTCATAAGATGCTGGCAATCTCGAAAGAAAGAGGCACAAGAAGAACAGGGGGAAAAAGAAGAAGAAGAACCAGAAAGATGAGCTCTCTCAACACGTGCATTTTGCTCCCTCAGCGTGGCTGCCTCAATCTTGAGGGCCTCACAAGAAACGCAAGACGCATTTCTAATTCTATGGGCTTGGTCTTCTAATTTCTTCCTAAGCTCGACATGAATTTTATCCAAGTCCCCTCAATCACAGAACATCGCAAACAACTTTCTTGTGACTTATCTAGTAAGTCCTTAGCAAGTTTAACACACTTGACATTTAAGGATTCATTGTCAAGTTTTAGTTGCCTACAACCCTCACATGAGCTGACTGGGTCCTTAGAAGCATACATTTCAAGTTCATCGTTTCTAGAAGAAAGCTTCCTAAGGTGATCGCTCATGGCATCAATTTCGGCAAGCAATTTAGGGCAATTTGAACATGAAGTTGTAGAGTGAGTATGAAGAAAACTAGCCTTAACAGGAATAGCATCAACAAAACTAGTGCTAGCATTCTTCAACCTAAGAGCATCAAGTTCAACAAGCACACTATCATGTATGGTCCTTAGTTTCTCTAACTCCTCAAGCACGACATCACACAAAGAACAATCATCAGTGACTCGAGAGGGAGAAGATCTAAGAGAAGCTAACTCTCGAGTCAAGATACCTACTTCCTTCTCTAGCTCCATACACCTAGCTCTAGCTCTAGCATGAAATTTTCCTAATTTGCAGAAAGCTTCATTGAGCTGGTCATAGGAGGGTACCTCGTCCGAGTCACTGTAGAGCTCGAAGTCGCTGATGCCGTTGGCGTCGGCCATGAAGCACATGCCGGAGAAGTCGCCGCCGCCTTTCTTCTCTTGCGGATCATCCTCGCCCTCGTCGCTCCATGTCTCCATGTCGGCGAGGTTGATGTCGTCAAGCACGGCGAGGACGCGGTGGAAGAGCTTCTTGTTCTTGGAGAAGTTGCGGTACTTCTTCTCACGCGCCGGCTCGCGAACTGGAGGCTTCTTATTGCGGTTCTTGTCGATGTAGTCGTTCTTTGCCGAACCGCTGGTGTCATTCTTTATCTTCTCTAGTTTGGGGCAATTAGCCCGAATGTGGTTAGGGCCACTACACTCAAAGCATGTGATCATGCCACCTCTCTTTCTCTCTTTCACTCTCTTGTATGCATGAGAAAACTTGCGAGCAAGAAGAGCAAGCTCATTTTCTGGAAATTTTTTCAGTTGGTCATCACTTAGCTCGCAAAGGGCGAAAAGAGAGAAACCAGCAGAAAGATCAAGGGAAGATCCAGTGGGATCAGTGACCAAGGCCATCGACTGTGATTTCGTCTTGCGAGAGACGACGTCGATCTCATGAGTCTTGAGACGGGAGTAAAGTCCATCAAGATTCAAGGTCGACAAGTCGGTAGTGTTCTTGATGGTGGTCACTTTCATTTCCCAAACACGAAGATCGAGTGCGGTCAAGAAATGTCGAGCATTATCCGAGTCTGGGTATATACAACCAACTGCTCGAAGATCGCTCAAAATCTTTGTAAAATGACCGAAACACTCATCAAGACTCTCACCAGCATGTTGTTCAAACTTGTTGTACTCACGCTTGTACTGATCCTGCCTCACGGTCTTGATTTTAGTAGTGCCCTCATGGTAAGCATCGAGGGTCACCCAAATCTCATGAGCGGAACAGAGGTGAGAAATCCTATCGTACTCACTGCGGCTAAGACCCTGTATGAGAATGTTCCTTGCCTTAGCGTTCGCCTCAACGTCATCCATATTGCCAGCCGTGACGTTTTCATCACCAGGAACCTCATACGGGAGTTTCACCTTCTGCCATATCAGGAAGCCCTGGGCAGTGATGTATGACTCCATCCGCGATTTCTAAAACGGAAAATCAACTCCAGCAAAAATAGGAGGCTTGGTGGAATACTTGTCCATCGCTATGGCTCTTGAGACCGGTCAAGATCTATGGAAGAGCAAAACCGGCTCTAATACCAATTGAAAGATCGAAATGGCGGTTAGGGAGGGTGAATGATCCCAAATAAAATTTTACCCTACTCAAAGTACTCCAAACAATCTCGCAATAAAAATCTATAATACCCAAAGATTTTCCTTCAAACTGGTATTTCTCAGATTCGCACACCATCCAAAACTCGAAGAATTAGACAACTATGTGTACCCCTAGCTTGCATGCATGAGAACCATGAATCATGTGAGGGATTTTTTAATCGTAATCCTGGTTGTCAAGTGTCGAAATAAAGAGGAATCAACTCAAAGACTACCTAAAAGAGATAAAGCTAAAATACCAAAATCTCTTTCCAGAAAAATAAAAGCAGATTTTTTAGGAATTGTCCTCAATTGGAGCAGGTGGTTGGTGAGTTTCTGTTGCTCTAAAATTTTTGGGAATTTTTCTCCCTGTGAGCAGTTCAGTCATGAAACACTCCACCAGAAATCACCTCAAAAAGCTTTGTAGAATAAACATGAAACATCAAGCATTACAGATAGTCAGGAACTTCGATCAGAATGTTTGAGGCTCGGTTTTCACTTCATAGCGCTCAAACAGTGCAACCAGTGGACTCACAAATTTTTCCAGAGATGGATATATGAGCCGACCATCTTCTCAAACAAGAATCACATAAAAAATATTTTTATAGATTTTTATAAAAATCAAAGACTGACCGCTGCGTGAAGAACAAGTTCTGGACAGATTTGCAATTTGATAAAAACTAGATCTCTAGTCTATCCTAGGGTACAAGAAAGATGTAAAACCATATAAACACCCTCAAGACATCCTATAAGAACAGCATTTAGAAGGAGGGGAGGCAAATCCAAATTACGATAAAGTAAATTACAAGAATGTAAATGCGGGAAAGTAAATGCTGAATTTAAATTGCGTAATTTAAATGCGTAAAGGAAATAAAACATGAACATAAATGAAGAACATTTCATTTCTGGAAGGAGAGGTTACAAAGCCTCACATTTCATGTGGGCAAAGCTCAAAGGAGCATCAAAAACCTCAAAACCTTCAAGGGGGAAGGCTACCCCTCCACCCCTATTTATACAACTCTCGGGCCACCTACCTCTCTTGGATGAGCCTCTAAACCCTAGAGCATCCATCAAGGGCTAGGATTTACCCACTCAACCAGCCATGCTAGGGTTCACCCAAAACCCACAACACATAATGGGTTTTCTTGCAGGGTTCTCAAAGCATACTAGCTAGACCCGCTATCATATCAACTAGACCGCAATCCGACGGCCCTCATCGATCCGAGCAGCATCTAGCTAGCATCACATCCATTCCTTGTCTTCATGGCTTGCACGGACTCCGTCTCCGATCATCTTCCGGCGATCCCCGACCGTCTGGACCTCCGACGCTCCTCGCCTAGTCCCGGCCATCCTTCGCCTCACCATGACCTAGCACCGTCGTCCTGCAACCATCATAAACAAGGAAACTCCTCACATAGCAATGCCCACAAAGATGTGCAATAAATCCATCAAAGTCCACTCATTAAAATTCATTTTTACTCGTTCTGACCGGTAGCACCGGGAAAATAGAGAAGACCTCAAATTGCTTCCAATTGAAAATCTATTTCAAATCAAACTCAAACAACAGCAACCCAAGCTCAAAGTTAGTCAAATACTCATCACAAATATGGATTGACCTCCACATGGTCCTTCAGGATCTGTAATTAATGGACTTCGTGGGCTTAGCGCACTAATGGGCCCTGGTTTAGGGTTTCATCTCATGGCTATATAAGGAGTGGAGGGTGGGCGCAGGGTGTTCTTTCCACTGTTTTAGAAGTTTTTCACCCGAAACCCTAGCCTCCTCTCACTGCCCTTGCTGAGCGACTAGGTTCTTGCACACCGACGCACGGCGTTCCTTCCCAGGACGTGTGGACTACTGCGATGACGCTGCTGCGACTGCGGCGTGGGACGACGATCCACAGCGATGCGAGGATGATCTACTCCATCGACGCAACGACTACGGCAAGGACGATCCACTACATCGACGCGTGAAGGATTCCGCAACTGCGCGTCTAGTGGTAATCTAATCTATGATCCCCTTGTTGCGAGTAGCTTTCTGGTTATGCGGTAGATTTTTTTTGTGATAGTGTAGCATCTGCGTTCCTCTTCAGAAAGAAGAACATCATAAACAAAACACAATTAATATTTAGAAATATAAAGAAAATTGACACATGTAGCATAGCCAAGCTATCGTGGCTACAAACATAGCAGAAACATCGAACAATATAGCGGCTATAGTAGTTGTAGCTGTGTTCGCGGAATTTTATTCAATCATGTAGCGTTTTATGTTTGAAAAAGTTATAGCGGGCTATTTAAATCACTGAATATATGTAAAGAAATTTGCTATCAAAAATTTAATGGAGCATCCGCCATTGTTAGCCACTCTTATGGGTATTTGATTTGAGGAATGAATTGGTCCTATGATCAACCCGTTTCTGTGGTCTCAAAAATAATAATAATAAAAAAGATCAACCCTTTTCTCACCATCTTGTTTGCTTTAAGGAATGGAATGGTTGGTCCATCACCATGTTATCTCTCTTAACCAGTGTTACTCAAACACCTGAGTCGAATTTCGACACCCATGTCCGATTTCGAGTAGTATTTCCCGTGCCCAAATTTTTTTGCTGTATTGGACACCCCAAATCCGAGTTGGATTCCGACTCTTGTGTTCGTGTCCAAGTAACAGTGCTCTTTACCACAATACTAATAGAGAAACGGTTTTGCTAATTTGAGAGTGTCCTCACCAATTCTTTGGTGATGACCACCTCTCGTGGCGACATGTGGTGGTATCTCCTTTCTCCTCTTTTCCTTTTCTCACTTCTCTTCCCTCTCAAATGGTCTCTCGTCGTGACACTTGGTGGCATTCCTTTATCCCCTTTCCTCCTCCATTCTCTTCCGCTCAAACTCAAAAAAGTTCTTGTTTTAAATTCCCCCAGAGTTTTTGAATATAAAATATTTTAAACCATTTCGAAAGTTTTCATACCGAAAGTTTTTTAATAGAAAGTTTTTTGGTTGAATTGAAAGTTTTTGAACCAAAAGTTTTTTAATCGAAAGTTTTTGAATCAAAAGTTTTCAAACCAAAGTTCTGATTCATCTGAAAGTTTTGAATCAAAATTTTTTTGTATTAGAGGAGAAGCAAGGGTTGGAAAGGGGAAGATAAGAGAAGTGAACGAAGGGGTGCCATGTGGGAACACCTAGATATATTCTCTCCAAAAAATTAGTAAGCGCCTCCCAAATTAGTAATACCCATAGAGAAATGGGGAATGAGGTTGTTCCAGAAATTATGTAATGACCTCGTGATGGACCAAATTATCCTAGAATCAGTGGATTCCTCAAACCAATGACCAAACAGCACTCAATCTTCCTATCTTGTATTTTCTCATTATCCTCTGGTAAATCTACCTTGATTCAAATTGTGGTGCAAATGAACCTAGTGATTGTTTGCATATCTTTTTTTTGTGGTTCTGCGGGTAAAATTAATAACTTCTTTCAAGATGCCTGTTGTCTTAGAGAAAAGACATACTGAACTATGCACTAGGATGTAATATTCCCGAAATAAGGGAAAAAATAGGCCGGGCTGGCTTCGGTGTGCATGCCAAAGCCTGACTCGGTCTAACCGGTCATATAAGGGGCAAGAGGGGAGGGCAAGGTGGAACCCTACCTGCTCTGCCTGACCCGCCGTCGTCACTGGTTCACCTGCGTTGCCGCCACATGGTTGTGTCTGTGCCTCGCTGTTGTCTCCAAGCCACATGCTGCCGCCACGCCCTGCCGCTCGTGCTTGCCACGTCGTCGTTCCTAGCTACCGTGCCCCCGCACTGTGATGCTTGCGCCGCCGTTGTGCCGTGCCATACCGGCCCGTGCTGTGCCGATCGCCGCTGTGCTAAGCTGCGCCACTGCCCCTTGTGCTGTTGCCCTATCGAGCCGGCATCGCCTTGCTGCTGCTATCAGGAGGGGGGTAGATGAGAGGAGGCAAGAGGGAAGGGAGCCGGAGGAGGAGGCCATGAAGAAAGAGAAGGAAGGAGGAAAGATGAAGGAACAAGGAAAGAACAGGAAAAGGAAAGAGGAAAAAAAAAGAGAAGCAAGAGAAGGAAAAAGAAAGAGGAAGGAAGGAGAGGGGAAGGCTCTATTGCCGTGCTGTTGTTCGCATCCCGGGAGTGGACTGAGAGGGAAAGATGAGACATCGCCATTTATGGTAGTTCTCTCAAATCTTTAGGACGCAGGTATAAACCCTAGGTTGTTTCTCATTATGTTGACGCTATAGTGGGGCAATCTTGTGGTCATATAGGTTGTAGATGGGGAAGTTGGAGAGCACCGAAAAGGTGTTTGGGAGTGATCGGGATTCGATTAATAGTGGTCTCTGCCTTTGAGGGTTAGTTTTATGGTATTTGCGGTTAGTTTTATGGCTTTTCCAAGTAATGAAAACTGTAGATAATTGTCTAAAGTTTTATTAAAGCATAAGAACATTAGATTTGATTAAGTGGTTAGAAAGTTATGGCTATAAAAAGGTTGTTGTCCAGAAATCAGTCGCTGCTGAGTGCAGTTCTGTTGATTTGCTTTTTAGGGCTAGATGATGGCCAAATTAAATTATGTCTATAACTAGATAAAGCTAGATATTTTTTCATAGATTCTAGAGATGCTATGATCTGCTATATTTGGAGTTATATAAAAAAAATACAAAATTGTTAAGCCTGCTATCTAGTAAAACAACAGATCGGTTTTCGAGGATAGAAACGAGGGGTTAAATGATAGAGGCCGTGGTTATGGGCGTGGCTAGGTAGAGCCACCGCCAAAGTTTAGGGAGTCTCGCAAAGAAGAGTGGTTTGTTTAATATGTCGGATACGAGAGACTGTAAAGAAGGTTGCTCCTGTTGAGTTGTCAGCGGACATGGAACATATGGGTTTGGTGATGAGTCTTTATTGACTTTTATTAGTATAGTTGCTGGTGATGGGTTTTTGTTGGGTATTTTTGTTGTATGTTTTTTATGTGTTTATCAGTTTTTGCATTTAAAAGGAGTTTTTGTTCAGGGCTTAAGTTGTGGGGTTAAGTTTTTTTTTACATTTACGAGGGGTTTCTTTGATTACTTGGGGCGTGGGATTGTGTTGCTATCTGGAGGGAAACGCTGCAGCCAATGGAGTATTGACATGTGGATATCCTGTGGCATGTTGTGTTTTTTAATTTGATTTTTTTTGCTTTTGCTGTCCTGCCAAATTATAAGAAATTGTATTGTATTTCTACGGATGGATTTCATTACTCCACTTGTGACTTTTTTTAGGGATACTCTTTGTAATTGAATCAGTTGAAGAGGTGTGCACTACTTGACATCCCCTCCCCTACCGTGTTTTTTTTTATTTTTGAAAATTTCGAAGACATGATTTTGCAATATTTATGTGGTTTTCACTCTATACATGCCCCAAGATGTATACCATCATAATTCGATGAATTGTGAAACACTATTGTGAAAGTATTTTCTATTGCGTGAAACATAAGTTTTCTTGCTTGTGAATCATGAGGCCAATCCAATGATCTACTCCTGCCCAGGGTTCACAAAACCGATTTCGAAAAACCGGTTCGAAAACCGAATTTCGAAAATCAGAAAAACCGAGCCAAAAATCGCTCGAAAATTGTTAGAAACCGAAGAGTTAAGAAATAAAAAAAAATGGAAAAAAATTCAAAAGAAATCGAAAACCGGTCGAAAACCTCGAAAAATCGGTCGAAATTCTCGAAAAACCGGTAGAAAACCGATAGACCAAGTGAATATTCCTTAGAGCCGATTTTTGAGCAATTTTCGCTCGATTTCATCGAAAATCGTGCGGTTTTCACCGATTTTCGACCGGTTTACGTCACATAATTTTTTTCAAATTTTTCAAAATTTTTGAATTTGAATTTGAATCGAATCGGTTTTTAATGCCGAACCGGCCCGGCAAGCCCGGTTTTTGCGAAATCCGATCGATTTTCGTCGGCGTTGTGAACCATGCTCCTGCCTACCTACATACCAATGTTGTAAAACTGGGATGCACTTGATGAACATTACTCATTAGGAATAACCAAACCTATATAGACTATTTTTTTTATTCACGGTAAGACACATATGTATAAGATTATATTAGGAACAAGCCCATATTACCTCAACTCTCTCTGGAGTTCAAATTTCACCTTCAACCTCAAAACTGTTTGCTTTATACCCTCCAACTATTAACATCAGTGCAAATCACCTCCTTCGTCCTAAACCTCCCCATTTTGGCTAATGTGGCATCTGTGTTCTACTTTTGTAGCGTCCAAGTGCACAGGTACAACAGTCATCAGTTTACTAATATAGTGTTGACGCATATGTCTCCCTCTCTCATCCTTTCCCCTATGCAGCGAGCGGTTGAGGAAGAAGGGGGTGACAGGGGTGGAGGACCGAGATGTCAATTTCGAGCTTGTTGGGTGTGGCGGCGCGGCCGTGGCTATGGCTGCCAATTAGGATGCCCTAATCCCCTCTCTACTATGCACCACCGCCGATAGAGAAGGGAAGGGGAACACCGTCAGCCGTTGCTCACTGTCTTCAACCCTAATCTGGACCATATCGTTGACTTGACGAGACTCTGTAGCTGTCCAAGCGTTGGCAGCTATCTCCACCTACCTCTTCACTCGCCTCAACGGGTTATTGTCATCACTCTTGACAACGCATCAGCTAACAGATGGCTATGAAGTATCTTGCACCACACCTGGAGACTTATATTGGAGATTTCGTACTTCACCAGAGATGCATATGCCACATCATTAATCTCATTGTGCAAGCAGATTTGCATGTAATGAAACCTAATTTGGGCAACATACATGATGCTATCCAATTTTTTACAAGTTTGACCTTGAAGTATGCTCAGTTCTCGGAGTATTGTAAGCTAAGAAGATTCAACATTGATATGAAGGTTAGATGGAACTCTACATATACTATGCCGGAGCGGTGCAACAACTATAGGCACATTATCACTATCTTTGTCCATTCCAATTCTGGTAAGCAGTTGGTTAATGATGTGGAATTTTTTACGATACAACCAAGATTTTATCTGGTATGTACTACCCAACTTCTTGCTTAGTCATCGAATGGCTTTAGACTATTGCTAATTCTTTCAAAGAAAACAAAAAATTATATTTTACAATCCATTCTTGAACAATGGAGAAAAAAATTAAAATATTTTCAAGCTATTCCACATCTCTACTATTTTGGTACTATTATGAATCCTCGAAGAAAATTATCTGATTTAAAGGGCGTCTTTGAGGGAATATGTCAAGTATTTAATCTTGATTTTTCTGAGGCCTATACTCATGTTCATAATGAGTTTTCCAAAGTTTTTGACAAACATTATGAAAAGTTTGGCTGTAGAAGTGAAGCAAGAAGATGTGCCTCGACAATACACCAACCACGAGGCTATTCAACCGCTTCATGTGTGTATAAGAAGCTAAAAGGCAAGGCCTCTAGTTTGTCTTCCGAAGTACCGAGCAGGTCATAATGGAATCCACGAGTAGAGATCAACCACTATCTCGATATGCCATTCACAGAGACTAAGCTTGACGTCAAGGATGTCAATGAACTCAACTTGCTCTTGTAGTGGAAGAATCACCAACGTATTTATCATGTGCTATCGCAATTTGCACGAAATGTACTTATGATTTTGATATCCATTATCACATCGGAAGCTAATTTCAGTTCGGTGAGGAGGATACTTGAACCAAGAAGATCGTCTCTCATGCCTGAGATCGTTGAGACAATTACATGCCTCAAAGACTAGAAGTGTCCAAATGAGAGAACATAGCATTAGACCAAGGATCCAGAGATCGCGGAGGCGTTAGCTGACTTTGACCATCTTGACCTCGACTAGTCTATGTATATGTATATGTATATAGTTACTGTACTATTTTCCTTACCGGGGTATCTCACAACGGGTTGTAAGGTTTTTAACGAGACAGTAACTCTATACCTATTCAAGAATGAATAAAATTTAGTTTTTTTCCCCCTAATATTTGTGTCCACTGCCTCAGCTCCGTGCATCTTTGGCTCCTTTCCTCTCGTCACAACAGAGCAAATGAACCAAGTCTGAGCCGGCACGAATCACAAATAGACAGTGCCACGGTCCGGCTAGCGAGGGACGACACGACACCCAACATGCATCACTTAATCAGTGCCGCTCACTTAGGGCCTTTTGGGGGAGCTGTGGTTGGGCTGAAAAGCTGCTTTTAGTTTGCTGGGCCGTAAAGCAGCTATAACTGGTGGCTGTGGCTTTTCTTATTATGTTGTTTGGCAAACTGGCTGCTGCAGCTGTAGCTTTTGGGGGTCAACCAAGCGGAGAGGTAGAAACATAGCGAAGTACAGCGGTGTCCAAGTGGGGAGGTGACGTGGAGGCGATGAGGCGGGGTGGCAGAGGTCGGGAAAGCGGAGCGAGCTAGGTGGGAGGTGGTCAAGCGAAGCCATAGCTGAAAAGCTCCTCCTCGGCATTGCGAGTTTTGGGGTGCTTACATTGTGGCTTAGCTTCCCGGTGCTGCGACCATCTTGTTTGGGGAGCTTTTGGCCCAAAGCTGAAGCACAGCCCCCCCAAACAGCCCCTAATTCTACTTTCTATTTTAAAGTAACTAATAACCTCAAGTACATGTGCATCAATAGCCTCTCCGGTGTATACCTCATCGATTGGCCTAAACCCTAATGACCCTTTTGTTTAGGTTGTAGTCTTTGTCCAAGTAATATGCGATAACAATAAGATACGCTGCTCTTTGGTGGGGGATGAAGTCCATATATCTGAGGTCAAGGCAAAGAAAAAACTAAATCTCGTGTAGGCCTCTTTCAACATTGCTAGTTTATTTTTGTACATTGCGTATATATCACATGTAGTTGTCCTCCTACTAACATGTTGATATTATAGGCAAAAACCATGTTGGATTATCCTTTTAAAACTAGAGCTCTCACCCATTCTAAGTGGAAGATCCTTGGTAAATATATAACGTACAATTTCCTCTCTAGCTACCTCAGCGTTGTATACCTATGTGCTTACCGAACCGTCGGTGTTGAAGTTAAGTTGTGTCTGGACGCCCTTCCCTAGCATTCGTCTGGCCAATATCTTCTTCAAGTATGTCTCCGCGTGTCACTTGAGATGACCTATTCCTCCACATATACGTGCAGATAATTTAGCTTGATAGTATTTACAAATAGCATACGCTACCTCACGTTTGTCCTCAATTTCGACAGTTCTATCCATATGTTGTCAGCACCATGCCCGTCGATTACCGGATGTCGACGCTCACCCTAGTTGCACCGATGTAGCGGCACCGGGGTTCGGTGCGGAGCTCGCCCCCTCGAGAATGTAAGAGGCATCCTTGATGCCCTACGTACTGTCCATATGATGGTCATCCATGCCATAGTCTCTCATGCCTGGGGAGAGTTGGTGCGGATTGATCTCTTGATCTAGTGGAGGGGGACTAGGAGTGCAAGGGCATGCTGCCCTACTTTTTCTCTTGCCAAACATTTTGTTTCGTGGCGGGAGAGTAAAGAAAGAGAAAAGGGAGAGCAAAGAGAGAGCTAGGAGAGAGCAAACTCAATATATTTCGTGTGTTGAAGAAACAAGTTGCTGAGGGGGTTTTATACCGATCGATCAGGTGAACGTTGGATTTGGAATCGGCTTTACTTCTTTCGCCCATCACATCGTTGTCTCTCTATCATTTGCCCATTGCCATTCTCTTGTTGCGCTCGCTTACCCGTTGTCATTTGCTCGTTGCTCACTCTCACGTCGCTTTCGCGAGCCAGAGAAATGGCCGTTGCTCACTCTCTCTCTGTGTGTCTGTTTGCCCTTTTCTCTCTCGTCACATTGCTTTCGCGAGCTAGGGAAAAAGCAGCGCATGTCTCTCTCTCCCTCTCAATTCCCTTTTCTCCCCACGGCGCCTCTCCTCCCCGGCTCGCCCACCCCCTCCCCACGATCGCCTCCTTGGCACGACGCCTCGCTCTACCCATGGCTACCTCACCCCACCCATGGCCGTGTCGCATCCCCTCTTGCCCACCTCCTGTGGCGACTCGCATAATTAACTCAGGGTAATGATAATAACACCGCCATTACTCTGAGGTAATTGCACTGATCTCGGCATATTAGCTAACACCGCCATTACTCTTGGTAGTTCTCCACCTCCGTGTAACCCTGATCCAACAGGTGATCCTCACGCCACGCATCGTAGGAGAGTCCATAACATTCATTCTCTAAGCAAAGGGGGAATTAAGCAAGAGTGAGCGCAAGGTACTCAAGAAGCATTAATAACAAAATGCATCATATGGATTTTTCCTTCCACTCCCATCTCATGTACATCTCTCTCTCAAATCCTTTTTAGAAAATAGGGTTTTATTAGGAAAGGTGTGCTTTTAATTTTTAATTATTGAAAATTGCTACTACCACCCATATATGAGGTAGACTTAGCATCCGTAGTCTCCTAGCCCCTCTAAGCTAGGAGACATGCATGAATTCATAATTTGACCCTGCAGGTTTGTACCACTTTACCTATAGTGATCCCAACCTCAGTTGAGAACCTAGAATGTTTATCACTACTTAGATATTAGATCTCCAATCTTGGCAGCTGATGAGTCGTGGTGTTCATCACCAACGTTCCCCAACCACTAGTAGCATACTAGTTTTACCCTGACTTCAATGCACATCGGCAGTACTCATCTCGTAACGTTTAAATATAGTGCCCCGGAATCATCAATCGCAGTTGAGTTCCAAAATTGTGTTCCTCACTGATCCTTTTGACATGACCGTACCTGACATTTTGGGGCCTGTGCTAAATTTAAAATTAGGCTATACACAATAAAAATTAATTACAAAAAAAATACTATTTGGTATTATAGCTATAGTAAAAAAATTTTACGATACATTGGATTGTGTGATACATCACGCTCAGAGAACAAATTTTATATATGACCTTTAATTGGAAAGTACCAATCTTCTTGTATTACTTGATTTAATTATCTTTGTAATTAGTATTTTTTAAATTAAATCAATTTCAACAGCTATCATTAAGTCTTTCCTAGTTCATTATAGAACGCATGTAGAACTTCAACTTTAATCTATATAAGCTCTATTTTTGCAGGTGCAATAGTCACTAGAATTGTCAACAAAATTCTATATGCAACAATTGCATTACAGAAATAATTTAGCTATTTCAAAAACTTTAAAATATCAATAGGGCACATGGTTTTGCTTAGGAATGAATTTTTACAATAAGAATTAAAAGAAAGAAAGAAAATGAAGATAGTGAAAAGAACTAATCATCTATTAGTTTTTACTCTTACTAACACAAAGATTAACATGTAGTAATACAATATTGGTAAAAAAATGGGCCCCGGTCCTGTGCAGTAGCCCATGCTGCACAGGGCTTCTGTCTGGGCCTGCCTTCCAGCCTACCAAGTTTCACTCTTAGTTATCTACTCATACCCAATGTGGAGGTCATAACATTCTCGTAGGATAACCTTTTCTGGTCGTTTTCACACACTATGGTTGATACGAAATTACGGCTCATTGCCCGAGTGCAGTGGTTTATCCTTATATTCTAGCCCATGTAGAGGGCACCATCGGTGATACCCTTCCCAAAGGCACCCTCTACCCACCATATACATATACATCGTCGGCTCCTTTATTGGACGAGCCATCCCAAGCACATCAATAATCACTGCCTCAGCAGCTTACAATTAAACCATCTTTCTAACACAGATTTTCTTAAAAAAGAGCTTTTCCAATGCATCGATGATAATACATATAATCAAATACATTTCATTAGCTGAATTGTTTCCTTATTTCTAATTATTGCGCCTTTTATCAGTGTCATTTATCTGCTTATCTATTTATCTGATGGCATTCGTCCCTTCCTTTTATTCTCATATATTTCTTAAGATTAATGGGGTATTATTATTTCTGTGGGTTTAACATCAACAGGGTCATTATTTAATATTTTTTCTTTCCTTTTTCTTTTGTCTGCCCTCTTTTTCTCTTCCCAGGAGACCACTCGAATGTCTTCTTCATCCTTATCCTCTTTTCCCCTTCTCCCCAACCTCCCTCCTCATGCCGCCATCATCAGTTCTCCTACCCCTCTCGTTGGTGCCGCCCAGCCTCCGCGCCCTCGTCGCCTGGCCTGGCCTTCGTGCCAGTGCGCTCGGCCTGGCCTCCTCACCCCTCCTGGTCCGTGTGCCTCCCCACGTCGCCTGGGCCGCAGAGTCCTCACCCTACGGCTTCACCGTTGGCCCCCTCCCTACCCGGCTTCCTCGCCCCTCATCGTTTGGGCCTCTTACCCCTCCACTTGGGCCTCCTCGCCCCTCGCTGCCTCCCTCGATTGCCGCTGGGCGTCCTCCCTCTACCCCACATTTTCTACTAATTTGTATTACCTTTTGTTATGTGAGATTACATGATTCCTGTGTTGGGATTTTTCTAGTTGGTTGATGATTTGTGGGTTGAATGCTTGGGTTTGGCAGTGCGGCGACGATACCCGTGACCTCCCGTACGCCAGGGAGTACGTGGGGGTTGTCAGGCACGCACGGCATAGACCCTGTGGCTGTCACCCCCTAAGACCTATGGGTAATCTCTATACTGGTTGCTGTCTATTCTAGTTCTTGACTATGAGTGCTCTATGTTGCTAGTATTGGCCAATGGATGAATGTGATTACCTAGATTGTGGGGAATGGTGGGGATGGGATGATGCTAGATGGTGAGGTTGGTGGTGGGGTTGTTGGTGATGCAGCCATGCTCCTGGCCTCCTTGCCCCTGGCCTTATTCTTGGTCTCCCTACTCCTAGCCTTCTTGCTCCTGGTCTTGGCTTCGATGGCTTGTTGTGTTTGCGGTATGAATGGGATGGGGGCTGGCTCTGGCTTCCTTCCCCTTTTAAACATGCCTTCTTTACCATTTTACCATGTGAATGTTTATCTTTTTACTAGGTGATTTTTAGAACTATTGCCGAATGGCTACGGTTACCAAACTAAAATAGGTTTGTATGGTGCTGAATGATGAAACCCTAATTAGCGAGAGGTGCTGACTAGCCATCGGACGGTCTAGTATCTCGATGAGCGTTATCTAATTGCATGTGGGTCTGACTCTAACACCCCAGACACCACAACCAGCTGGGATGCTACTAAACGACACAACCTACAACTGTTTTTTTTTTATAAAAAAACAGCAGCATCTCCTTTGAAAACGAAGAGCAATGAGGAAAAAATTATTGCATACAAGGTTACAATAAAAACATAACTCAATAACAGTACAAGGAACAAACGTTTAACAAAAGCATCTCACTTAAACTCTAGTTACACGACAATTAAGTTTTAAACACTAAACATAGAGTATCATGATGATAAAGATTGTAGGCATAAAGTGTAAGTCCGTGCAGCTACTCCAAACTCTTCATGACATGCTCCAAGCACCTGGGAAAGATAAATTGAAAGGGTGAGATTTGAAAAACAAATCTCACCAAGAGTTATTGCTTTGACAAGTTAATTTTACATCTACTCAAGAATTGGCATCAAAACATTAGAATATAAAATCATCACAAGACAATGCCACAGTTCATTGTATAACCACAAAAAAATACTTCACACTACACTTCTTCAATGAATGCATATGAATGCAATGCCATGTCCACTGCCTGCATACCTGAAGGTATGGAGCTACATCCCACGATGTTGTACTGGTACGGTCGCAACCATAGGTCCGCGACATAACCTCAAATGCATATGCTTATGCAAGTGTACATGTTATGCTGCATATGCGTACAAAAGATATAACATATCCTTCCAAACATGCTTCAACATTATTCACAACTGTGAAGAGATAGCACACTTCATGAATACACATAAGGCAATGACCATACTTGCTTGAAAGTGAAGAATACCTCAATGTTTCATATCATAAGCAAACATCATGGTTCTAAAATTTTAAATATGAGCGATGAAAATTAACAAGTCAAAGATGTAGCAAAGCCACCGCTACATTTACTTGCCTCCGACGATGTGGATGGCAACCTCAAGTGTGGCTCGAAGCACTACCACCTGTTTCACAACCACCTCTCAGCACCAACACTTTGAACACATAAACAAAATGTAAACTACATGATCCTACGCCCCAAAACTCCCGCAAAGGAAGAAACGCCAACAAACTACACGCTTCGCAATCGATCGATAGAAGCAGCAGTACTTGTATTTTTCGTATCTATTTTTATACCACAGCTATGAAAGTAAAAAAATACATTTTTGAAAACTAAAGAATGAGGGCTACAACTTTTGTGGAGAAGCCATAATTTTATCATGCCTGCAAGATTGCCTAAACGGCCTCTAAAGACAGCATTGAGAATCTGTCAGTAATCTCGACCAGCAGACATTCAGACTTGAATATCTCCAAAACTAATCATCATAAAATTCAGAAATTTCACCAGAGAATATACATTTATATCCTCTATAACTTCTTAGTTATGGGTCTTTGGAGAAAAAAAATCAATAAAGTGGCCTAATCAGGGTCTGAACCTCGGCTACAGAATCTGATAGCAAAACCAAACAGCCCACTTCGAAAATTCATATCTGGAGTTCTACCCAACGAAAAATTCTGAATTTTACCAATCTGAAAAGATTAAGAAATTCTCTACAACTTCTTCTACAGGTGGACCACACAATTCTGTCTTTAACTTGGTTGAATTCCATATCAATCTAATACTATCCGGTTTTCGACATCACAACAACAGCTAAATTTGATTATTTATAACTCCTAAACCACAAGGCCAAAAATCACAAATTAGGACTCCGTGAAAAGATCTCAGAGTCCTCTACAACAAACCTAGAACTCCACAATTTTATTCAGCCACTAACATGCTGATATTCACCAAAAAACAGAGACTGCTCAATCTGCCCTGAACTGAAACAGGAAAAGAAACGAGTTTTCCAGCACTAACACCTTCCTGATGAGGACATCAACCCGAAGGATACAACCGCTGCCACTACTCCCTCTCCGACTGCGACATCTTCATCGCAAAAGGGCCTTAATCCAGAAGCTCAGCCTTTCAAGCCCACGACAACGAACCATCGCCTCAAGCACACACGCCAAGGACAGCCCACGTGCCAAGGAAGACTCGTATGGAAACCCAAGATGCCAAAAAAACCGGTTCGGCCATCCAGCAGCATGCCAACTTCAAATGGGTGTAACTCGGGCTCCCGAACTCCGTTTTTGGCGTGTGACCACCCGTTTGAAAGCTTAGGAGATAAGCTTTCCAATAGATCTAGCCTCACCTTCCAATTCGCTCTAGATAGACAGGAACACGCAGAACAATATCACGGGCCAAATCTGTCAGGTGCTGCGTCACCATATTTTTGGGCCCATGGCCTATGTATGGTAAGGGTTGCGTGGTGGACAACCCTATTTTGGACGCCCCAAGTCTGGTCTCTACCCTATATAATGCACCTACCGTCATACTTTGGGGTTTAGGTTTTGTTGTGTTTTGGTAGACCCCGTGTGCGCCCTCCTCAATCTTGCGTGTGTTGACTCGACCACCCGAGTTGAGAAACAGAACCTCACCTTGTTTTCTTTGAGATTATTGGATTGAAATTTCTATCACCTTGTTCTTGCATGTTCTTGGTTGCAGCAGGTACAAGGATCGATCGGGTCTTTGATTCGGTTGATCGCCTTGTGTGGTGACGTTGCGATTGTTTGGTTGCTGATCTTGTGGTTCCAAATCATCGTATCGTTCTCATCAGAAGGTCGGGACAACCTTAGTGCACATCACTTCCTCTAACCCACAAATTCGACAAATACCGAACAGAATCAATGCCAGCAATGGGGAAGCTCACCCATGGAGATCTTACCTCGCTCCTCCCCCAAGCCCTTAGATCAACCGCACAGGACTCCAAATTCCACAGGAGGAGGAAGGATTGAAAGGGGGGCGGCTAGGAGAGGGAGGGTGAGGGGCGGCTGGGCAACCAGAAGAGGGGAGAAGGGGATGCGCCTGGTGAGGGAGGAGTGGAGGGGCTGCCATGAAGGGGAAAAGGGAGGAGGCGCCCCCCGGGTTATGTTAAATTTTTTTCAAGCGTCCAATCAGACTTCTACGATCTGAACTCCAAATAAAATGCATGATAAGTCAAACAAAATCATTTCAACGAGCTCTACGCATTTGCGGTCTTCGATCGTCCAACAGGCCATCGGATAAAAAAACAAAATTTTGCCTCTTCTTTACAACACTCGATAAAACCCTAAAGGTAATTTAATTTGTCCCTTAATTCATTCTTTATTTATATTTTGCTCGGCATTTGTTGCAATTATTGGTTGCAGGTGGTCAACGTCAGAGGGCTTCCAAAGATTGTCGTAATTGTAGGCTACTTGTAATTATTTTCTAGTATTCCATTTGTTGTAATTAATTATTGTATATGATTCCGATGTGTAAGTTCTGTATGACATTTGTTAATTAATGGAAATAGTGGTTATTTGTATTACATGTTTTAATTAAGTGTGATATTATCCTGCTTATAGGTACCTTTATATTTGCTAATCACACGGGTTGTTTCACCTCCCTCCCACGGCCGCCACGCCTCTCCCTCTCCCCACCTTCCCCCACAGCTGCCTCGCCTTCCTCCCTCGCCCACCTTCCTCCCCTCCCTATGGCACCTCGCCTCCCTTCCCACAGTCGTGGGCTACCTCGCCTCCCTCCCCTCACCCACATCCCCACGATGGCTCACCTCCCTTCACATAGCCGCCTCCTCGCCCACCCCTTTCCCACGCCACCTCCTCCCCACGGCACCTCCTCACCACCCACTCGCCACCATTGCCCCACAGCCGCCTCCTCGCCATGCCATCCCCACGGCCTCCTCGCCATGGTGCCTCCACAAGGTCGCCTCCTCGTCACAACAGCCCTGTCCCGATGGTCGCCTCCTCGCGCGGAAGCGTGGCGTGGTGTAGCTAAGTACACTTCACTCCATCCCTCTCCTGCCGTGTGCTTTGCTGCTTGCCGCGTGCTCTTGTAGGATCAAGGATAACCGACTAGAGGGGGTTGAATAGGAGGTTTTAAAAATCTTCGACTCTAATTGCAATAAATAACTAATCTAAGCAAGAATTATGATTTTTGATAACTAAACCCTAAATCCTTTAGGTTTCACTAAGTGCACCAACAAGCTAAGTCTAATCAAATTATACTATCCTAGATATATGATCACACACAATAAGCACCCTAGGAAAGTAAATTTGCACAAATGAATATAAGAGAGCAAACCACAAACAAGGAACACAATGATTTTTATCCCGTGGTCTCGAAGACTTATCGGTCTCCCCTACTCCACGTTAAGGAAGCTTGAACGAATCAAGCAGGCTCGTTGCGCAAATGAGCCTCCCTCGATCATTAGCGGTAGCTCTTTCCTGCTCTGGGTAGGTGAGATCCAACCTTAATAATCAACTGGACCTTCTCACAAGCTCCTTTGAGAAGATCATCGGTTCCACTACTCCAAGCCATCTAGGAGGCAGCAACCTCCAAGAGAATAGACTTTGACGCTTGCTTGAGGTTGATCAAGTGTATAAATGGCTCAATTAAATGCACATACTTGATTTTCTCTCAACTATTCACAAAATGAGAATTGAATGCTCTAGAGTTGAAGAGAGATTAGCAAGGGTTCACAAATATGAAATTAGTGTCAAAGACCTTCCCCTTGCTACAGGTGGGGGTGTATTTATAGCCCCACCCACAAATCTAGCCGTTACCACCAACTTCCTAAAAAATTCAGGAAAGTCAGCACTACCGCCCATGTAGGGCCGGTAGTGCCGGCCTTAGGTCCAACAGTCGAATGTAGCATTAAATGCTGAGAGAGACTAGCCGTTGTTACAGTACCCTGGTACTACCGTGCATTTGGGTCGGTACTATAGCAAGGGCGGCAGTACCGCTCCCAGATGGGCGGTAGTGCCGTCCGAGCAAACTTCAAAAAACACTTGCTCTTTAAAAGAACTATCGGTCATAGGGGCCGATATTGCTGCACCTGCGGTAGTACCACACCCATATGGTCGGTAGTGCTGGCCCAAGAAAATAAAAAACACCCCTCTCTGCCAAAAGACTGCAGACCCTTTGAGCTGGTTCTACCGCCCATGCAGCAGTACCGCTCCTGGATGGTCGGTAGTACTGACATTGCTGAACATTGGAGAGGATCTTAAGATATTTTCCAAGAAATGCATATGATCAAAGTACGAGCATAGAATTGAGCTATTGACACTAAATTAAACTTCAAGCTACTAGCCAAGAGTCCCTCCTAATTGTACGTCATCTAATCTAGCGACCCGATCTTTCTCCAAAACACCAAGATCGGCAAAAGCTATGAAAAGGTCCTTAATTTTATACCTTGGCAATTTAGCTTGATGCGTTGATCTTCTTTTAGCTTTATTTCCATTCTTCATTGCGTGCCATGTCTTGGAACAATCTATTTTGAGTAAAAGGAAGTAAATTTGAGTAAAATGCTATTCTCCCCCTAAAGATGTGCATAAAGATAATGAGTTGGTATTTGCACACTTGTGGAATTTTTGAAGTTTTGGCGGAGTTTCATCTAAATATTGAACCCAAGGAAACAATATGGCAATTGATAAGACAATGAATATGTACTGCTAGGTACCGCTATCGATTATAGATCGGAAAAGTGTTTCCGAGTCGCGTCCAAATATACATGAACCTACAGGGTCACACACTTAAGGGGTTGGAATATAGTGGTATGGATTGGATCCGTCACTAATGGGCCAAGTGGGCTTTGTCCTTCAGTTGGGCCCTAATGTAGGGTTCCACCGCAGGGGAGGGGACGGCTATATAAAGGGAGTTCGTGGTTGCAATTGGGTATGTGAAAGGGCGTAGCCACCGAAACCCTAGCCGTCTCTACTTGAGCCTTCTCGCGCTACTGGTGTCGGGCACACCGACGCTGGCGTTCTTTTTCCGAACGTGTGGGCGCTTGAGAGAGGTGTTGCTTCTCATCGCGACATCGATTAGGACGATCGACCACCGCGCGAGGAAGATCGACCACTGCAACAGGACACGCACTTCGTTGATTCAGGCTGCATCAACTTTCTTCCGCTGCACTGCGCGTCTAGTGGTAACGACCCATGATCATTACTTGCGTGGCTTTCTGGTTTACGAGGTAGAAATTTTAATTGTGTACTAGTGTAGCCTACCTGTATCCCTTCAGGGTTATCGTAGCTATGCTTAGACCTGCTTAGTTGTGCGATGGGATTCATATCACATGTTGAATAATGTTAATCTTGACTTAATGAGATATTGAATTGTGGTCAATAGCCACTATTGTAAAATTTGTTATACCATGGCAGGTTTGCCATTGGTCTTGGTTAAACAAAGTTGTTTTCCCTCGGGCAAGTGATCGTGCAGTAAAGGGGGTGCTTTCTAGCACATTGGGATGTGGATGTCTTGCCTAAGACAACTTAAGGACTTAATCTTGTGCGCCATTGAACTAAGCCAACTGTACTACCACAAGTCTGGTATGGGACAGACCTAACTAATTAATTTGCAATGTATAGCCTTGAGTACTGCCAATTGGTGGTGTGGGTTCCGGGATGGACGGGTAGATTCGCAAGGCGCAAGAGGGAGCCCTGCGGGGTGAAACCTTAGCGGGCAGTACCGAGTTTAGATAGTGCATTGTAAAGGCCTTGTCATGATATCTCTGCGACACACCAAAGGAAGTGTGTTAATATCGATTGCACCAAGAGATGTTCATATCTTGTGATAAAGTTGTACAACCTCTGTAGAGTGTAAACTATTCGAATAGTCGTATCCGCGGTCATGGACAAGCCCAGGAATTTCATACGAGGTATAAAGTGTTTTCATGAAATGTTGGAATGTGGAATTGTTGGGATGTGAACGGGCAGTTCGCTACTGTTTTGTTGTCTAAAGTTACTACTATTGAATTTATTGGTTGATACTTGTTTTGAATGGTGTAGGGTGATGCCTCCCCATTCTGTTCCTGTTGTATACCATTGATTTACCTGTTATTTATTATCTTTTCATAAATGTGCTTTCAATCTATTTACTGTATTTCAATTCAAGTTATTGCTTTCTGCAAATGAACCATATGGCTATCCTTTGTCAAGCCTTGCATGAATATTGCATCATTTCCCTACGGTTTGCTGAGTACTTTTTGTACTCACGGCTTTATGCCTTTGTTGATCAGTTGCTGAGGAAGGACTAAGAAATATTGAATATCACGATGAGGAATATTATGAAGACTACGTGGACTAGGAAGGCGTTCCCCAGACGATTGCCTGTGGCATGTCGTATGGCCCAAGTTATTTCTTTTCGCTGCAACAGTTTATTTGTTTCCTAAGCCCTTAATGCGTAGTGGTGTAAACTTTGACCATAAGGTCATTTTCTCTATTTAATAATAATTTGCTTCTTCTTAGTTAATTCGTTGTATGGAATGATGTTTCATCTATGTTTCCACTGTGTGCACTAGCGTGATCCTGGACTAGTGCATTATGCACAGAGGGTTTCAGATTTGAAAATCCGGGTCCCGATAGCCAAGCTCAACCGATTGAAGTGGATGAGAAGAAGAACGATCAATCACTTCAACCTCTACCTAAAAATCCATCACACAATCTCAAAGGATCATCCATTAGATCAAGTATTGGGTGACGTTAGTAAGGGCATTCAAACTTGATCTCGTGTCGCTTCTTTTTGTGAGCATTACTCTTTTGTGTTTTTCTTTGAACCCTCTCATGTAGATGAAGCTCTAGATGATCCAGATTGGGTGAATTCCATGCATGAAGAACTCAACAACTTCGTCCAGAATGATGTTTGGATACTAGTCGAAAGACCCAAGGATCACAACGTCATCGGCACAAAATGAGTATTTCAAAACAAGCAAGATGATAATGGTATTGTGGTAAGAAATAAGGCAAGATTGGTAGTACAAGGTTTTACACAAATCGAAGGCTTAGATTTTGGTGAAACCTTTGCACCCGTGGCTAGATTAGAAGACATTTGTATCTTGCTTTGATATTAAACTGTTTCAAATGGATGTGAAGAGTGCATTTTTAAATGGACAAATATCCGAGTTGGTATTTATTGAACAACCTCCAGGTTTTGAAAATCCTAAAAATCCTAATCATGTTTATAAGCACTCTAAGGCGCTATATGGTCTCAAACAAGTTCCTAGAGCATGGTATGTGCGACTTAGAGACTTTCCACTTTCAAAAGGATTCAAAAATTGGGAAAGTTGATACTACACTCTTCACTAAAATAATAGATAGAGAATTCTTTGTATGCCAAATATATGTTGATGATATCATCTTTGGCTCTACTAATGAAGAATTTTGCAAAGAATTTGGTGATGTGATGTTTAGGGAGTTTGAGATGTGCATGATCGGGACGTTGAGCTTTTTCCTTAGACTTCAAATCAAACAACTCAAGAATGGGACGTTTGTGAGCCAAGCCAAGTACATGAAGGATCTGCTCAAGAGGTATGGCATGGAGGACGTAAAGCCCATCAAGACCCCTATGGCATCAAATGGGCATTTGACCTCAATGAGGGAGGTAAACCGGTAGATTTAAAGCATTATCGTTCTATAATTGGTAGTTTGCTTTATCTTACCGTATCTAGTCCCAATATCATGTTTAGTATTTGCATCTGTGCATGTTTTGAAGCTTCACCTAAAGAGTGTCATTTAGTGGCCGTTAAAAGGATTCTAAGATATTTAAATCATTCCTCAAATATAGGCTTATGGTATCCTAATGGTGCTAAATTTGATTTAATTGGATATTCGGATTCGGATTATACGGGTTGCAAAGTGGATAGAAAGAGCACCTCAGGAAGTTATCAATTCCTAGGTAGATCTCTTGTTTCATGGTTTTCCAAGAAACAAAATTCCGTAGCCCTATCCACCGCTGAAGCCGAATATATATCCGCCGTTAGTTGTTGCACACAATTATTGTGGATGAGGCAAACTTTGATGGATTATGAAATAAATTTTAAGAGTGTGCCTCTCTTATGTGATAATGAAAGCACGGTTAAGATAGCCAACAACCCAGTCCAACATTCAAGAACTAAACATATAGATATCCGCCATCATTTCCTAAGAGATCATGTGAGTAAATGTGATATTGTGATTACTCACATTAGAATCGAAGATCAATTAGCAGATATCCTTACCAAGTCCTTTGATGAAGCTCGCTTTTGCAAATTGAGAAATGAATTAAATGTCATAGATATCTCAAATGTGGCTTGAATATTTGCACCATGATTGTTTCTTATTTGGTGTTATTGGCTCTTATTCGATTCTCTAATACTTTTAATGAGCAACACATTAAGGGGGAGTATTATACCATTTATATGTATACTACATCCCTAAAAATGTGAAAATATCAAATAAGAGCAAATATTTCTCAAAATGAGGACTCTAGACCACACTAGGTCAAAACTATTTAAAAAATATCCTATTTTGAAGTTTAATGTATTTATTCTCCAAAATCTTCATTTACAAAATGTAAATATGTAAATCTTATCTTTTGAATATACTTGCCTAAATAAACTTCTTTTATGTTAAACATTACTCAAAATGTTTTGGGCAAAGCTTTGATTTTTACAAAATTTCCAGAAAATCCAAAGTTTAATCTATATTGACCTAATTAGTGCACTTTATGAGTCAAAGCCCTTGGAACTAGAACAATATCATATCTAGTCTCCTAAAAGGCATTTCATAACTCATACATGCCAACGAATTGAATTTCTTCTTATCAAGACCTCTATTTTCAAAAATATCAATTATTTCCTCAAAAGAGTTTATTTTAATATAAATCAATTGAAAATTTTGTTCCCTTGTTTGAGTTATCAAGTTGGAATACTCATATATGTGTTTCACCTTTTGATGAATGCATTAGAGCTATTTCACACTTCTTTTTCTCTGAAAATTTCAATCTGAGTATGTCAGGGCCGGCACTACCGTGGGCTAAACCTGGTAGTACCACCCATGGCCGGCACGATCGCCACCTCTGGGTAGTACTTCTGGATTAGTCGAGTGGGGGCCAAGTCGAGGGAGGTTTCCAGTGCAACCAGCCATTACCCTCTCTCTTTTTCTTTCTTTTGGCCCATGCCCTTTCATTTTCTGCCTCTCCCTTTCATTCTCCCTCTCAAAGCCAAGTGCTTCTTCTCTTCTCAAGATTTCCCTCAAGTTCATCTCTCTGATTTCGAGTATTTTCTTGGTTCAAATTTGATTCATTCACTTCACGGTAATCCTCTCCTTCAAATTTGAGCATCACTTCCAATCTTGCTTTACCCTAGGTCTCAAATTTCAAGTTTTAGGATTTGAATCAAATGTAGCAAATGATTTTTGTACAAGTGTGAAAACTCTAGTTTAGAATGTAGATCAGTGACCAGTAATGTCATTTTTAGCAATCATATTGCTCGATCTAGTCGAAAATGGAGTTCTCACCCTCGGTAGCACCAGTTCCTCGATGAACCCGGCACTACCGCAGCAATGGAGTGGTATTACCGACCATGAGTCGGCACTACCAGCCTAACTAGAGCGGTAGTACCGCCCTACAGCGGCACTACCGATCCAGCACATGCGATACTGCCGACCTTACTGTTGAATATAATCTGAATTTCTGCATTTTCACCCATACTCTAAATTTTTGAGTTCCTAATATCATTGCTTATCTATTCTCTCATCCTTTTATCTAGTAATCATGCCGAGAGAGAAAAACCCCTCCAATCCCAAGGCTACTTGTGGTGGAGGTGCAATTCGTAAATCAACGCGAAGTGCCGAAATTCCTGCACAACGCAGTGACAAGATGAGGAAATAAGGAAGCTTGTGTAGGACGAGTTGAGAGCAGGGAGTAGCAGCTATCATGCAAACAAAGGACAGAAGGTTGCCTCTGAGTCTAGTGACGAGGAAGAGAAGATGAAGAATATATGGATGTGGATGTGGATGAGGAAGAAGAATCAGAGAAAGAGGAAGGGCTCCCAAATTTTGATCATCAGGAGGACATGAGACAGATAAGGGCTGATAAGTACTACTCTTTGAGGGTAGCTGTCGGGAACCGAATATGCAAATTCGAACCATCTGTGTATATCGCACTAGTCCAGGATCATGCTAGTGCACACGAACTCAACATAGATGAATATCATAATCATACACAGTGGAAACTTAAATAAAGACATCATATATTAAATATTAAACTATTGACTAACCTTACGGTCAAACTTACATGAATATGCCTCACATGGATAAACTGTGAATAACAAATTAAACTGCAGCGGAATGAAATCGTAGATAAACCCCTCAGTATACCACAGCCAACTGACAAGTCTCACACCCTAAACATTCATCTCCTCCTAGAACATCTCCTCCACCATTGGTGTAGACTCCTTAACTAGTGAAGTCGTTGTTAGCAAGGGTGAGTACTTAAAGCACTCAGTAAGTTGTGCACAGAATGCAATTTCTAACATAACTATATGCAAGGCTCATTCCAACGGAATGGCTAACATGGTTATTTTGCATTAAAGCAGCATTTACAAATGAATACAATAGGCAGGTTGATAAAACAGTAAAACAAATAACAATAATAAATAATTTGCAGTTATTTCTCAAGTAAACAAGGCATCCAACCCTAAGTCAAATTCCAACTTTTCCAACAGCATCCAACCCTTCCTATCCAAGTTTTCATTTTATAAAATCTAACCCTTAACTATAATTCTCAAGCATTGCTGAATACCGTGAGCACATCTATCCAAATAGATTTTACACTCTGCGGAGGTTATGCGCTTTACCCACACGACATGATATTCTCCTTGTGCCTGGCCATTAGCACACTTCCTTTGGTGTGCCAGCAGAGAAATCATGACAAAGCCTTTACAAAGCTCTACCTTAACCCAGTACTATCCGCTAAGGTTTCAACACTAAAGGGACTGGTTACCACAACATAGCCTCCCTTTTGTGCCATCTGGGTTCATTAAAAAGGTTGAACCATACATCACCACTGGTAGTACAAAAGCTAAGACATTGCAAATTAATTAGCTAAGTCTGTCCCATTCTAGACATGTGGTTGCATGTTTGACTCAGGTCAAAGGCTTGCAAGGTTAAGTCCATAAGATGATTAGGGCTAGACTTCCACAAACCATCTAGCGTCCATGCAAACTTCTTTTCCTTTTTCAACAATTGCGTAAACGGTCTAGCAATTGCAAAAAATTCTTCTATAAATCAACGCTAATATCCAACCATCCCCAAAAAATTACGAATCTGGGTAACTGCCTTCGGTTGTTCTCAATGTAGCACTGCTTCAACTTTGCCCGGGTCAACAGCAACTCCTTTAGTAGTCATAACATGGCCAAGAAATTCAACTTCCTCCTTCCAAAAGTCACACTTGCTAAACTTAGCATACAGCTGTTACTCTCGTGGCCTTTCCAAAACTAATCTCAAGTGTTCTGCATGCTCTTCCCTCATCTTGGAGTAAACAAGGATATCGTTTATGACCACCATGACAAAATTGTCCAAATATTCCATGAAAACCTTATTCATCATATTCATAAAATACGCAGGAGCATTGGTCAATCAAAAAGACATGATTGTGAACACATAATGTCCATACCGTGTTGAAAATGCAGTTTTGAGCACATCTTATGTGTGGATCTTCACTGATGATTACCTGATCGAGGACCTATCTTGGAGAAAAATCTAGCTCCACTTAACTGATCAAACAAATCATTAATCCTAAGCAACGAATGCTTATTCTTAATCATCACCTCATTAATAGCACGATAGTCAATGCACATCCTTAAGCTTCCATCCTTCTTCCTGACGAACAGAACGTGTGCTCCTATGGAGACGAACTAGGTCTAATGAAACCTTTCTCTAGCAACTCCTCGATCTACTTCTTTATCTCTACCAACTCATCAGTAGGCATCTGATACAGTCTTTATACCATTGGTGCTATTTCCAGCACTATCTTGATAACAAACTTGATCTCCCAATCTGGCAACGGACCAGATAGATCCTCAAGAACCTCAAGAAAAACATCTGGATTTTCCCTAGCAATTGGCACATCCTTCAAGCTGACAACTTCCACAGTATTAACCATCAGCTAACCATCATCACGTACTGTAGTCGCTTGAAACTCCACATTTTCTCCAACCACAATCCGAAACGGCCTTGTGTTTAGACAACCAATCTATTCCAAGGATAACATCTAGGGCTTGATATCCAACACACAAGATTCGCTTGGAACTCTATTCCATCAATAAACAACTAAACTTCCAAATATCCTAGGTTAGATCGAGCAATAACTGAGTACTTTTTGACAACGGCAAAATCTTCTAGGCTGACAACATTCTTGTTGAATACCATTAAACTGACCATCATTACACACATCATTTTCAAGTGAACCATCAATACAAGTGAATACTCACAGGAACATTTGACCCTTCATTTACCATTAATACTTTTATTCCAAAACTTCACATACTAGCATATCAACCATCTTTACTTTATTTCTTTAGACAAGGAATTCTTTACATGGAGTTCATCACTAATCACTTTCCTTTACAAGTAGAGTTATGATATTGCACAGGGTAAAATCACTGTTCTAAACTTCCTCGATTTAGCAGCAGCGCTGAGGTTTCGACAGGGGTGGAGTTGAGATTGAAGCAAGCCGGCGTGATCGCTTTCTTCTGAGGACAATTGTTGGAAAAATGCCTAGGCTTATGATAGGTATAGCAGATTCTAGGGCAAACTCTCTCTTTGATTATTGTTGTTCGGGGTAGTATCTTTGTTTAACCGCCTCTTCTTCAACTGATTTCTAGGGCATGCTACTCTTTCAACTTCATCACTCACTCTTGGTATTATGTACTTAACTGAGGTGACTTCCAGAATGACTACGGCTGCAGGAAATGCTTGTCTTCTCTGTGGACATCGATTAGCAAAATGACATTTCTCGCGGCATCTATAGCACACATGTATCCATCGTTGTGCTTCATTGGGCGTAATTGTATGCTCAATATTGTCCTCCTTGTGAATTGTAGTTGGTTGTTTCATACGGCATACCCTGACCCAATGACGCGCTCCGCTCCTTCGACTGATTGTTCGCATCGGATCTCAGGTTCTCTATTGCACTCCCCGATTGGGGTTCTTTTCACCTTTCCCTCACGATCGCACAAGAAATATGTTGTTGGTGATGGCCACTTAATGCTTTCCTGATGAAGGCCGACAGGATTAAAGTGCTGCTTATTTAGCTCTTCAAATGACTTAGTATATCCAATTGGTATTCCACATCCTTTTGATAGCTCTTGATCAATTGTGGCTCGGAGATTCTCTTGCTGATACTGAATTGCAGTAGTAACTATCGGATCCAAGGGACATTAAGCTGGGTAATGATCTCGACCTTCACAAAGGTAACATATGATGTTGCTCATAGGACACTCCAAGAGAATGACCTCTCACAGCTAGAGCAATTGATCCCATGCTCATCAGTAGAATGCTCTATCTCTCCACAGCGAATGCTCTATCTCTCCACAGCGAATGCACGCACGATCTTCTAGCTTGTTTGGTTGACAACACTTCAAAGAACAACATCTAGATCTTATGTAGGGTATAGGAGTAGCATTCCAATCTGAATTCGCCATGATCATACTGTCCTTCGATGAAGCAAGAGATAACGAAAAACTGTGACAAACTCATTCCAGGAGATATTTTGTGGGGCTTCATGGACAGCACAATATTTCTTTCACCATTCAGCAGCAATTCCTTTTAATAGATAAGAAGCATACAAGACCTTCTCTTCACCTTTACATTGAACAATGAATATCTTCCTCTCAATGGTCTTAAGCCAATCTTCCACTTCCAAAGTTGGCGGACAAGCCCTTATGAATTCTGATAACCTTGAGTAAGAAAAGGGACCATTGTTAACAGCCTGAGACACTTTATTGAAATTAACTTGGTTGGTCATGTTCTTCATTTGCTTCAGCATTGCATGCATCAACTGAGTCTGAGCAGCCAAAAACACTCCAGAACTCTGCATACCCATCTGTAGTGGCGGTTGGGGAGCTGATCCATCATTGAGATTATCAGTGGGTTGATTACCACTTTCATTGACTCCATCGTTTCCATGAGTCTTAACTATCTGCTTGATTGCTTCAAATGATTAGGGGAGAGGGAAATAGCATAGGTAAGAAACAGAGATCTTAATACAAGGGAGATAGATTTTATCCAATCGACTTAAGCAAACAATATTAATAACTTGGTATGGTTGCTTATATAAGCCTAAGAGCTATGCAACACATACTGCACACTCAACAATCAAGGAAGAACCAATTCAACCTATACACACAAACCTATCGCATACATGGGCGACACTCCTATCTTAAATGGACACAACTCCCATACATGAGTCTCAACCGGCTACTCGAAGCACTAGGTCTTCTAGCTTCTGGAATACTTCATCAATCCACTCTTCCTTGAGCTCGATGATTCTTTTCTTCATGATCTTCAAGATAGCAACAGGAACTTAGTGCTTCTCCCAAGGTGTGGTATATCGTTTTCTATTCAAGACAGCTCAGATAAGATTTCAACTCAATCAAGCAAGGGAAAGAGAAAGAATTTCAGCAAGAGGAAAGAATAGAAGAATAAGGTAAGTCAAGAACTTTTCATTCTTTCCGGTTGAATTTTAGTTAAGAAAATAATTTTGAAGGTCCTATAGAGATGACCAGACTATCTAGGGTTAAGACCTACAGTCAGTATGGCTCTGATACCACCTCTATCGGGATTCGAATATGCAAATCCAGACCCTCTGTGTATATCGTACTAGTCCAAGATCACGCAAGTGCACACAGACTCAACATAGATGAATATCACAACCATACATAGTGGAAACTTAAATAAAGACATCATATATTAAATATTAAACTATTGGCTGACCTTACGGTCAAACTTACATGAATGTGCCTCGCAAGGCTAAACTGTAAATAACAAATTAAACTGCAGCGCAATGAAATCGTAGATAAACCCCTCAGTATACCATAGGCAACTAACAAGGCTCACACCCTAAACATTAGTCTCCTCCTGGAACTTCTCCTCCAACATTGGTGGACTCCTTAACTAGTGATGGCGTTGTTGGCAAGGGTGAGTACTTAAAGCACTCAGCAAGTTGTGCACATAATGCAATTTCTAATATAACTATATGCAAGGCTTATTCCAACAGAATGGCTAATATGGTTATTTTGCATTAAAGCAGCATTTGCAAATGAACACAATAGGTAGGTTGATAAAAAAGTAAAACAAATAACAATAATCAATAATTTGCAGTTATTTCTCAAGTAAACAAGGCATCCAACCCTAAGTCAAATTCTAACTTTTCCAATAGCATCCAAACCTTCCTATCCATGTTTTCATTTTATAAAATCTAACCCTTGACTATAATTCTCGAGCATTGCTCAATACCGTGAGCACATCTATCCGAATAGATTTTACACTTTGCGGAGGTTATGCGCTTTACCCACACGACATGATATTCTCCTTATGCCTGGCCATTAGCACACTTTCATTGGTGTGCCGGCAGAGAAATCATGACAAAGCCTTTACAAAGCTCTGCCTTAACCTAGTCCTACCTGCTAAGGTTTCAACACTGAAGGGACTAGTTACCACAACATGGCCTCCCTCTTGTGCCATCTGGGTTCATTAAAAATGTTGAACCACACACCACCACTGGTAGTACAAAAGCTAAGACATTGCTAATTAATTAGCTAAGTCTGTCACATTCTAGACATGTGGTTGCATATTTGACTCAAGTCAAAGGCTTGCAAGGTTAAGTCCTTAAGATGATTAAGGCTAGACTTCCACAAACCATCTGCTATTCGGCCCACCTTGGCACACTGCTCCTTGTCACTTGCCCCAATCTAAATGATTACCACCTCAGTTGATTACCAAGCATCACATGCTATCAACAAGTCAACTTCGTTGCGCGACATCCCACGCCATTACAACTCAATATCATCGTGTGACAACACGTGACACACCAATTCATTATCATGTTCCATTAGTCAAGATTAAACTTTGATATTCCAAGTACATGTGATGACGTGGCATGGCTAAGCATTCTAACACGATCTAACCAACCCATATTGATTTTAATATTAACCAACTAGTAATGAACCAATCTAGGGTGACAAATAAATCACGGCGTACAAATGACAAGTTAGGGTATAATTCAATTGGACAGATTAGCTAGATCCCAATTTAATTTGAAACAGTTATACAAATAAAATAACATACATAGAGTAAACCAACATAGCAATTTTATAAACTGGGTTCAACATTGTCAAAGCATAACTTGCCTTATAAATGCCCTTATTCTTGCTTTGGACCTTGGTCTTGAGTCAACGATTCCTCCTTGAACACTCCGAGCACTTTGACGTCTACGTGTAACGAGAGAGAATACAAAATAAACACCAAAACAGATGGTAAACAAAGTCTAAAAATAAATAAACCATTAAATAGTTCTCAATTTTAAATTTTTTTAGAAATTTGAATTGCCTCAATTAGAGCTCGTATGAGGGAAAACGGGCAGTGATACTTGGGGCAAAAGAAGCGGCTCGGAACAGCGGACCTCGGACGGAGTTAATGCGGATTTATAGGCCCTCGGCGTGTGTGCACAAGGCGAAGACCGAGGCAAGGTCAGAGGCGGCGGCGGAATCCTACTTGGGCACTACGACGTGGGGAAGACGCTCCACAATCGTACATGTGTCAGATGGACGGACGCGATGTGCAACGAGGTGGAACAATCCAAACCGCACGCAGACATCCAACAGTTAGTAAGCACTTGAGCTCTAATCTACTCCGATCAATCCTAACCGCACACTCAGATCCGATGGTTCCTCATGTTAGGGTTTCATGAGAATTCTAATCGTTCGATTCGAGGTCGACGGTCGATCCGCGATGCTTGCCTTGGCAGCCTTGACTGGACCGTCGCACTGATATGGGTTGGGCCCAAGCAGTGTTTAAGCCCAATCACTATTAAGGCAATTTAAAAGCTTTTCTCAATTAAATTAATTCCAGATATTTTAAATTAATTTTCTCAATTAAATTAATTCTAGATATTAGATTAATTTAGTTAAGGCAATAAAAATATCAGGAAAATTCTAGAAAAATTCCCAAAAATATTTTGAAACATTTGGAACTCAAATAAAATATTTTTTACTAAACTTTATTTTAAATTTATTATATTTAAATAGTTTTCTCAAAAGGCCAACATACAAAGTAATAAATAAATTCAAATAAATTCTAGAAAAATCTAATAAATTCAGAAAAATCATAAAATGCATATTAAATTCAACTAAAGCCAAAAATTAGGATGTTACAGGAGCCAATCAATATAAGCTTCTAAGGAGAACGTTAGAGAAGTATTTTCGCACCATCTTTCAAGAAAAGGTGTTAAATGAGATATACTCCGACAAAGATTTTGCTGACCAAAAGTGGATTGATTGGGACCACATCAGGAAGTTACTCTTGTTTGCTGGTGTCCCAGAGTTATTTTGTGGTGTTGGCTTGATGAATTTTGTGGCTCAGAGGTGTGATTTCGAGGAGGATTTGATACACCAATTCTATACCATAGTCACATCCCGAATTCATATGACTCCATTACCTAGATGACTAGTGCCAAAACTTACACTACCACCAAGGATGAGTTCGAGCAGGCATTGGGCATCTTTGACAGTGGTTATCCAAAGATTCATAGTGAAAGGCCTCTTGGAGTTGCATGGCAGCTAGAGTTCTATGACCCAGCTGCTAATGTGAGGAGGCCGAGAAAACTAGCTGGGATATTACCTCAGACGAGCATAGTGAACAGAATCATATTCATCCTAAGAGTGGTAACTTTGATGACATTCGAGGATATGCCTGGAATATCATGAGTAAAGTGATGCACAGGGAGAAGTTCGATATTGTCGATTCATAATGAGGGAGATGGCTTCTTTAGCCTGAAAACAAGACAAGACCATATATTTTGCCCTGTATATCATGAAGCTCCTTCTTAGGAAGACTGGATACAAAGGTGGCTGTGGTTATCCACATAAGCAGTACAAACCTCGAGAAGCCCCTCCGCAAGTAATTGGTCATCTAGCGTAGCAGCACCGCCAGCAGCAGCCTCAGGATGTGCCACAGGATCCACCTCAGGCTTCGCATAATGTGCCTCAGGATGCTTTTCTAGCGAGCCTGGACTACCTTCTCCTCGATATGGTGGCTCAATTCTCTTCTCTCAACTCTGGTGTCATGAGTGGACTTGATGAGGAGCATCAGTATTAGATTCAGACTCGAGCCATGGTCGAGGAGGTCAGGGAGCATCTGGATTCCGTTGGAGCGATAATGGACCTTCTTCGGGATGGTCTTGTTCCCGTTCACTTCTGTCATTTTGGGTGTGGTCGTGGATGCAGTCGTGGTACTCCTCCACCCTCCTAGGTGTTCCATGAAGACCCCTCTTTTGGTATTTGATGCCAAAGGGGGAGAAGAAGGAGGAAGCTTAGTTCGTTGCTTAGAGGATTAGCTTATGATTTATATTTTTGTATGATATGTAAGCTAATGAACCTCTTTATCGCTTTTGGATCTTTTATCACCTTTGGATGTTACATGCTTATGGTTATGGATATTTATCTTTGTGATGAATGCTTATGGTTTCTCATATTGTCATGTTAATTTCCATGCTTTACTTGTCTAAAATGTTCATATTGTTTTCTCGGGATCAATATTTAGAGGAAACTCCACCAAAATTTCAAAAATTGCACAAAGGTGCAAATTTCAACTCATTATCCTTATGCACACTTTTAGGGGGAGTTTTCAACTAAATATTGTGGCTTTATTAGCATTTTACTCTAACTTATTCATTTACACTTCAAAAGAGTAAAATACCATTAAAGCAAAAATCCTTGAGTATACAACTTGCTTGACTAGTTGCATACTCAAGAACAAATTCATTTCATTATTTTTGATTGAGGTTGTCATCAATTGTCAAAAAGGGGGGGATTGAAAGCATCTAGGCCCCCAATTCATTTTGGTTTCAGTAATTAATGACAATCGTGATTATAGGACTAATATTTTTCTTGAGATTGATGAAAATAAATTGGTCCTATACATGGCACGCAATGAAGTATGGAAATAAAGCCAAAAGAAGATCAACGCGTCAAATTAAATCGCCAAGGTATAAACTTAAGGTCTTTTCATAGCTTTTGCCGATCTCGGTGTTTTGGAGAAAGATCAGATTGTTAGATTAGGTGCCGTATTATTAAGAGGGAACTCTTGGCCAGTAGCTTGAAGTTTAATTTAGTGTAAATGGCTCAAATCTATGCTCATACTTTGATCATTTGCATCCCTCAGAAAATTACTTGAAAAACCTGTCTTCACTTTGCATTGTCGGCACTACCGTATATAAAGGAGCAATACTGCCACCTTGTCGGCAGTACCGGCTTAAGCACGATAGAAATATTACAAAGGGTGACTTTTCTACAACAGGGAGGCTGGCACTACCGACCACATGGGTACGATACTGCCACAGGGGCGGCAGTACTGGCCTATATGGCCAGTAGCTCTTTTACAGAATGGGCATTTTTCCTGTCTTGCCCGACTGGCACTATCGCCGTCATGGGGGCGGTACTGCCGCATGGCCGGCACTACTGATCCTACATGGGCGGTAGTGCTGGGTCACTATAGCAACGGCTAGTCAATCTCGGTATTTAATGCTATAGTCAACCGTTGGACCTAAGGCCAGCACTACCGACCCCACATGGGCGGTAGTGCCGACTTTCGTGAATTTTTTAGGGGTTTGCTAGTAACGGCTAGAATTTTTAGTGGGGGCTATAAATACACCCTCACCTGCAGCAAGGAGGCACTCTTGGACACTTAATGCATATTCATGAGCCCTTGCTACTCTATCTTCTACTTTAGAGCATTCAATTCTCAATTTGTGAGTAGTTGAGAGAAAATCAAGTGTGTGCATTCAATTGAGCCATTTAGACAATTGATAAACCTCAAGGGCTTGAAGTTGATCAAGCTACCTCAACATGGATTAGGGGAGACCAGCAAGTCTCCGAGACTATGGGATTAATTTCATGTCTAATTCTCTCTTGTGGTTTGAATTTTTGAATCTTTTATGCAATTTTCATTCTTAGCATATTTAGTGTGTTGATCTTGTGCTTAGGATTATATTCTTGCTTAGACTTAGGTTATCAGTGCACTTAGTGAAACCTAGAAGAATTTAGGCTTTAATTGTCAAAATTGTAATTCTTGCTTATATTATTTATTTATTACAATTAAAGATGAAGAATTTTAAAAATCTCCTATTCACCCCCCTCTAGTCAGTTATCCTTGATCCTACACCATGTACATAGTTTTCTTGCAATTCGGCTGCCACAAGCTCTCAGTATCTTCTTTACAAATAGGACACGCTTTGGTTCCTTTCGTACTGTAGCCCACCAAATTACCAAGGGACCGAAAATCATTTATAATGCAAAATATCATAGCCCGTTAGGTGAAATTCCCACTTTTGTATGAGTCCCTCACCGCGACCCCCTCGTTCCACAATTTTACCAAATCTTCAATCAGTGGTGTTAGGTATACATCAATATCATTTTCTGGTTGTTTGGATCCCGAGATTAGTAATGACATCATGATATACTTCTGCTTAGTACACAACCAAAGAGGGAGATTGTGGATACACAACAGAACTAGCCAAGTGATGTGACGACTGCTCATATTATCGAACGGATTCATTCCATCGATACTCAATCCAAATCTTATGTTCCTCATCGTGGCACCAAACTCCTCATATTTCCAATCAATGTTTCTCCATTGAGCCAAATCAGCGAGGTGTTTTAGCTTGCCATCTTCCTTTCGAGATTCATAACACAAACACAACAATTTTGCCTCTCTGGGATTTGCAAACAACCGCTCTAAACGGGGAATGATGAGCAAGTACTACAATACATTGGCCGGTGCCCCATTGTTGACCTCTTCAACATCGTCACCCCGGCTCTTACGCTTCTTATCATTACGCTTCACCTTTCGTTTGTACCGGGGTACACCACAAATTTGATAAACGTGCAATTCTTTATGCGCGTTATGATACAAGATACAATCATTCAGACATGCATGTATCCTTTCTATTTCCATTCACATGGGACATATTAGCTTCTTCACTTCATAAATGCTTGTTAGCAACTCATTTCCCTCCGGAAGCACATCCAATAGAAGAACTAAAAGTGCATTCAAACTTGTATATGCCCAACGGTGTTTTGCCTTCAGTTCGAACAATGCAAGGACCGAACCCAACTTGGTGTATTCCGCTTTGCAACCCGAGAACAATGATTTGGCATTGTCTTCCATCAAGCTTTTAAAATTTTCAAAATCTCTTTCCGTGTAATTTTCCTCCACATCCCGCAATATTTGCTCTAAATTATCCTCCTCAAACATATCACGCTGCAACTCGTGATTAGGTTCCAGTTTGTCTTTGTTGCATACCTGATGGGTACTACTTGTTTTCCCATGTGGATCGAACACATGTAATTCCTCACGAAACCACGTCGAATCAAGTGGTCCTCAATTTGTGTTGAGTTGTTAAATCTCTTGAGATTGGTGCAATTAAAGCAAGAACAATATATGAAGTTTACACCCCTCTTCACCATGTCTTCTTCTGTAATTTTTTTAACTCCTTAACACCCCTCTGAAATTCAGCACCCACACGGCTTTTCTGATACATCCATTCTTCACAGCCTATCTGCAATTAAACTACGCACAATAAATTCAGAAAAAACTAGAGCGACAACTAGTTATTTCAAATATTGGGACATTTAATTACCTTTGCAAAATAGAGAATGGGTTCCAAGATATATAATTTTACTCTCGACACCTTCTTCCCTAGTTAATAGCTTTCAATTTCCTACTTAGGAGACATATTTAAAGCATCAACAATGATATCGAATTACCTAATACAGTAAACTTACAATTCTTTTGATTTCAATGAAAGAAAATAAGGGTGGAAGTATTAACAAAGTTGAGGAATTGAATAATCTTAAAGAAACGTCTATATGTTAACCAACTAAGTACATACCAACGATGACTCCTAATATCTAATTAGGTTAGGTCCTAATCCCATTCAAGTGTATGTGGTTCGGTTAAGTTCCTAAGCTGTTGTACAACTCTAGAGAAAATTTCGACAGCATCTCTCCGCTGTCCTCCAAATACATGTCCCGACAACAAGTCAAGAGGGTGTGTATCCGAAGAACACCAGGAAGATGTTGTCAAAATTTTCTTTGGAGTTGTACAATAGCTTAGGAACTTGCCCAAACAAAATATCCTTGAACTGTCCAAAAAAACATGGGCAATTCGAGAGTGCTTTTGTATAAATATGTTATTTTAGCATATTTATAAACAAGCACCCTCGAACAGGAGACGTAGGTTACACAACCTAAACTCTAACATTCATCACATTACATCAACAATAATGCAGATTAACACGATAGTACTACAAAGATAAATGGATCTGTGTTTGTCATATAAGGGGTGTGAAATCTAATGGGATACACACAATTCCAGTGCAACATAAACTCTCATTGTGATATATCAAATTACTTGGTGCAAAATTGAAGTGGTTTGAAGGAATGCTCACCTTTTGAAGAAAACCACAAATGAGAAAAAATTAAGGGGAAATCTCCTAAAGCTAGAGCTTCAACTTTACTCTCTTAACACACGTCCTCAAGGATTTCATAATTTATCACCCAAGTATTGCTTCCAACTAGAGTATGTGGTGTTTTTTTGGGATGGCGGCGATTTTTTATGCTTCAAGAACAACAACAGAGGAGAGTTCAGCCCAAGGGTATAAATAACCTAACGAGCCACATCACAATCGGTTCTAAGAAAAGAACCGATTGTGTTCTCATGTGGGAACCGATTGTGATGTGCTCAATGCTACATCACATTTGGTTCTAACATGAGAACCAATTGTGATTATTATTAACACCCTCTACGAAATCATCCATTACAATCTATTTTTCCTAAAAAGTTAGAAACCGATCCAGATGAAGCGATAGTGTTGTACCATTATGTAGTAGTGCGATCATTTCATGTTACCAATGGTGTCAGCCCATTATGGGGGGGAATGTAACACCCCAGTACCATATTGACAGTTTAATTTGAGTTACACTAGCATATAAAACTTGTTGGTCCAAATCATAGAACTTTTGGGTTAATCCTTTTGGGTGAAGTGAGCATGAAAGCCCAAGAGAGGTGCCACACATGAGTACTATCCTGTTGGTGTGCTAATCTTTTAGCGAATTTGGGCCACAGGGTGTTAGAGATGGTATCAGACTATGGGCGAAGCGAGAACTAAAGCCAAGAGAGGTGATACGCATGCGTGCCTACCCCACGAGTGGGCAAGGCTTTTAGCGAATTTTGGGCCACAAGGTACCAGAGCATCAACTCTCACTGCACGAACCACGTGTGCATGTGTTGTTGTAGCAACAGACGACATGTATTGTGTACCTAGGGGTGTTTCTGAGCATTTCAAGCTGCCAAGGGCAGCAACCCATTAAGGGGGGAGAATATAACATCCCGCCCTTTATTACCACATTGTCATTTTACATTGAGTTCCACTACCATATAATTCCTGTTGACCCAAATCATATCACTTCTGGGTTATGACTTAGGCGAAGCGAGGACGAAAGTCTAAGTAAGGTGCTACGCATTCGTGTCCACCCCGTAGGTGGGGCGGGCTTTTAGTGAATTGTGGGCCACAGTGTGTTACATGGCGCAAGCCCATGGCTGTGGGTTTTGCTGCAGTGTGTCCCTCCATAATTCCAAGATTTGATTTTCAGTGTTTTGAGGCATTTTGATATGATTTCGGGATTATTTTGCAAAACACACATAAAATGACAACTTTGTTTGGGTTAGCCGTCAAGTGGCACAATTATGAACATTTTATCGAATATAAGCATAATATTGGTGCTTGAAATAAGAATAAAATTAGCACAACATGGATTTTTATTATTACAATTGTATAACAAATACAATTGTAATAGTGTTATAAAATAAATATAATATATTGTAATATCTAGCTATGCAATTGTGTGGTAAATTCCATTAATTCATAATAATAAAAAATTCCACTTTTGATCCACAGCTTTTTTAAAGTCTAATTTTCACCTTCGACTCAAAAACCTTTGCTTTACTTCCAAATATCAATGTTGGTGTAAATCACATGCAGACGTGCTATTCTAATTGGCATGTGGAGCTGACTTGGCTTGATGGTCTTCGAAAAAAATATGGGACCAATATGTTATCTCTTGCCCTTTTCTCCCATCCTATCTCTCCTTACTTTCTCCGTGCGAAGAAGAAGAAAGGGCTATTTAAGTATGTGTGGCCAGATTGGTTACGATGCCACATGTCTACCAATATTGCAAAATTGAAGATGTTGCGGCTACATCACTCAAAACCGTACATGAAACTAACCTTTGGATGTGATTTGTATTTGTTTTGAAATTTATAGACAGAAAATAAACGGCTCTAAAGTTTAGGGTGAAAACCAGATTTAGTTTAGGAGCTGAACGAGTGGACTTTTTGCTTCGCAATATTGTTTTCTATCCTCTAAACAAAATATTATTTTCACATTAATGAAACAAATTTCGGTTGCTGTGGCATGATAAATTGTTTTTCTTCAGTTTTAGTCGAAATTCTGTTTGCCATTTTGGAAGGACACTTTTGTAATTTTGAAACGTGTCAGGAGTGTTTCTGAGGAATAAATATTCCAATCCAATCAGCCCAACAAATTGGTCAGAGGTCACTACAATTTCTTCTTCTTGTCTTGGCTCCACGAGTAGCAGTGGACCCGAACAAGTCACCTCGATTGTGTCGCCATTCTCCAATTGTTCCGATTTCCCTTCTCCCGGCCGCAATCGCCTCTCGACCAACCTTGGATGGGGTACTCCTCTTCCCAACTTTAAAGATTCAGTTTTTTACTCCATGAATGCTGTTTAATTTCCAGTTTTACGTTCAAGAACTGCTTTTTTGGCAGGATTCAGCTGGTCTAGCCTAATCTTTCTTTGATACCTAGAGGGTAATAGTGGATGGTAATACCATGGTTCTATCAAGCAAACAAAGTCTCCAAAAGGATTGATAATTGAAGGAGGTAATTTTCGTTTCTGCTGTGTCGATGGGAATCTTGTTTCTGGGAAGGGGATCTTTAGAGTATTTCATAAAATTTCTTCCTCCCAGGTTCACATAGCATTCAGGACTAGGACCCAGTACTACCACTCCTTGCAACGCTTGCTCTGTTTCTTTAATGATTGTCCATGCTCACATTCCAAGGAAAATGATGATTCTGTTGTGAAATTACTCAAAGATATGTCTACAGTCAAAGTTATTCAGAATTTTGTGCATAGCTTTAACTGAAAGTTGTCTTTTCCCTAGGGAAGATATCTATCGTCAAAGATGATGACTTGTTTCCCTTCAGTGATGAACTTTGGTAACTGCCATGAGGCTTAAGTTTTCAACATTATCATGTTGGGATCTCATCAAATATATTACTGAATGAATAAGGAGATAAGTCATGATTTTACTTCCCACGTAATTTTCTGCGTCCACTATCATGCTGGAGGCATGCAGCTAATTAAGCATGACAGCATCAGTAGTTTCCTCGGTGTTGCAACGACTTGGTGACCTTGTGATCCAAGAAACTGCCTTTTTAAGTGATGTACCACGACAAGTATCATCCATGAAAGCAGAGCTCATGCAGATAGAGTGCTTCTTACATGTTGTGGATGCGAAATGTATGGAAGGAAACAACATGATGAAAAATTTGGCCAGCGATATTCGAAATATGGCATACCGAGTGGAAGAGGTCATTGACAATGCTCATTTCATTTCTAGGAGGAGAAAGAGTGCAGTAGCAAAATATACTCACATCATTGGTGATTCTATCGATCTCCATGGGGTTGGCAAAGATATAGAGATGATACGAAATGAAATTTGTGAGATTTTTGAGCGGTACAACAGATATAGCACAGTTAATTCTAGCACTTCAACAGTAACACACCCCATTTTCACAGAGGATGAGGGTTTCTACGCACAGAGGTTTGTTTCACCGGTTTTCGATGAAGTGGATATAATTGGCTTTGACAATGAAATCAAACAGATTAAGAATTACTTGGTTGACCGAAAGAACATGAACCTAACTGTAGTCTCTATTGTTGGTCAGGCAGGGGCAGGGAAGTCTACTCTTTCAAAGCTAGCTTATAGTTCAGTCATAAGCGAAGGTTATTTTCACAAATATGGTTGGATATCCATCTCCCCGAAGTATGCTGTCATTGAACTTTTAAGGGAGCTTGTGCGACAAATCAGGGGCACTGGAAAGGAAAGTGAGGAAAAGACTTTGCACTTAAACATCTGGGATGAAACAAAGGTTTCAAAAATTCTCTTAGATTTTCTGAAAGAAGAGCGCTACCTTATTGTTTTGGATGACATGTGGACAACCAACACATGGGATAAGATCAAATCATTATTTCCTGACACAGGTAATGGAAGTAGAATAATTCTTACCACTCGTGATATGGAAGTTGGAAAACATCCGAAAATAAAATTGCAAATTCATACACCCAATTTATTAGATGAAGAGAAGAGTTGGGAGCTTTTCCATAAAAAGGCCTTTCCACCTGATGCGCAAGTGAGTACGACAACACAGTTAAGTGAACTTGAGATGGTGGGGAAAAAACTTGCAAAGAAATGCAATGGCCTGCCACTTGCTCTAGTAGTTTTAGGTTGCTTCCTATCACGAAATCACAACATTCATACATGGGAGCAAATGGCTGCTAGTGTTGACTGGGAAATCATGAGAAAGGAGGGAGATGTTGGACGTATACTAGCTCTAAGTTATCACAACATGTCCAATAGCCTTAAATCTTGCTTTCTTTATACCGCCTCCTTTCCTGAGGACTACCTTATCTCAGTTCATCTTCTTAAAAAGATGTGGATAGCTGAGGGGTTTATTCCAAATGTTAGAGGATATACACCAGAAGAAATAGCCTACAAACATGTAGAAGAGATGGCACAGAGATGTATGATCCAGATTGAAGAGCAAAGTAAGAACTTTGGGTGGATAAAGAAAATAAAAGTCCATGATGTGTTGCGTGAATGGGGAGTTGGACAGGCAAGGAAAGAAGGTTTCTTGAAAGTTTGCTCTAGCTGTGCAGATGTTGAGACTTCTTACGCAGATGAACAGAAGTGTTATCGTGTGGCTCTTCATGATTATTTTGATAATGAAGTGGGAAAATCTCTGCAGAATCTCCGTACCATACTGGCCTTTAATCCATATGACAAGGGTCTGTTTTCTTTCAATGGACTGCATTTATTGAGGGTGTTTCATTTACGCAGTTCATTAAAGAAATGTACCTTGCCTGAAGGAATAAACAAATTGGTACATTTGAGATACCTTGGTTTGGAAGGTACTGGTGTTTTCATGCTTCCTTCTTATATGAGAGGTCTTAGAAATTTACTAATTCTAGAGGCAAGTACAGCCACCATCAAGGCACTCCCAAGTTCTCTCTGGACCATCCCGGCACTAAAGCATGTTCATGTCTATCGAGTACTGCATTGGAAAGCCCTCGAGATAGGAAGAAAAAGAAGCTTGCAGACTCTCTATGTATTTTCTGTAATGCACTATGATGCTGTGACCTGGAAAAGAACAATCAGGTCACTTGAGAAAATGACCCAACATGTTTCCTGGTGCTTAGGTATAGCCTCCACTAAACTTGTGAATGACAAAGATCCTAAAGACCATGAAGAAAACAACTTTGATGTTAGGGTTGATGACTTAGAATCTAGAGTTGATGGTCTAGAATTGTTTGGGTGCTATAAAAAGCTTCATGTCCTCAACGATGTGCTTCCACATTTGAAGCTTTTCCCAGACTTTCTCTTGGAACTCAAGATAGCTTGTCCTAATCTGTTAAATGATGATCCTATGCCAATTTTGGAGAGACTTCCACGTCTTGAAGTGCTTGAAATTAGTAACTTGTCGTACACAGGGAAGGCCATAACCTGTTCTTCTCAGGGATTCCTTGCATTGCGTAGTTTGCTACTCGAGGATCTCGATTTGGAGGAGTGGAATTTACAGCAGGGATCTATGGCCTTTCTTGCCCGTTTGACTCTCAACAAGTGCACCAAGCTTAAGAACCTTTCTAAGGTACTTGATCAGTTGGATGATTTGGTAGAGCTTCGCTTGATTGGCATGACTCAGCTATCTGATGAAGATCATGAGGCAGCCAAGGGGAGAGGATGCAATGTAATGATCTCAATTGACGAGGAACAAACCTCTAGTAACTGAATGTGTAAGTGACCTGATGCATCTATTCAATTAATATACTTTGTTCTATAATATCAACTTCGAAGGGAGCCTATGTTGTTTACCCTTACCCATTATGTGTACCACCCCAATTTTCACTCCTTTGGAAAGTTTTAAAATTTAAATGACACCATTTGGGTTTTTCTCAAATTAATTAAAGCTTAATTGGAATTTTGCATTAATGAAAAGATTTAATTTGACTAACCTATACATAAAATATAAGAAATCTAGTTTTATTTGGATTCCTTGTACTGCAAGGAATTTTTCTGAGTTTGTTTGCTATTTATTTTAATTTATTTGACTTTCTAGCATTTTCTTAATTTGGAAATTATTTTCTTTTTCCTCAAAAATCTCCTGGGCCGAATCCTGCCGGCCCACCTTCTTTCCCTAGGCCACTGGCTTGCCAGCCCATCTCCTCGACCGACCCGGTCGGCTGCTTGCTCCTCTGCCGCTCGCTTGACTCAAGCCCATCGACCCACCACCGTCCCATTCAACCTGGTCGCGCACTGTTTTTCTTCCCAGCTGAGTCCGCACCTTGCCTTTGTACTCTGTGTCCCGCACGCTACATCGCCTCGTCCAGGCATATAAAATCAAGCTGCCCATGTCACGAGGTTCGCCATCATCTCCACTTCGGAAACCCTAGAATGTCGTCTCCGCGCCGATTGGAGCTCGAGAAGCTATGCCCCGCGTCATCTTCTTTGGTGAGATTCAGTGCTGTCGATAAGTCTTCTTCATCAACCGCACCTCTAGCATTGCCCCATCATGTTCTACACGGTGCTCCCCTTATCTTTTCGGAGACGCCCTGTTTTGTCGTTGGCTCCGCAAGTTCGTTGCTCCACCGCTTTCTTCCACACCACGGTCGTTGTGGCTGCGTTTGGCCAAAACCAAGCTCATCACGGAGTTCGCAGTCTTCTTTGCCCAGGATCGAACCCTCTTCCTCGCAGCTGTGCCGCCGTTGTCGTCGCCTGAGTTCGTCATAGTCAACCGCCGTCTTCGATGATGTGGCTGACCACGTGTGTGCCACCTTGCTGCCAGGTCAACGCCTCCTTTCGATGTGTCATCTTGTTCAGCCGCCCGCGTGGCTAGATCCGATCTTGTCTCTGACATGCAGGCCGCACTCATCATACCCCTATTCCTGTGAGCTCGATCCACTGTGGACCAGATCTATTATGTGAACTTGGTCCATAGACCATGGCGCCACATGTCAGCCTCTCAGCCTTTTTTCTGAATTTCTTTTAATTCGAAAAAAATCCAGAAAATTTGTGGGTCATACCTATCAATCTCAGATTTTCTCTCTTCCTTTTTATTTTCTCAAAGCTCTCTCCTGTTCAATCTTTCGAAAGCCCAGTCTCCTTCATATGAGCTTCGATTGAACACATTCAAAATTTTGAATTCATCTAAAATCGAGCTCTTCATTCGAGAGCTCTCTATTTTCAACTTGGAGTTTGCTTGAGCATCTGTTGTTGTTTATTGGTATTTATTTCTTTCTTTTCTGGTAGACGTTGATCTCCAGGGAGCAACTGAAAGATTTGAAGATCAAGACTTAGCAACAATAATATACGAACATGGTAAGTCGTAACTTTTGATCATATTGAACCTATGTTTGCGAAAGTATTTTGTTTTATATAAATTGCATGCTATTTCTATACCAATTATTATTTGCTGCGTACAACCACATGTTTTGGTATGCGACAAATCTGGCTAAATAATCTATCGTATACTTGTACTCCCCTGCATGGTTGAATTGGAGGGATACTCTAGTAGGTGTGCGAGCAAAGGGTTACTCTGACTCGATGAGACACCATGTGTACGTTGATGATTTGAGGGTTACTCAATTCTCTCTTACAATGATAAACCTCTCATTAAAAACGTGAGATGCGTGCTGGGGGACCGGCTCGGTCATGTTCTAGAGTTGAGGGGATATACTCACTAGGAAGGGTGGTGCTAGTGTGTAGCAGTGTAAAGGCCTTGTTATGATCTTCTTAGTCACACGCCAAAGGAAGTGTGTCATGGCCAACATTAAGAGATGATCATATCTTATGAGTAAAGCAGGACAACCTCTTCAGAGTGTAAACTATTTGAATAGCCGTGTCCACGATCATGGACGTGCCTAGGAATTTCATATAAGATATAGAGTTTTTCATAAAAATGTTGGAAGGTGGAATTATTAGTAAGTGAATGGGGACTTCACTTGTGATTTTGATGTCTAAAGTTAACATTAAAGAGTTCAGTGGTTTGATAATGGTTTTAGATGGTATTGGGTGAAGCCTCACTAGTCTATTTATGTTGTCTACGATTGGTTTACTAGTTATTTCTTATATCTTCTCAAATACGCTTTGAATCTATTATTGTGTTTCAAATAATTATTTCTTTCTGCAAAGAACCATATGGCTATCCCTTTGTCAAGCTTTGCATGAATGTAATTGCATCATTTCTCTTTGACTTGCTGAGTACTTTATGTACTTACGGCTACACACTTTTGTTGATCAGTTGTTGAGAAAGGATCAAGGAATACAGAATTTTTCGAGGAGTACTACGAAGACTTCGTGAACTAGGAGTGCGTTTCCTCAGACGATTGCTTATGGCAATGTCGAATTGCCCAAGTTATCTTATTTCCACTGTAAGAGTTTATTTATTTCTTAAGTCCTGTAAGGCATAGTTGTGTGAAACTTGACCATAAGTTCCGTTGCCACTATTTAATAATAATTTCTACTTTCTTAGTTATTTTGTTGAATAGAATGGTACGTCATCTATGTTGCCACTGTGTGTACTAGCGTAATCCTGGACTAATGCAGTATATTCAGTTTGGATTTGGTATTCCGGATCCGGACGTGCAACTTTGTTTTAGCGCTTCGGTTAGATCATATGGTGTATATTTCACAAACTCTCATGCAAGTATTCTCGAACTTAACTGATTCTTGTTGATGAAATAAATAACAACAGTATAAAATTTTACAATGGAGCATGTTAGTGCAATGCTTGAAGGAAGCAATAGAATATGCTCCAATTATTTGTGATGAACATATTTTCTCGGACATCATAAGGGACCGTAATCACAAAATTTTTTCAAACAACCAGTTGAGCATCCTGTAAATGTTTACAGAAGAACAATCAATCACATACTAGTTCACAAAAGAAGAATAAGTACTTTAGGTGATCTCATGCCACTCTTTGACAGAGTCAGGTGTTTTTTATATATTCATAATTGCAGTTCTCTCTGTTATGAGCAGGGTTTGCTGGAACTTGAACTTGATTTGAAAGCATGGGATGTGATGAGAATTAACTAGCAATGTTACTTCACAATAATTTGGATATACTTACTGACTAGAAGAACTGTTACTATTTAATCTGACTTGCATTTCTGTTGATGCCTTCTAGAAAAGAACTACTACTCCTAGGAAACTTGAATAGGCACTTAATGATTTCAGAACTAGATAGCTTATGGCTGTAAAGTGTCAAAATGACTATTAGATGCACAGTTTTTTAATCATCAAGTCTGTAGTTTGAGAATGTCTTGTATAATTTAATGGTTTACATGTAACACCAATGTAATTTTAGGTGGGATGCCTAGAGTTAGAATAGCACTGTGTCTGAATGCTTAGGATAAGCAACAAGAAACCACTAGAAATGCCTGTGATTTTTTTTTGGGAAAAAGGCAGGCTTTTGGGTAGTCAGAGATGAAACAGCTGAGTCAAAAGCTACTTGTTTATTTATAGATTAGTTCTTTTTTCGAGAAAACATAAAGTTTCATCACTAAATTTTTAAAAATGGAAAAAAGACTCATAATGTAGTGTATCAGAGGAACAACAACTGTAGGTTCCAGAAACTGGTTATTCGCTAAAAAACAGAAGAAGAAAAAAGGCCTGTCCGGTTTTTGGAACGCCTGTTTCGGTTCATCCTCTTAAACCCCTATTTTGAATTCAATTTCTGTACCAATATTATTACGATCAGGTGTAGTTTATATCTCAAATTTCAAATTCTAAAAGATTTGAAAATTTCAAAACATAGAAAACTGGACGGTTTAACAAAAACCAGGTGACCATTCCAGTTCTTGAAACCCTGACTATACTTGGTTATATAGTAACCAATAGGAACCAGCCGGAAACTGGTATCAGCAACTACATGAATATTGTTTCTACTTTCTATAACTGGTATAACACCTTTCTTTTTGCGAGGGAACTGGTATAAGACATTGATTGCCACCAAATTAAAAAAATTAAAAAAATCAACTAGCTAATCCTAGGCAGTTGTGCATGAGCTTTGTTATCTTTTAGTTTAAAAATGACTCTTAAGTTACTAGCTGGTTCTTATATTTGTTTTCTGCAGGTAAAGTGGTAGTCTACAAAGCTTGAGGATGGAACCCTTCATGACCCTGTTAGGCTGTCATACTTAACATGCACATTTCACCGTGATGAATTCAGATTCAGTCAAGAGTTACAATGAGTCATGACAAAAATAAGACTTAAACTAACGAATTAATCTGCAAAATAATATTATGAGAAGTTGATTTCCTGCATTATAATGTGGAATGTGGAAAGTTACTATTGTGGATGGAAGATAAATAATGTACATACATGTAATTATGACAAGCTGTGGAAAGTTACTATTGTGGATGGAAGATAAATAATGTACATACTTGTAATTATGACAGGCTAGAAAATGCTGCTCCATCGGAAATAACAATGATTTTTTCAGGCCCTATAGTTTAAACACAATTTTTTTAGCTCTTTAATACAAGCTTGATTCCAATGATCTGCTAAAGTGGACAGAAAGCCATATAGCTCGTATTAGCATAACTAGAACATGGCTATCGATCAAACATGAATGGTATGCAGTCATTCAGAAAGCAGTGTATAGGGATACTCAGTGGACAAGACACATTTCATACGGCAATGTGCAATAATATTAGGAGCTTAACATTGGCACAACATGTGTTGTTTTCTAGAACATTATTCTCTGCAGTTCACAAAAATATGTCATTTTATGATACATGTAGTCAAACTTATGAAACTTTGGCTGCTGATATCTTTCTAAATATTTAGACTGGATATATGAAAATCATGTGTGTAGATTTGTCATGAAAAATACTTTCATAATATTATAATTTGATTCGGTTTCATAAATATATTACAAAAGTAATTAGTGGTCAAAGTTGCATTTTGGAGACTGAGTCGATGTCCAAATGACATGTTTTTGTGAACTGGAGGGAGTAAAAGGTTGGGCTAAGCAGAGGTCTTTGCAGATATTTCTGAAGATGTTTATATTAGTTGTTTTTACTCGATATATTGATTTCATTGCGATAATTTGAGACCTTTGTTGACGTTATGATTTTGTAGGCATAATGTTCCTTTCTGTATTTGATATGGTGGTCTATTTTGATTTGCTTTTGTATGCCTTTTCTTTAGAGAATATATGCAAAAATTTCTCTGTTTTGTTTATCTTCTATTTGAAATTACTTTGTACATTGCAATGATCTGTTGTGTTTATGAAATTCATGGTAATGCAAGGGCCTGTGAGCCAGAAGGCGCAGAAGTTGAGAGGGCTGCCATTGGGACCAATTGGTGTTTCTCCAAATTTGATTATAGCCAAATTGAGCTATTAAAAATAGTGCTTCATGAAACAGTTCATGAGATGCACAGGAGAAAAACTTGATGGTGTGGCTTTTCAAATTGATTTTGAAAAGGCCTATGATAAGGTCAAGTGGCCCTTTCTCCAATGAATTTTGAGATTGAAATGTTTTTCTCCAGAATGATGTGATTGGATTTCTATGTTAGTTCAAGGAGGGAGTGTAGGTATTAAAGTGAATGATAACATTGGTCCTCTTTCAGAACTTTCAAAGGTTTAAGACAAGAATACCCTCTTTCTCCTCTTCTTTTCAATATTGTGGCTGATATTTTGAGTTGCCTAGTTTTCAGGGCAAAAAAATCGAAATAAAATTTATCGTGTGGTTCCTTATCTTGTAGATGGAGGTCTTCTATACTCCAATATACAGATGATACCATTTTATTCATGAGCCATGACCTTGTGAAAGCAAGGATTTTGGAGTTACTTCTAGATGCTTTTGAACTTTTATCTGGCTTGAAGATAAATTTCCACAAAAGTGAGCTGTTACTTTTTGGCAAGGCTGCTGAATGCCAAGACCAAGACACAACTTTTTGGTTGTGTTGTTGTTCAATTGCCTTTCAAATACTTGGGAATCCCCATTCATTATAAGAAGTTGAAAAATTCTGATTTCGTGGAATTAGAAGAGAGATTTGAAAAGAAACTTGGCTGTTGGAATGGCAAGCTGCTATCAGTAGGCGGAAGAGTTATTTTGATCAATTCTTTCCTGAATAACATTCCTCTTCACATATTTTTCTTTTTTTCTTGCACCGAAAGGTCCTTCAGATGATTGAGTTCTATAGATCTAGGTTTATCTGGCAATAACATGAGGGGTAAAAACAAATATCATTTCGTTTGGTCGAAAGTGGTCTGCCTTCCCAGGGAAAGTGGGCTGACTTCTGTTTTTGAGCAGAACTTTGAAAACATGACATTCAGAAGAACCCTTCTAAATGATGATTTGAATGCTTGGCATCACCTGTTACTTAGATGTTCTTCAGCAGCGTTTTCTGATGAGGAAGATGTGTTCGGGTGGAAACGTACTAGAAGAAGTATTTTTACTGTCGACTTAATGTGATCAAACTCTCTTTTTTATTTTTTTGAGACGGAAAAGCTTACATTATCACGGTGATATAGGTCCTGTTTGGATTCATTAGTGCTAATAGTTAGCTGGCTAATAACTAATAGCTAGCTAACTATTAGCTGGCTAATTATTAGTAGGGGCTGTTTAGATCCACCTGCTAATAAAGTTCACAAAATCAGTCAAGTAAAGAGAAATGACCATAATGCCCTTTTAGTAGAATAGTAGACGAGTGGACAGAGACGCTCGAATGGATAGGGTTGAAGGGAGGGCAAAAGTGTTAATTGGCTATCTATTAGCAGCTTTTAGTAGGGTACATCCTGCTAATGAACTAATTGTTAGTAGGATGGGTTGCTAATAATTATCAGGTCTATTAGCAGACCTGTTTGAATTCATAACTGCTAATTTTAGCAGCTAACTATTAGTGCTAATAGATTCAAACGGGCTCATAGCCAAATCGCTATTCACCAGATGCATTACAGAATCTGGGAAACCCTCTGTCCAGACCCCACATCAAACAAGGACCTCAGATTATTACCGACATCGGCAAGACAGTGAGCAAATTCATTACAAGAAGACAAAACGAAATCAAAACTTCATGGAACTCAGCTTCTAACAGACAGCTAGCTTCACGAATAATAACTGCACTCGAACCACAATCTGCTTCATGCTCTTCTAAGGCAGCACAAAGATTTTGGGCATCACTCTCAAAAATGAACCGACTCAGCCCCATACTGAGAGCGACAGACCAGGCCTTGACCGCTGCTGTAGCTTCCGCCTGGAAAGCGTCCTGCAGATTTTCAAGTTTACCTGCTGCTACCATCAAGATTTACTCTGATTTATCATTTCCACATAACATTATTTGGCGTTTGAAGTTACCTTAGAAGATTAAGGTGTTCCTGTTGTAAAAACTAGGGTTGTAGATTGGTCGAGAGACAAAGAGAAGAAGATATGGTCGCTCACCTTAAAATGGGGGCTGCGGTATGTACTTATATAGCATGCCAGATAGACTACAGATCCAAACGGAAACAACAACAGAAACTAGAAATTACAACGTATATGATTAGGAGATCAAAACTGATCAATCTACCGAATCACTGCAGCTACAACCGTGAATATATCTCAACTAGAAGCTAATTTCTACAGCGGCCCCCATTCATATCCACTCAAACAAGGTTAAGAATGCGCTTCAGATTAGCATGTTGTCGATTTCCCAATGGCTTTGTACATATATCATTAACTTAGTATTCGGATGAAATAAACCTGATGTCAAGCATTTTTCGTGCAACTCTTTTTCGCACAAAATAGAAATCCTTCAATGTGCTTAGTCCTTGCATAAAAGATTGGATTTACTGATAAGTACTTTTTTCCCAAGTTGTCACACCATAAAGTAGCGGTCGAGGTTGATAAATACCAAGCTCTCGAAGTAGAGATTGCACCCGAACAATGAACACATCTCCTTAACATCTCAGACTCATCTTTGACGGACTCAATTCAGAACGGTGAATGCATCTTCTCAACATCCTAGACTCATCTCCCACAGACCTAACTCAAAACGGTGAACACATTTCCTTACACTTCCCGGACTCATTTGCCATGGACTCGACTCAGGATAGTCATCGATTCGGCATTGGATAAAAAAGGGCATGGTGCCCTTCTAGTGCGAATGCATCTCCTCAACATCCAGCACTTAGCTCCAAGCGACATTGCACCATCGTTGTTGTCGGCCTTGCACCGACGTTCTTCAAGTGATCAACATCGGCTTCACACCACCTCTTCTTGTGACGATGGCCCTCACCGAAATCGACTTCATGCCGTATTGTCTCACAACGGCTTCACACATTATTCATGCATGTTCCCGTGATAGCATCGCACGCCACCTCTCATTAGGACGATGAATATCACCATCACCAATATGGCCTTACATAGTTGATCTTTGTCTTGTTGTCGTCATATCACCATGATGCACCGCCGGTCATCACCTAGCATGGAGCATCGATGTCGTCGCTGCCTCTCGCTGTTAACCACGACGTAGCACTGGACGGCACCATCTTCACTTCTCCTATTCAGAACATCACAAAGTCATATATAGAGTTTCACAAATAAGTCACATACTTGGTAATAAATAATAATAACATTATTCAAGGAACAAGATAATAAATCAGAACATATGGAAACATAATCATCTCTATGATTGCCTCTAGGGCATATCTCCAAAAACGATGACTATAACTTGTTGAGGCAATTTGTCTTAATTACGATTTGCCCAACTCATACTTGACACAAGACAACGAACACATTTCTTCAACATCTCATACTCATCTTCGATGGATTCGACTCATGACGGCGAATGCATCTTCTCAACGTCCCTAACTCATCTCCCACAGACTTAATTCAGGATGGTGAACATATCTCCTCAACATCCCAGACTCATCTACCATGGACTCGACCTAGGATGGTGAACACATCTCCTCAACGTCCCAAACTCATCTCGAAGTGGCATTATACCACCATTGTTGTTAGCCTCACACCGACGTTCTTTAGGCGATCAACATCGGCTTCACACTGACTCTTCTTGTGATGATGGCCTTTGCCATTGTCATCAACTTAAAGCCGAATTGTGTCATGACGGCTTCGCACCATTGTTTGTGCATGTTCTTGTGATGGCATCACACGACCACCTCGCCTTAGGACGATGAACATCACCATCATGAACGGCTTCACACAGTTGATCTTTGGTATGCCGTTGTCATAGCACCATGATGCACCAACAGCCATCACCTTGCATGGAACATCGACGTTGTTGCAGCCTCTCGCTGCTAACCACGATGTAGCACCGGATGGCACCATCTTCACTTCTCTTGTTTCGAACTTCATTCTGATACCAATTATTAGCCTAGGCCTTGTTTAAAACTCACACATAGCTTTCTTCTATTGAACACATGGGAGGAAGAACACACAAATAAGATGGTGTTGCTGCAACTGCTTAGCAGCTGTTTTCTGTCTTCTATTATTCCCTTCTTCATATCGTTACAATGTTAGAATATAAATAGACTGGCATAAGGGGCTTAACAACCACTAACAAACTAACTAAAGAATCCTAACAAACTCAACTAACTTAGTCAAGATTATTTCCAACAGTACGCAGTTCAATAGGTGTGCTTGTTTATGCATGATGAATGTGAGCCTCATCGTCAGTTGGTCATACGGATTTTGTGTTATATCAAAGGTACTTTGGATCTTGGCTTACAGCTCTACTCTACATATGTATAGAGACTTGTGTTTAGAGGTGGGCATCATGCTGGGCTAGCCCGACACAGGCCCATTGTGCTTCGTGCCTGAACCGTGCCGGGCTGCGACGGCCCGTCGTGCCTGTCGAGCTATGCCAGCCTGGCTCACCTTCGGTGAGCCCAGGAACAGCTCATTTGCGCTTCGTGCCTGCTTTGCGCCGTGCCAGCCCAGGCCCGACCCATTTGCACTATTACAACGAGAGGAAAGGAGCTAGATGCACATGGAGTTGAGGCAGTGGACATAAATATTATGGAAAAAGAACTAAAATTTATTTATTCTTAAACAGTTACACAGAGTGAGGGGGATGTGCTGCATACAGGTGAGAGAGGGGACAATGGGCGAGAAAGAGAGGTAGGGAGACAGGCGAAAGAGATCGAGAGAAACGGGTGAGAGAGGGAGAGATTGAGAGACACGGGTGTGAGAGAGCTGAGAGAGATTGAGAGAGATGGGCGAGAGAAAGTAGCTTCTTGCACCGTTTCTCAATTTCTCTCAGCTCTCTCTCCCCTCTTGCCCATCTTTCTTAGGTGTCGGCGGTGGGGATGGCATCCATGCTACTGGGTGCGTCCATGGCACTCATGCTCTGCAGGTCAGTGACCTTCATACTGAACTTCTTCTTCATGCCCTGGGTCATTGGCCTAGCATGGCCGGTGCTACAGTGTCGTGCTAGGCCGTGCCGCCCAACGTGCCCGGTTCTCGGGCCCAGCATGGCCTGTGCTACAGTGTCGTGTCGACCCGACACGACCCACTTCGTGTCGTGCCGGGCTTTGGACCGGGCCGTGTCACCATGCCTCGGGTCGGCCAAAAAAAGCCCGGCTCGAGTGCCCACCTCTACTCATGTTAAATTCATTTGCAATGAGTCCATTTACTTCCTCTTGTGTGTGTGTTTCTATGTGAGAGAGACCCAACAAGAGAAAAAGAGAAAATCAATTAGCGATTTCTAAAGTGAGAAGAAGGGTTTGAGTGATTCATTTCCAACATTTGGTATCAAAGCGAGGAGATGTCGAAGAAGATGACGCATAGAGATGGTTCGTCAAGTAGTGTTGCTGCGAGCAGCGACACCAGCGACAAGGTGATGTCAAGGCTGTCGATGAGAGAAGGCACAATGTCCCTCTAGTACCCGGTGCTGTCCAGGACAAACTATGCAGCATGGGCGATGAGGATGAAGATCCTCATGCGAGCACAAGGAGTATGGGATGTGATTGATCCCAAGAGCACAGCTGGGGTTGTTGATGAGAGACACCGCTCTTGAAGTTTAGACAGCGCTGTGCTCCATGCACTTAGGCACCGAGCGCATCAGGGAGGTGAATATCTAGACCCTACACTGGGAGTTTGAAAACCTTAGCATGAGTGACGCGGAGTCGGTGGACAATTTCACAGCAAAGATCATGTTGCTTATTGGTTAGATCCTAGAACTTGCAGATAAGATGGAGAAGTATGTCATCAAGAAGCTGCTACGAGCCGTTTCAGAGATTCATCAACATTTCTTCAACAATGGAGCAATTTGGAGACATTAACAAGATGACCTTAGAGGTGGCCATTGGGTACCTAAAGGCGCACGAGGAGTGTCTCAAGGCATGGGAGACACACATGGAGCAGCAATTTCTCATGGCAATGGGATATGACTCGTCGTGAGGATGAGGTCATGGCCATGGCTATAACCATAGAGAAGAAAGGCGCAAGGATAAAACAAAGGTTCGTTGTTACAGTTGTGAGGAGTGTGGGCATTATTCGTATGAGTGTCCGAAGAAAGGGAAGGAGAAGAAAGTGCTTCAAGTTGAAGCTCACAGTGATGATGAGCCAGCTCTTCTGCAATAATGCATGAAGAATGATGAGTCAAGATTAGGGAGGAGAATGTTGAAGTCATTTGAGTGAGTTCATTTACTTCCACTTGTGTGCTTGTGTGTTTCTATTTCCTCTTGTGTGCTGTATGTTTCTATGTAAGAGAGACCCAACAAGAGAGAGAGAGAAAATTAGTCAGTGATTTCCAAAGTGTGAAGAAGGGTTTGAGTGATTCATTCCCAACAACTTGTTGCATATTCAGATGCAAATTGGGCTAGCTGTCTAGCCTCACGCCATTCCACTTTTGGTTCTTGCTTGTTCCTTGGTGATAATATCTTCTCGTGGTGCTGTCGCTAATGTCATTACTGAGTCATGCTAGGTTTGTCAGCTTATATCCGAACTTCATTGACTAATTGATTCTGCCATAGTAGTCTACTGTGATAACGTGAGTGTTGTCTGTATGAACCCATTCAACATATGTGTACCAAGCATATTGAACTCAACATTCATTTCGTACGGGAGGAGGTCGCTCTTGGCATTATTCGTGTCCTTCATGTACCGTTCTGTTCCCAACATATTTACCAAAGGATTAACTTCATTATTGTTTTACTACTTTTGCTCCAGTATGAACATTGTTGGTCCATCGGAGAAACATACTTGTGGTGTTAAATTTAGCTATGTTTTACATCGGCACTGCAACGACCCTCCTTTTTAATATGGAATACCAAGAAGGATGATTTATGTGTATACAGTACTAGTCCCATGACCAGTGGCTAGTACACACATTTACAATATTGACAACACATCCGTATGTAATCTTATTAAAGAGGAAGCTAATTAAACAACATAGTCTTACAATTCAGAGTATACTGTAGCAGAAAATTTAAAAGCCATGTGGTATACCCATACAAACTCTCAAGCAACTGAAAAGGTATAAACCCTAAAAAGACTCATTAATATAATCTCCGTAACCTGCATCAAAGTATGTATCATCTAGAATTTCGTTCTCTTCACCTCCTAAACCAAAAAAATAAAGCAAGGTTGAGTACTTGTGTACTCAGCAAGACTTGTAGTGTATAAAAAAATGCAAATATATAAATGCAGGCTATAACAAAGGAGGCTTCTATAGTTATTTTGCATAAAGTAAATTTGAGTCATAAATATCAAGTAATAGATTGTAAACGAAATTTGTAAAATCAAGTTTGACTTATATGTATGTAGCAAGCAAGCATATAATAACAACTCACAGTCCTCTATAATTTTTGTATCGCATCACTACTTGCCAATCCCTGGCATGACATCTAAAATAAAAGCTTTCCAACACATATTTCCAAATCATCCATTTTTAAAAATATCAAAACATCTAACTATGTGATGACTTTACCAAGTACCCATGACTGCTGGCGCAACTTTTCAAAAGATTTAAACTCTGCAGAGGTGTACAACTTTACCAGGGTGGCTGGATGAGTGAGAGTCAGTCTTGGAGTTGTGTTGAGACTCGAGTGTTGAGTCGCGTCTTTAAGATTAGTCTTTACCTTTTAGTAGACGTTAAGGTTTCATGTTTAGTTTGCTTCTTTGTAATGCTGAGTGTGCAATATGAGTTGCAAAGCTTGTAGGCTTTTATAAGCAGCCATACCAAGAATAAATAAAAAATTATTTTAGTTGGGTTAAACTTATCTTCCCCGCCCTAGGGATTCTTGCATCTTATCTATGCTACTTCTACCTTTCCTAACCCAAGAGGCAATCAGCAGATGGTGAACACTCGTGGAACCAACGGTGCTTCAGGAAGTGGACTGCGCCAGAATGACAACCCCAATGATGGAGGCCATCCTCAACCACCACCGCTAGTGGACATGCAGAATCCGGGAGTATTTCTCGCCACACAGACTCAATTAATGCAGACCATGATGCAACAAATGCAACAGATGACTAATGTGGCTGCAAATCACAACAACCAAGTGAACCAGAACAACAATGGGGGGCCTCGGTCTTTCTCCAAGCTGTCAGATTTCATGAGGACTCGGCCACCGACCTTTGCAGGGAATGTTAATCCATTGGAAGCCGATGACTGGCTTAGTACTACTGAGAAGAAGCTGCATATCACTCAATGCGAGGGCAATGAAAAGGTTCTCTACGCCTCTCATCAACTGGAAGGAACTGCCGCTGAATGGTGGGAAAACTATTGTGCTGCGCACGGAGCCCCGCAGGAGATCACATGGGATGAGTTTACCACTGCTTTCTGCCAATACCATGTTCCAGAGGGAATGATGGATCTCAAGAGAGAGGAGTTCAGGGCTCTGAAGCAAGGAGGCCAACCCGTGGCCGAATATCTGAACAAGTTTACTCAGTTAGCTCGCTATGCCCCTGAAGACGTAGCGACAGATAAAGCTAGGCAGTCCCGCTTCATGAAGGGACTAAATTCAGGATTGCAAGTAGGGCTGATCACCCACAATTTTCCGGACTTTCAAGAATTGGTTAACAAGGCTTTGATTCTGGAGGATAAGCGCAAGGAGCTGGGTGAAAATCGTAAGCGCTTGATGACTAATCAGGGTGGACGTCCCAACCACCTGCGCCTGAAAATATCACCACAGCAGTTTGCCAGATTCCAACCGTCAGCCGTAAATAAGGCACCAACCCCTGCACCTCGCCCTGCTAATCAGAACTTTCAGACGTCAGCACAAGGTAGTAATGCACCAGGAGGGAGTCAGCAGTCTGCAAATAAGAGATGCTATACATGCAATGAGCCAGGGCACTTCTCTAATAGGTGTCCACAGAGAGGAGGCATCACACCAGTTCGTTTTAATTTGGGAACAACACCTGCCAAGGCACCGGCTTCAGGAGGAAATCGTGCGCCCGGTCAAGCTGGAGCAACCCCCCAATCAACAACGCGTGGTAGGATCAACCACATCACTGCAGATGGAGCTTAAGAGATTACGGACGTCGTACTGGGTAAGTTTCTGGTTAACTTAGTACCCGCTACAGTTTTATTTGATTCTGGAGCTTCGCATTCGTTTGTTTCTCAAAGTTTTGCAACCAAGAATGGATTTAAAGTGGTGAATCTTAAGTGTGTGTTATTAGTCCAAGCCCCAGGATCTGAGCTTAGATCTAGCCTCGGGTGCTTGGGAGTTAAGTTGCTCATGGATGGGATAGAATTTCTAGCGAATCTTATCTTATTGATGCACAATCCCTAGATGTTATTCTTGGAATGGATAGGCTGTCTAAGCATAAGGCTGTTTTGGATTGTGGCCGAAGGATTGTATCACTGGAAGACCCTAGTGGCAAGAAGGTAGAATTTCAAGCGATCGATTCGTGATGGGCGCTTAGTGGTCAACAGTGCAAGCCATCGGCATAGAGGATGTGCGATGAGTCGAGAATACCGGATGTGTTTCCGGAAGATTTACCAGGGTTGCCACCAGACCGCGATATCGAGTTTGTAATCGAGTTAGCACCAGGGACAGCTCCGATATCAAAGAGACCTTATCGGATGCCTACAGATGAGTTAGTGGAAATGAAAAAGCAGATTGAGGAACTGCAAGAGAAAGGTTTCATTAGACCAAGTTCATCACCGTGGGGAGCACCGGTATTTTTTGTTCGTAAGAAGGATGGAAGTCTTAGGATGTGCATTGATTATCGTGCACTTAATGAGGTAACGATCAAGAATAAGTATCCATTGCCCAGGATCGACGATTTATTTGATCAGTTAAGGGGAGCTGGAGTTTTCTCCAAAATAGATCTTCGTTCAGGATACCATCAGTTGAAGATCCGAGCGGAGGATGTGCCTAAGACTGTGTTTTCTACGCGATATGGACACTATGAGTTCACAGTCATGTCATTTGGATTGACTAAGGCCCCTGCATATTTCATGAACATGATGAATAAGGTTTTCATGGAGTATTTGGATAAGTTTGTTGTGGTCTTTATAGACGATATCTTAGTTTTCTTGAAGACAGAGGAAGTGCATGCAGAACATTTGAGGATGGTTTCAGAGAGGCTGCGAGAACATCAGCTGTATGCTAAGTTCAGCAAGTGTGATATTTGGAAGGAGAAAGTTGAATTTCTTGGTCATGTGATGACTACTAAAGGAGTTGCAATTGACCCAAGCAAAGTGGACGCAGTGTTACATTGGGAGCAACCGAAGTCTGTTACTCAGATCCGTAGTTTTCTGGGAATGGCGGGATACTACCGTCGGTTCATAGAGGGATTCTCGATGATTGCTAAACCCCTGACGCAGTTGTTGAAGAAAGAGAAGAAGTTTGCATAGACGCCAGAGTGCGAGAAAAGTTTTATGGAATTGAAGAAGCGTTTGACGACAGCCCCCGTTTTAGTACTGCCGGATGTGCAGAATGGATTTGATATTTATTCCGATGCCTCAAAGCAAGGCCTGGGATGCGTGTTAATGCAGAATGGCAAAGTTGTTGCTTATGCGTCGAGGCAGTTGAGACCGCATGAAGCAAATTATCCGACGCATGATTTGGAATTAGCTGCCGTAGTGCATGCTTTGAAGATATGGCGTCATTATCTCATAGGAAATAGATGTGAGATATATACTGACCATAAGATCCTCAAGTACATTTTCACTCAAGCAGATCTTAATATGAGACAACGAAGGTGGCTAGAGTTAATTAAGGATTATAATGTGGGAATTCATTACCACCCTGGAAAAGCTAATGTGGTAGCCGATGCTCTAAGTCGAAAGAGTCATAGTGCAAATACGCTGTCAATGGAGGATCAACCAGAGCTATGTAAAGAATTTCAGAAGTTAAAGTTGGAAGTTGTTTCGGAAGGAATTGTAGCCTGACCGAGGTAAAGCCAACACCGGAGGATCGATCAGAGAAGGCCAGAAAGATGATGAGAAAGTCACTAAGATCAAGTCCAAGAAAGACGAAGGCCTAGCAGTGGATTTCACTCTAGATGAGCAGGGAACCATGTTCTTCAAAGGCCGAATTTGTGTACCGGATAAAAAGGAGCTGAAGCAACTGATTTTTGAGGAAGCTCACGATTCTAAGTACTCAATTCATCCGGGAAGTGTCAAAATGTATCAAGATTTGAGAGAAAGATTTTGGTGGTCTAACATGAAGTGAGAGGTGGCCGAGCATGTTGCTCTATGCGATGTATGTCAGAGGGTAAAAGCCATGCACCAAAGACCAGCTGGGTTGTTACAGCCGTTGAAAATTCCTGAATGGAAATGGGAGGAAATTGGTATGAATTTTATCACCGGTTTACCCAAGACTCAGAGAGGTTACGATTCTATTTGGGTTATTGTGGATCGTTTGATCAAGGTCGCTCATTTTATCCCGGTGAAGACCACCTACTCAGGAGATCGTTTAGCAGAGCTGTATATGTCAAGGATTGTATGTTTGCATAGGGTGCCCAAAAAGATTGTGTCAGACAGAGGTACCCAATTTACCTCAAGAATCTGGAACAAGTTGCATGAAGCAATGGGAACTACTTTGAATTTCAAGATCTGAGATATCACCCCAGCATGGATGGTCGATGTAAAGGGTAAATCAGATTTTGGAAGATATGTTGAGAGCTTGTGCTTTAGCTTATGCTACATCTTGGGACAAATGTTTGCCGTATACAGAATTCAGTTACAATAATAGTTATCAAGCTAGCTTGCAGATGTCACCGTTTGAGGCGTTGTATGGACGTGCTTGTCGTACCCCGCTGAATTGGAATGAAACGGAGGAGCGTTTAGTGTTTGGACCAGAGATATTCTTAAGGAGGCAGAAAATCAAGTTGCTATGGTTAGAGAGAGGTTGAAGATAGCGCAATCAAGGCAAAAGAGCTATGCTGACAACCGACGCCGAGATTTGAGTTTCGAGCCAGATGGTTATGTGTATCTCAGGGTTACCCCTCTTAAGGGTGTTAAAAGGTTTCATGTTAAAGGGAAGCTTGCACCAAGATATGTTGGTCCGTTCAAAATTTTAAGCCGTCGAGGAGAGGTGGCCTATCGCTTGAATTGCCTCATCCTTGGCAGAGTGCATGACGTGTTTCATGTGTCACAACTTAAGAAATGTCTCGAGTGCCAGCAAAACAAACCTGTTGGACGAATAGAGTGCAGGAAGACTTGACTTACAAGGAGCGACCGGTCAATGAATTTTGGATGTTATGGGCGCAGAACTAGAAACAAGTCTATTCGCTTTTGCAGAGTTCAGTGGAGCAATCATTCTGAAAGTGAAGCAACCTGGTAGCGTGAAGAAGATTTGAAGTCAGAGTTTCCAAACCTATTCCCTAGTTAGCCTTGAATCTCGGGGTCGAGATTCTGTTAACGGGGGGAGGTTTGTAACATCCCAAAATTTGCTTTATTATCATTTTATTGGTTAATTTCCCTTTTTATGTTTTTTTGGAATTTATTGAATTTTTCTGGATTTATTTGAATTAACTTTAAATTAAGTATATTGGTCTTTTGTTGAAAACTATATAAATTTATGCAAAGTTAAAATAAAGTTTTATCAAAAATATTTTATTTGAGTCCAGAATGTCTCAAAGTATTTTTGAGATTTTTCTGGGATTTTTCCTGATAATTTATTTGCCTAAAACTAATGAAATGAATTTCTGTAATTATTTTAAATCAGAAACCCATTTTTAATCCAGTGAACAGTATTGGGCCGGAGCCCAATACTGTGCGCGTGGAGCCCATCTTGGTGCGGTCCAGTGACTGCTGACCGTAGGATCCAAATCGGACAGTAAGGCTTGGATGAGGGTTTTTCCTTTTTCGTTGGGCGTTGGCTATCGTCGGATCAAGATCGAGCGGTGGACATCAAAGCGTACCAGTTCGGGACTCATTCGGATCAGCACCGTTGGAAGGATATCGTGGAAGGTTAGGATCGTGCCGCGTCGGGAGATCTTCATGGCCGCGGGATCGTCATCGAACGGCGCTGCGTCGTCGTCTTCGCGCAGGACTCGGAGCCGTGGCCGCCGTGGACTCCGTGTCCGAGTCGCCGCCGGAGAGGGGTAGAGCGGCTATAAAAGGGGGCGACCGGTTCGCCTTCCTGCCGCAAACCTAAGCCCTAAGCTAGCCAGTCGAGAAGCGCCGTCATTTCACCGTAATCGAAGGTTTTCAGATCAGCGCCGCCGCAGAGGAGAGTCGTCGATTCGCCATCGATAAGCCGCCACAAGGTCTGACACCGATCGCATCTGCTTCGCCTTCATCCGAGGCATCTCGTGCGCGCATCCGTTTGGTCAGAGCATCGCCAGAGATGAGGATCGCCGAGGAAGCCGTCGCCACCGAGGAAGAAGACGTCGCCACCGTTGAACAAGTAACCAAATCCCAGATCCGGTCGCGTTAGAAGGTAGGCGAGGTCGCGAGCGTGCCGTAGGTAGCCGGGCCGATCGCCGTCGATGACCCTAGGTCCCCGTGCCGCCGCCGTTGACGTGGCTTGACGCTTCGCTGATGCGTGTCGCACATGTGGGCAGCTTCGCCGAGGTGGCAGCGTCGTGGCGTCGCGTGCGTTCTGCGCTGGTGCTGAGTCAGCGACGCGCGGGCCCGCACATCAGAGAGACGTGGTCGCATGGGCTAGGTCCACGGTGGACCAGATCGATACCGTGAACCGAGTCCATGGACCGCGGCACGTGTTGCCGTGTGATTGGCTGGCATCAGGGCTAACGTCACACTTGCGCAATAATCGGTTTTTCAATTTAAAAATAATTCGGTTAATTCTGATTTTCTAATTTCTGTAATTTCAGTATTTATTGAAATTTCAAAAGGCTATAACTTTTGCATCTTAACTCGGATTTGAGTGATTCAAATTTCTAAAAATTTTGTAAAATTGAGATCTATTTAATGGTGAATTTTAATTGATTTTTGGAGTTCATTTGCTCTCTGTTTTGCTATTTATTTGCATTTCTCCTTCGGTACGCGTAGACGTTGAATTGTGCGACGCTTCGGAGGAAGATCCAACAACTCAAGAGCAAGCTCCAGATCAAGATCAGGACCTATTCCAAGGTAAGTTGTGCTTTGATCATGTTGAACCCATGTTTATACAAATGTTATATTGTTTTACTCTATTGCATGGTATTTCAAGTATACAAATTGTTTCAACTTAAATTGGGATCTAGTTAAGCTACCAATTTGATCTATACCCTACCTTGTCATTGTATGCCATAATCTATTGTCACCCTAGATTGGTTCATTATAGTTGGTTAGTAATGATAATCAACATGGGATGGTTAGACCGTATTAGTTGCTTAGCCATGCCAAGTCATCACATGTGTTTGAATCATTGATAATTAATCTTGATTAATGGAATATGGAACGATGTTATGAACTTGTGTGTCATGTGGGATCACACGATGAGATTGAGTTGTTGTGGCGAGTCATGTCACGCAACGATGTTGAATTCTTGATAGCACGTGGTGCTTGGTAATCAACTTGGGTGATAATCATTTAGATTGGGGCAAGTGATAAGGGGCGAGTATGCCAAGGTGGGCCCGATGGGCAGAGGATATGAGGATGTCTTGCCTTAATCACTCTAAGGACTTAACCTTGCAAGCCTTTGACCTGAGTCAATCATGCAACCACTGTCTGGTATGGGCCAGCCTAGCTGATTAATTTGCAATGTCTTAATTTTGGTACTATCTTGGTCGGTGTGAGTTCCCGAGTTATGGAGTAATTCACATGGTGCAAGAGGGGGGCCCTGGATGTGGTAACCAGTCCCACCGGTGTTGAAACCTTAGCGGGTGGTACCGGGTTAAGCCAGCGCATTGTAAAGGCTTTGTTATAATCACTCGCCTTGGTGGTGTTTGGTTGTATCGCGTGGGTAAAGTGCATAACCTCTGCAGAGTGTGAAACTATTCGGATAGTCGTGCTCGCGGTATTGAGCAATGCTCGGAATTACAGTTAAGGGTTAGCTTAATTAACTGGACAACTTGGTTGGGATGGCGGAATGCCATGTGGAAGATGGAATTTGACTTAGGATTGGAAACTTGGTTTACTTGAGAAATACTGAATCTATTTACTATTGTTATTTGTTTTACAGTCTTTACGATCTAATTATTGTATTTGTTCATAAATGCTGCTTATTGCAAAATAGCCATGGTGGCCTATCCATTGGAATAAGCCTTGCATATAGTTACATAGAATTGTATTCTGTGCACAACTTTTTGAGTGCTTTAAGTACTCACCCTTGCCAACAACAATAATCAACAGTCGAAGAATCTACACCTGTGTTGGAGGAGGAATTCCAGGAGGACGCGAGTCATTAGGGTCTGAGCCTTGTCGGTTGCTTGTGGTGAACTGATGAGCTATCTACGTTTTCTACTTTCCGCTGCTTAATTCTTAGCTTATATTTCCATTCTTGCCCTGCGTGGCTTAATAATGTAAGTCGGTCATAAGATCATACACTTAGCTATATCAATAAGTGGAGTATTATTCTATTATCGTTGAGTATGATATGATATGTACCGATGTTGAGCTGTGTGCACTAGCGTTGATCCTGGGACTAGTGCGGTAAACACAGTGGGTTCGAATCAGTCGATTCGGGTCCTTACAGAGTAGCTCTGGTAGAGAGAGGATGATCAATTCTAGATATTTTCATAAAATTCTGAAACTGATATGTTGAGTCATTTGCATTTTATGTGTTTGATTTTTCAAATGCATCAAATTAGGTTTTATTTTCCTAAAAAATTTTATATCGGTTCCCTAGCTATCGTAAGTGAATTAAGAAAAATTTCAAAAGGTTATCTCATTCTTACATTTTCAATAAATTTCGACAATGGTACTATACTTAGCCACCTTTCACTGTTTTTTATTTTACATCTATAATTAATATGGTCAAATTCCTTTGAAACTTTTTATGCTAGTTTCTTAGAGGATGTTCAAGGTTTCATAAAAATTTTAGAAAATGACCACACCTAGATTTTTTTGAATAAATCTAACAAGATTCATATTCTTTGTTGAAATTGAAGGACCATGTGGAGGTCCATCCATGTTTGTGATGAGTATTTGACTTTATTTGAGCAAGGTGTGCTCAAGTTTGAGTTTGATTTGGATTGACTTTCAAAATGAAGCATTTTGAGTTGTCTCTGCCAGGAGTGGTAGTACCGGTCGTATGCACGCGGTAGTGATGAGTTGGATGGTTTATTGCACATCATTGTGGACATTGCTATGAAATGTTTTTCCTTGTCTTTGATGGTTGCAGGACGACGGTGCTAGGTCATGGTGAGGCGAAGGATGACCGGGACTAGGCGAGGAGCGTCGGAGGTCCAGACGGTTGGGAGATCGCCGAAAGATGATCGGAGACGGAGTCCGGGCAAGTCAAGAAGATAAGGAAAGGAGATGATGCTAGCTAGATACCGCTTGGATCAATGAGGGCCGTCGGATTGAGGTCTAGTTGATAGGTTAGCAGGTCTAGGTAGTATGCTTTGAAAACCGTGCAAGAAAACCCGGTATGTGTGTGGGTTTTGGGTTAGCCCTTGCATGGCTGTGTGTGTGGGTTAATCCTAGCCCTTAGATGAGTGCTCTAGGGTTGAAGGACTCATCCAAGGGTGGTAGGTGGCCCAAGAGTAGTATAAATAGGGGTGGAGGGGTAGCCTCCTTCCCTTGAAGGTTTTGAGGTTTGTGAATGCTCCTTTGAGCTTTGCCCACATGAAAGTGAGGCTTTGTAATCTCTCCTTCCAGAAATGAAAGTTTTATCCATCCACCTCTGAATTTATTTTGCGCATTTACATTATGTCTTTACTTTACGCAATTTAAATTCAGAATTTACTTTCCCGCAATTACTTTCTTTTAATTTACTTTCATGTAATTTGGATTTGCCTCCCCTCCTTCTAAATGCTGCTGATCTTGGATGTTTTGAGTGTGTTCATATGGTTTTACATCTCTTTTGCACTCTTGGATTGAGTAGAGAACATCTTTTCTTTCAAGTTCCAACTTTGTTCAGAACTTGTTCTTCGCGCAGCAGTCAGTGTTTGATTTCTATAAATATCTAGATAATATTTTTTAAGTGATTCTTACTGGAGGAGGTGCGGGACTCTGATATCCACTGGCAGAAAAATTTTGGAGTTCATTTGTTGCACCGTTTGGGCGCCATGAGGTGGAAACCGAGCCCCAAAATTTCTGCTCGAAGTTCTTGACCAGACTGTGTTCTTAGATTTTTACTGTTTTTTGTGTAAGGCTTTTTGAGGACAAATTTGGTGGAGTTCTTCACGACTCTGATGCTCATAGGGAGAAAAAGTCTCAAAATTTTGTGAGCTGCAGAAACCCACCAACCTCCTGTGCAAATTGATGACAAGTTCTGGGAATTCTGCTTTTGCTTTTCTGAAAGTGACTTTTGTGATTTGAATTGATGTCCTTTCTAAAAGCAAGAGTTTGAATTGATTCCTCTTTATCTTGGACACTAGACAACCATTATTGTGACTCAAAAATCCCCACATATTTTATGGTACTTATCCATGCAAGCTTGGGGTACACATAGTTGTCTAGTTTTTCAGGTTTTTCACGATTTCCTTTGAGCGATCTTGTCGAGGTTTTTGCTGGAGTATTTTGGGGGAAATTTTATTTGTGACCATTCACCCCCCTCTGTTCGCCATCTCGGTCCTTCATTTGGTATCAGAGCCGGTTTTGCTCTTCCATAGATCTTGACCGGTCTCAAGAGCCATAGCGATGGACAAATATTCCACCAAGCCTCCCATCTTTAATGCAGTTGATTTTCCTTTTTGGAAGTCCCGGATGGAGTCATACATCACTGCCCAGGGTTACCCGATATGGCAGAAGGTGAAACTCCCGTATGAGGTTCCTGCTGATGAAAATGTCACGACCATCAATATGGTTGACGTTGAGGCGAATGCTAAGGCAAGGAACATTCTCATACAGGGTCTTAGCCGCGGTAAGTATGATAGGATTTATCACCTTCGCTCCGCTCACGAGATTTGGGTAACCCTCGATGCTTACCAAGAGGGCTCTACTCAAATCAAGACTGTGAGGCAGGACCAGTTCAAGCGCGAGTACAACAAATTTGATCAACATGCTGGTGAGAGTCTCGACGAGTGTTTTGGTCGGTTTACAAAGATTTTGAGCGACCTCCGAGCAGTTGGTTGCATATACCCTGACTCGGACAATGCTCGGCATTTCTTGACCGCACTCGACCTTCGGGTTTGGGAGATGAAGGTGACCACCATCAAGGACACCACCGACTTATCGACTCGACTCTTGGACGGGCTTTATTCCCGCCTCAAGACTCATGAGATCGATGTCGTCTCTCGGAAGACGAAATCTCAGTCGATGGCTTTGGTCACCGATCCCATTGGATCTTCTTCTTCTGATCCTTCTATTGGTTTCTCTCTTCCGCCCTTTGCGAGCTAAGCGATGACCAACTGGAAAAATTTCCAGAAAATGAGCTTGCTCTTCTTGCTCGCAAGTTTTCTCATGCATGCAAGAGGGTGAGAGAGAGGAAGAGAGGTGGCATGATCACCTGCTTCGAGTGTGGTGGCCCCAACCACATTCGGGTGAACTGTCCCAAGCTGGAGAAGGGCAAGAACGACTTGGCGGTTCGGGCAAGAACAACAACACCGACAAGAACCGCAACAAGAAGCCTCCAGTTCGTGAACCGGCACACGAGAAGAAGTACCGCAACTTCTCCAAGAACAAGAAGCTCTTCCACCGCGTCCTCGCCGCGCTTGACGACATCAACCTCTCCGACATAGAGACATGGAGCGACGAGGGCGAGGATGATCCGCAAGAGAAGAAGGGCGGCGACGACTTCTCCGGCATGTGCTTCATGGCCGACACCAACAACATCAACGACTCCGAGCTCTACAGCGACTCGGATGAGGTACCCTCCTATGACCAACTCAACGAAGCTTTCTGCAAATTAGGAAAATTTCATGCTAGAGCTAGAGCTAGGTGTACAAAGCTTGAGAAGGAAGTAGGTACCTTGACTCGGGAGTTAGCTTCACTTAGATCTTCTCCCTCCCGAGTCACTAATGATTGCTCTTTGTGTGATGCTATTCTTGTGGAGTTGAAGAACCTAAGGACCATACATGATAGTGTGCTTGCTGAACTTGATGGTCTTAGGTTGAAGAATGCTAGCACTAGTTCTGTTGATGCTATTCCTGTTGAGGCTAGTTTTCTTCATGCTCACTCCACTCCATCATGTGCTAATTGCCCTAAATTGCTTGCTGAAATTGATGCCATGAGTGAACACCTTAGAAAGCTTTCTGCTAGAAATGATGAACTTGAATTGCATGCTTCTAAGGACCCAGTCAGCTCATGTGAGGGCTATAGGCAACTAAAACTTGACAATGATGCTTTGAATGTCAAGTGTGATCAACTTGCTAAGGACTTATTAGTTAAGTCAAAAACTGGTTGCTTGCTGTGTGTTGGGGTTAAGGATGATGTGGATCAAATCCATGTCGAGCTTAGGAAGAAGTTAAAAGACCAAACCCTTAGGATTAGAGATGCTCCTTGCGTTTCTTGTGAGGCCCTCAAGATTGAGGCAGCCGTGCTAGGGGAACAAAAAGCACGTGCTGAGAGATCTTCTCTTTCTGGTTCTTCTTCTTCCTCTCCTTCCCCCTGTTCTTCTTGTGCTTTTTTCTTCCGAGATTGCTAGTATCTTATAAGCACTCTTGAGAAGTTTGTTGGAGGCAAGAATAAGCTCAATCTTATTCTAGACCAATCCAAGATTAGTAGATTCAATCAAGATCTAGGATTTGATCCCTTGGAGCACGCCGGCGCATCCTCCCACCATTGTGCGCGGCTCCAAGAGTGGTGAGATTGTGGTAGCTCCTGAGTGAGTACCACCGTGTTTAGGTCCACTGGGGTGTCCATAGGACTTCCGACCAGAAGGGTGTTACTCCTATTGCTTCGCCTCTAGCAAGGCGAAGTACACATGCACCTTCCAGTAAGAAGGATGGTCACCTAGTAGATTTACGCTCAGCGCGCCAAGATCACTCGGCGTGAGCGTGTTGCTGCTCTTAGGGGTATTCGTGGTCATCCCGGACTTTGAGTGCTCCTAAGACACACACCGCTTCTAGACAGTTAGAGAGTCGCTTTGTTTTGGGCAGCGCCCAGACTTGGTTTTCATGCTAGTTCTTGAGTTTTAGTCCTAGAGCTGTTCAGAGTCGGTCTTTTCACCGTCCTCTTGATATTCCTCGTTTTCCCATCGAGGTAGATATCGAGGCGTGAGGTGTTTTCAAGAGGAGATCCAGAGCTTTCTTCGGGATGGTTCGCTTTGCATCACGGCGTGCCAATCCAGTTTTGACTCCTAGATTATCTACCAGAGTTGCTCCTGATCGTGTGAGAGTTGAGCGTCAGAGAGACACTCGAGTCCAGTCTTCTTCTGTGGCTGGTACTTTGAGGTGTCGTATGGTTCAATATTGGGTTCCTAAGTCTTCACTCTATCCCAGTACTGAGTCATCTTTCTCTCTTGTGTCTTGATCAGGTTCGTCGGATGGGGAACGGCGATGTTTGGATTGTTGACTCCGGTTGTTCTCGTCATATGACCGGAGATTCTTGTTGGTTCTCTTCCCTAGTTCGAGCCCCCGGTGATGAGTTAATCACTTTTGGGGATGCATCTTCAGGTAGAGTCATTGCTAAAGGTACCATCTGCATTAACCAAAATTTCATTCTTAAAGATGTTGCCTTAGTAAGTAAGCTGCAATACAATCTGCTCTCTGTTTCTCAGCTTATCGATGACTCTTTCGAGGTAAGCTTCAAGAGTAAAGCCTGTAGAATTCTTGATTCATCAGGAGGGTTAGTTTGCGGGGTTTCTAGATTTGGGAGAGTCTTTCGTGCTGATTTTTCTACTTCTTCTGGAGACTCTCTTCGATGTTTGATTGCTTCGAGTCCCGTGATCTCTCCTTCCGCATAGGAGACTTGGTCACATTGGTTTTGATCATTTGACCCGAGTTAGCGCACCACGATCTCATTCGGGTTTGCCCAAACTCAAGATGGTCAAAGACTTAGTTTGCTCTCCTTGCCGACATGGCAAGATGGTTATCGCTTCTCATCCTCCGATCACCGTAGTGATGGTCGATGCACGAGGACAGCTTTTACATATGGACACCTGTTGGTCCGGCTAGAGTGCGATCGGCGGAGAGGAAGTGGTATGTTCTTGTCATCGTTGATGATTTTTCTAGATACTCTTGGGTATTCTTTATGGCCTCGAAGGATGAGACTTTTCTCACTTCAGGGTTTGGTCAGTAGGTTGTCTATTGAGCTCCCATGTGCATTACGAGCTATACGTAGTGATAATGGCACGGAGTTCAAGAATTCCTACTTTGAGAGTTTCTGTGTGGAGTCTGGTTTAGAGCATCAGTTCTCTTCTCCCTACGCCCCTCAGCAGAATGGCGTAGTGGAAAGGAAGAACAGGACCTTGGTTGAGATGGCCAGGACGATGCTAGACGAGTACAGTACTCCTAGGAAGTTTTGGGCTGAGGCTATAGCTACTGCTTGCCATGTTTCTAATCGCGTGTTTTTGAGAGCACATCTGCATCGCACTTCTTATGAGTTGAGGTATGGGCAAAATCCCAGTGTGTCTCATTTTCGCGTTTCCGGTTGCAAGTGTTTTATCTTGAAGTCTGGTAACCTAGATAAGATTGAGTCTCGCTCTTCTGATGGTATCTTTCTAGGTTACTCGACTTCTTCTTGTAGCTATAGGGTCTGGAGTGTTGATGCGCATAGGATCATAGAGACCTGTGATGTGACCTTTGATGAGGCTAGCCCAGGAGCTAGACCTGATGTTTCAGGCTCTTCTTATCCCACCGAGACCATCTTTGTAGAAGATGGGGATGATGGAGATGATGGTGTTCCACCGGATCCAGTCCCCTCTTCACCTGAGGTGCCTCCTGTTTCCATTTCTGCACCTCAGGGAGACCAGCCCTTGCCTTCCGACTCTCCTTCAGCTAGTGGCTCTGCTCCTACCTCTTCTGTGCATGAGGTAGAGGCCACTTCTGTTTCTGGACCTCCTCGTCATATTCAACGTTCTCATCCACCTGATCAGATCATTGGTGATCTGTTTCAGCGGGTCAATCGATTAAAATCAGGTTTGTCCAGTTTCTGCCTCCACTCTGCCTTCGTTGCCTCCTTTGAGCCGAAGGATGTTTCTCATGCATTACTCGATGAATCGTGGATTAATGCTATGCATGAGGAGCTTGAGAACTTTGAGAGGAACAAGGTATGGCAGCTTGTCGAGCCCCCATCTGGTCATAATGTCATTGGGACCAAGTGGGTGTTCAAAAACAAGCAGAGTGAGGATGGGGTTGTCATTCGCAACAAGGCTAGACTAGTTGCACAGGGCTTTTCTCAGGTTGAGGGTCTTGACTTTGAGGAGACCTTTACCCCTGTAGCTAGACTAGAGGCTATTAGGATCCTGCTTGCATTCTCTGCATCCCAGGGCTTCAAGCTCTATCAAATGGATGTCAAGAGTGCATTCCTCAATGGATATATTGAGGAAGAGGTTTATGTCAAACAACCTCTAGGATTCGAGAACCCCAAGTTTTCAAGTCATGTATACAAGCTCTCCAAAGCTTTGTATGGACTCAAGCAGGCCCCCAGAGCATGGTATGAGAGACTCAAGTCTTATCTTCTCAGACATGACTTCAAAATGGGCATAGTAGACAAAACTCTGTTCATCAGACACCATGAGTCTCATTTTCTTCTTGTCCAGATTTATGTGGACGATATCATTTTTGGTGGCTCATCTCATTCGCTTGTGTCTCAGTTTTCTGAGGTGATGAGCACAGAGTTTGAGATGAGTATGATGGGCGAGTTGAGCTACTTTCTTGGCTTCCAAATCAAGCAGACTCGGGAGGGTACTTTCTTGCATCAAGGCAAGTATACCCGTGACCTCCTGAGGCGCTTCGATATGTCTGATGGGAAGCCGGTGATGACTCCTATAGCCACCACTGCTGTCCTCGAGCCCGATGAGGATGGTGAGCCTGCTGATCAAAAGGAGTTTCGGAGCATGATCGGCTCCCTCTTGTACCTCACTGCTTCGAGGCCGGACATACATTTCGTTGTGTGTCTGTGCGCTCGATTTCAAGCTTCTCCTCGCGCCTCTCACCGCCAGGCGGTCAAGCGCATCTTCAGGTACCTTCGTGCTACCACTGATTATGGTATTTAATACTCTTCGTCTTCTTGTCTATCTCTTAGAGCCTTTTTCGATGCCGACTTTGTTTGGTCAGAGGATAGATAGGAAGAGCACTTCCGCACTTGCCAATTCATTGGCACTTCTCTTGTTTCTTGGTCATCTAGGAAGCGATGCAGGGTTGCCATCCATCACCGAGGTCGAGTATGTTTCTCACACCATTGTTGTAGCCAGTGCTTTGATGAGATCGACCTTACGGGACTATGGGTTAGAGATAGAGAGTGTGCCACTTTTCTGTGACAACACTTCAGCTATTTGCATTGCTAAAAACCCAGTGCAACATTCCCGAACCAAGCACATTGATATTAGATATCACTTCCTTAGAGACCATGTGGAGAAGGGAGATATCGTGCTTCAGTTCGTAGAGAGTGACCTTCAATTAGCCGATATCTTCACCAAGCCTTTGGATAGCTCCAGATTTGTTGCCTTGAGGAGTGAGCTTGGAGTGTGAGCCCTTACGGCCTTTCGTGAGGGGGAGCTGGTTTGTATATTATGTATTATATGTTTTCTTCCAGCTTTTCTTTTCTTTGTATTTCTTTTGGGTGACTTTGGGCTTGTTTTCTTGAGTTGAGTTCACTCACTTAGACTTCAGCATGCCTTCCATGGACCTCTTATCTTGTGCTTTAGGTTGCTATCATGCGTGATTAGTGTTCTCTCTTCTCTCTAGGTTGAGTTCCCTCACGCCTTATAAGTCTAGCGGTATTGGGCCTCTGGGTAGACAGTGCTGTGTGCACTCCTTAGTTGGGATCTAGAGTCACTTCCTATGTCATCCTTTGGGAAGATAAGAGCGAGTCTAAGCCGTAGTGAGTCTCTTATATCTTTCTATGCTCTATAGCCATCCAGTTTTGCAGTTTCTCGACTTCTTCTCCTCATTCTATTTTTTTCAAGTTATTATTGAGTTCATTCGGTTTTCTTTGTGCCTAATCTTGATAATAACTCAACTTTAACCAGATTTGAGCTTAAAATTGATTCATTTGTTGAGGGGGAGTTTGAGAATCTGTTCGTGCATTACATATAGACTGCATTTCCTGTTTAATGAGCTTTGTCTATTATGCAATTGATATCTTCTTCATGCTATACACCATACTGCATCATATGGAGGAAATCACTAGCTCAGATATGTCCAAGTTCATTTAACTTGCTAAGCTTTAAAATAAAAAAGCCTTAAATGAAAAACTTGATGAAACTTGTTGCTTTTACTTGCTAGGTTTCTTCTCTAGAGGTTTGTGCCATAATTTGAGAAATTTTGGAGTTCTCTAGAGTCCCTATAGCAACTTGGGTGAAACTAGTTTGATCCATGCTAGAGTCCTTCAATTGCTCATCAATCATTGTGCTAAAAATGAAAATTAAACAAAATTGACTCTTCTTGTGCACATACGACTCAACACCTTGCATTCATAAGACCGCTTCCCATTGCACTTGAGATGAACTTGGAATACATCGTGTTTGACCTAGACCATCCTCTTAAGAGTTCATCTTGAGATGGTCGCATATGGCTTGAGTCAATTGGTTGTCAAAAGAAAATGCAAATAAATTAAAAACAAAGAAATATGTGGGTAAAGAATGCAAATAATGTCAAACATTTGCACCCCTCTATGTCTTGTATGATGATAAATCAAAATTTGCATTAAGTAATAAATGAGCCCAAAGGACCTTGTATGCTCTTCTAGATTCCCCAAAGTGTTGAGTAGGTTAAACTCTAGGTTTTCCTTTTGATCCTTAGAGTGGCTATTCTTCTATTTTTGAAACTAAAGCTAAGTGTTGCACTTGTCAAATCTTGCTAAAAATGAAATATTCAAAACTAAGCTCGTATTTGCACTTGGACATGTCTTAGTTTAGTCATCTTCTGAAATTGACAAGCTTGGTGTAATATCCTTCCATTTTGATCAATTGGATAATCTTCAAAGCTCTTTCGATTGCATTTCATGCATACATAAAAAAAATTAATGCCTATATTACCAAAAGGGGGAGAAAACGTAGAAAAGGCATCACTAAAAAGATAAAAATGTGAATGCTTATTTGGTTTTTATGATCTTTGTAAAACTATGCTACTACTTCCGTTGGATCATAATCTCATAATCACATTTGACATGTTTAGTTGGATTTTAGTGTTTTTGTTGAAAACTTGCTCTTTCTTAAATTTAACTCTAAAATCTAATTTCCTCTTCGTCAACTTGGTCATGGTTCTAATTTCTATCTTTGGACCAAGTTTGACTTTACAACTAAAAATTGCTTTCTTCTTCATTTTTTTCAAACTCAAATTTATGACTTTTTGTGTGGTTTGTCAATATAGTCATCAAGGGGGAGATTGAAGGACCATGTGGAGGTCCATCCATGTTTGTGATGAGTATTTGACTTTATTTGAGCAAGGTGTGCTCAAGTTTGAGTTTGATTTGGATTGATTTTCAAAATGAAGCATTTTGAGTTGTCTCTGCCAGGAGTGGCAGTACCGGTCGTATGGACGCGGTAGTGATGAGTTGGATGGTTTATTGCACATCATTGTGGCCATTGCTATGAAAGGTTTTTTCTTGTCTTTGATGGTTGCAGGACGACGGTGCTAGGTCATGGTGAGGCGAAGGATGACCGGGACTAGGCGAGGAGCGTCGGAGGTCCAGACGGTTGGGAGATCGCCGAAAGATGATCGGAGACGGAGTCCGGGCAAGTCAAGAAGACAAGGAAAGGAGATGATGCTAGCTAGATACCGCGTGGATCAATGAGGGCCGTCGGATTGAGGTCTAGTTGATAGGTTAGCGGGTCTAGGTAGTATGTTTTGAAAACCGTGAAGAAAACCCGTTATGTGTGTGGGTTTTGGGTTAGCCCTTGCATGGCTGTGTGTGTGGGTTAATCCTAGCCCTTAGATGAGTGCTCTAGGGTTGAGGGACTCATCCGAGGGTGGTAGGTGGTCCAAGAGTAGTATAAATAGGAGTGGAGGGGTAGCCTCCTTCCCTTGAAGGTTTTGAGGTTTGTGAATGCTCCTTTGAGCTTTGCCCACATGAAAGTGAGGCTTTGTAACCTCTCCTTCCAGAAATGAAAGTTTTATCCATCCACCTCAGAATTTATTTTGCGCATTTACATTATGTCTTTACTTTACGCAATTTAAATTCAGAATTTACTTTCCCGCAATTACTTTCTCGCAATTTACTTTCATGTAATTTGGATTTGCCTCCCCTCCTTCTAAATGCTGCTGATCTTGGATGTTTTGAGTGTGTTCATATGGTTTTACATCTCTTTTGCACTCTTGGATTGAGTAGAGAACATATTTTCTTTCAAGTTCCAACTTTGTTCAGAACTTGTTCTTCGCGCAGCAATCAGTGTTTGATTTCTATAACAATCTAGAAAAATATTTTTCAAGTGATTCTTGTTGGAGGAGGTGCGGGACTCTGATATCCATTTGCAGAAAAATTTGATTTCATTTGTTGCACCGTTTGGGCGCCATGAGGTGAAAACCGAGCCCCAAAATTTCTGCTCGAAGTTCTTGACCAGACTGTGTTCTTAGATTTTTACTGTTTTTTGTGTAAGGCTTTTTGTGGAGAAATTTTTTGGAGTTCTTCAAGACTCGGATGCTCATAGGGAGAAAAAGTCTCAAAATTTTGTGAGCTGCAGAAACCCACCAACCTCCTGTGCAAATTGAGGACAAGTTCTGGAAATTCTGCTTTTGCTTTTCTGAAAGTGACTTTTGTGATTTGAATTGATATCCTTTCTAAAAGCAAGAGTTTGGATTGATTCCTCTTTATCTTGGACACTAGACAACCAGTATTGTGACTCAAAAATCCCCACATATTTTATGGTACTTATCCATGCAAGCTTGGGGTACACATAGTTGTCTTGTTTTTCAGGTTTTTCACGATTTCTTTTGAGCGATCTTGTCGAGGTTTTTGTTGGAGTATTTTGGGGGAAATTTATTTGCGACCATTCACCCCCCCCCCCTCTGTTCGCCATCTTGGTCCTTCAGAAATATTGTTTTTGATTTTCTTGAGGTACTAATATATTCAAATTCTTTTGATAATTTTTGGTGATCATTTTGGAGATGGATTAGGATTTAAATAAAATTTCATATGATTTTATCTTCTTATACATTTGGGTTTTCATATTTGGAAAAGAGAAATCCGACAATGAAAATGGTTTTCTTAAAGACCAAAAATTCAGCATAAATTTAGAAAAGATGGAAATTCAAAATAAAATCACAATCCAAACTAAATTTTATATTTTGTTCATTTTGAAAGAGATGATTTTGATAATGCAAATGTTCTTTCCTAAAGACCCAAATTCAAGAAAATAAGAAAAAAGGCAAAAATTTAATTTGAAATCTTAGTCTCAATTAAAAAAATTTAATTTTAACCGTTTTCAAGATTTTCAGGATGTTACAATCTACCCCCCTTAAATGAAATCTCGTCCGTGAGATTTGCATGGTCTAGGTAGTGGTATGGAGATGGTCGAAAGGATCATCATCGTAGTAGGCAGAAGGTTGATTTTGTGTTGATCGCCAAGATATGAAAGAATGAGATTTTTTCAAATCAATCTGAATCCTAGTAGGAACTGAATGCACAAGAAACGTACGCAGCACTATGTTAGTTATATCGTGTGCTTTCTTATTGATCATATGGTGAAGATGTTTACGTCCAGAGCCTGATGTTGGGGCATGGGTTGGTCTAGGAACTTGATGTCTTCCAGGTCCTTGAGGACTTCTTGGAGATTGCTACTGAACACCTTGAATTTGCGAATGAAGCAGGGTTGGATTCTTCCTTGTGCAAACGTTGGTGGAAGGTGCACATTCGTCACAGCTGATGCAGGTGATGTTGGTCATCTAGCTTGGAATACCAAAAGGCTATCTGTTTAAATGGACAAATAGGAGGATTATTATGCTGTTGAGATGAAGGGTCCCATGCAGCCGGATGAAAAGGGTCAAGCTGAGATGGAACAGGAATGTCATTCCTTGGAAGTTGTGAGTTAGAGGTGTTTTCACTCTCATGAGTTTAGTGATGGATCTTGTCACAGATGTTCTGTAACGACATCCTTTCAATAGATAAGATAGAAGGTTATGAGGTGAAACCTGGCTTGGTTGCAAGGTGACCTTTCGTTCATTAAAAATTTTATAACATTAGAATTATAATAAATTAGAGGTGAAGCGGGGTGATTATAAGGCCACTTTTCATTTATTAAAATTTTAGAATTACTACAAATTAGAGGGGAAAAGAGGGTTTTATGGAGGTAATTTAATTCAAGATTATCTTCTGTTCATTAAGATTTAATTTACCTTCTTTATACTAATTAGGTGGACACTAATTAGGTTATAAGGCAATGTTCCAGTCATTAAAATTTTGATTTATTTTAAAGCCAATGCCTTGTTCTTTAAAAGTTTAATTTATATTATTATTATCATTTTTAAGGATCGTCTCATTGTGAATTTCAACCAAAAAGGTAATACATTCACAAGAGTAGTCCGGATAACAATATAGAGAACCTTACAACCAAAAGTCCAAAAACACCAAATACAATATTTTTTACTAGTATATAGGGGGTTCTAGGGTTCCTAGTTGCTAGCCTATCCTAGTGCATCCTTATTTGATCTAACGATACTAGCCCTTAAATAATTTAAGTATACATGGGAACACATGCTAACTAGTTAGTGCTCATAACATGGAAAAATTTCTACTCTAGAGTTCCCATTCAAATTCTGAGGTATGAGATTCTGCCATCTCTAGCTCAGAATCACTATACACGACCCATGCAGTATGGATCAACGCAGAGGGTGGTGGGGACTCTCTAGTGTAGGCAACTCCAATACTCTGAGCTGGAGGTGAAGGCGATGAAGACTCTACGATGCAGCTACTTTCCAAACTCGATGTCAGGGACGGGGAATTCTAGGCTGTGGCTGGCCTGAAACATCGTAGCTACTCCTGAAGATTGCTAGTTCGGTGGTGTCTTGGTTCAGTTGCTGCGGAAGATGGAGCTGCTAGCTCTTGTCCGAGTATAGGTCCTGAGGCCTTGCACAGACATTGAAAAGGGGGTTTAAGTGTTCATATTGATGCCATGAACCTTACACACCCGACATAAGAGTTTGCGCCCAGTCTCCTAGATAGCATCAAACTTGGTAAAACCATAATGCTTTACGTAGTGGTGTAGGACTCGGCCTCCTAGATAGGTGGAGGCATGGCCTTCGACCTTTGACCTTGTAGCCAATTGTGTGGCCTGACAGGGTCTGTTCGGTGTCGTAGATTGTGCACAACTTCTACGTCCAAGGCTCTTAGTCAACTCCCACACGATATCAGTCTAGTTTGTGCACTCGACCATCTATAATCATTTTTAAGGAGGAAAGGTTAGAGTTTAAATGAGAATGTAGGCAAGAAATGAATCCTAAGGAGGAGAAAAGAATAGCAATGATTATGTTTTTTTTGTAATTACAGTATATTTTGAAAATTTGAGTTTTAATTTTCCCATGCTAATGCTAATGAACATTTATTAAAATTTTCTTTAATTTGTATTTATTATTAAATTAATGGTTGTCACATTGTGAAACTTTAACCTAGAGGCTAAGCATTCATGAGTGTATCCCGGAAAGCAGTACAAAATAAATAAATATCCAACAAGCAAATCAGTCAAACATTTAAACTAATATACAGGGGTTTACGGTCCTTCCTAACTTAATGTATACTTATGGAACCTATCGGTACCGGTTCTTTATAGATGGTTCAAGTCGAGGACTAATGAATCCTTATCCTCTTCAAAGTGGCAAGAGTGTCTATGCTTGGCAGAACCTTCCCGTGCAGGTCTTCTTCTCTCATCTTGTCAAAATACAAGTATAGCTAACACTTATAATTTATTAAGAAAATAATTAAAATATTTTAATGGAAGCATTTAGATAAGTGAAGGGACAAAAAAGGGTAAGGGTACCATTGGCTTTATATTTATATGAGTTTTTTTACTAAAAATAGGGTTTTTAAATTTCATACCTCTATGCTAACGCCCATCTACAAATTAGTAAGGGATGAATTAGTATTTATATTTAAGTTATAGAGGAGAAAAGAAAATACATATATAAAAAATAGCAATATGCTAAATTTCTATATCGGCAAGGGATTCATTTATTTAGTTTCAAATTTTTATTTCTTTAAGTCCATAACTAACGGCCATGATATCTAGGGTTTATCCTAAAGTCAGTATGGCTCTGATATCAACTGTAACGACTATCCTTTTTGGTATGGAATACTAAGAAGGATGATCTACGTGCATACAATACTAGTCTCAAGATCAGTGGCTAGTATGCACATTTACAACATTGGTAACACATCCATACATAATCTTATTATAAAGGAAGCTAATTATACAATATATTCTTACAATTCATAGCATATTGCGGTGGAAAATTCAAAATCCTTGTAGTATGCCCATACAAACCCTCAAGCAACTGACAATGTATAAACCCTAAAAAGACTCGTTACTATAATCCCTGTAACCTGCGTCAAAGTACGCGTCATCTGGAATTTTGTTCTCTTCACCTCCTAAACCAACAAATAAAGCAAGGTCATCTTTAGGTGTAACTTTTACCGTCTAGACCTCAACATTCCTAGCCTAGTCTCGATCTCCTTCACCTCATCATGACCTAGCTCCATAGTCCTACAAACCATCTCAGACAAGCAAAACATTACATAGCATTGCTTAACGTAATATGCAACATGTAATCAACACTAGTATCAATTCCCAATTAAGTGCATCGCTCAAGCTCACTAGGTTAGTCTGTCTGCCAGCACAAGGTCAATCAGACCAACAGTAGCCCAAAACTGCAAATTCAATTTTTCAAACCAAAACAAATTCATACAAATCGACATAAGGCTAACAAATGTTAAATAATCATCACACATTCATGGATTGACCTCCACATGGACTTATAGTGATTTTATTAATCTTGTGATTTGGCTATTTACATAAAAAAAGTAAAATAAATCAAATTTTATTATCTCAAACCTCCGAATCTTAATGTCTAAAGTATATTAAGTATTTAGTACTTACCATACAACTTCAATTGAGGGATTCCAAACACATAAGTCTTTCCTACTCTAAGATAATGTGCGATTCTATAGTATTCTACCACCGTTCGACCACCATTCTATACGATTGTATGACTAGGATCGCGATTCTACAACGATTCTACCAGGTATGACTCAAGATGCGATTTGAGTCGTATCGGTGTTGTAGAACAGTAGAATCCTACAATTCTATGACTAGGATCGAGATTTGGACAACCTGGGTTAGACAAAACATAGGAACAGGAGGAATGCCTTGATGTTTTTTGGTTGCTACACTTGAGAGGATAGATAGACCAGATGTCCCAACGCTTCCCAAACCCAAGGTCAAACACGAGTACGGTAACATCTAAGACAACCAAAATGACTCGTGTCTAGAAGCAGATACAAAATCGTTTCTAAACCTCAACGCATTCCATTTGGAACTCTTTGTATGTAGATGACAAGCACAAGCAAACATGTACCTACATACATGGTCATATGTTTCTGTGCACCACACATGCTCTGCATTTCTCTCCCTCTCCCGGATAGTCCAAAGTCTCCATAGTTTCCTCTAGGTCTTCCGGTCATAAAAACATTCCTCTCTCTCTCTGTGTGTTTATACAGACGTGTGATAATAGAAATTGGATCATGTTTGTAAATGTTATTATTCAATCCCTCTGTTCTCTGTTTTTAATTGGGTTGCATTTCATTGCTAATGGAATGGCTAACATGGAGTATTTTTAAATGGACGACGTCATTAAGTGTGAAAAGTTATATTTAGTTGTAGCGGATAGTAAGATAATGCAGCTTTAGAAATGGTTGTAGAGTTCTCAAATCACACTGTACGAATATTTTAATTAGCTTGGAAACAAGAAAATACTAGCTTATTATTTTAAAATGGAAGTTCAAAGTTCAAATTAAAACTTTTCAGCCGATATGTTTTTATCGGTAGAGCTGGTTCCGTTGATTTTCCAACATCCCTTTCTAGTGACATCTATCTATGATTTTGCTCGTGGGATTTTAATGATCAAGATGATCTTACATGGCCTCCCACACGTCATAATAAGAAAGAATACCCAAGAAAGATCTCTCAAACAAGTAGGAACGAGATCTACCTTAAGAACTTCCTTCTCAACTCAAAAACCGGTTTCTTGAAGAAACTTGGATGATCAAGGAGAAGCTTGCCTAGATGATTGAGGAGATGATCTACAGACGATACATCTATGAATCATACATCCTTGGCAGCACGAGTCAAGCAAGAAAGAAACCATGAGAAAAGATCAAGAGCCAAGCAAGAAGAAGATCCAAACTTGAGGCAAAAACTTAAGCAAAGAGATGATTTGCATCCAGATCATGAAAAAGGTTTACAAAGCCTCTCACCTAAAGGCAAAGCTCCCAAGAAGCACATGCCCACACAAGAACACCAAAGTCTTGTAGAAACCCTAATCCTCCTAACCTAGACTTAGTGGCTTAGAGCCTCACCTCCCACTACATCTCCTTATATAGTGGAGGCAACCCTAACCCTAAAACCTGGACACACATGTGGATACCATCCACATTTATATAGACTAACCCAGTAACCCAACACACATAACGGGTTTTACACTCATAGAAGCATGCTTCTCAAAGTAGCTTTCGCCTTAACACCCAATTCGCTCCACGAGCCCGAATTTGCGTCAAACTCCACTTTGACTTGACCTAAACCACTTAGGCCATCGCCGCAGTTTTTTAAACTGCCTCGTTCGCCGATATTGGGGAAATTACCAGTTTGCTCCAATGATCGGTCTTCCTTCTCCTCGAAACATCGCCCATGCTTCGTCGCTTTCCACGTGGCCCCAATGATTTACCGCCAAGCCTCTCACGTGTCCGGGCTCCCCTGAACTGTCCTCGCTTTCAAACGGGCCCAAATCACTTGACACGCCACGTGTCCTCGACTACTTCACCATGGTGGCATTGGCTTCCTTGACCGTTCTAGACCTCAACTCCTCCCTAAGCCTTGTCTCGGTCCATACCATTGCCCACCATGGTCATCACCAATGCTTCACCCTCTAGTTCTTTATCTTCTCGGCATGCGACCACCTCCCGGCCTTAGTCATCTTTCAGCGTCCCTTGACCGTTCTAGACCTCAGCTCTCTTATCCTAGTCCCGGTCTCCTCCGCCTCACCATGACCTAGCTCCGAAGTCTTGTAACCACACAAACAACCAAACGATCACGTAGCACTGTTCACAATAATATGCATTAATCATCACATAGTGCAAACATTAAGCCCATCTCGCTGGAAAGTCGTTACTACCGCTACCCAGGGCCGATAGTACCGCACCTACGGTAGTACCACTCCTGGTTGGCCAGTAGTACCGCTCTTTCTGCGCAACCCAGAGAGACCCCTCTTTGGAAAATGACTACCACCTACTGGAGACCGGTAGTACCGCACCCCTGGTACTACCGCTCCTAGGACCAGTAGTACCGCACTAGATACACCCTAGAGAAACACCTCTCTATAAAAAAGCTAGTGCACTCATGGCCGGTAGAACCATAGGGCCGGCACTACCGCCAACCCAGGTCGGTAGTTCCGGCCTTGACTTGACTATTGGGGAACAGGTAGGCTAGGCTAGCATAAAATCAAAATTATCTACCGCGTAACCAAGTAACCACTACAAGTTATAGATCATGAAATTACCACTAGATGAACAGACCCGTAGCGAAAGTAGAGCCGATGTATTGCGTTGGAGCGGTTGTAGTCGTACTACCCTCGTGCCTCCTCCAACAGCTCCTCATCACCGTCACAGGTTGCTGATTGTCCTAGCGTTGAAGCCTCACAACAACACTTTCAAGGTATCCACATGTATAGGGCAGAATTCCTATGATGTCTCTTAATCCTAAAGCCACCACCCCTTCTATTTATATAGACACCCTATGATGGGTCTCTACATTAGAGGCCCATTAAGAACTCGAAGCCCATCAGAACTTGGATCACCATCAGAATTAATTTTCAACCCTTAAGCGTGCGACCCTATAGGTTCACATATACTTGAATATGGCCCGAGTACTCTTACTCGACCATTAATCGGTAGCAGTCCCTAGCAGGATATGCCGACTCCCGAGTATATGTAAAGATCATATCGGACGAACCATAACAATGCTTAGTTATATGCATTACCCTTTGCCTCACGATATTGGTCAAACTCAAGGCGTGAATGTGCCACCCTTGTTTAGATAGCTCAGCCACTCTTTCTCGATTATGTGACTCGGGGTCCCCGACTACGGTTAACTCTTTAACCATGAGTAGCATGGCCATACATTTTCGGATTACGACCACTCAAGAGGCCTAGAGATATCTCTCCCATTGTATGGAGGGGCAAATTCTATCTTGATCGACTATGCCTCGCAATATGCTTCATGACAAACCCGAAAGTCACATTTATAACTACCTAGTTATGGAGTAACATTTGGCAACACCTAAGTAAGTCATTACACATCTTGAGTACATACGTCAACCTCAAGTCTAAGGATGTAGCATACACAATGTATATGGGACCAACTGATGACAAGTAAGAATACAACATTCTCGTAGTGTCTCATGGTGGGTCGATTCAACTCCATATTCTCTAACATGTGTCCATATTATTTTTTTGATATCTCTATATCTATGATCCATGAAACATGATCATCAACCAATACATATACTAGTCTATTCATATGTGTCCTTATATGTTTATCGACTAATGATCACTTTAGAATAATCATCACAGAGTCATATATAGAGTTTTACAAACAAGTCATATACTTGTTAATAAATAATAATGACATTATTCAAGGAACAAGATAATAAATTATGAGCATAAGAAAATATAATCATCTCTATGATTGCCTTGAGGGCATATCTCCAACACTGTTACCCTCAAATTGCGTCACATTCAGAATTGAATTTAAAAACAAACTCAAATTTGAGCACCATATACTCAAATACTGTCAATAACTCATCACAAACATGAATAGATCTCCACATGGTTTTTCACAAACCCAAGGTCAAACACGAGTGCAGTAACATCTAAGACAACCAGTGACTTGTGTCTAGAAGCAGATACAAAATCGTTTCTAAATCTCAACACATTCCATTAGGAACTCTTTGTATGTGGATGGCGAGCACAAGCAAACTTGTAGCTACATACATAGTCATCTCTACTACTTCTAATTAGGAGTTGGTGGCAGTGGTCCGTTCTCCTCTAGAGTATCTGATTCGTTGGATCTGACATGAACGGTTGAGATAGAAGAGGATTTAATCATATCTTAAATAGAAGGATTTTATCATATCTTTTTTTAATAGAAATATTATTTTAGCATATCTCTATTCACATGTTCTTACTATAGAAAGATGTTATTCATATATCTTATAAATGGAACGATTTTCTCATCATATTCTGCATGGATAGAAGGATATACTCACCATATCCCATAATACGGGAATTCTATCTTATCATATCTGGAAATGCATAGATTAAAAGGAAAGAATCACGCAACCAAATTATGTGCCAATCACGAAGATGTCGGGGAGACCTAGCTTTCATCCACCTGTGTACACTGCCTTCTGCTTTCATCTACTCCCTATTAGAGGGCACCCACTCTCATCTTCAGAGGACAGGCCGTTCGTTGGAACTAACATGAACGGTTGAGATGGAAGAGGATTTAAACCGATAGTCAAATCTCTTCGGAGGAACAAACTTTTCCTACTATTGAAACATAACTAAAGTTAGTGTTCTTTGCAAATAATTTTTTTATCGCAAATTAAGTTTTCGTTGCAACGCACGGGCACATGACTAGTATGTTTCTGTGCACCACACATGGTCTGCATCTCTCTCTGTTTATACTGCAGTGTGATAATAGAAATTGAATAATATTTGGAAATGTTAAAATTCAGTTCCCCTGCTTTCAATTTTAAATTGGGTTGCATTTCATTACTAATGGAATGGCTAAACATGGAGTATTTTTAAATGGTCAACGTGATTAAGTGTGAAATGTTTTATTTATTTGTAGCAGACAAGAACATAATGAAGCTTTAGAAATGGTTGCAGAGTTCTCAAATCACACGGTACTAATACTTTAATTAGCTCGCAAACAAGAAAATACTAGCTTATTTGCTCAGTATTTTATAATGAAAGTTCAAATTAAAACATTTCAGGAAGATATATTTTTATCGGCGCAGCCGGTTCCGTTGATTTTCCAACGATCCCTTTCTAGTGACATCTATCTACGATTTTGGTGGTCACTACGAAGTACCAACAGTGTGGATATTGGGTTGGCACTGACACATTTCACATGTGAAAGCCTATCATCAACACAAATGTTTGTTCGAAGCCTGCAGATACCAATGTTTGGATCACCAAAATCTCGCAACTTTGATCAGATATGGCTTTCATTTAGTTACATTGTTTCCAAAATTTTATAAGATCCCATTTTCATTGGTTCTCGATTCTTTCTTTTTTTGCAAAACATGGCCAATTGATGGGCCACCAATTTGATGAAATTTTTTTTGTTAGTGTCAAATTTTGACAAACTTTGGTAGAATAATTCTGGTCAGTATAGTTTGGCAGAACAGTTTTTGCGAGCTTAGGTTATTCGCTTTAGCTTTTGTATGCCCGCAGCTTGTACACTACTTAATTTCTTTGATGTGCCATTGGGCTAATCCATCAGTCTTCCCTATATAATAAGTAGACGGATAAGCAGCGGTAAGCCGGTAACCCAGTGACGGAGATGGGAGCGCCGGGGGAGGCATGAAGCGACCGTAGAATCTCTCTCTCACACACACAGGGAGAGAGAGGGGTAGGTAGATCTACAGCTCTAGCTGGTGACATGGTTCTGTTGGCACCGTTCGCGTCCCTTTCTTTCAGTCCCTATTGTCGCTTCTTTTTTCATTCACTTTTGTCGCTCCTGCATTCGAATGCGTGGGCGGTGCGCTCTAACCAGTCACCATTAATTGCATGATTCACTAAAACTGTGACGTGCAGTCCCGGCGGACCGCGAGTTAGGGCCATTCTATTACGGAACTTCTATATGCTATACAACTGAATCTAGGTTGGCACATGAAATTTTATTTACTTATTACTATATATATTAGTATTTTTCATATATATATATATATATATATATATATATACACACACACTCATTTTTGATAAACTAAACGCCTAAACCAATTGTTTCAAGTTTTATCTCGCGGCATTAAATTAGCTGAAGATAAAAACCTGCGTGTACATGTTCCTCGAGCTGCGCAAGAGGCTCCGTAACTACTTGATCTCTTGAGTTCAATGTCTTATAATTCTCTTTACAATCAAACCTCAGTTCCTGATCATTGAATATTTCAACACAAAAAATGAGTATATTTGAAAACAATCAAAGGCTTCAACAATACATTGGTCACCTTTGTTCAAATCCTCCTATGTGTGAGAGAGATGAAGACACCAGTTGCGCAAGAAGGATGGTGAAGAAGAGAGGGAGAGAACAGGAGAGGGATGAGGAAGATAGATGTATTTTTATCCATTTAAGGTCTTGTTTGGAAGATCAGTTCTCGGCTAAGATCAACGTGGATGGACCGGGATTTTACATGAGTCCCGGCTAGAAATGGCCTTCCAAAACAAGACATAAAAGTCCTGAGTATTGGGAGTGGCATTTATCTAATTTCCCCAAAACAAGACATATATATGAACGAATTAATAAATACATAAGCTCAGCTTCACCAAATGGATTGAAAGATAAGTTGCCAAATGCAGTCGTCAAGCAATCTTTCGTAGCAGTATATAAATATTTTAACATTGGGTGTACTGAGGAAGTTATGTTTCTCAAGAAATGCTGTTTAGGATCAGTGGAAATTACCTGGAGTAAATATGAAATAATTTGTAATATGTAAAGTTTTCAGCAAATTTTTTGTATATTGGCAACATATGAGCAATATCTATAGAAACAAAATAGCTCACGACAAGAATTCCACCGGATGTAACCAAATAGATTTCAGAATCCAAATCGCACAAAATCATGATATTTTGGCTTTTTGTAGTTATTAACTGTTTTTAAACAAAACCAAACTTAGGATATTCATACCGGGGAGTTGAGCATGGAGGCTGGGTACTTCCGAGAACATTAATTTACATCCTATTTCATGATAGAGAAGAAAACAACTGCGGCATATTATACAACACAGATCGAATACACGTCCATACTATAAGAACAAGTACTGTGCATGTGTTCGTCACCGCGGCCTCTCGTCCTAAAGATGGAACCCAGGTCACCAGCTAATTAACGGCGCACCCCGCTCACCCGGAACATACTGTGTGCCCCAACCATCAATGAACAAACGCATCCAAATACAACGCTCAGGAGGCCAATGCCCGACCAAAGCTGCTCCAGACGACGGGTCATATCGACGTGGCTGATGACGGGGTACAGCAAGAGGTAGGAGTCGATCTTCTCCTGGATTTCGCGGAACTCATCGGCCTGGCTGCCGGCCGTGAGGAAGAGGGTCGCGACGCTGCTCTTCTGGCAGGACGCGACGAGCGCGTACGCCTGCCGGAGCGTGTCCTCCAGCCCGTGCAGCGGCTCCCTGATCTCCGGCCGCCGCATCATCTCCGAGCCCTGGAGCTGCTTTAGGAGTTCGCCGATCATCGACACGCGGCGCACGAGCTGCCGGCATAGCTTCCTGTTCCGCTTCGCCGTCCGCACGGCCTGCACGATCATCGAGACGAGCCCGGCGGACTCCACCCCGGCGACCTGCGCCACGGTGGCGGCGTTCGCCAGGCCGTTCCACAGCGACATCTCGCTTGCCTGATCACCCTCCGCGTGAGTCACCTGCACATCCAATCGATCCAAGATGAAGAACAACAGTTAATACTCCCATCTCTCGAGACCACAATCAACAAAGCATAGCGCTAACCTTTCTCTTCTTTTCAATACAACTGATCTTTGTGCGTGTACAGCGCAAGGCTTAAATATGCCAGTCACACAGCTGATCTAGAGAGTCCTTTCGGCTGCTTTGTGTGGAAAAACAATGTGGTGCGGTTTGTTTGTTAGTTGCTGTATTATACCATATTATAATTATCTTTAATATTGGCCGTTGGCTGGCTCCCTCACTCACTGTAGCGTATTGCCCAAAATCACCATCGATGTTTCTCGGTACTACGAACAATCCATACCACGGTGTGAAAAACAGCTCTCATATTTTCACTAATTACCTGGGGCGGAGCATTGCTCGGTTGGCTAGAGCGCCTGGAGTGCTCATGGCCCATCCATGTTTGAGTGCTGCTCAATGCGGGTGCTCACGGAGTCGAGGACATGGGTGTGTGTGGTGTGCATTTATAGTTTGACTATTATCCTTTAATGAAATATTAGAGCTTCTGGTTAATTTTTTAGAAAAATATATTTTCACTAATTACCAGATGGCCATGCTGCAATAAGGAAAAGTACTGCACTTTTGCAGGCATTATTTTATAATAATTTGTGAATTAGTCTTTCATAATTGCATTTTAACATTCTCCAACTTGTACAGAAGATAGTCTTTGGTAATTGACAAATGGTCCTTCCATTTTTATTTTTATTTTTTTGAACTGCGCTTCATTCTCAATATCTGCTGCAACTTAATACCAATTATCGTTGGAAACTATCGATTTATATTGGGAAGTACTTGTCAGTCTTTTGAGAACCAACAGTTATTTGTTAGCATGTGCATTTCAAGTAGATGTCCAGAGTTGTACAAAGCGGACCTATTGACACCTTTCATGGAATTTGTGCCATAGTGTTACATACGCCATGTTTAATGTGGCGCTTGGGCTAAAAAGTCACCTCTCCTTGTCATGGTGGACAGCACACCATGTAAAACCGTCAATTGCGCTGCTTGGAGAGGAGTCGGACGCATGAACCGATTCCTACACGCTGAATATGGCATCCACAAGATTCAGCACTTGGGGCGATCGGTTGTGCATGGAATGTTGGGATTTAGTTGAGACTTTTGCATGTATAACGACAGTAACTAATTATTGATTGAGCCAGCAAGATAGTTTCTTTTTGTTCTATATATATGACGAAGTAGTGCACAAGAAGATTCGCACTCTATTGCAATAGCTTTCCAAATGGATCCTAGTTTCGTAAATTGGTTAAGTTCCCCGGTTATCCATATGATACAGAAAATTATCCACACAATTTTCGGTGAACTTGTCTCAGCCCCAAAATGTTGCATCAGTTATCACATGATTTATATTTTGTGATAGTTATTGCTGTCAAGTGAATATTGAATAGTATAGTTTGCATTCGAGTAACTAGACGCTTAAATGGGCTCCTATGCTTACAAGCGTCTATAACATAGTTGTTTGGGCTCCTAAGCTTACAAGCGTCTATAACTTACTGGTTTGCATTGGAGGTTGTGACTCTTGTATAGGTATTTCATAATATGACATTGTTTCTCTCTCTTTAATCATCTTTGCATCCGACGTAGCCTTAGGTTCTGGATTGAGAATGGCACACTTCGTCCCTATACTCATAAGAATATTCCAATAGAGATACACCGGCGGAGTGTAGTTGGGCCCATACAGGGCATTGGCCTCCCCTTTCCTGTAGAAAGTCATTAACATAGGTAATAGAGTTTAGGTTCTATTTACTAATAATCTACTACTGTCTTGATATTTTCCTGGCAAGTCCCCTAAATCAGTTCATCCACTGCTCCAGTGCTCCAAATTTTTTTCCTCAAAATCCCAAAATTTAGATGTAGCAAGCTCTTTACCTTTTTCCCTTTGTACCAACCAGGCTAAAATTCTCACAATTCATGTTTGTTTCTTCCTTGTGTCTTATCTTGCCGACAGCTAATGCCTCCAATTCAGGGCAGCGGCGTCTTAGGAGCTTGGAGCATATTACTTTGGCTGTTTAGCATGATATATTCAATAGTGAACAAGATAGATCTTTGGTATTTCAATGACTACAAATTTTACCGTAACCACGCCATTACAATTGAGCGCTACTCCTGAACGCTATACCGTTGTAATTTATTCCAACGGTATAGCATGTTTCGCAGCTAAGTTTCATCCAAAAGTTTCATGTTATTTCGTCTAGATAGGTTTCATGTTGTTTCACAGTTAAGTTTCATCAGGTTTCGTAGTGTACTTATAAGTTTCATAATGTTTCAGTTTCGTAGGTTTCATTAGGTTTTGTATGTTTCATTAGGTTTCAAAAGAGTTTCAAATAGATTTTACAAATATTTCAGTATATCTCAATAAATTTCAATGAGTTTGTAATATGAAACTACAAGTTTTGTCAAGTTTCAAATCTGAAACTTGATTTAAAACGAAATTCAAAATAATTTTAACTGAGTTTCAAGAGGCTAACTTCAAAAGTTTCACAAGTTCCATGGAAAAACAAATGAAAACCAACGGTATAACATGTTTCACAGTTAAGTTTCACCCAAAAGTTTCATGTTGTTTCATCTAGATAGGTTTTATGTTGTTTCACAGTTAAGTTTCATTAGGTTTCGTAATGTTTCAGTTTCGTAGGTTTTATTAGGTTTTGTATGTTTCGTTAGGTTTCAAAAGAGTGTCAAATAGATTTTACAAATATTTCAGTATATCTCAATAAATTTCAATGAGTTTCTAATATGAAATTACAAGTTTCGTCAAGTTTCAAATCTGAAACTTGATTTAAAACGATATTCAAAATAATTTTAACTGAGTTTCAAGAGGCTAACTTCAAAAGTTTCACAAGTTCCATGGAAAAACAAATGAAAACCAGTTTCATATGAGTTTCATGAGATTTGTCAAATATTCAAAAAATCAAACGTGTTTCACAGGGTTCGTATATCTAGATGAAATACTATGAAACCTCATAAAACTTATATGTGAAACTTAGCCCTGAAACATAAAACTTAGTGAAACATAGTCGTACAAACTATCTACCTGATGAAACCTACTGAAATTTATATGTGAAACTTAGTCCTGGGAATTTACCAACGAAAATCTTGCATTAGGTACATTCCCTACTCTCTTTCTAGAATGCTTCTCTGGACTTGAACCTATGAGCAGCCTATATATGAACTAACAAAACGTTCCAGAGCATCATATTCATAGGCGGCGCAGCACTGAATCGAGGTCACCTAGCTAAATTGAGTTGCACGCAATAAGAAAATTAAAAAAAAATCATCAAGCAGACCAACCATTGAATGGAGAACAGCAACAGCCAATGAAGTAGAATTCGGGATTGTAATCACAAACGAGAGCATCAATTAATAATCTCAAACCAAACCACGCATACGGAGTTCATGGAATTCAAACAAATTACAGAGGACATGGCTGTCGATAGTCCGCATTGGCGGGGGTGGCAACCGCCTCGACGGCGGCTCATCCTCATGCGACGCCGCGTGGGCCGCAGCGCCGACGGCGAGGAGCGTCCAGTCCGGGGAAGCGGCGGCAGCGGTGGGTACTGCGTGTGGCGGCGCTTGATGTCCCACGGCTGCGTGTGCCCTTCACCGTCGAGTTCTTCGACCTGGTCCTCCGCGGCTGCCGCGTCGACGCAGACATCCGCCGGCTGCACCTCCATCAGCAGTCGATGCACCGCTGCGCTAGCGCTGAGTTCGAGCTGATGACCGCCGACTACGCTATCATGACGCCGCGGAAGCACATGGCCATGCGGCAGTTCCAACACTACACCGTTGTATTAGCTATCTACGCTATACCATAAAGTAGTTTTTTTTATTAATTAATCGCTATCAGATATCAGAAACGTATCTTTTCTTGATACAGAAAAAAAACACAAGCTTCATGGCCGAAACAAGCACAACCGAGATTAACTTCGCCAATAGTAGTAGCAGCAGCAGTTTTTTTTTTTTGGAGACGGAGCTACTATAGTAGTAGAGCTATTCATGAGCCCAGAAACGGTAATATAGCTAGCAACTCGGCCCACAAGAGTGGCTCGCTGAGCACAACATCGCCACCGTCGTACTCCTCGGCTGCCAGTGCCGCCAGACAGACCGGCGACCACCAAAGCCCGCCTCTCAAGTCGAGAAGAAGGTCGGGCAGGTCAAACAACGCATTGTCCTAGCCGCCGTCGGCGTGGACCGTCTCCGGACAGGCAACTTCCGGCGACTCGGCAGCGGGAGACGACGATGCCGCGCACTGCACTTTCGCGGCGGCCTGGATGTCTGCGGGGGAGGTGGAGGGCGGGCGGGGCAGCTCGTGGGCACGGTCCGGGAAGTTGAGGTGCCCGGCGCGGCCCCTATACCGTTGTATTAGCTATCTACGCTAACTATAGAGTAGTTTTTCTGATTACAATTTGGCACATGTGTTTCATCGATTTCCATTGCCTGTTGACTTTGAGCCCTCCTATAGTTTTGGCTCTAGCTCTGCCACTGTAGATATCCAAAAAAAACATATGGTACAAAACTGAAGTCCATTGACTCATGGTATTTGAAACTAGTGTAGGATGAGATTAAACATGAAAATACTTAGATTATCTAAGGATGTAAATGAAATACTAAGGATTACAAAATGTCGATCCATATAGAAAATACTATTTATTATTTATCTGGCAAGTATTTCTTACGGATGTAGCAGCACCAAGGAAAATGCATGATGGAGAACAAAGACATAAGAAAAGAAAGAATGAAAATGTAACCACTGGACTCAGGTTCCGATTTCAATTGCCATTGATAACCTATAAACATGTTTCCATGTACAAATATCAACATTCAACGGTGAGGTTAGAATAATTTTTATACTAAATTTAGTCTTTAGGTAAGTTTCAGAATTTTTATACCTCCGAAAAAGAAAATCCATATATATAAATAAAAACAAGATGCAATATCGTGCAGAAACGAAAATCGGATGCAATGCTCGGGTTTCCGGATTCTCTGAATATACTAACCACAGCAAGAATGGAAAATAAGCATCTATCTCAAATCTAGACGATTTCTTTACAGTTCAAACGAAAAATTGAACCCCCAATACTAAGGTCTAAGGGTATAGTTTGAAACCACAATTACGTCCTAGTGGTTCCAAGAAGTTAAGACATTAAAAGCAATAATTTCATCAGATGTATGCAGCATAATGTTCCATGGTTGTCACTCCACTCCTGGGTGCAGATTGCTAAGTTGAGAGCTCTATCACCAAATCTTTAGTGAGAACGTTCTTTCGTTGTAATATGTGGCGATACCTTCTTACTTCCTCCGCTTCCCTTTTCTCTCAAAGGCTCTCTTGTCACAATACTTGGTGGCATCCTCTTCATCCTCCTTTCCTTATCCATTGCCTTCCTATCGAACTCAAAAAGTTATTTTTTTTCAAAATTTCCCCATATTTTTTAATAGTAAATATTTTTAGCAATTTTTGAATATTTTTTAATCCAAAGTTTTCAGACCAAAAGTTTGTTGAATCAAAACTTTTCGACCCAAAAGTTTTCTGAATTGAAACCTTTTGAACCGTAAGTTTCTTCTAGCCGAATGTTTTTTGAGTCGAAGTATTCGAACCGAAAGTTTTATGAATCGAAAGTTTTTGATTGAATCATCTGAAAGTTTTGAATCAAAATTTTTTGCATTAGAGGAGAAGAAAGGAGTGGGAAAAGGGAAGACTCGGGATGGGCGGCAGCCGATATATAGTAACACTTGTATGTGCCCTGGCCAAAGAATTAGCGAGGGTAGCCTGAAATTAGCAAAACCCAAACTCTGATCCTCTCTAAGGAGGCATAAGTTTCCATAACAGTACCGGTTTAAAGAGGACATCAGTAGGGTGTTAGCCATCTTTCTCGTCGTTGCGAGTTTATCCCTAGTCATCCATAATGTCTAACTAGTCTCCCCCAAATCGAACAGAATCAGTTTGCTCTCAGCTGCTCCCGGCTTTTGTTCGATTCTGGCACTTCCACCACAGAAAACCTAATATGTTCAGCCATAAGCATTGAAGCAGAATCTGGTTAACATCATTGGCAGGTCAACGTAAAACACGGTTCAAATCTCCTTGTCCATTTGATAAGGGGGTGGTCCGATCTTGTGATGACTAAAAAGATAACTCAGCCTTGTGAACCCTGACGAACACTTGCGCCAACCTACTGGGGAAAGGATAGGCTACTTTAGCGAAAAATCAAAATTTTCTACCGCCAAGAAACCACTGCAAGTTATAGATCACAGAATTACCACTAGACGCGCAAACCCGTAGCGGAAGTAGAGTTGATGTAGCGGTGGTGCAGATGTAGTCGTACTAGCCTCGCGCCTCCCCAACAGCTCCTTGTGACTGTCGTAGGTTGCGGATCGTCCTAGCGTTGAAGCTTCGCAGCAACGCCTGCAAGGTATCCACATGTACGGGGCAGGAACACCACACGCCGGAGTGCTAGCGCCAGCTGCACGATTCTGGACGGATGAGGGGTGGTAGCTAGGGTTTCGGGAATTCCAAATTCCTGATATGTCTGTTCGTGTGTATCTCTCTTATCGCAAAGCCACCACCTCCTCCCTTTATATAGACGTCCCATAACGAGTTTCAACCCTTCAACCCCATTAGAAACTCTAAGCTCATTACAACTCGGATCCCTATCCAAATTGGTTAGGGCCCCTTAAATGTGCGACCCTATAGGTTTACGTGCACTGGGACATGGTTGGAGTACCCCTATCGATCGTTGAGTACTCCTACTCGACCATTGGGTACACCTACTCAACCATCGAGTAATCGACCAATAGTCAATAGCGGTCTCTAGCAGGATTTACCGACTTCCGGGTATATATAAAGATCGGACGAACCTCAACAATTTCCTATATGCATTTCCTTTTGCCTCACGATATTGGTCAAACCCAAGGCGAGTTGTTGTCATCCTTATTTGGATAGCTCGACCACACTTTCTCGATGTCGTGACTCGGATTCCCCGAATACATCGAGTTAACTCTTTAACTCGATGACTCGAGTAAATCTTTACTCGAGTAGCATGGCCATGCGTTTCTAGAATCCGACCACTCGAGAGGCCTAAAGATATCTCTCTCGTTGTATGGAGGTGCAAATTCTATCTTGATCGACCACGCCTCGCAACATGTTTCATGACAAACCCGAAAGCCATCTTTATAATTACCCAGTTACAGAGTAGCGTTTCACGACCCCTAAGTAAGCCATTACGCATCTTGAGAACATGCGACAATCTCAAGTCTTATGATATAGTATACACATCGTATATGAGACGAACTGATGACATGAAATAAAACAACGTTCTCATAGTGTCTCATAGTGGGTCGATGTCCAACACCATGTTCTCTAATATGTGTCCATATTATTGGTTTGATATCTCCATATCTATGACCCGTGAAACATGGTCATCAACCAATACATATGCTAGTCTACTCATGTGTCCTCATATGATTATCGACTAGGGACCCACTTTTAGAATGAACATCATAAAGATGAATATAGAGTTTCACAAACAAATCACGCACTTTGTTAATCAATATCCATGATATTATTCAAAAAACAATCTCATAGTTATTGAACATTTATAGAAATATAATCATCTCTATGATTGCCTCTAGGGCATATTTCCAACACTTGTGCTCAACAAGATTAGCCTGAGTAGGAGCCTTCATCTCTCCATAGCTATTTTTGGACTTCTCCTCGACATTAATATCAGCGACCAGTTCTCCAACTGTCAGCCGCTTCTTTAAATGTCGACGGGCTGTGACAAAGTCACGCCAGGAAGAAGGTAACTTAGCTAAGATGTCATTCACGTAAAAAGTCACGCCAGGAAGAAGGCAACTTGGCTAAGATGTCATTCACCTAAAAACCCTCTGGAACACACTCGTACTGACCTAAGTCGCTTAAGAGGAGCTGTAGCTCATGGATTTGTTCCATGATAGATCTGCCTTCAACCAATTGGTAATTCAGGTATTTTGTCGTGATAAAGGACTCATTTCCATTGTTGCTCTCGGTATATTTCTCATTAAGCTCCATCCAAATCTTGCGTGTCTCCGTGAAATTCACGTACACGTCGAAAAGCCTATTAGTAAGGATGGCTAAGATGCGGGCCAACGCAGAAGTGTTAGCCTTTTCCCAACTAGCCCTCCTTGCAATTAAGCGAGATAACCCGGCCTCATCGGTAACATCCCCTGGAGGGGCAGGCATCTCTTCACTAATGACCCAGAATAATTCAAGCTCAATTAGCCAGAGCTTCCAGTAGCCTACCAGTGTTTAAAGCCAGCCCCATCAAACACTTCTGGCTTAATCGCGTCTGAGGACACTGAAGCCATCGATACAACAATTGGTTTTCTGGATTGTTGAATAAAATGCTATATTAAGACCAAGAATATAATACTAATCTCAAATAACAGTATAAAGAAAATTACATAATTCAGAGATAGCAATAATGATATAATAAAAAAGATAAAGCATATCATAAAATTTATGACATTTATGCAATGAATCATGTCTACTAAAGCAAATTAATGAATATTTGATTGATAGTGCTCTCAGAAGTAGGGCTGCTTGAAGATTAAATCTTCAACCTCAGTCATAGATGGGCTAAACAATTAATTAATCAAATAAGGCCTCGAAACCTTACCTTCATAAACATGCACAATAAGGTATTAATAATAAAGTTCATTGTTAAAATGACCTAAAATCAGATTATGTTCAACCAGCCTCAAGTGAACTTACCAACCGAACCAATTAAGTTATGACCAGAGCAAAACAGCAAATATGTTCAGATCAGTCTCTAATTCACATACCAACCGAACAAACAAAGCAGTGTCTAGGAAATTGAAGTAACACAAACAGTAATCAAAAGAGAACAATTGCAGGAATTCGATAATGATCAGGCTTTAACAAAATAGTGTGTTGGCGTCAAAAACTTGAAGTAGGGTTTCTGACAACAGCACACCAAACGAACACCTGGTTCAGAGCATGCCAGTCGATTTGACCTATAATCGACAAGGTAAAAGTATGAAATTCACTCAAAGCCGATCATCAAGATCAATCGGCTTAGACTCAATCAGCTTGAAGCCGATTAAATCAAGATAAAAAGATAAGTCTAATTAGCCGATTAAGGCTAATCAGAAGATAAAGGTAGATTGATTCTGAAGAAGGCGATGCGCAACAAAATCAGAACAAATCGAACTTGGGGCGTAATTTGAAGAAGATCAACAATCGGCGATGCGCAACTTTATTGATCAAGATCGAATTACAAAGACTAAATTATAAGAACTACTCCTAGTCGACAGGAAAAAGTAATGCAGATTGATGTTTTGTTGTGTTGGATCCTTTTCGCAGCTTGCTTTGGCCCTTCTTTTATACCCGTCGGCCGATCGTGTCCTATTACAACACGTTACAAAATCTAATCCGTATCGGCCTTATTTCGGATAGCTTTCCCTCAAAGATCTTGCCGTTGCCAAATATCTTCAAGTCTTTCCAAATTGTCTGTTAGTTACCACAAGTTTTGACTTTCTTGCCGATTTTGACTAGACTTGCCAAATTCTGGTGCAAACATATGCCCCTCATTTTTGAGAGATGACTTGTCATCTTTCAAAAATTACAACTATTGGCTTATCCTCCGTCGGCTAACCGTTTAAACTTCATATAATAACTACTGCTTTAATTGCGCCGTAATTTTCTGGCATGCGTGTAGTGCGTTTTAACTACTTGCGTCTTTTGAGATTCATTTTCCGCCGCTTCAAATTTTACATGCTATATAAACCGGCCCCCACTCGGTCATTCTTCACGCGCTCTCGCACTATCCGCAATCGGCTTAAGCTTTTCTGTTTGACAGATCTCCGAAGCAGTCCTTAGCTCAATCATCCTCCCTGATCGGCTGCAATGGACCCAAGCCAGGTACTTATTCCGATCCCGCATAGCAACGACCAATATTTTTTGGGTCCTTTGGAAAATCTAGATGTCAATACTGTCACCAACCAAGAAATTCCTCATATTCCTTTATCGGCTTCTGGTCATAACATAGAAGATTGGAATAAAAGTTTTAGAGCTTGGCCGACAGCTCTCAAGGGGTGGAGAAATTGGTTCATCAGAGTGGCAGCCCAAAAGAGGGGTGAATGGGAGAAAATGGGTATAGCCGAGTGTATTCCCCTTTCTTTAGCCGATCTAGAAGCCAATGAGCCCTTGGTGGCCACGACCTGTTATTTTTGGTCGGACTGCTTTAACACTTTTTTGTTTCGCACCGGTCCTATCGGCTCATCTCTTTTGGACGTTGTTCAGTTGTGTTGCCTTCGGTCAGATGGTGAACAAGTGTCGACTTTTAGCGGTAAACCAAAGTATAAACTTATCCGATCTAAGGGTGAAGGGTGGGCCAAATATATCGGAAATAATAATAAGGTTAATGGCCTGGTATCGGACGAAGAACACGTTGCTTTTCTGAACCTTTGGTTAGATCGCTTTTTGTTCTGCGGGGCATCCCTTGGGCCGACTCAAGTCTATCAAGCAATAGCGGAACAGCTTGTCGAAGGACGTCGGCTAGTATTAGGAAAAACCTTCCTCGACGCTGTATATCAGATGCTCTATGTGATAAGGAGTCGGCTTTTCACTGGCTTTGAGAATTTTACCGTTGGTAACATGGGCAGTCCGATGTGGTTTATACAAATATGGATGTACTGCTTATTCAGCCGTTCTTTCAATCTGGATTTAGCCGACGGGACTCCTTTCCCGAGAGAAGATACCCCAGAGGGAGCACCTTTCCAGTTCAGGGAATGCTGATCCTTTGGCGAGAGGTTCATAATGTGCTCCAGTAATGAGACCACCCATCGGCTGTAGAAAATTCTTGTCCTTCTTCTTGCAATTAGATACTAAAGACTTCAAACAACAAGACTTCTTTAGTTATGGTGCCACAGCCGATTTTCCTTGGCCTTCATATCTGCATTTGGAAGCCGATAGTTCTTTGATGCCTCAGGAGACCTTGGACTTGTATAGAATCTTCATCTCTCCATGTGTCTTTCATGTCGGCCTTCATACTAGGAATCGGACATTCCAGCCTTCGTATGAGTTTTACCACTCCTCAGTCTACGCAGGTCAGGTCGGCTTTGGTCAAGTGATTCCAAGCCTGCCACTTCTTGATCAACTCCAGCCCAGATCCAGGGTTCGCAATGCCACTTCAGCCGAGCTAGTTTTGGAGTTAGCCGATGAGCTTCAATTTCGCAGCCTTCCTCACTTCTTCCTGAATGCTCGCCGGGCAAGGGGCTTTACAACATGGTGGTCGGCTATTGCGGAGTGTATATATATGGAGAAGACTCCGTCGCTCATAATCAAGGAATTCTTCCCCGATCTGCCAGAGCCATCTTTATTGTTTAACAGCGATTCTAGCAGTGAAGCTAGTTCATCGGGTTACACTAACACAAGTCTTGTAGATATTAATAAGGTATCGGCTCGAATAATTTTCTTTTATACGTCAGTTCTTTTGCCAGATACATCTTCTAATCACTTTTATTATCGCACTGCAGACTAAGACTGCCGGCAAGAAGCCTGCTTCTGGCCAATCGGGTAGTGGCCAAGTCAAAAGGCCACTCCAGTCGACTGGCCTCACTGGGTACACCTCAGGTACCCTAGGGATTCAGAGTCCTTCATTGTCGTACATCGAGAAAAAACAACCAAGTAAGTATAATACAATCGGCTGTTATTTCTTTTACTCTTTATCCAACTGACTGTTAGCCGATTATAATTCAGAAAAGAAGAAAACAAAATATACCAAGGTTCCGGCGAAAAGGGGATCTAAGCCCCAGGAGCAGAGCGGCGAGAGTTCGCCACATGCATCGGCTACTGCAGAGGTAAGTAACATGCCTTTAGTTGGCGACTTATATCTCTTAATACGCCAGCTTACCCCTTGTTTGCTTCTTTTTAGCCGACGCAATCGGCGCTAGCTGCGAAGATTTTGGCCGACCTCCCTAGGATTTCGTCGGCGCCCCTTTCTCCACCATAGCCAACACCAGCAGCTCCGATCGCTGATCTACCATAGCTCTCTGACCCGACAAACTTGTTGGGCTTTTCCCTGGCCGACCTGGATGATCCCGAGATCATGGCGACCGACGACTATGATGCAGAAATCAGAAAAATCCTCGAAGTCTTGAAGGAGGCGTCGGCTGCCGTTACTTCTGCTCCAGACACTCAAGAAAGGCTCAATAAGCTTTTTGATCTGGTGATGAAGCCTCAGTCGGAGATTCTGGCCAACAATCAAAGGATCAGGGATGCTATGGCGGCAGTTGAAGCCAATTTGCCCCCAGAGGCCATGGAAGCTCTCCTCAATGTCTGCCACTTAGACGAGAGGAAGTCTGAAGTGGAGGCAGCTCAGGCAAGGATAGCTCAACACGAAGCTCAAGAAGCCGATAAAAAAATCTTAAACGAGCTGGTCGCTGATGCCAAGGCCAAGAAACAGAAGTTTGATGCTGATACTGAGCTGCTCAAGACCACCAAAGACTCCATCGGCAAACTTGAATCGACCAAGAAATTTCTTATGGAAGAGTTGGCCAAAACAAAGAAGCTAATCTTAGAAGGCCAATAAACCCTTGAGAAAACTTCATCGGCCATCAAGGACCAAAAGCTAGGCATCGCAATGGCCGTGGTCGGCGTGGAAAAGCAGATGGCAAAGGTGGTGCCAGTGCTAGGAAGCGCAAAAGAAGACGATCGCATCATTGACGAAGTTCAATGTGTGATTGCCAAAGCAGCTGGTGCCCTATCGGCTTTAGGCGCGACTCTTCCAGGCTCTGGCATCCAATATTAGCTTTTTACTAGATGTAAAAACTTTGTCGGCTGTCTTGAAATGCTTGTCTTATACTTTTGTAACTCTTACTATCTTTTCAATCGGCTGTTTAACCGATTTCTGTTTTATCTTCGTTTATGAATTTGCCATCTTTTTAGCCGATTAACAGCACCGTATTAACCTGGCACTTAAAGTGATTTCCAGTCTGCTAGGCTCCAATCCAAACGCTAGGGTATCTCTTTAAGTATTTCCCGTTAATTGCCTTGGGCAAAACATGCCCTTCTAACGTTTCAAGCATGTATGAATTTCCATCGACTAACCGATTAACCTTGTACGGCCCTTCCCACGTAGGTGACCATTTTCGAATCGATTATCTTTCGAACCAACAGGCAGTATCGTTTTCCAAACTAAATTGGCTTGATAGAAAGACTTCAGCACGACCTTTTGTTATATGCTTTTGCAACTCTGACTTTATTCTTCTTAAGCCGATCAAGCGTAGACAAACGTAATTCTGCTAATGCATCCAAGTTATCGATCATCAAATTGTTATATTCCTGAGCCGACAAACCATTTTGACCGGCTACTCGTATAGACTCAATGTTAATCTCCACGGGTAAAATGGCCTCTTGTCCATATACTAACTGATATGTTGAAAGCTTCGTTACTCCGTGATAAGCCAGCCGATACGCCCAAAGTGACTCCGATAGGGTTGAATGCCAATTCCTTGGTCTTTTATCAATTTTCCTTTTGGTCAACTTGATTAGCATTTTCTTAGGCGACTCGGCTTGTCCATTAGCCTGAGCGTAATACGGGGATGAATTCAACAATTTGATCCCTAGACTTTTCGTGTAACTCTGAAATTCATTAGACATGAACACCGTACCTTGATCGGTCGTGATTGTTTGTGGTATTCCAAACCGATGGACAATATGTTCATTAACAAAACCGATTGCTTCAACACTAGTTACCTTCTTAAGCGGTATAGCTTCAACCCATTTAGAGAAATAATCAGTTGCGGCCAAAATAAATTTGTGGCCTTTACTCGAAGCAGGAAACATTTGGCCGATTACATCTATCCCCCAACCTCTGAACGACCACGACTTGGTAATTGGGTGTAAAGCCGATGCCGGTGCTAGTTGTATATTGCCAAAATTTTGACAAGTCTGATATCCTTTATAATATTTGAAACAATCCTCTAGCATTGTCGGCCAAAAATACCCTGTTCGTCTAAGCATCAATTTCATCTTATAAGCCGATTGATGAGATCTGCAAATACCTTCATGAACTTCGCCCATTGCCACCTGTGCTTCTTCAGTTCCAAGACATCTCAACAGCAAGCCTTCCATCGTGCGATAATATAACGTGTTGTCCATAACCACATATTTTAAAGCTTGTTGCTTAACCTTGCGTTCTGTCGGCTTAGATAGGTCGATCAGGTAATTTCTTATTTGCGTTCTCCAATCAACAATATCTACGCACATAACAGCTTTATCTACTAGTTCAGTCTCCAGAGCTAAATTTGTAGATAAAGGATGTTTGCTTAGCTACAGTCAGTCGGTCGCAAACTTCTAACTTTGACTGTCAATGGTGAAACCACAAGCTTTAGTGGGCGCACTGCGTATGCTCAACAATGGAGCAGGCTGATTATCCATGGACCTAGGACAGTAATTGGAGCTGGGCTTATATATGTCTCCAGGAAATAAAACTGTCAACAGATCATCCTCTCTCATATAATATACATTACCTCGGTTCAAACCAAGCTCCCCAGCAGAATATGGTGCTGTAAAATGCAATCTACCCAAGAAGAATACCTAATCATAGAGACCATCCACCCTAGACCATGCAAGTCTGAAGAAATCCATCTTGTAGTGGGTAATGTTGGATGAAATCTTTCAAAGTTGAAGAAAGAGCTTCCCATGGGATTCAACCAGATGAGGGGATGCCAGTTCCCAACAGTTCCATGAAACATGCAATCTCTCAAACTCGATTGTTGTAAATGTTGGGTTTGGAACAAAATTGAGAATTCCTAGTTTTGACGACGAGATGTCAAGGTAGAACTTCCCCTCGATGGTAGCAATGCTTCGGTATCAGAAACCTTTTCGATCTATCCGAGATTTTGGATTTTAGCCAGGGATGAAATTAAAACTACCTGCTGAATTGAAAAAAAAATTCAAAATGCTACATTGATTTCAGAAATTTCAACAAAATTTAATGTATTTTGACCGGAATTCATGTTCTTTGGACAGGTTTGCATGTTGTTTGGTCTGTATTGGGCGCCAGTTTTTTTGTGAAGAATTATAATGCCATTTATGAGTAATACATGTAAAAAAATTTAAAACAAGCACTTGTTTTGGTTGCTCAATCAAATCTATGAAGCGTTGCCTCGGACTTTTATCAGCACAATACTACTTTCTAAATTTTTGAAAATTCCTCAGGCTTAATTATCATCCGAAAATTTTATAAGAACATTAGTGATGCGTCAGGACCATTGTCGGGACCCGAATCTACCAATTCGGACCCTCTGTGTATACCGCACTAGTCCAGGATCACACAAGTGCACACAGTCTCAACATCGGTAAATATCACAATCATACACGGCGATATAATATAAAGACTTTATTTATTTAATATAACTAATTGTATGATCTTATGACCAATTTACATTATTAACATTATTAAGCCAGGCAGGATTAGACTATGAATAATAAACTAAGATAAAGCAGCGGAATAAGAAGATGTAGACAACTCATCAGTTTACCATAGTCAACTGACAAGACTCGAACCCTAATTACTCGTGTCCTCTTGGTACTCCTCAAAACAACGGTAGACTCCTCAACTGTTGATGTTGTTGTTGGTAAGGGTGAGTACTTAAAAGCACTCAACAAGTTGTGCTGCTTAAATGCAATTCTAATATTCTATATGCAAAGCTTATTCCAAAAGAATGGCTAATATAGCTATTTTGCAGTAAAGCAACATTTATAAATGAATACAGTAAATAGATTGAAAGACAGTAAAACATATAACAGTAGTAGTAGATTCAGAATTTCTCATGTAAACCAAGGTTTCCAACTCTAAATCAAGTTTCTAACTTCCAATAGCAACCTGCCATCCCAACAAGTTTTCATTTAATTAAAATCTAACCCTGACTGTAATTCCCAAGCTATACTCAATACCGCGAGCACGACTATCCGAATAGGTTTACACTCTGCAGAGGTTACGCACTTTACCCACATGATACAACCATACACCACAAAGGCGAGTTATTATAACAAAGCTTTTACAATGCTCTGTTATAACTCAGTACTACCCGCTAAGTTTTCAACACTGGTGGGACTGGTTACCACATCCAACGCTCCCTCCAGCGCCATGTGAGTTAATCTGTGAACCCAAGACTCACACCACCACTGGCAGTACTAAAACTAAGACATTACAAATTAATCAGCTAGGCTATTCTATACCAAACATGTGGTTGCATGATTGACTCAGGTCAAAGGTTTGCAAGGTTAATATACTTAATTTAAAATAAATCCAAATAAAATCCAGAAAAATCCAATAAATTCATAAAATGCTTAAATAACATAATAAATCAAATTAAAGGAAAATTTTGGGATGTTACAACCATCCACAAAAAATTTCAAAATTTTATAATGTGGTGTTGAAGTATAAGTGAATTGCCCACTTTTCCTCATCAGCTTAAGCTTTTGGGTGAACTGGTTGGTGCATGCAACTCAATATAGTATGCTTTTGGGTGAACTGGTTGGTGCATGCAACTCAATATGGTATCAGAGCCAAGAGGTCTCGAGTTCAAGACCCGGTTGGCGCAATTAAAGAAAAATAATTGCAGCCCACTTCTATTCCACGTCTTAGCCCTGAGAGAGTCTACACGTGAGGGGGAGTGTTAAGTATAAGTGAATTGCCCACCTTTCCTCATCAGCTTAAGCTTTTGGGTGAACTGGTTGGTGCATGCAACTCAATATGTGGTTTGAACCATTTTTCGTTCTGTTCAAATTTGTCGGTAAGGCTTTTATCAGTACAGTAGCACTATCAGAATTTTTGAAAATTCCTCAAGTTTGATAATCATCTAAAAATTTAATGGAAAGATTAGTGATGCATTAGTATCATCCCCAAAAATTTTCAAAACTTTATAAAGTGGTTTGAACTATTTTTCGCTCAGTTGAAATTTGTCGAGATATCGAAAATTTCAGCAATTTTGGCCGAAATCTCAGAAATCTTGGTTAAAAAATCAGATTTAAATTTTGGTTTTTGGATTTTGTTCAGAATTTTTTCGAAATTCCAAGATCTTGAAGAAATTTTGGATTTTGGTCATCTGCAAGATATTATCTGAAACTGAAATTTGAAACCTTGTGTGAGTAGCCAGCATTGAGTTGCCCAGCACCTAATCTTGCCATATGATGTTTTCTTCCATTCGTTATTAACTGTTCCAATGTGCTTATGAAAACTTGGCATTGTTTCACACAAGGGCCGTGCGGGACCAGATCACCAGAGCATGTAGCTCCTCCATTGTTTGACCTTGATCCAGTGAAGATTATTCAGACACTTCTGTGCACAAATATAAATACAAGTTACCGTGAATATTTTATCTAGGCATACATTGAAGAATATTAATCTAAGTATGGACTAGGCCCAAATGGACAATAAGTTTATAATTTATACAACACGAAATCTAGATTCCTATTGTAGCTAGGGATGGAACCAAAATGAAATAATATGAAATACATTCTGTAATAGAAAATTGGGGGGAAAATATGGAAGGGTACATATTTCATTGTTATTAGGTTAAGAGTGAAACTCAAATCACAATAGCTGGTATTCAGCTGAGGAACGTTGTTTCGTAGGTTTCCTAAGTCGTAATCTAAAGTTCTAAACCCATTATGATGTTACTTTTTATTAATCTCTGCTGTTATTTACAGAGGTCATTCCTCCACTCAAGATCAAAAACTTGACACGTTCCAACGTAACTGTATGTATTGACTATTGAGTACATGGAAGATGAGATGATAGTGGGATTTACATACTGTAGCAAAGTAGTTGCAGAATGATATACAACAGCTAAAAGCAAAGCTAAGCAAGCATCCACCAACCACCATCCAGCACGCAGCCACGCACCTCATGTTCTAATCCTTTTTGAAAGGAAAATCGGTAATATGCCCTATTTCGAAAGAACATGAAATTTAGCTAATAGAACACATAAAACCTGGAGGTACACACAACAGGTACGCAGAAATCTATTGGGCGCCGAACTCGATAGACGCAGAATTAAGCAACAACGATAGTTTTGCAGCTAGTCCTGCCCAAGCAAGGACGCGAGCAACTAATTGCACGGAACCAAGAAACTACTCACGAATTACGGAGAATGCAAGCGAAATTAGGGCTTACCGAGGGACGCCGATCCGGAGCTGAGGAGAACGGCGACGAGTGGATTTGGTGTTGACGGCGCGCGGCGAGCACGTCCGGCGCGTACGGTGGAGAAGGGCGGCGGAACGCAAATATATGGCGAGATAACCGATCAGAAAGGCGATCGACGATGTGTTGTATTCAGATTGGTTCGGTCGCAGGGAACTCTGCCTGAAACCGAAGAGGATCGAACAGCTCATCGCTGATCGGGAGCAATGGAGAGCAGCTGGCAACCGTGGCACTGCGCAGGCGAGGCGGCCGGCCACGGCAGCCAAAATCCACCGTCGCTGCCCTTGTTGAGACTTGTCGCCGCTGCACGCCCGTCATCGTCGTGCCGCGCCCTTAGTCCACCACAAGGTTTGAAAATTCGGTTTCAGAATAAATTTTGTCCCTGGGCGGATCGTGAGATTTCACAGAAATTTCGTCCAAATCCGATCCATCTAGTAATGAAAAATCCCGAAATTCGGTGAAATACCCGAAATTTCGGGGTTTTTTTTGCACCGGCAGAAAAGTGGTCCAAACGTTAACGAAAAATTTTGAATTTTTTTTGGAGGTTCCAGACACATTACTGATATTCTCAAAAACATTTCAGCTGATTATCACATCTAAGGAATTTTTAAAAATTCGGAGAGTGGTACTATCCTGATAAAACACTAACCGACAAGTTTGATCCGAATGAAAAATGGTACAAATCAAGTTAGAAACTTTTGAAATTTTTTGTGCATAGTTATGATCCACAACTAATGTTCTCACAAAATTTTCAGATGATTATGAAGCTTCATGAATTTTTGAAAATTCGAACAGTGCTACTGTCCTGTTAAAAGGCTTACCAGCACATTCAAACAAAATGAATGTTTTCTTTCAAAACAAAATTTCATAGTTATATGTATGAAAAAATTATGGAAACTTTTTTGGATGTTCGTAAAGCATTGATCATATTCTCATAAATTTTGAGATCATGATCAACCATATAAAAATCTCAAAAAATGTGGAAGTGCTACTTCACATTACATTTGTTTGAATAGTTTCGAGTATGCAAAAATTATAAAACTTTTTGTACATAGTTGGAAACATTGATGAAATTCTCATAAAATTTTGAGATCATTATCAAACATAAAAAAATTCCCAAGAAATGTGAACGTGGTACTTCACAGTTTTCGAACTTCAGAGCGCGTGTTTATACCGTTTACAATTTTTTATTGAGTAGCCAAAACATGTTCAAATTTTTTGAAACTTTTACATAAGTGTTATGAGAGAATTATTAACTTATCATAAAAATTTACGGTGATTATCAAATATGAAGAAATTTATAAAATTCTAACACGGTTACTTCCTTGTTTATGCTAATTCTGTTTTTTATTTTTAAAACATAACAAACGAAGTTAAAATATTTTCAAAAAATTTCTGTATGATCCTAGGTGTCTTATTATGGTATCATAAATTTTTCATAGCATGCAAAAGCTTTCTCAATTTTATACAATTTTGATAGTGTTTCTATCGAAACTTTAAAATGTCTCAAAAATTAACTTTTGGACAAATTATCATTCAAATCACTTTCTTATATGTTATTGATACCATTCTGGTGAAATCCGGCCATAAAATTTGTAAAACCAGTTAATTATGCTGAAATTCCGGCGGTTTTACCTGAAATTTCGCCGAATTTTCCGAAATCGCTGTAGCATTTTCAATTTTTTTCAAAATTTTAAATTTGATTGGTATTTCCAATGTCATAGGGTCCGAAATCCGAGATTTCGGTGAAAAATCGCCGAATTTTCTAACCTTGGTCCACCATGCACCTCGGTCCGGTCCGTGAGGAGGTTCAAAATCTCATTTCGAAAATCTCGTTCAAGATTGTAAATTTTCAAATTGTTACAGTGATTTCAGAAATTTTGACTTTTTAACTGAAATTACCATAAATTTGACCTGCTTTGATGTTTTTAGGACTGGATTTCGCTCCAAATTTTTTGTAGAGAATTGTAATGCCTTTTATAAGGAATACATGTACAAATTAAAATGCTTCAAAAATCGTTCTTTCATGACATGTAAAACTATTCATTTCTTTCTCTCAAGTGCTTTGTTTATTTTTGTTTTTAATCCTAATACAAAACTAAAAATAGCAATCTATCATTAGGTGGATAGTAATATCTAGCTAAATTAAAGCACAATGATAGAAACTTGTTAAAACGATTCATCATATTCTCTGTATTTTTCCCAGTAGCTTATGATGTTGACTGTTGTTATTTGGAGTGCAGATTGAGAATAAGTATGGGCCAGAAGGAAAAGAGTTTGGGGCCACTGGCCAGTCATATATCAACTGGGCGACTAAGATGGTTGTGGGATTAGACACCAGTATTCCATGGGTGATGTGCAAGGAGGATGACGCACCAGATCCAATGGTACGATAAACTTGTCCCATATTTACTTATGTGGCCAATTGCTAATTATTTTGCCTCGTATTCTTATAGATAGTAAATTTTTCTGCTGAATATATTCATTTAGTTAGTTGTATAACTTGTAACAAGTATGTTGGTATATATTTCTGTGGGTTCACCGTAGGATATAAATTAGAATATAAGAGAACGGGTGATGTAAATTATGGGTTAGTATTGTGCAAATACTTAGTATTTTGCATTTAAACAGATAGAAAATATAGATAAATGCTTGTATGATTTTCTTTCATATTTTTTTCCAATTTTTTCTATCGTTGGGAGACCATTTGACAGGAGTTTGAAAATGATCGAAATTTCGGTTTTCTTGGATCTGAAATTGTCGGATTTCAAATTTGGTTTTTGAGTTTTGGCCGGATTTCAGTTGAGATTCTGAAATCTCGTCGAAATTTTGGATTTCAGCCGATCCTGAGATAGATCCGAAAAAGAAATTTAAAACCTTGGTCAGGATAAGAGTCCGTTAGCTGAACGAGGTCCATTTAATGAAGCCCATTAATTAGGGATCCAGTTGGACTTTTGTCGGTCGGCCCAAAACCGATTTGTCATCCATCCCGAGCGCTGAACTAAAAATTAGAAAATTTGTCATAAAATATTTCGATCCATCATGTAGTTTTAAGCTACACAGTTCAACCTAGCTAATTAGTTGTGAAAATAGTTATCAGTTCCAGTAAGATTTTTTTTCTGTTATAGCTAAAAAAGATGCTTTTGACCAACTGGACATCTAACGTCGATAAAATATGAACTTTTGAAAAGCCACCGCAGACGCAAACAAAAGCCACAATTGTATGATGAACTCACTATCTCTAACTTTGTGGCTCAACATATCATCTATTAATAATGTGTTTGGTTGGTGGAATGAGGTTGAATGGAATGAGATGATCCTGTACCATTTGGTTCCATTATTTTGGATGAATGGAATGATACAACATCTATAGATAATATTCCTCAAAATTGTATCACACCATTCAGGACAGGATAATTTCATTCAAGTAACTAAACATATAGATGATTTTTTCTCATACATTTACTACTTGGTACAAACAACCAAACACACCTTAAGCCACTTGTGTCCATGAAACACGATAAAAAAAATACAACTTCACGGCTGGCAAGCGCGTAGATTACGCAGGGGAAAGTGCCATTATGGTTCAAATTTGCTATATAAAACTCAGCCAAATATTTTTATTTTTTTTTCAATCAAATTTCTATTCGTTGGATGCGCTCATCAAAGACTTGTGTGCTTTCATCCTCCTCATGCAAGCCCTAGTGAGCACGAGTAGCGAAGTGCGTGCGGGGCTGTCGGTGTGGCCAGGCTAAGAAGAGGAAGCAGGAAGGGACAAATGGCGTCAAAAGTATCCTCACCGCGACAGCGACGCCATTGGCCGCTCACTACTACAGAACTGGGCATCACAACCGGCCTATTAGAAGCGGTTTGGTGCGAACCCGTTGTGATCTTCGCACCAGAAGCGGTTCGTTATAACGGTCGGAGAGGGCTTCGAAGCGGTTGAAACACGAACCGCGAAGGTTGCGTTCTAGAGCGGTTCTTTCTCAAACCCTTCGAAAATCAAGCGGATTGAGAAAAGAACCGCTTCTAGAACGCAACCTCGAGCGGTTCGTGTCTCCAACCGCTTCGAAGCCCTCCAGCAGCGCATTTAAACCCTTCTTCCTCCATGCGCCCACAGAGGTACGAATACGATCGAACAGAGAAGGCCGACCAAGCTACTGTTCTTGGGAGGTGCTGTCCAAATTTTTAATTGGAGGTGATTAGCTCTAAATTAAGTGTTTCAAAGTTAGTAACATCATGTGAACATCCTTCTCACCTAGATATTGCTATTTTTTTCAATGGATGTGGAGAAATCTTGAACTTTTTAAGCATTATCGAAAATATGTTTTCCGTGCCTTGTTTTATTGTTGTATGAAGATGTAGATGGAGATCTAGTTCAAAATATGACATTACAAGGTAAAGGTGATTGGAAGCTTTAGATCTATGTGGTTGTTAGCTTTAGAATCTTGAATATCATAATATTGGGAGAGATCTAGGTACAACATTGCAAGGAAGTAATTATTGGTGTATGAAATAAAATAGAAAAACATGTAGAAGGATAAAAAATAATTACAAAGGTAGGAAGGGATACAAAATAATTAGAAAGGTAGGTCTTTAATTGGATGACGGTGTAGGTGGAGTTTTTTTTTGTTGGGTTTAAATGTTACGAAATTTAAGTTAGGTTATAATTTTCTAACGGAATTTGTTATAATTTTTAATGAAATTATAACTTGGTATAGATGAATCGGCAATGGATGTACAATGCGGACCGTCGCTCGAGAGAGTTCATTGATGGCGCGTGCTTTTCTCGATGCGGCCGTTGCATTCTTGCCTCCAGGCAGCTTCATATGTTGTCCGTGTGTAGATTGCAAGAACGAGAAGGAGCACTCCCAGCGATGGCAAGTTATGAACCACTTGATCATGAGAGGTTTCATGCCAAACTATACCTGTTGGAGCAACCATGGCGAAGTTGAGGTGATTAGCCAGGAAGACGATGAAGAAGACGAGGAAGAGGAAGATGGATTCAACAGTATCCCGGACGACACGCAATACTCCTGTTCCGTGGAAGAAACACTTGGTGACTTTGGTGATGATGAGCTAGACCAGATCTTTGCGTGGACGGAGAGGAGACTACATGATGAAAGACAGTTCGAGAAGTTCCAACAGCATGTTAGAGGACCACGTAACTCCTTTGTACCCAAAGCGTAGGCGGGGCCACAAAAGCTGCGTACACACTGGAACTCATGCAATGGAAGGCTAGAAATGGTGTGTCAGATAAGGGATTCGATGAGGTGTTATCACTCGTAAAGAAGTTGCTTCCAGAAGATAACACTCTGCCCGAATCTACATATGAAGCCAAGCAAGTCGTCATCCTTTGGGATTGGAAACGTAAGATACACGCATGTCCTAATGATTGTATCCTGTATCGTAATGAGTATGCCGATTTGGATGTTTGTCCGGTGTGCAAAGAATCACGGTATAAGGTGAAGCGTGACGATCCAGGTGAAATAGATGGGGAGCGTAAGAAGAAGAGACCTCCGGCTAAAGTGTTGTGGTATTTCCTGTGATCCCCGATTGAAACGTATGTTTGCTAACAAAGCGCATGCCCGGATGATGCGTTAGCACAAAGAAGAGCGTAAGACGACGGGATGCTTAGACACCCCGCAGATGGCTCACGGTGGAGGAAAGTCGACCGGACGTGCGGACTTCGCAGATGAGGTGAGAAACATAAGGTTTGGGTTGAGTACCGATGGGATGAATCCTTTCGAGAATTGAGCAGCAGACCATAGCACTGGCCCGTTACACTATGTATCTATAACATTCCTCCATGGTGTGCATGAAGCGAAAGTATATCATGATGCCGTTGTTGATCCAAGGCCCCAAGCAACCCGGAAATGACATCGATGTTCACCAAACCATTGGTTGAAGATCTTGTGACGCTAGGGACGATGGTGCAAGGGTATGGGATGAGTACAAAGGGAGTATTTCACCCACGTGCATTGTTACTTGTAACAATCAACGACCGCTCGCTTCTCGGAACTGTCCGGCCTAACTATCAAAGGATATAGAGCCCGCATCCAAAGGCTTAGATGAACGGACGGACGCACGCACGAAAAACTCTCGGAAGGTTGTGTACATGGGTCACCGTAGGTTTCTTCTTACGAGTCACCCGTTGCGGAAGGAAGGCGGGGAAATTTAACGGCAACTGACCTTCGTGCAAGGCCTCAAAGATCGTAGTGGGCCACGTGTGTTTGCTATGGTAAAGGATTTGAAAGTAGTATTTGAAAAGGGTCCCGTAAGCAAACTTGTGCGTAATGAGGATGGTCATGCACCCATGTGGAAGAAGAAGTCAATATTTTGGGACTTGCCTTATTGGGAAGTTATGGAGGTTAAATCACTCACTTGACTTCATGCACATCACGAAGAATGTCTGCTTGAACCTGCTAGGCTACATAGATATGTACGGAAAATCGAAAGATACACTGCAAGCTCGGAAGGACCTTAAACTCTTGGAACTGAGGAACGACCTACATCCCGAAAAGAGAGAGAAAGGACAACATTACCTACATCCTGCGAGCTACACTCTAAGCAAAGAAGAGAAAAAAAGCGTGATAGAGTTCCTGAACAGTGTGAAGGTCCCTTCCGGATACTCCTCGAATGTAAAGAGACTCGTAAACACGAAAAAGAATAAAATCGTACACATGAAATCCCATGACTGTCTTGTGTTAATGACACAGTTGCTCCAAGTGGCTGTGAGAGGCATACTGCCCGAGTGGGTACGAGGGACAATCACAAAGCTGTGTTCTTTTTTCAACGCGATTTCACAGAAGGTCATCTACCCGGATAAACTAAGTAAGTCGCAGGATGACGTGGTACAAAGTTTGGTTAGTCTTGAGATGATCTTTCCTCTTGCATTCTTTGATATTATGGTTCATCTCAATTATTCACCTTGTCAAAGAGATAGGTATCCTTGGACCGTGTATCTACACAACATGTTCCCTTTCGAGAGGTACATGAGTGTGCTAAAGAAGTATGTTCGTAACCGTTCTCGTCCGGAAGGATGCATTGCCGAGGGTTATGGGACAGAGGAGGTGATTGAGTTTTGTGTGGATTACATTAATGATCTAAACCCGATCGGCGTCCCTATATCACGCCATGAGGGGAGGCTACGGGGCAAAGGGACACTAGGAAGGAAAGCAATTGCATGCAATGATCTTCTTACATTTAAGCAAGCACATTTCGCGGTTTTGAAACAATCAACTATAGTGGCCCCGTATGTCCTTGAGCACAAGAGTATTCTACGCCGCGATTTCCCGGGGAGGTCCGAGGATTGATAACATCAAGCACATGGATTCTTTCGGCGCTTGGTTACAAAAGTACATCCTTTTGAAAGGGTCAAACAATGAACAGTTGCAACGCTTGGCTCGGGGACCATCTAGTGAAATCGTGACATTCAAGGGGTACGAGATAAATGGTTACACATTTTACACCAGATCGCAGGATAACAAGAGCACCAACCAAAATAGCGGTGTCCGTATAGACGCCAAGACAACAAAAGGCAAGGTGGATACATATTATGGTTTCATAGAAGAGATATGGAGCTTGACCATGGACCTTGAAGGTCCTCTATTTAAGTGCCAATGGGTCAAACCGACTTCAAGCGGTGTGAAGGTAGACAAACACGGTATGACAATCGTGGACCTCACGCAAGTCGGCTATAGGCGCGAACCGTTCGTCCTCGCGAACGATGTGAGACAGGTCTTCTACGTAATGGACATGTCAAGCAAACCTAAGAAGCATAAGGACAAGCAGAAAGATTGTAGTACTAAGCCAAAGCAACATGTGGTTCTACAAGGCAAACGAAGGATTGTTGGAGTTGAGGACATCACAGACGAGGAAGAGTATAGTCAGTTCGACGAGATCCCTCCTTTCGCTGTGGATGTCGACATAAGCCTCTTCAATGACACAAACGTGGATACTCCTTTCATACGTCGCGATCATAATGAAGGAACACTTGTAAAGACAAAGTACGCATTACTTAAGATGTACCCCTACCGTATGAACTATGTATATGTAAGTCTTTTACAAGATGAAGTGTTTATTTGGAATGAATGTAAAGTGCCAAAATTCGGAATGAAACTAAAGTGATCAAAGCATTTTGTGAAAATTATGGAATGAAAGTAAAGTTCTAAAAGCTTTTAAAAATTCAAATGAAATCAAGTGCTAAAAGTTTTTTTAAAATATAGAATGAAACTAAATTGCTAAAAGCATTTTTAAAATTCAAATGAAATCAAGTGCTAAAAGCATTTTTAAAAATTCAAATGAAATGAAGTGCTAAAAGAATTTTTAAAATTTCAAATGAAATCAAGTGCTAAAAGTTTTTCAAAAATATAGAATGAAACTAAATTGCTAAAAGCATTTTTAAAAATTCAAATGAAATCAAGTGCTAAAAGTTTTTCAAAAATATTGAATGAAACTAAATTGCTAAAAGCATTTTTTAAAATTATGAAATGAAATCAGTGCGTAAAAGCACTCTTTAAAAATTATGAAATTAAATCAAGCGGTTTGAGAAAAGAACCGCTCGAGCGCAACATTCGTAAACGGTTAGTAATAAGAACCGCTTCTAGAACGCAACATTCGAAGCGATTTTAGAAAAGAACCGCTTCTAGAGTGGACTATTCGTAAACGGTTAGTAACACCAACCGCTTGTAGAAGTCATCCTTCTACAAGCGGGTTGATCTAAATCCGCTTGTAGAGATATTCTACAAGCGGTTCGCTCTGAACCGCTTGTAGAAGTCATCCTCTACTAGCGGTTGGTTCTAAAACCGCTTGTAGAGATTTGCTACAAGCGGTTGGTTATTAAAACCGCTTGTAGAAGTGCTCCTGTATAAATTTGAAACGCCCGCCTTTTTCTCACACCCAAATTTTCTAAGTCCCGCCGACTCCCGCCGCGCAGCTGCAGCTCTGTCTCTCTCCGACCGCCGCCATCGCCTCCGTCCTGACCGCGTCGCCGTCCTCGTCGACGCCGTCCGGCCTCCTCCGCCACCTCTCCGACTCCTACTCACCACCTCGCCGACGCCACCCACCCGCTGGCGCTTAGCTAGCTGCCTCGCCGCCGCCGTCACTCCACCCCGCCGCCAAAGCCTTCTCTACCACCCCGCCGACGCCTACTCCGCCACCAAAGCGCCGCCACACCGCCGTCCACCCAGGAGGACCGAGGTATTGAGTGCACGCGTCGTCCTCCCTCTCTAGTCCGGCTGCCCACCACATGTTCGGTGAAATGCCCACAAGTGCTGTGCTTGCTTGAAATTTTAATTCTAAATTAAACCAAAATGTATATTTTTCACTTAGTATGGAATTACAGAACAATGCATATTTTCTTTTTATTATTTCGTTGTTTTTTATTTAATTTTGAATTTCAGTTCTAGTTTAGGATTTGTATATTAATTTAACACGGTCAATGTTGCACATTTACTTTTGACACATAGTCCCTGTGTGTATGTTCTTGGTGTATTTCTTGTTCTTGTGTCCACGAGTTCGTGTTTGATCCTTGGGCTAGTTCCAACACGCCGTAGTACTTAATGCTTCTTTGTAGAAATTTATGTAATAATATGCTTGTGTTGTAATCAGAATATGTTTGTTTCAAAGTAATATAATATTTATGTCAACATTTTTGCGGAATTAGTAGAGATGGCGCAACCAGGACGTGGTGACCCTACTTTCGATGAGGGAGAACAGTTCCTGTTGGACTCCATCGCGCTGGGTACCATCGAAGGTGATGAAGCCATTGACGCGGGAGCCGCTGAGTCCGATAACACTGGTTTCGGCCAGGATGAGGTACAGCGTAAGAATATAATCCCGTGAGACATGTTAATTAATCGCAATTGATTAATATAATACACTCGACACGCTTGTACATATGTTTATGTATTTCAAGCCCGTGCATCGAGCAACCAATCCAAGCATCGGGACCTAACAAGAAGCCGCCCACGAAGCATGTGTTTACCGATGTTAACAACGAAGGGATGCGGTTGCCCTCTTTTAGCAGTTGGGCGTACAACAACGCTATGCGGTTACCACGTGAGGGATCACGTCCCAATTAGCATCGAGAAAATGGGCGAAGTTCCTCAAGCTACCAAGGACTCGCTCGGCAAGATATTAAGGAAAATTTCACATTTCCTCAAGGGTCCAAGACAAGGCCAAGAAATTTACTTTGAAGAAGATGGCAACAATGTTTCAGGCTTGAAACGCCTCTCACCGCAAGTACGCGAGTAGGGAGAAAGACCGACTTCAACCAATTTCCTAAGTTGGCGGATCACGGAAGCATTCGAGGAGTTCAAGTTGTCACCGAGGGCCGTGCCGCGAGTCGGAAGAACAAGGCCAATTCACGATGAAGAAATACCACCACCATCTTGGCACCGTGGTTACATCAAGGCGTACCAAAATGGGAGAAGCGGGAAGAAGAATTAATGGCGAATGACGCCACACCGCTACCGCTCTGGGGAACAGCGCTGCGCAATTGGTTCATGGGTCATGGGGAGCCTTTCGGATGACGGCAGTTTGGTGATGGCACCAGAGTACAAGAGGTCGCCAAAGGATTGTACAAGCTGTTGAGCGTCTCGTGTGTACATTGGTGCCGATAGGAGAATGACGAGCTAACACATGCCCTTGAAAACCCCGAGCACCTGTGATGCGGACACGAGGTATGGGCAAGCCGACGCCGTGGAAGTATGGTTTCGCTAAGGACGCACATACGCACAGGAGCGGCATAGAAGCAAATCAAGAGAATCACGTAAAGTGTACCAATTGGAACAAGAGCTCGAGCAACCTGGGCTAGCATCGGCGACATAGTTGCGCAACAAGTACAAATTGCCCTCAAGAAGCTTCAAGGACTAGGTCCGAGCAATCACCGGACGCCGTGATCACCCCTCCGTGGCTGCGAAGTAGCTGCGCGCCCACCGGGCCCCGGCGGACACCTTGCTATCCCGTTATCCCGTGGATGACATAAGGGTTCGCCGCCGATGTGAGCTGCACGTTGATGCACGTAACCTCTCCATCAAGGTGGCTTACGGCATGGCATATCCGGTGGAGTCGGGCGGATGTTCCATCGCAACGAGATACCCCGGGTTACTCAAAGGTCGCGGTGGAGGAGGTCCGAGCGGATTTGAAGAACTTCACCTCGATATTCTTTGGAGGCGACGACGTGACCAAGCTTGGACAGACCCTCCACAATATCATCCTTTGGCGCAAAGCGGTACATCATATTTCCAATGCTATGGACGTGTCATCTCCACCACGGCAACCCACGCCTCCAACGCCACCGCCACGCAATGCCTCACCAATAAAACAGAGCGAAGCCCTAGTCCACCACCAGCAGCCTCTGTGTCTCCACCCGCTCCACGCAAGCCCTACTCCACCACCAAAGATCTCAAACAAAAAGAACCCTCTAGGAAAACCACGCTCCACCATCTCCTCCGAGGAAGAAGCTCGATAATGAGAATGAAGGCTCCCCACCGCTCCCAAGAAGGCGGAGTCCACCGATCGGCCAAGGTAAAGGAACCTCCAAAGAGGGCATATGATATGAATAAGGAGGAGAGTGACGCGGTCACTAAAGCGTATGGCGCACACTTCGCAAAAAGAAGGTAGAGCCAAAGGTACCAATCGATCCAAAAGCGCAGAACACTTCGCGACATGCCGCAAAGTCATTGCTGTGGCTGGCCCAACTATGAACGGACAATAATTAAGGCTACGGAAGAATAAACGTGGTCAGCGGCGCGCAAAGAAGAAGAAGAGAGACCAAGATCGAGAACCTCGAGAGGTTTATGAAGGAGGGGACTCGCCCACAACCGCAGACTCTTGGATTAATAGATAATATCCCAATGGTCACAAAGGTCGATGTCAATTTCGGTTGGGCCGGAGCCGATTGACCCAAATGAGATAAAAGATCGCCAACCAAGATGCGGCAATTTCACGAATGGTACATGATGAGTCCGCTCAAGGAAGAACGATGTTCCCTCCGTATCAAAGAAGATGATTTTTATCGCGGGGACAACACCATATGGCTCGAATTTGACGACTTATACAATATTTACCATGCCGACTCCATCAACGTGTCTCTCATGAGCTCTTTGGTGCTGTAAGTGTCAAGCTCATACCTTTACCGTGTGCTTCCTCGCATAATAAAATTGCAACTATTAAACTTATACCTTTCTATGTAGAATGGAGATACAACGATGTAGAAAAGATAATATCTTCAACGTGGGCTTCATCGACCCGTAGATTGTTAACGAGTTCGTCTTTGGATACAACCGAAAGGATGTTGAAGATTACATTCTCGATGTATTCTTGGGACAAAGACTACAAACCGTACATACTTACGCCCTTCAACTTCGAGCACGTATATATACAACCTCTCGCTCTTATATTTTCCAAGGCATTTATAATACTACTAGCTAGTTACATATATGTTGCAATACATGAATAGGTTTCATGGATCCTTCTTGTCATCAAGCTTGATAGCACCGGATCATTGTTCAAGACTCAAAAGGACTCGGTGAAAAATATCAATTTATCATTGACACTCGAACAGGTATATAGCACATATATATACGATAGTTTTTCTTATTATATATATTGAAATACCTTGCTAATTCCAACTCTGATAATTACCATTCATACTAACGCATCACACAGGACATTCGCACGGTTTCGAAAGAAGCAACAAGGAGATTTCAAGAACGAATTTGATGTACAATTAAGCACTCGAGCACGATAAAGAATATTAATATGCCGTAACAGTTTTTCATCCCAATAATCGTGTTCTTTTCAAATTTCATCGCAGGTTCTACAACAGACGGGTGGAAACAACCTATGTGGCTATTATGTGTGCCACTATATGCAAAGTATTACCCACGGTGATGTGCCGACAACCAACGCCGAGGTAGTGTGCACATGTCAATTTCTTAGTACTTACACTTTAATAATTACATGTCCAGAGATTTATTTACCTCCCGCTTTGCATGTCAGCCCAACATCGATGTGCAAGACGTGATCCCGCCCACCGGGTTGCGAGAATCCAAGAACAACTCATCGGCTTTATTGTCGATTTAGATTGTATCCACCAAAGGCGAGTTCCACGCAAATGGTTGGAGAGATTGTCCTAAAATAAGGACAGTGAACCGACATCAACGTCGAATTAAGGGCACAAAGAGCGACGACGCAAGAAATAAGCTCAGATTCGCCTTTTATTCTTTGAAACTTGTAAAAGTGGCTTATTATTTCATGTGTTCATCAACTTGTTCATTTTTAGTCTGTAATTATCTCAATGAATACTCATGACTAATATATATATATATATTTAAGTGTGTCAAAAAACTCATGAAGTTCTATTTATTTTAATTGTCAAAATCTATATCAAAACCCTCTCAAAACATATTCTATATTGAATATAATCAAACGCTACGTTGTCGGACTCTTCACAAGCGCTTGGTAACTCCAACCGCTTGGAGAGAGCCTCTTCACAAGCGGTTCGTAACACCAACCGCTTTTGAGAGAACCTCTCCACAAGCGGTTGGTAACACAAACCGCTTAGGAAATGTCGAACCACAAGCGGTTCGGGGAACCGCTTGTGATACCCGACGGGGTATCACTCCCGGTTGCTTACAAGCGGTTTTAAAACCGCTTCTGAAAGCGGTTTCGAACCGCTTGTGTATGCCCGATCCGCAGTAGTGGCTACCTCTGGATCTCCACCCTCACCGCATCCGTCCTCTAGGTCCTGATCGTCTCCAAGGTCAACAAGAAGGCTACAAGCACAAGGCAAAAAAAAGTAGCAACAACAAGAATTAGCAACCAGTGCTTCGGCCTAGATCCCTGTGCGGCAGCTTCACCGTCGGACAGATTAAACTGAGATAGTACCGGTGTGTTGCGAGCTCACGGGGGATGTAAGAGATGGTGGCGACGACAGTGGCACGCCTCCAACCGGAGAGATGACGTTTCTGCTGGCGCAGATGGGGAGGAAGCTAGAGAGAGTTGGAATACAACGTCAAAAATCTTTGAGACAATTTTCTCTTTTATTAATTCTCATTCTGTTCACTTACAAAACGCAAATCTACTCCTCAAGTTATATCTAAAACTACAACCTTCGTAAACGGAATAGGATTCTACTTTCTTATCCTAATTAGACTTCTTGTCTTAAACAGATTTTTATCAAGACTCCTAACTAATTATAAGATTACTTCTAACAGAGAGCCTGCCATCCGATCTTGCGGTCACAAACTCACAATGGAGGGCGGCCTCGTCACAGGGAAGTCCGTGTGTGGTGCTAGCGAGCATGGCGGCGGAGAGGCCAGAAGGCAGAGTGGCGTGGACTTGTTGCCGTTAGGGAAAAGAATTTTTTTGTTTAATATTTCTTTTTAATGTTTTTTTCAAATCTAGGCGCCCGGGCTGAGAAATTACGATTTTGGACGCCCGTAGCCCGTGTATGAGGCGATCGCCCCATACACGGGCGATAGGATGCCTCTCTCACGGCAGTTTAACGGTGGGCAGGAGGTGGGCCCCCCTGTCGCCCGAGAAAGGGGCGATCGCCCAGGATAGGGGCGACAGGGGTCATTTAAAGGCGCTCGCTCGGGCTCGGCTGTGGCAGGCAGTCGAGACAGAAGAAAAGGAAGAAGAAGAGAAGAAGAGAAAGAAGAAGAAAAAGAAAAAAAGAAGAGAAAGAAGAAGAAGAGGGGGAAAAAAGTCGGTTCGTCGTTTCTGCGAAGGTATTTTTACAAAAAAATTTATGATTGTTTAGTTATGTAGAAGTTAAATGTACCATTTATTATTTAGAAATTTTAGGATTTTGTAGTGTTTAGAGAATTTTGTAGGATTGTGTGGTATTTAGAATCTTAATGTAGCATTTAATATTTAAAAAATTTAGGATTGTGTAGCGTTTAGAATTTCTCGGATAGTGTTGTTTAGAAATTTAATGTCGCAGTTCATATTTAGAACTTTAATGTAGTATTTAGTTTTTAGAAATTTCAGAATTGTATAGTATTTAGTACGTTACAAATTTAATGTAGTATTAGAAATTTATTGTAGTGTTTAGAAAATTTAGGATTGTGTGGCGTTTAGAATTTCTCGGATAGTGTTGTTTAGAAATTTAATGTCGCAGTTCATATTTAGAACTATAATGTAGTATTTGGTTTTTAGAAATTTCAGGATTGTATAGTATTTAGTACGTTACAAATTTATTGTAGTATTCAGTATATAGAAAGTGAAAATAGTAGGCAATATTTACAAATTTAATTTGGTAGGGTTAATATAATGTGACACAAATATAATGTTAGGCCATATGGTAGGCAGGTCGAATTACTTATTTATAGTCGAATCACTTATTTATAGTCGTATTTTGTAGTACGATCAATGTACGTTTTGTATATTGTATTTTAGAGTAATATTTTCCCTGACGCTAAAAGATGTCGGAGAAATTGTATTTCCAAGTATTTTATGGAGATGGGGAGATAGCACAGGGGGCGGATGGGGTGGATTTATCATCATTTTCAAGAGTCGTACGGGGCATATGCAGACCTAGCGATAGGACATACAGGGGTTTGTTGGAGTGGATATCTCAAATGTTCAGTTTGGATCCCCAAACTGTTCGGTTGCGGGTCAAAGCAGTAGTAAGTCGTGCTCAAGACTGTTTTTACAGAGAGTTGATTCCTATTAACTCGACATCAACATAGAGGAGTTATGTTGGTTTTGCCGTAGAGTGGGGTTGGCCGCTCATGTTGTTGGTACAGTGCTACCCGGTAGCTCCAACGGTATCGCAAGTTCGTGATGTCGGGGTGGACATTACGGGGGAGGGGACGTCAAATGTAGAAGGATGCGAAAAGGAAGGTGGCGAGGAGCCCGGAGACGAGGAGCACGAGACTGGCGGTGGCGAAGGGATGGGGGGCAGAGGAGACAGTAGTGGAGGCGCGAGGGGTGGTCGACGAGGGGGAGGAGGTGGAGGATATAGTTCACCTGATGGAAGAGGAGGATCGTGCCGATGAGGAAGTCCCTGATGGTGAACAGTCCGACGAGGAGGACAATGCTCTTGAGGTGCCTATCCCTGGTGCGTGGAGCAATTACAGTTTCGAAGACCTAACAATGAATGAAGGTAATGTTGATGCATGGGAGTATCGTGAGAATGAGGTGACGGAGGGGTCCATATATAAAGACAAGGAGGTTGTGATGGATGCGGTGAAGTACTGGGCAATGTCTCTCCGGCGGTAATTCAGGGTAGTAAAGTCCAGCAAGAAGGAGTACGACGTGAAGTGCGTAGTTGATTCGTGCCCACGGCGGGTGCATGCCTACCAGGGGAAGTGGAAGGACAACTGGAAATTCTCTATAGTGATTGAGCATAATTGCGAGTTGGAAGAAGCGGATTAAGGACACCGCAATCTGTCGTCCACTTGGGTGGCAAATGTGTTTTATGGTCAGATCGTGGACAATCCCCACCTGCGGCCTCGATCTATTATCACAGCCGTGGAGGAGAGGTTTCAGTACAAGATTAGCTACGGAAAGGCATGGAGAGCGAAAAGGATAGCTCTGGAAATATGGTTCGGGACGTACGAGGCTTCGTACGAGAATATTCCCCACTTGCTCAGGGCAACCGCACGTAGGAACCCCGGTACATCCGTCGACCTTGCGGAGTTTCCTGCGGGTGGTGTTTGCGTGGGTAAGTGGGTATTGCAGCGTGCATTCTTCGCCCTGAGCGCATGCATAAATGCATTTCATTTTGTGTGCACATTTAATTACTGACAAATTTGTCGTGTTTGCTTTGCAACAGGCGACGATGGCGCGACCTTGTCCTGAGCTGCTCGATGCGACCGTGGATGCGACCCATCGATCTAGGTACTTTGCAGAGCAGAACCAAGAGTTAGGGACACTCCGACCTCGGGTGCCCAACGAGCTGCTTCGCATTGACCCATGCTGGGTTCCACGGTGAGCTGCCAATGCCTTCACTCTTTTACGTACATGTACTTACCTGTGAATGCAATTCTAACGACGCAATGCACTACATGCAAAGGCGAGCGAGCCGCTTACTTCTCTCTCAGTAGGATGGTGGAGCGGTGATCGCCCCGTTAGATGGCAGGGAGGTCCCGCGGTTCGGGTACGATCGGTCCCTACTGGTCGCACTCGTGGACCGGTGGAGACCGGAGACGCACACGTTCCACCTTCCGTACGGAGAGATGGCTCTGATGCTGCAGGACGTGTCGTACCTCCTAGGCCTCCCCTGTGTGGGTCTGCACAATTTAGCATACCAAGATCTCTTCCTACCTCGTGGAGCTGTAGCACCCATGTGTATGTGCGGAGATCCTTGCAGGCTTGTCCGCTCTTGGGAAATTCCAACTTGGAAGAGAAGGTATTGGAAGTGCCGCAACTACGCATTCGATCCGTCGGAGAAGAGCCTGAAGTATCGCCGCATGGTAACAATCGTACGGGTTACGTAATATTTGTTAATGAAACTTTGCTAATTTACGTTTCATGCAGTCACCTCCGCCACTGTGTGAATTTGAGCAGTGGTTTGATACGGAGATCAACCCCGACGACCAACGACTTCTTGACCAAGCCAATCGGCAGGACGAGTTCACGCGGCAGCTTCAAGAGCAGCGCGATGCCGCACGCGAGGAGGCACGTAGGAAGGAAGCGGAGGAGAAGGAGTCCGACAGAGAGAGGAAACGAGAGAGGGCGCGGCGTGCCAGAGATGACCCACCGGAGGCATGGGCGAATGGGAAGTGGCCTCGAAGCACTCAGTAGACGTCTAGTTTTAACTTTCAAATTCCTTGCTCGTGGTACTCCTTCCAGTTTTAAGCCGTAATAAAGACTGTGGCCTACCTTATTTTCCGCAGTAACCTACGATTCGACCTTCGTTATGATATTTCGCATACTGTCGAAAAGACTTAAGCGTTTCATTGTTGTCTCGACCATAATACTTTGGGTTATTGCACTGGCAGGATTAATATGCAAAGCAAGGTGTAAATAAAATATTTTCCCGCCATATGGTACTCCATATATCGAAGAGCAAACCTGGGATGTTCTCCCTACAAATTACATTTCAACATGATATTTCGCGGGCTGCCGAAAAGGCTTTAGCGTTTCATTGTTGTCTCGACCATAATACTTTAGGTTATTGCACTGGCAGAATTAATATGCAAAGAAAGGTGTAAATAAAATATTTTCCCACCATAGGGTACTGCATATATCAAAGAGCAACTCTGGCCTGTTCTCCCAACAAATTGCATTTAAAAATGATATTTCACGGGTTGCCGTAAACGCTTAAGTATGTCATGCAAATGAGGCTACTTACAGTCATTTGGTTCATTCAACTGAGTTTATTCCTAATTTTTTCCCTAAAATGGGACAACTAACACCCTACGAATAAGACATATTTATTTCAGGATTTTTCGAGGCATGGTTCGTATAGTTTGTTCATAATGCACTAAATAGTGTTTAAGTAAAATTGATTTATACAATTCAAATTTGCATGACACATAGTACTTTTCACAACATAATTCAAATCCTTATATATTAATTAATATTTCAAAATTTATCTTGTTCTAGTTGGACCTCCCTAGTAATGCGACCGTCCCTAATCGCCTGTTGGTCCGGAACCGACGATTTTAGCAAATACATATAGTGCTTCTAACTTATGAAATATTTTTGCCAACATATATAAAATATTACAGTAAATCAATACTAAGAGGTACCACGTACTTAAAGATTAGCGTTTGTAACTTATGACCATTTTCGTTAAAAATTATTTATAATCAGTACTAAGAGGTACCACGTACTTAAAGATCAGCGTTTGTAACTTATGACCATTTTCGTTAAAAATTATTTATAATCAATACTAAGAGGTATCAATTCTTTAAAGATTTAAAATATTAAAGTACATCAGTACTATGACCATTTTCGTTATTTCTGTCCTATTGATTATTCTCGGAAAATTAATTAGAATTAAAATTTTTAAAAAAATCGCCCCGCCCAATTGCCGCCGCGCCAGGCGATAGGTGGCCCCGCCTCTCGCCAAGTTAGTTAAGCTCCTGCGTCGATAATCGAGACTAATCGTCAGATATGGGGCGATCGCCCCATCATACAGCAAAATGGCACCCATTTTTACAATTTCTTCGCCCGGACGCCTAGTTTTGAAAAAAAAGAATAAAAAGAAATATTAAAGACAAAAAAATTCGCCTCCTGCCGTTAGTTAAGCTCCTGCCGTCAGATAATCGAGACTAATCGCCCGTATATGGGGCGATCGTCCTATATACGGGCGACCGGTACCAATTTTTGCAATTTCTCAGCCCGGACGTCTAGTTTTGAAAAAAAAAAGAAATATTAAAGACAAAAAAATTCTCAGGGAGAATGCGAGCGAAGAGGCCAGGAAAGTAACCATGACCATTTGCTACGCCTCCTCGGCCAGGCCCAAAAAAACGAATCTCATTTTTCTATTTTCGTGGTCAGCCTTAGGGCGGTTATTTTTTAACCAAAACCGAAAAATCGAACCAAACTGAAGTGAATTAACCAAAAAAATCGATTTTTTTTCGGTTTTTGTTTATGCTTCAGTTTTTATTTCATCGTTATTCGGGTTTCGTTTTTCGATTCGGTTTTTTCATTCTGAAAACTGAATTAAGCATACAAACCTATTAGTCGATTCCCATTACCCGTTCGGCCGTTCCCCATTCCCCTGTTCTTTGTTCCCCATTCGCCATTCTCCATTCCCCTGTTCTGTTCCCCATTCCAAGTTCCTCCACTTCCTCGGCATGCAACCACGCACCCGACCTCCCGAGTCCCAACCATCCGCAGCTCCACGCAGCACGCTGCCTCCCTCGCAAAGGAGGGGAGAGACTCGATGTCGTTGGGAAGGTCGGCGGGAGGCGGTCGGAGACAAGGCAGATGGAGGGGAAGGGGGAGCGCGGGAGGCGGAGGTGGTGCTCGTAGCAACAGACAGGGCGGTGCTCGCAGTGGCAGATGGGTGCTCCTCTAGCAAATGTCTCTGGCTTCAAATCCAATCCACGCAAAGGAGAAAGCGAGAGGATTGAGGCACGAGAACGACGGAGAAGGGGGCGAGCCTGCCGCACGCGAGCAAGATTTCCCCAACTCCAGCAACTTGTGGTGGCCGATGGCGAGAAGCCCCCATGGCACCCCACCGCTAACCTTCAACCCACGCTGAGGTATGCTCTCTCTCTCTCTCTCTCTCTCCTGTTCTTGCAACCGACTGAGTGCCCAAATGAAACTCGCACGCCCTGTAATTTTTACTCGCCAAAAACAAGATCCTAGTTTAATTTACTTCCTAATCTCGAAAACCGGATGAATATTTTGTGAATTGATCTTCTACAACCGAGTCCACTCTGTAATTCACCTGATTAGCTCACAATCTCACTCCAATCAGATTTGGTGAACGGCGAGCAAGCCGGTTGCTAGGAGGAGGGGATGGGTGTTGATGTTTCAGTTAACCGAAAAACCGAATTAAAACTTTGGGCTAAACTGGTTTAGTTTTTCATTTTGGTCTTAGAATTTCAACAGCCAGTTTCCAAACACCAAATTATTGTTAAACCAAATAAAAGAACCGAAAAAACCAAATGCCCACCCCTAGTTAGTCATAGGCTACTTTCTGCACCCATGTGGACAGGCTGGAGGAGGCATCCATTAGTGATATGTGATACAGTTGGGTAGGTACAATTGAAAAAAAAAGCTTGCCTAAAATCATTTGAGATGGTTTAGACATCTCCTGTACGTAGTAGAATTTTAAGTCATGGTAGAGGTTGACCAAGACTGACGAGGGAAGAAGCAGTTAAAAGAGATTTAGGGGATTAGAACATTTCTAAAGATTTAGCATTGGATAGGAGTGCATGCAAAATTAACGATCCATGTATTGAAACCATGACCTAAGATCGAAAATTTAGGGTTTTTTTTTACGTTGATTAGGTTTGTTTCTTCATCTATCCTAAGTTGTTTAGACAAAAGACTTATTGTTATTTTTATTATTGTTGTGAACAGGTCTGAAGGCCCATCTAGGGATCTTGCACCATCCGGCCCTTTTGCAGTCAACCAAGGTAAAATTGGATCCATTGCATTCCGTCCAATTAAGTTGTTGCCTACTTCTGCTCACTATGTAACAAAGTGTTCCAGTCGTAAACGACCGCCTCAGGATGAATAGAGCAGCTATCAAGACCCGAATTTTTTTTTATTTAATATTTATTTTTATTCTTTTTTTCAAAACTATGCGTCCGAATGAAAAAATGACAAAATGCCCCCGTCGCTTGAGTGTATGGGGCGATCGCCCATACACGCGATAGCCCGCCACCGTTAACGCAAGTTAGTGGCGGCGCTTGTGGGGCCCCCATCGCTCTCTCAGAGGCGATCGCCTCTGACAGGCGACAGACCCAAGGCAGTTTTTTTTTTTTTAGTTTTGTTTTGTAATTACTATATGCTTTTTAATATAAACCCTCAGAACTTTTGTTAGGAGTGTCCAAATTAAATGAAACTTGTTTCTAAATTTAAATTTTGGAATGAAGAATTAGAGTGTAAAATAAAAATCCATGTGTTGTTTGCGAAATTTTTTTATTTGAGTTGAATGCTAGGCTCTAATCTGTGGATTGTGAAGGAATTATAATGTGTGTTGATCCATAATTCATGAAATAAATAGAATAAGTTACTACAACCTTATGCACTTCATTTTGCAAAAATATCTAAATATGATTGCATTTTGAATAAAAGATGGCTAGTTTAAACCCTTTATAACAATCATTGTTCAAGCGGTTAGAATAATATCGAACGACCTCAAAACTTGACAGAACCAGCTTTGTTGCATTCTTGGGCTTGCATAGGTCACAATTATGTAAAAATATTTAGATGTCACTTTAGGTCGCACTATTTTATTGTTGTCAGAACATGCACGGTAAAACATGAAAATTGCCGTATCTTTCGCAAACGATGGTAAAACTCGATGAAATCGATATGACGAATCGAAATGCTATAACCTATCTCGATGGAGAAAATAACATCATTTGGGACACAGGAGCAAGAGGACACATACTAGCCCTCCGGACGGTGAGCATACTCTTGAAGGTTGGGCACCGCTTATTACGACTTAAAACTAAAAGGAGTACCACGAACAAGGAAAACCAAAGTTAACACCGACGCCTATTGAGTGCTTCGAGGCCACTTCCCATTCGCCCATGCCTCGTGGGCTTCTGCGCACGCCGCGCCTCTCTCGTTTCTCTCTCTCTCGCCTCCTTCTCCTCCGCTTCCTTCCTACATGCCTCCTCGCGTGCGGCATCATTTATTCTTGAAACCGCCGCGTGAACTCATCTCGCCGGCTGGCTTGGTCAAGAAGCCGTTGGTCCTCGGGGTTGATCTCCGTATCAAACCATCGCCAAATTCACACATGATAAGTGAGGTGACCGCATGAAACGTAAATTAGCAAAGTTTCATTCACAAATATTATGTAACCCGCACGATTGTTACCATGCGGCGATCCTTCAGCTCTTCTCCGGCGGATCGAAGGCGAAGGCGTGACTTCCAATACCTCCTCTTCCAAGTTGAAATTTCCCAAGAGCGGACAAGCTCGCAAAGATCTCCGCACATACACATGGGCGCCTTCTGACCCACGAGGTAGGAAGAGATCTTGGTACGCTAAATTCATGAGCATGCACTCGCTTCTTCCTTTGCCTTCCCTTATCCTTTGCACTTGCACGCCCGGCATTTTCGATTGATGCTCACTCCTCTATTCTTTCTCGCACTGTTCTTTGCGAGACCGCTTGTGAGAACGAATGTTATAAAGGGCGATATCGCCGGGTATGGGCGATCGCCTCATATTTGGGCGATTGTTCATGTAAGCGGCGCCTCACATTAGGCGATCGCCCTACTAGAGGCGATAGGTGCACCAAACGTTGGTGTGTTGTCACGTCGTGTGGCATAGGCAAGCAATGCATAAATGATTTGAACAATTTATAGTGATAACGCCGTCATGTTACTAACTCGAGTTATACAATGTGTCTTTGAACGTAAAGCCATTAAAAAATACATCCGCATAACAAGTCAATCACGCCACGCTTCCTAACTGTGGGGTAGGTGAGTGGCGACGGGCGACGGACGTCCCTCTAGGTCGCCCTCGGCGCAGCGTAGAAGTAGCGCTTGCGCGGCGAGGCCAAGTCCTGTGGTGGCGCACCCGAGAGCCGAGAGGGTCGAGGTAGTCGGTCGAAAGGTACTCCTCCGGTCGAACTCGTCGCCGAAAGGCTCGTCGAAACCACCCCGGGTCTCCGCTGGGCGCGGACGAGGAGGAGCCTCCGCACTCGAGAAGCGCTCCCAAGACCACAATCGAGGAGTAGGACGCAACCCGACATCGCCGCGCCGTGCTCGCTTCGAGAGACGGCGTCGCCCGCACCTCAGACGTCGCCGCAAGCACACCGAGGCCCACGACCACCGCATCACCTGTTTACAAGGGGAGTTAGACGTTCGCTGAGACGAGATTGAACCGAGTGTGTTACCTCATCCACCGGGTGTCGGCGATGTCCGGGCGACTCGATCAGTGACGGTCCACCGTGTTCCCGTGGGAGGACGGGAACATCACCCAACCGAGCAACAACAGAGGTATGCCTCCAAGTGGCGGGCCACGCCCGCCTCCTCCGCGTCTTGGTGGAGAAGGTCACCAGCTGCGTTCGCAGAACAAACATTATCGCGAACTTGGCGCTTCTATTTTAATTCTCAAAGAAAGAGGTACTCACCGTGAATCGGCGACCACGCCTTCGCCGGCCCGTGGCGCCGGCCTCCTAAGGGCCGGTAGGGTCGCCGGGGTGCTGCACACCTCGGCGAAGCGTGCGGACAACTCGGCGTACACGTGACGGGAGGCGTCGGCGGCACGCATCGCCGGGCCCGCACAAGGAGGCCTAAGAGGTACGACACGCCCCGCAATGTCGGAGCCATCTCTCCGCACTCGGAAGGTGGAACGTGTGCGTCTCCGTCTCCACCGGCCCACGAGCGTGGCTGGCAGGACCGGTCGCATTCGAACCACGCAGCACCTCCTTGCCCTCTAACGGGCGATCACCACCCACCATCCTACAAAGAGGAAGTAAGCCACCGCCGCAACCCGCATGTAGTTAGAATTGCATTCACGTGTAAGTATGTGTACGTAAAGAGTGCAAGCGTTCGCAGCCACCGTGGAACCCGCCGTGGGTCGACGCGGCACTCCCGGCACTCGAGGTCGGCGGTTCTAGCACTCGCTTCCTCTCGCGGAGTACCTAGACCGGTGGTCGATCGACGGTCACGCCCAAAGCACTGCAAGGTCGCGCCATCGTGGCTCATTACAAAGCAAATACAACAGATTTATCAAGAATTACATGTGCACACAAAATGAAATGCGAAATAACGAATTGTACCATACTCAACAAACAATACAACCGGCGTGTGGAGAGCAAAAAAAAACTCAGATTGCAAACATACGAAAGACAAAGACATGTTCGACGAGGCACACAACGCCGAATTACATTATCCTCGAGGTACTAATCGACATCGGAGAATAACATGATGCGAACAACAACTTACTAGTACATTGAAAATTACATCGAACATTACAACGCATATTCTGACTTACGGCCCATTGAATAATACAAGATGGGAACAACATGCAAAGTTACATTATCCGCGGTTGCGACGCGCCGACTCGCCCATATCGTTCGACGCGCTTTGTCCTTCGACGCCCGACCTTCATCTTCAACATTCGGATGTCCTGCACCCATCGATGGTCCTGGAGAGGGGTGTGTGAACGATCCATCCACTCTGCACTGCACACCTCATGATGCCACGTGTTGAGAACGCCCGCTTGTAGTAGTACGGGAGATGAACGGACGACGTGATTGATGCGTCTCTACGGCGCGGCAATGACGCAGCGAGCACCGCAAGCGCAAGCAGCGTGGTTCCGGCGTGAGCACTCGCAATCACCGCTCGAGTATGCACGGATGGGAAGTCCTCCGCTGGCACCCTGCGACCTCTGGCCACCGCAGATGCACGTGGTATCTCCGCTCCACGCCACTCCTGTAACCCGATGTGTCTGCGCTTTCTTGTTTTCTTGGACATGTAGGTAGACACAACAGCTTGAGTAAGACAATCGATTGTCCGACATACATGCCGCGGAGGTCTTGTATCGCTCAATGAAATATCTCTCGTGTCCCTAATAAGACACCTCAACTATACCCACCATGGAAGGCATCCGTGCCTTTCATTACCTGGCTTGTAAATCTCCGCTGAGTTCGTTGTCATGATCCCATAACGCGAGCCGCCCTCGTCGTGCGAAGGGACCATTTCTCCAAAGGCTCATGTCGTATCCAATCGGTGAAACTCTTTATCTTTGGTACCGGCCACGCCGAGGTTCGGGGAAGTGCTTGCCAGCCGCATTACAAGGTCTGTGGGGTCCTCTCCTTGCTCATGGTACACCATCGGGTTCCTTGATGAACTAGCGGTACCTCCGGGATCCATTGATTGCTTCTTCGTTAGTTCGTCCGACGCCTTCCAAAGCGCGTCGAACTTCCTCCGTTGGTTCTGTTTGCACAGCGCTGAACATGTTCATAAGCTCCTTATTCTCGAATCGACGGAAAAATTGGCACCCATGTGCCTCATGCACCACCGCTCCTCGGATCGCCACTTTGTCGCTCCCACGACGGACCTTTGTTGCATATCCACGATCGCCCTTAGCACTTCGCATGTCTGGCCATGGATGACACAAACATCGAACTCGTCGAGAACAATCGCCACTTCACTCTTTCAAGGAACCGCATCGCTCTCCGTGTTTTCTCCACGAATGCCAACGCAACCGGTAGAACTCGTTGTTGGCATCCACCGCGATCGCAGATTAGAATCGCCCTTGTACTTCCCCGTGAGGAATGTGCCATCCATGCAAAGGACCAAGGCGACAGCGTTTAACGCATTTATGCATGCGCCTGGCGAAGAATGCACGCCGCAATACCCACTTCCTGCACGCACCACCCGCAGGAACTCCGCAAGGTCGATGGATGTACTGGGGTTCCTTTGTGCGATTGCCCTGAGCAAGCTGGGAATATTCTCACGAAGCCTCGACGCCCCGAACCGTATTTCGAGTAGTCCTTTTTGCTCTCCATGCCTTTGCGTAGCTAATCTTGTATCAAACCTCTCCTCCACTACCGTGATAATAGATCGAGGCCGCAGATGGGGATTGTCCACGATCCGACCATAAAACACATTTGCCACCCAAGTGGGACGACAGATTGCGGTGTCCCCGCCCGCTTCTTCCGCAAGCAGCTATGCTCCATCACTATGGAGCATTTCCAGAGTCCGCCCACTTCCCCGGTATGCATGCACCCGCCATGGGCACGAATCAACTACGCACTTCACGTCGTAGTCCTTCTTGCTTGGACTTCACAACCCCGAATTGCACGGAGAGACATTGCCCAAGATTTCACCGCATCCATCACAGCCTCCTTGTCTTTATATACGGCCCCCTGCGTCACCTCGCTCTCACGATACTCCCATGCATCAATGTTCCTTCATTCATTGTTAGGTCTTCGAATTGTAATTGGTCCACGCACGAGGATAGGCACCCAGGCGTTGTCCTCCTCGCCGGAGTGCTCACCATCGTGGACTTCCTCATCCGCACGGTCCTCCTCTTCCATCAAGTCAACAATGTCCTCCACCTCCTCCTCGTCGGCCACCTCGCGCCTCCACCTGCTCTCTTCCGCCCCGGTCCCTTCGTCACCGCCAGCCTCGTGCTCCTCGCCTCCGGCCTCGCCGCCTTCCTCTTCGTGATCCTTCTACATTTGATGTCCTCCGCCGTAATGTCCACCCCGACATCACGAACTTGCGACACCGATGGAGCTACCGGTAGCACTGTGCCAACAACATGAGCGCCAACCCCGCTCTACTAAGAAACCAACATAACTCCTCCATGTGGACGCCGAGTTAACAGAATCAACTCTCCGTAAAAACGGTCTTGCGCTCGGCTCACTATCGCTCGACCAAGAATAGCCAACGATGCGGGCATCCAAACCGAACATCCGAGACATCCACTCCAACAAACCTCAGATGTCCTATCGCCGGCCTCGCATATGCCCGTCGACTCTTGAAAATGATGATAGATCCACCCCATCCGCCCCGTGCTATCTCCCCATCTCCATAAAATATTTGGAAATACAATTTCTCCGACATGCCGCAACGTCCGACGGAAAAATATTACTCTAAAATACAATCTACAAAATACGACTATGAATAAGTGATTCGACTAGCCTACTATACGGTCTAATATTAAATTTCTACTACATTACATTTGTATATATTGCCTAATACATTACTAACATAATAAAATTAGTAATACACGACCATACTAAATTAAATTCATACCACATTACATTTGTATATATATTGCCTAATACATTATTTGCATAACAAAATTACTAATACACAACCCTACTAAATTAAATTCAAATATTGTCTAATATTTCTACTATATTAAATTTCTACATACTTGAATACTACATTAAATTTGCACATACTTACGATACTAAATTAAATTTGTAAATACTACATACTACATTAAATTTTCAATATTAATGCTATATTAAATTTCTAAACAATACATAATCCTAAAATTTCTAAATACTACAATTCCTAAATATTAAATGCTACATTAAATTTTAAATCTTGTATAACCTAACAAAAATTCCTACATTTACCTCTACAAAAATTGATAAACTAACTCTACAATAAAATTCAAAAATTTACCTAAATTTTTCTTCTCCTTCTCTTCTTCTTCTCTTCCTCTTCTCCTCTCTTCTCCTCTCTTTCTCTCTGCAGCGCTCGCTCCGCTTCTTCTCTTGGCCACCGAGTGGAGCGGGGATAAAGGAGCCGTCGCCTCAGAGGCGACGCCTACTGAGGCGATGGGGGCCCCCTGGCGGCGGCATTAACGGGGCCGGGCGGCACTAACGGCAGGCAGGGCTATCGCCCGTGTATGGGGCGATCGCCCCATACACGGGCAACGGGGGGCATTTTTGTCATTTTTTTTTTCGGACGCATAGTTTTGAAAAAAAGAATAAAAAAAATATTAAATAAAAAAAAATTCTCAAGACCCCAAGCCACCGACCCATTCTTCTGTCGGCTCCTCTCCTCTCTTCTCTGAGGATTTTGTTGTCATTAAGTGGGTAGGGCCGGCCCATTGATTTCCAAAAGTAATTTTATATTTCTTTAGTTTCTTCTCTTTTTTCTAGATTAAGTTGTTCTACTTTTGTTCTTCTTCTCTGGCAAGTTTTTAGTTAATTTCCTTTACCCATGCTATCGTTCCAACTCACGTTAAAGACGATGGTGGTGCCTAAGCAAAAGATTGAAAAATGTCCTGTTGGATACAAGTGAATCTCCTCTGAACTTCTTTGACAAACAACACTGCTCCCAAACGCAGATCCAACACATCAATGGAAGGATGTTATTCATATATCTTATAAATAGAAAGATTTTCTCATCATGTCCTGCATGGATAGAAGGATATACTCATCATATCCCATAATACGGGAATTCTATCTCATCATATCTGGAAATGCATAGATTAAAAGAAAAGAATCACACAATCAAATCACGTGCCAATCACGAAGATGTTGAGGAGACCTGGCTTCCATCCGCCTACGTACGCTGCCTTCTGCTTTCATCTACTCCCTATTAGAAGGCCCCACTCTCATCTCCAGGAGGACAGGCCGGTCGGTAGTGGAGACACACGCAGGAAGAGAAGAGAAGAGAAAGGTTGCGTGCAAGAAGTAAGAAGATTTCCTGCAAGAGGAAAGCAATAACTTTCTCCTCCTTCAATGGTAAGGATTGATATCTCTATACTAATTCTAATTAAGAGTTGGTGGCGATCGTCAGTTCTCCTTTAGAGTACTTGATTCGTTGGATCTAACATAAACGGTTGAGATGGAAGATGATTTAACCCGATAGTCAAATCTCTTCGGACGAACAAACTTGTCCTACTATTGAAACATAACTAAAGTTAGTGTTCTTTGCAAATAAATTTTTTGTCGCAAATTGAGTTTTCGTTGCAACGCACGGGCACATGACTAGTAAGGAAGATAAAGAAGTTTAGCACATTCATTGACTAAAAGACTTAATAACAGGATGTTTTTGTAGAATCTTCAATATAAAATTTGGGCACCTCATACTTTTATCCATTAATTATTATTATAAATCATAATACCTTTCTTAAAAAGCGACAAATTGTTCTTAACTTTTAATTCCAGTATCTTTCCTTTCTTTAAAACTTGTTTTCCAAAAAAGAAAAAAAGTTCTGTAAAACATTCAAGCATGGATAATATTATACCTAAGATATAGTTTCTCTTCTCACATGCTTGAAGGTAAACGCTGGAAGTTGGTGCGCCATCTCTACATCCTCCTGGAGAACTTAACAGTGCTTCGAGCGTTGATCCTCCGGTGATCGCAACTTACGAATCAGTGTGGAGCGTAGAACAGTCGAATTTCACAATGGTAGGTTTCCAAATCCAATCTGCTGCCAGCGTGCATGAGGGATGAGGCCCATTGTGCAGACTGGCTTCAACTTCATCCGCCTCTCAGCTCCCCCATTCAAGACCAGCTGCCGTTTGCACGGTATGGTTAATGATAGATGGATAATCAGGTCCTATCTTGCATCGCATGAATGCACGAGAGTTTATGATCTACTTTATCATTACGTACGAAAGCTACCCATATGATCGGAGAAAAGGAAAAGGAAGATAAATCTGCCAACAAAATTCCGAAGGGCGAGTGCAGGCAATGAGATCATTGCATACTTCTAGGTCCTGTTTGGAACACATGATTTTCATATGAATTTTGTAGGAATTTCATAAGAAACAATTCAATTCTTTAGAAATCAGAAAAAAAAATTGCGATCTAAACGGAACTATTTTTTTTTAAAAAATCTGTTTTAATAAATAGTACATGCTTGCAGGAACACTTTTAGGAATTAACAACCTAATGTGCCAAACAAGTACTAAACATTGGCTCCGAGTATGCTAGCACCCATAATATATATAGCCAGCTCAGGCGACTGTGGTAAGTGGCGTGCATTCAAAAACTAAATGCGTTAGCCTCCTTAGGAGAGTAGTTTTGATCGAAAATGAACGGGCAACACCATGCTCGGTAAAATCAACATTTTTGGTAAAACTGAGACAAATGCGTCGCACTGTACGTTTGCTATGTCATGTCAGAAAAATTTGCCGTATTGGCTCCCTCGTCGTCCGTATTTTCGAAAATAGCCACCCAAGCGACGAAATTTCAGAAATGGCCCTCGCCCACGCGCGGCGACACCGAGACGCAGCAAAATTTTTGAATTTTTCCTCCGCTGGCCCACCTTGCCATTGCTCGACGAGCGGCCCCGGCCAAAGACGCTGCGTGGCGGTGGGGCCCACTGCGCGCGCCTGGCGAGCCGCCCTCCGGCCGCGCCAGGCCCACCGAGCCGCGACTGGAGGTGCGGCTCCCGCTACCGCCGGAAATTTTTTTTCGTCGTCCCTAAATTTTTTTTTCCACGGCGAGGGACTGGTAGAATCCAGCGGTCGCCGACTGCTCTAGGCCCTACCGTGGCAAAGCGGGCGAGGCGTGAGAAAAACAGCGGCGTGTTTTTTTCTTTTTTTCAGAGCATGCGGCTAATATTTTATATGTACGTATTTATGATGAAAAAAATTATGTTGGAATGTAAAATTTTGGAATTGTTCACTGTTGTAGCACGACACCTATAATTTTTTGCACGATTAGCCGTTCTTGAATAAAATAATGTAACTAACGGAAAAAATAAACCGGGTTTCGGACCACCGAAATTGCAAAAAAATCCAAATGCTCGCGTCCGCTGGATTGTGCTGTTTAGAGGCAATTTCAATTTTTTTATCCGATGGACGGCTAATTGTGGGAAAAATTATACGCACCGGGCTCGAACAGTAAAAAAATCTAATTTTTTACTGTATTAGCCATAATCGAAAATATGGTCGCAATGAAATGTTGGAAATTAACCGAACTTAATGCACAATATTTTTGTGGGAGGATACATTCATATTTCAACGGCCTCTTCCGATAGTGTTTGAACGCCAAGGTGGTGGTGATACGAAATCGTCATCATCATTTACCCCCTCCCTGGTGTTGTTTGAACGTCCTCTTACACTGTTTTTTGAAGGGCCTGCTGTAGTAGTGCTTGAACGGCCTCTTCCGATAGTGCTTGAACGCCAAGGCGGAGGTGAAACGAAATCGTCATCATCATCATCATCATCATCGTCAGGTGCATAGTTAGGAGCATCCCCCCCTCCGGTGGTGCTTGAACAGCCTCTTCCGATAGTTCTTGAACGCCAAGGTGGAGGTGAAACGAAATCGTCATCATCGTCGTCGTCATCATTTGCATAGTTACTAGCATGCCCCCCTCCGGTGGTGGTTGCATGTCCCCCTGACGGAGTTGATGATGCGATACATCGTGTCGATCTCTACCCTCCCGTTAGATCCGCTTTGCGCCTTGTGCGCCAACCGGGCATCACACCCCGCCAAGAGCATGTACATCGCTAAGAATTCGGGATTGTTTTGTTCAAGAACTCTTCATCCTCCGAAAATGACTAACATAGAAGACGAACATACAGTAGTGAACTTATGTGTAATAGTTAAAAGATTAGTAGGTGAAAAATATGAAATAACTAACCTTAATATGCTCGCATACCGATCGGGTAGCATCAAGACCTTGTAATATCTTGTAGAGAAACTCAGTAGAAGAAGGGTGGTCGGCTAATTCGCACACCACGAAATACCTTTGACGCCACCATTGCAAGTGCGCCTTGGTCGTCGCGGTTAGAAGGATCAGTAGGATGTTGTCAAGACTTGCCTCCGCAATGTCGGGCGCCACTCTTGTAATTTGGACACCACTTTACTTAGGTTCTCCTCCTTGAATGGATCATCCTTCCCACCACGCGTAACCTTCAACGTGTGATGAAGAGCTACGCTGCTCATATCAGGTGTCCACGAAAATGCTCTGGTAGAGGAGGATCCAGCCATGTTGAATAAGTGTGAGTGGGAGCTGTGGTTGTGTGCCTACGGTTTTGCCCTTTATAGACTTGAAGTGTATGGACTAAGTGTTGGAAAGTAAGATTGAAGCATACAGACGGGTTGTAAAACAACGCCGCAGTGTGTAGTCTAGTCGGGTTGAAAAGACAGTCATGCATGCAAATTGTCAGCACTGACAAAAGTAGGCTGTGAGTGGTCACTTCGAGTTGTGCTAGCATGTATGACAAAGCCTTTGTGAGAACGAGTAGAAAAAAGATTAGAAGTCCTTCAACATGTGGTTAAATCGACGTGAGGAAGCTACAGGTGGAGTGTTGTGTAATCGACCTAAAAAAGTTGTAAGCATTGGGCACGTCAGTTTGCTAATCGCGCTGGAAAAGCCATTGCACGGTCGTCATCTCCATGAAAGGTTCTAGTTTTTTGGAATCTGCGCTTGTAGTGATTGTTTAGGGTATTTCGGGGCTATTACTCTATAATTTGTCATCTAAAAATTTTATTTTACGGAGTATCTTTTGTGGATAAAATGTTAACTGTTAACAATTTGATGAAGATAATATCCATTAATGACAGAGTGATCGTCAAACTGGTGATGTTTTTGAAGTGCTTGATGGTTTGATGTTCAATGGTTTCATGCATAAAAGGGTTGCTTCTCCTCGTGAGTTGTGTAATCGTGATGGACCATGGCCTTCATCAGGCTGATGTGAGTAAACAAAAAATCATATGTGATGAAAGCAACATTCATATAACAGACTTTAATGCTATATAAGCCTTCTCAGCAATTAATACAATACCTCAGGTAAGCACTAAAATCCATCAGCATTACAATATCTTAACAAGTCTTAGCAACATCCATTAGCATCACAATAACTTAACGAGGCTTAACAAGTCTTAGCAACATCCATCAGCATTACAATAACTTAACAAGTCTTAGCAACATTACAATAACATAGCAAATCTTAGGAACATGCATAAGCATTACAATAACTTAACAAGGCTTAACATTATAACAGACTAGTTTTTCCCGAACCATCACTATCAATGTCGATACCCTCATCTTCACAATATCGCCAATCATCACGCTTACCCTCGTCCGCTTTCGTAGTCGTAAGGAAGACACAGATCGTGGTCTACATCCCCTTCAGTTCGTGATCCTCTTCCGGCTCTACTTCATCTCTTTGCATCGATTCACGGATCAGATGGCAACTTGCTCAAGGCTGCGAGCTATAGCTTCGATATCAATCACAAAACCATTGTGTGCATTGCCACATGGACATGTGTCAGGACTAAAATTGTCTTGGGCAATTTTGTTTAGGTCGATGCGATGCACTCTATTTGTTCCATCGCCCATGCCAATCCTTTGCCGAGCCCGAATCCTTGTTCATCTACAAGTATTACAAGTGTGTAATTAACAAACTTAATGCTGCTCACCTCGAGTGTGCAAGCCCTATTCTGTTGCAATTCTGAGTTTAAACCACACATCCAATTCATGTTAGGGCTCATACCTTGCGGATCGGGTCGATCCCGCGGCACCAGAGGTCGAAGAGGTTGATGGCTAGCGGATCTAGTCGACGACGAAGCCGACGACGCCTCCACGCCGGATTTGCGATGGAGCGCCGAAGCGATTGCCTCCTTGCAGGTTCGTCGCGGGTGGGGGAGGCAACGATCCTTGTATGCAATGAGCAGGGAGAAGCGATGGGGAATCTCTCTCCGTCCCTGCAAAGATGGGGAGGTGTTTGGGGAGTCTGATGGAGACGACCGATAAGTAAGCTATTTAAAGTGATTCATCACACCGCATGATCTGTCACCCACCATTAAAGCCGCACGACCGTCACTACACATCATCAAAGCCGCATGACCCGTCACCCACCATTAAAGCTACTTTCACGCGTCGTGAAGTCGGACAATTTTCAAAATGGCCCAACGTGCCCAAGCTCCTGAGGGCCGCCACGTGTCCGACTCGCGGCGCCCCACCGCCCCCCCATCGCTACCTGGCTCCCGCTGCCGCCACGCATCACGCAATACTCTACTTCTCTCATGTCATATCTTGTTATTTATGCAATTTTGTCGTTACGACGCTAGTGTTCAAAATATTAATAAGGAAAGAATCGTCACGAACACGTTAAAAGCATTGGGCAGAGTGTTGCAGCTTGTCACTGCAAAGCTGATACCTGTGACTTGTCTAATCGGCCAGGCAATCGTGAATTGTATAAGTTTGGTGGACATATATTATGGAAGCAACATACCATATTGATATAATAAGAAGGATTATCATTCTTAAAGCAGTACGAATTCGCCGACATCAATTACATATACGCACTTTAGTACAGCAATAGAACCGGTCGCTGACTCGTAGCTCAACTCGGATCTGCTCGCCATGACGACGGAGTTGGTCTTCCGGGAACGTGAACCGGTCAGCGTGTGTTGTGTTCCGTAAGTCGTCTTCAGGTCTCTTGCGACGGTGGCATGTGTGGCGTGGCCAACATGTCTTCGACCCACCCAGAGGTCAGATTGCAAAGTTATGTTAGTGCCGTGCTCAACGGTGAATGAGTGCAATAGGTACCTCGTAGTACACATAATACTTACCGGCGCCGGTCGCCGGTCGTGGAGTGTTGTGCCCACCGAGAGAACTCATCCTCGAAAACTCGCACCCACGTATTGTTAGCACGGCTAAGCGTTGGAGTTCTATACAACTGGAGAAACATACCCCCCCTGTCGGCCGCACTGATGATGAACCTGCACCATATTCGTCGGTGTAGTATGGGGCGTAGTTCTGGCCCAACCAAGTTTGCTGAGGAGGGTGCTGTGGTAAGCGTGGCGGCGCGAAGCCACCCCAAGCCGAGCTTGCTGGAGGCAGGTATTGAGCTGGCGTGTCCACCTCGGCCTGCAAAATAGCATGATATGAATGGAAATGTTAGGTAACTCAGAAAAATATAGGTTCAATACGAAGTGATGACTTCAATGAAATATAATGTACCCACGCGTCGATCGCGTGAGACCAACTGTGCTCGCCTTGGGGGTGTAGGTCCGCCCAATGCAACATCATGAGGTAGACTAACGACGCGGATGCACCCCTCCGTGAACTTGCCGGAGGCAAGTCCCGATCGAGCGAGTCCGGGTCCGAGCATGTGCTTACCTCGGCAGGTGGAGCAGGTAATTCATGTTGTCGTCGAGATGACGATGGCAGAATAGAGTGTTCCCCCGCCGGGCGCTGCAAAAAATACATGCCATGGCGAATAAAATTACATTGCGTAAGTATTACGAAGTTTTTAAACGAAAGTTAGATGTTATACCTGCGTGTCCTGAGCTGAAGACGCTCGAGCAAAGCTCGATCGTCTTCCGGCAAAGCTCGGTCGCGATGATCTAGGAGAAGGAGGTTGCGCCCCTGCGCGAGCACCCCGGACGGCGACGTCGCTATGACGGCCGCACGTAAAAGTCTTTACGATGCCCTTTGCATCATCCAACACCGAACGGAGTACCCCTAGCAGGCCGGGAACTGTGTTGCGTTTCCCTTCTCGTATTGCAATAGAAGCCTCGTCAACTATACGACTGGCACGCTCTAACTGCACGAGCAAGGAAAATATTGGTTAGGCGTGAATACAGATTTTAATGTCACGTACCTTCCGCTCGTACCGTGTCATCCTGTTGTGATGCACGGTGCAGGGTGGCCGAGGCCCAACCGTCCTCGCGGCGTGACCTCCTCGGGCCTCGGTGGAGCGGGTCCAAGAAGTCTACCATGCGACGCGGGCACGCACCACTCTAGATACGCCACGCGACGACGGGTCGAGGGTCGATTCTCGCCACTACCGCACCGTGGTCGACTCCTCCCACGCAGATGGTCCACGAATCGTGAGGCGCCACCATCGCCTGCTGGCCCTTCCGAGATTGCTCGAAATAACAAAATTTGTAAGTTATGAACTCGGATTGCATCCGGCGTGCAAGTAGACTATTGTACAAATTGAATAGTACTGATTTCACTTACCTGCACTTTTGTGGTAGAGGTAGGCCAACTAGAGGGGATTTCTGATGTAGGCGAACCGCCGCATCACTCGGGCAGGCAATGCGGTTCGACTATGTGACAAAACACCATGTGGCATGTTGTCAACCAAGAGGAATATCCCGCCACATCGCTGTGACAACCGTCTTGCGCGCCAGAGTGAACAAGAAATGCGAAGTCCATGGTAGCCATATGATGTCGTTCTCGTAGGGTCTCAAGTAATTATGATACTCGGGATAGGCTCGACGAGGCCTCTCCTAGCCCATCCCAACCGACCGCCGCCCACCGCATACCCATGGTAGGCGGTCGATCGGTCCCCACCTCATCGAGAATGGAGCCTCCGATGGATACGGTGCACGGGCCGCTTAAAGTACGGCCGCCCACGTGGAAGTGCTCCTGTGACCAAATCAAGCGATAGTAACAAAGCGCAAGCACGGGCACATCTCCGTAGTCTTCGTGCATGCTTCGCACAATCCTCAGTATGTCGCGCAAAGCACCGCCGATCCGGCTAAATCGTGGCACGCCGTCCGGTGGCGGCTACCAATGCCTCGGCGATGTGGATCAAGCTAGGGTACACGAGTCTCCTGCGTGGAAGGAAACAACATCCACCAACAAAATAACAGTACGCCACAAGGTGACTTCAGATTACATACACCGCGCGTCGCCAGGATATCCCATGTACCGCCGGCCGTGGATGTGGAACCCCGAATATTCTCTGGGACCGCATGACCGAATCGGTGCTGCAACCTAACCCTCCAATCAGGCCACTTCGGTGGCGAGACGATCGGCCTGCCCCTGATAGGCAAACCGGTAATAATGGCAACATCCTGCAGGGTCACCGTCATCTCCCCCCAGCGGAAGTGAAAAGTGTGGGTCTCCGGCCTCCAACGATCGACGAGGCGTAGAGTAGAGCCCCATCCAAAGAGAAGCAGCGACCAATGTCCATCATCCGCGGCGAACGGCAATGCACCCGCCTGCCGTAGAAGAGGGACGTAGCGCGGATCCAAGGGCCAGTGGACGCTCGGACCCCTGAGAACGAACGGCGGTGGACCGTCGCCGTGAGCGTGCATCGCTACGATGTTTCCCATCGCACGATGGGTCAAGGAGAGTCTGTGCATGTCCAGCCATAACCTGCAGTGAGACAATAAATGACATGAGTTAGATGTACGAGTAGTGACATAGAGCAGTAAACGTTATAACATGAAAATCAACAAACCACATAACATCACAAAGACATAACCTTAAGGTACATGGCATTAGCTTGCACGTCGACACATAACGTGCATTTACATTGGTCAACCAAGAATAAAATGACATGCTAGTATCGCAATCACAAGTCGTAATACATTGTCACATGTTACTACGGACAACTCGACGAACCCGCCTTATTAGGGCAGTTCCTCACTGTATGACCTACTGCCCTGCACAACCAGCACCTCCGTGCAGTAGGTGCGTCTCCGCGCTAACAAGCGTCCATGTCGTTACGGATTCGTCGTGACTGCCAGTGGCCACGACCACTCCTCTTCAAACTATCATTCTGGCACCAAGTCACTTGGCTCGCCACGCTCACGTAATGCATGTCATCCGTAGGAGTTGAACTCCGAACTCCATGTCCCGAACAGATGGTCGGTGCTAAAGTACTCCGATATGTAGGGCGCGGATGAATGACGGAGAACCGCGCATGCTGCATATACATGGGAGCACGGTTTGTGCAGCAGTTTTGGCTTGTTGCACGCAGTGTCGCTACATCGCAGACAGTGCACACTTGTTTACGAGAGCCCCTGCAGTGGCCATCCACGAACTTCTCCCGCAGACGAACTTCAAATTTTCGCCTAACCCCATCCATGGTGTGCGCAATGTGCGACCGGCCCTTCTCAATCTTCTTTTCCATGTAGGCGTGCATACGTCCCGAGAACTGCTTCCCCTCATCCAGTGCCTCTTAGCATTGATTCCTCTATTCACGAAGTATCCAACGGTTCTGCTCTGTGTCCTCCACGATGGCATCGATTGGGAGGACCGACACCCTTCGTAACACCGCTGTAAACCTCTCGACATGTTTGTTGTCATTATTCCGCACCTTGCGCCGTCGGTGTCATGGAGCAAGGACCACTTCTCCTCCGAGCATGGAATTGCACCCATCGCGAGAAGTTGTTGATCCGGGCCTCGCTTGTTCGTGCGTGTGCTTCGAGGTCTCCTCATCCAAAACTCTCCAAATTGCCTCGAACTTCCGCTTTGGTTTTGCATGCAGAGCCTCTTGAATGTCTTCATGACTTCCTTGTCGCGGAATGACCTGCAAGTTCGCCGCGAGATGCCTCATGCACCATCGATTGATGACATCATTCCATTGGTACGGTGGTGTGTACCTCCTTGCATGGTGCCGATGGTCGACAATAGCCCAAAGATGCCTATCGTTATGAGGCACACGTCGGGCGGTCCCGAAAACCGATCGCTTGACATTGGCAAGAAACCACAACCACTAGTCGTGTTCTCGCTTCCACAATCGCATAGGCCACCGGGAGTAGCTGGTCGTTGGCGTCGGCGGCGACCGCCATCAGTATGGTGCCCTTGTACTTGCCAGATAGGAAAGTACCGTCCATGGTAAGAACAGGTCGGCAGTACTTAAACCCCCGAATGGCTGGTCCGAATGCCCAGAACACACGGTCCAGGATGAAATAGTTCGGACCCTTCGTGGGGTGTGGTCTCTCCATCTTGTTGATGTAGGTACCCTGATTGGCTTCGGCAATCTGGTGAAGCATCCGTGGGACAAGGTTGTAAGCCTCTTCGTACGAGCCGTACATCATCTCTATTACTTTCCTCTTCGCTCGCCACACCTTGCCGTAGCTAACAGGATATCCCACCATGTTAACCACGTCAGCCTTCAGTAGCTTCGGGGAAACGGTGACGTCCGCCGTGACCAAGTGAGAAATCAAGCTGGCCACATACGAGGACATCACATTTCTGTGCTTGTGTAATGGCTCAGCAAGCACACAACTGTGATCCGTCAGGACGGTTATTCTGAAGCCCGAACTTACGGCCTTCAGTCTCTGCGCACGGATCTTACCAGGACACTCAGGATCCAGGCACTTTACAATGTACGTATCCGGGTTTGACCTATACACCCGGTACGTGCGGCTGATGTTAACCGCATATCTTGCAATTGCTTTCTGGCGGCACTCTTCGTAGGGAATCGCTGTTCTACGAGTAGAGTATCTTGGTCGAAGGCCCAACCATGGCCGTCTTCGTTCGGCAACACGAGGGAAGACATCGCCAAATCATCGAGGCGTGAAGACACATAATCCACATCGATGGACACAATGCCACCGATGGGAGCCGATCGCCATCTTCATCGCTATCCGTGTGGGCGCCATCATCATCGTCGGATGTTTCTACGCCCTCCAAGTCTTCTAGTTGCTCGTGGCAGTCAATGCGGGCGGACTACCACTGCCCGATGTCTTCATTTGGGTGAAATTCATTGGCAGTAATGTCCTCTCGGACGCTACCACGAGGACTAGAGGTTTCTCCTCTATCCACAAAGCGCACATAAACCATCGGGCGACGGTGTATCTGCGCCTGAGGGTTCATCACAATTTGCATATATTGCCCCCACTGTGAGCTGCCCGCGATCTTGCAGAGCGCCCACAAATAGTCCGTCGAACCTGAGCCACAGCTCTAGCATGTAGGGCTTCGATTACAAGCTTCTTTCGCAGGTCTCTCGTCGAATGCGCTCGACGCACTCCACGAGCTCGCCCAGGTCCATCTCCATCAGACCCGGAGCCCGGATCACCTTCCGTTCGCAGTTCGAAAGGTCCACCCCACATGGACCATCTCGAACAACGCCGTCGCCATAAAACACGAATAAATCATGCATATCTGCCATTTAGTACCTACCATAACAAATGGCTCACGCCCATTATATCCTATCCAAACGTATAGTTCGTCAACTTGTAAAAACTAGTACGATGGAAAATCTGGCCATCATTGATTTTCACGTCATACTGTTAGTGTAATTGTTACAGTTATGCATACATTATGCACTATTACTACTATTGTACGCAGTACTAAAAATTTCATATCCTGCTGGTACTACACTAATATAACCATATTCGTAATACTAGTTTTTTCGCTAAATTATGTCATTATTTACGTCATGAATAATTGTTTTACGGGCTCCTAAATATAGTATTATTCACCTCACATGTACAAATGCCGGTATGCCATGTATTATTAATTCCAATAAAATCACAATAAATACACACCATTATTTACGCCAGGTATCATCATATTTATGTTAATGTTCTAGCCAAATGAGATAATTATTTTTTGCGACTAGCGTAAGCAAACAAACTCTAAAAAGCGGCCGTTTATGCGAGGGGGGGGAGGCGCGGGATATTTTTGATTCAATTACTAGCGGTCTTGATCCGCCGACATAATTTTACCTTTTATTAGGATCTCGTGGACCACGTTTTTTCCATCTGGGAAAACGTGCACAATAATTTCAGTGTTCGAACGCCGATTCGTGAGGGATTCCAAATTTTTGGTGGAAATTTTGGAATCCCTTACGAATGCGTGGTTCGAATCATTGAAATTATTGTGCACGTTTTTCCCCATATGAAAAAAACAGCGGGCTGGGTCCGCTGAAATCCGGAATAAAAGTTAAAAATTACGTCCAGCGGATCAAGACCGCTAGAAATTGAATCAAAAAATATCCCGCGCTCCCCGTCCCCTGGAGTCCACTGTACAACGGCCGTTTCTTAAAGTTTGTCGGTTCTGCGGCTAGTCGCGCAAAATAATTATCTTGCCGGGCTAGAACATTAACAAAATCGTGTAATCTCCATTAACTACAAATCATGCATATCTGCCATTTAGTACCTACCATAACAAATGGCTCACGCCCATTATATCCTATCCAAACGTATAGTTCGTCAACTCTGTAAAAACTAGTACGATGGAAAATGTGATCATTATTGATTTTCACGTCATACTGTTAGCGTAATTGTTACAGTTATGCATACATTGTGCACTATTACTACTATTGTAAGCAGTACTAAAAATTTCATAGCCTGCTGGTACTACACTAATATAACCATATTCGTAATACTAGTTTTTTCGCTAAATATAATATTTTTGACCTCACATGTACAAATGCTTAGATCCCATGTATTACTAATTCCAATAAAATCACAATAAACACACACCATTATTTACGCCGGGTATCATCACATTTATTTTACTGTTCTAGCCCGGCAGGAAAATTATTTTGCGCGATTAGCCGCAGAACCGACAAACTTTAAAAAACGACCGTTGTACAGTGGAATCCAGGGGACAGGGAGCGCGGGATATTTTTTGATTCAATTTCGAGCGTTCGGATCCGCTGGACATAATTTTTAATTTTTTTTTCCGAAAATAGAGCGCTCGCAATTGAATCAAAAAATATCCCACGCTCCCCGTCCACCGGATTCCACTGTACAACGGCCGTTTTTTAAAGTTTGTCGGTTCTGCGGCTAATCGCGCAAAATAATTTTCCTGCCGGGCTAGAACAGTAACAAAATCGTTTAATCTCCATTAACTACTCATTACATTGCATCAACATAGTCATTTCACACACTGCTACTTGCACTAACATCACACCAACTTGTCCCATTTCACGTACTACAAATTAATCTACTACTGTCATAACATGTCATATTATTTACGCAATTTTTGTCAACACAGACGCTATTTCAACTTTCTAAAAACAGGAATGCGCAGGGACCTAATACAGTACAAAAATTCTCATTTCATCTCTTCTGCTAACTCCTTACACTAATATTGTCCTATCATATAATACTTGTTATTATATGACCGTCATTACATTCTAGCTCGTTCTGATAATACAAATATTTCATGTACTACTACCTACATTAATTATGTACTAATCCTGCTAATATTACACTTATTATACTAACATTCTTGAATATTTCATACTAACCTTTGTAAAGCAGTGATGAAGATGACTAAAGCCCGAATAATGCCCAAAATAATCCTGAAGAACACTAAAGCCCGAACAACGTACAAAACAATCTTCGTAGACAATACCTGCAAAATAGAAATTCCTAATCAAATACAACTACGAAACTAAGATAATCCAAAAATAAATGCAAGCAAAATATAAACACGGACTAAATTCCTCTGGATTTCTGATTTACAAACGCTTCTGTTTTGTTGACCCTTCTCTCTGTCACCCTCTTTGCGCTCTCAGTTTTCTCGGCTACCTCGAAAACTCCTGACCTCTCTCGCTCTCGAACTTGTTTCTTACGCTCACATAGCAGCGGTTCTAATTTATAGCAGGGGAGTGAGGCCATATGCACGAGAAGAGAATAATGGTGATGCTATCGCGCAGACATAAATAGATGGAAGTGACGTAAAGAAAAGTCGGACGTGACGTAAAGAAAAGTCGGATGTGATGTAAAGTCAAATCAGAGCTCACTCGTGCCTGCGGAAAACACCGGGGACCGGAAACTGCATTACGAAGCGCTGGCGCGTGGCAGCAAAGCGACATGCGTGCGGGGGCATCGCAGCCGAACGCCTGCATGCGACGGGGGCGGAGAGCAGCGCTAAAATCACCGGCGAGAGAGGAGCACACTGGGAAGCGGCACGGCGGGCTCGGGCGGAGAGGCGTGCAGAGGAGCCGCTTCGGCGGGGAGCGGCATGGCGGGGCTCACCGCCCACGCGCAAGCAGCGCCCCGGAGAAGCGGCAAGGTGGGCCCGGGCGGGAAAAAAATGGCGAGAAATTATGTCGCACGTTCAGCTCGCGACACGCGTGGGCCAAAGGGCCATTTCTGAAATTTCGTCGCTACCGCGGCTATTTTTGAAAATATTTTCGTCAAGTCACCCTTCTGATTTCGTACCAGGTATCTCCTGATTCGTTAATACACAGTTGCATTGCACACCACATTTTCTTAGCGAACAAAGATAATCAACCTCAGTTTTATAAGAGCGTGATGATTGTAGCATCCATGTGACCGAGGAATCTTAGCCCAAATGAGGCTAAAGCCCTAACACGAGCCAAAAGCGATCAACCACAAAGGCGACACGGTGGCCGCAAAAAGAAGATCTGGGGATCCAAAGATTGGGGTTTTCCTTTCCTAGAGGCGAGGGTATGTACAATAGTGTAATATCAGTTGTCTATATGCTTTGTCACATAATATTTTTCTGATACGGAAGAGAGACATGGAGGAGAGAGAGTATAGCTGTTTCTTCGTGAATAGACAACCATATCAACAGTATAAAACATCATTACATGAGTTATTGTCAATAATAAATATTTTTTATACCATAATTAAAAGATTGTAGGATCTCAAGAGATAACTTTAAGATGATATCTATTCTAGAAGTTATCTTTAATTTTGTCTTTAGATAACGCAGAAGAGTATATAGACAATAGTCGTCTCTATCATTATCTACGCTCTTATTTGGTAAGTTCGGGGTAAGATGATGAGATAAACGCTTTGGTGCTTTTCCTCTTTAATAATGAGTTGCTTTAGTGTAAGTACTCGGATAGTATCCAATGAGTGATGTCGTAGGGAAACATCATGGGTTTTTTTAGGCTAAAAGCTTGTAAGTGCTAACTACTCGCCACAGTAATCATTTATTTTGATCGTGTGAATTTAGAAGCATACATGATTACAGTCATATAACAAAGAAGCATGCAAAAATGACGGGACCACCCACCTTAAAAAAAAGGCTTAACGTCAAAACTACTGAATTTGCAAAAAAAAAAAAAACTAAATATACTTGGACATTGTAAGCTCTAGGTAATGGTGTATTGAAAATCTTTTTTTTTGGAATCAATTACTTGACTTACACGTCTTTTAGTTGAATCATTTATTTATCTCAACTAGCAGAGTTTCATGCGCTAGATATCAGCATATATTGCATTTGTTATATAACTTTATTATCTTTTGGAAATATAGTTGTATATATTATACAATTGTAATAAATATAATATTTATAAATGATTAATCTGCACTGTTATAACCCATCCCTACAAAATAAATGGTGTAGATCTTTTTTTCTCTTGATTAATGAGAGAGTTTCTAGGGTTTTTTTTCTGATTTAAAGATTGTTACATGATTTTCTAGATATGCAAAGCCAAGAAAGTACATTGGATATCACCAGTTATTAATAGATATATAGATAAGTCTGTAATAAACATAAATATCAACCGAGATAAAGTTAATGTGTATTTTCTGGGATGAGGATAAGATGACCATACGAGATGTGTGCCCATATGAATAGAAGTTTTAGCTAACAAAATATGGCCAAATGAAGCTTAACACAACCTTAGCTTATTAATCCCAACTCGTCTGCTCTGAGTACACGAGAGTAAATAAAAGAATAGTAAATTTTACAAAACTACATTTTTTATAAAATATCTAAAAACTATATATTTTAACTTATATTTCACAAAACTATATATTTTAGAACAACTTGTATCATAAAATTAAAGATTTTAGAAATGATAGTTTCTTATAACAGATTAGACAGTATGGATCTACCTAACAACTTCATGCACAATTGAAATAGAAAATGGGGATACCTGACGCTATCATGTGGACCCACACTGTCATACAGTAAACAATTAATTCTAAAACATTTAGTTTTGTGATACAATTCTCTAAAAATATATAGTTTTGTAAAATAAAATCCATAATCTATAATTTTTTATATTTTATATAAATAACTAGTAGTTTTATGAAATTTACCGTTAAAAGAAGCATTAAAGATGGGAGAGGTACAGTGTTGGCCGTTGGGTTTGGTGGAGTCTTGAGTTGGGGGTTGAAGGTTTGTCCTAGTCGTGCTCCACTGCTCCCTCTTCTTTCTCCGTCTCCCTCTCCCCAGTCCCCATACATCAACACTAACCACAGGGAAGGAACCGCAGGGAGAGAGAGGAGAGAGAAGAGAGAGAGGGAGCTCTAGATCAGCTTCTCTTTGTGTCTTGCACTTTCTCGGGATCTCGCCTCAACAAGGTCCTTTCACCACTCCATCCGTGCATGCATTCCTCTTCTCTCTCTGTACACATTTCTTGATTATCTCGGATTACCCCCGTCTCACTGGATCTGTTGGTGCGCTGTAAGATCGGAGCAAGATGATGGGCGACTTCCTCTCCAGGGTCCTCCTGTAAGGCCTCCCATTCGTTGAATCTGAAATCTTTTTCTCAGCGATTCATTGTGTGGTTTGACCACGGAGATGGAATCAAAGAACCGATTTTTGAAATGTTTTCTCTTGAAATATTTTTCTGTTTTCTGAAAGGCTTTTTGGGAATGCGTGGCTGTGTGTCGATTTGTCTGCCTTCTTCTTCTTTGGAGTAGCACGCACACATTGCGAAAATCCATATATTTTTGTGTTCTTTCGAGGAGCATAGGTTGCATATTAAGATGCACGGCAATGCCTTTGTTGTTTGAATGTTGCGGGTTTAAAAATGTTTTATTTATTGAAGAATGAAGAGTAGTAAAAAAAATTAAAAATTGTGGTGGTCTTCAAGTTCTCTGCGGTATCAAATTTCTTGAAATGCTATGGTAGTATTCTTTTTATCGTAGTATTAGTTTTCCGTGATTTGTACTTACCGTTGCTCTGATGCTGGGATCTTTTGTAATTACAAAAAAAAAAGTCTTGTATCCATTGAAAAGCCACTTCAACTCTACCTTAAAATGTGTGCCTCGTCGGTTTATGAGCCAAAAAAGGTTGATTCTGCCAACGGAATGGAGGAAAATATTTAATGCTCTTATCAACGGTCAACTATTCTGGTCTTGAATTTGTTTTGTGGAGCAGAGCAAAAGAAGCCGGATCAATATTATATCTCGAATTAGATAATGTAGAAAACATGATCAATTCATTTACAATGTGGATCTTGATGTGCCCATTGTGATGCAGGTTGGCCTTTGGTTATGCTTATCCTGCTTATGAATGCTATAAAACTGTAGAGCTGAACAAGCCGGAGATTGAGCAGCTCATGTTTTGGTGTCAATATTGGTAAAGACGCTATTTCAATCTTGTGAGTTATGGATTTGCCTATATAAATACACTGCAAATAACACTTAATTTGTTGTTTGTGTCCAGGATTTTAGTTGCGCTACTGACGGTTTTGGAAAGATTTGGGGATGCTGCGATATCATGGTCAGGTTCTATGAGATTGTCGTTTTCTTATGTTCTGAGTGCTAACTGTGTTTAATATTTGAATGAATGTGGTCTTATTGAAGGTTACCAATGTACTCAGAAGCAAAGCTGATGTTCTTTATATACTTATGGTACCCAAAGACAAAGGTACATTCTTTTTGCACTAAGATTTTGTTATACTGCATATTCGATTGTCTCTAAGACTGATATGTGCTCCTATGATAGGGAACCACCTATGTATATGAGACGTTCTTCAGGCCATACATCTCACAGCATGAAAATGACATCGACCATAATATTCTTGAGTTGAGAGCAAGAGCTGGTGACATGCTTGTCGTTTACTGGCAGAAGGCTGCGACTCTAGGACAGACTACTTTCTTTGACATTTTGAAGTATGTTGCCGCACAGTCACCATCACAGTTATCAAGGCCACGCCCATCACAGGTGTGCAAGGAGAATGTTAATCTTACTGTTCTTTCTGTGAAAACCTGCCATTAATCAGTTGTCACTTTGAAGAATATATGGTTCACAAGTCCTATTCATGTGCACCTAAAATTTTCTCTTGCTAAAACATGAGTTGCATTGTTGGTATCTTGCCATAGGTTCCTCCTAAAGTTCTAATAGCTGCATTTGTAAGTGTGATGCTGATTGTCGACAAAGTTTGTGCAATCATTCCAACTTCATGCATTATTTACTTACAAAAATAGAAAAAATGTTCTCATCGTGGTTGTAGGTTTTATTCTATGTTTGAAAATGATTTTGTAGTATTCCTAAATAGAATGAACTAAAGGCTATTGTTTAAAATATACATTGACAGGACGTTAGGGAGACAATATTTAAGATCTTCAAGTTTGTTTACAAAGATGTCAAAATCACAAAACTCAAACTAATTGAGTTGGAAGTCGTGAGTTCACTGAAAGCCAAATCTGCTGCATGAGTGTTGCTGGATGGCTTATTAGGCATGTTTAGACCTGGTAACTTTTTAGTTATTATAGTAAGAATGCAAACTTGTCAACTCCTACAAAAGTAGCTGGCTAACTCCTCTGGTATTCTATTATGAAGTTAAACCATAGATTACTGTTACCGTCCTTATAACCTGAAGGACTATTATCGGTTCACACTTCCTCATCCATGATGAAAAGCACGTATGAAGTTATTTTCAGTTGGGTTTTAGTTGCACACATCCAATTATGTGTGATTGCATCCAAATATCCAATACTTGCATAAGTAGCATAACTTTATGAAATGGCATTGCCATACCTGAGTGACCGCCAGAGTTATAGAAACTCTACCACATAAATTCCTTCTAAGGAATTGGTACTGTTTTGGGGTAGTAACTGGTCATGTACTGAGTGGAACTGTTGTGTTGTTTAGTTCTGGCGGAGCTACAAGTAATTAGAGCAGAGTATTGATGTTTTTTTTGTTTTGTTTTTTCAAAATAATCCGTGTAATGTTGCATGTAACCTAACTACACATTGATAGCCTTATGCACATCAGCCCCTAGATCGGATCAGAATTTTGTAAAATACGACATGAGCATGCACGGTATCAAAAACGAAGAATGAATCTTATAGAGAGAACTAAAATAATGACGTTAAAACATCCACGATGAGAGAGAAAGATTTAGTGAAGCCAACCGCAAATTTTTTAAGCACAATCTCAAAAGAGTACAAGGAATTTTCGCTCTCTCACAACCTTGAATCTTTTAGGACATTGGATCCTTACCCTATACGATAATAGAATGCTAAAGAATAAACTAGCTTCTAATCCTCTTGTGTGCTTCTTGTTTTGGATGAGTTAGTTTGTGGCTTCTTGGGTTCTTGATGACTATCCCTACGGGTTTATATAACTCTATTAGTCCTCCAAAGAGAAATAGGAACCCTACTCCAAAAGAAAGTAGGAATCCTAATTCTATTAGGATTTATTTAGAACTACTTATAGCACAACTTTTCAAATCCTAAAAGACTAGATATGAGTAACAATACTCAACAATCTCCACCTTGACACTTATTCATTGAAGTTACCGTGCTCCTTCAAAAACTCGCTCCATATCGGCTCTGTAATTTTTTGTCGCTATTTTTTTCTCCCACCTTCAGGAGTGCCCCTACCATAGAGGCTTATGCACATCACATCAATGTGCATATTAGTGTTCTGGCTTGGCTGCCTGAACCCTCCACCTGAGAGCCTTTTCTTTGTATAGTTTGGTTGACCACAGCTATTGTTCCTACAACCCTTCAAGCTATAGGTTTGTACTGCCTCGAGCTCCATTTACTTGTTGTTACTGCGTGGTTGGCCCTGTCACATCTTCTTCCAATAGCTCGCACCTTCACCTTTGTGCATAGCCGTCTTTGCAGTTCTAAATATAACTGCAGTTGAGATCTGATTACCTACTGTTGGTGACACAGTTTGTTTCCCCTGATCAGGATTTTTGTCAGATCTCTAATTGGTTACCCTTCCTTTAGGTTTACCCATCAATTGGTATCCTCCATTGTTTCAGATACTTTTCATGATCACCCGCTCTTTGCAAGTAACTTGCATGACTTCACCTCGAATTAATACTTTATAACCTTCGAGTTCAAGCAACCTCACAGATGTTAGATTTTTCTTTATGCCGATAATATATCAAACTCCCGTCAATGTTCGTAAAAATTGCCCCATCATACATCTCCAATATAGCAGTTCCCACCGCAGTAATTGCATACTCTTTGCAATCCGCCAAGTGAACAGTTACATGCACCGGGCGTAGAGATTCTTCGTCCAAAAATCTCCTGTGCCAAATATATGTAGAAGCAACAACCCGAATCTAATATCTATCCATGAAAAAGTACCTAATTGACTGGTACCAAGTACGTTTGAATCATCTTTTGCTATCGCCATTGAGTATGCACCATTCATTTGCTTCAAACTTGGACAACCCCTTATCATATGATCTTCCTCGTCACATAGATAGCATACAAAAGTGCCCTTGCTCTTGCCTTTCTTCTTCCTATAACTTTTGCTTCTGCAATACCTACTGCAGCCAATGTTGGTCACCCAAGAATGAAGATTCTGATGGTTTTTTTTAAGGACTCTACCTCCAATAGATATACAACTGCCTCTTTCAAGTTGAGAGTAATTTTCCCAACGAGAATATTCATCACCATTTGCTTCCAAAATGGTGGCAGAGATGATGCCAATATGACAACCTTGTTGTTTTTCTCATTTTCTCATCCACACTAATAAGCTATTTGATAAGCTTATTGAAGACATTGAGATGGTCAACGAACCGTGTACCTTCCTCCATACTTAACCTGTACAGTTTCGCTTAAGCACCCACGGTTTGTCAATAACTTTGCAATATACAATTCTTCTAAATCATTTCATAATTTCCTTGGCGAATTCTCCTTAATCACCGAGTGCTTTACATCATCAGAGAGAAATAGACGGATTGTATTGAAAGCCTTCAGCTCCCTCACCTTCCAGTCTTCAGTTGACGTCGTTTCCGATTTGTCTCCTTCAAAAGTAATGATTAGCTCTTGCTAGAAAAGGACATCCTTTAAAACACATTGCCACTCGTAGAAATTTCCGTCGCCAAATTTCTCTACTTGATTCCAGATCATTGACATCAAACTTGATTTTGTTCCACATGACTCTTTACCGACCTTCTCACAAATCTGATTAATCTGGCCTTAGCACTGATACCACTTATTACATTCTGCTACCCCTTATACGCAACATGCGCTGGATCGGATCAGAGTTTTGTGAGATACGACATGACCATGCGTGGTATGAAAAACAAAGAAGATAAATCTCGTAGAGAGAATCAAAATAATGACGTTAAAGCAACCACAATGAGAAACTTTTAGCAAAGTCGTCCACAAATTCTTTAAGCACAATGTCAAAAGAGCTCAAGGAATTGTTGCTCTCTAACAACCTCTCGAACCTTTTAGGACCCTTTGATCTTTGGTGTATACAAGAATCTAGTGCTAAAAAATAACCTAGCCTCTAATCCTCTTGTACGTCTTTTGCTTTATATGAGTTGATTCGTGGCTTCTTCGGTTCTCCCTAACCACCATCATGTGTTTATATACTTAGTCATCCAAAAGGATGTAGGTATCCTAATTCTATTTGGATTCATCTAGTACTCCTTATAACACAACTTTTCAAATCCTAAAAAAACTAGATATGAGTCATCATACTCAACAGTAACAATGTAAGTATTAACTGGGACCAGTCATCAGTGTGGTTTACTCATTACCGGAGCTAACATTTTTCTCAAATATTGCACTTCCATATATAACTTTGAGACACTTAACAACTAACTGGAGTAAACACTTAAGCTCAACAACACCATTTGGTAAAAAAAAAAAGAAACAAGGAGAAATGATTGAGAGAATTGGGAAGTAACTCATGGTATTTTGGCACCTCTGGCAATACTTTTCTGAATGCATAGTCATGTTGTGAAGTCAGAAACATGAAAATATTTTGTACACTTGTCCTATGGCTGCAGTAACCTATGTAACATATGCTTATCTTCAGTTGGAACAGGAACATTAATCTGCATTTACAAACCCAAGAAGTCTAAGGATCCAGAAATTTGCCCCATTATGTTTGTGTCTGTTCTGAGGAAATGACGGGCAAGAAAGTATAACATTTTGTTATCATATCGTGGAAAGTTTCCTATAGTTAAGATAAATCATAGAAAATTGTGATAATCTCTTATCTAATATGACATCCTTCCAAAGCTAATGAGATACATGTAATTGTAGCATTAACTTATTCTTTAACGATACTCTTTTACTTTGCACATAATTTTTGCTTCTTGTTTTTATTCTGTTTCCATTAAAGCTACTTTTGGATCTTTGTTCTGATACACTATAGCAGCAATCTGAGTCACGAAAACAGCAGCAACCACAACCCCAACAGCAGCAGCAGATGCCACAGAAACAACCAACAACACTTCGCAGGGCATCATCTGTTGCCGCTCGACATGCAGCACTTATGCAGCAGTCACAGGAGACACAGGCTGCTCCGTCTATCCCCATGATAAAGCGTCTAGCATCCGCAAAATCTGCTCCAGTGACATCCACGAAGTCTGTCCCAGTTGCATCTATGACAAAACAGGCTGAAGACCTAGAAAACAACTCAGCAAATCTGGCAGCTGAGGAAACACTAGCTCCAGCCAATAACCCTGATGTGCCGAACTATGAGCCTAGTGCCCCGCCACTCCCAAAGGCTGAAGATGATGACATGTCCATTGATGAGGTTGACAACACTATCGAAGACATGGATGGGCTTGATGCTGCTTTAGAGGAGACACCAATGGAGGAGGCGATCCGAGTGACCCGAGCCAGGCTAAGGAGGCGTGTTGGCACTGGCACCACTGCTATGGCTGTAACTGCCGATGGTTCTGCAGTAAATTAACTGCAAGGCATTCAACTTCTGTTCGGTGTTATGTGTACTTCTGTTGAGCTTTTCGGTGATCTCTTGTTTCGTCCCAGGAGAAGTCTTGTTTGATTCATTGCATTAGTGCTGCTTCCTTCGGTACTTCTACCTGTTTTGGTAGTATGCTAATAACGTGCGTGGAAGCTGTAAATATTAGAGGGCATCTGTATATATGTTGGTCAGCATGGGCAAGCGAACCCCTAATTGTTGAACATTGAACACTTCAATTTGGTCGTTCTATGATCTATCCATCTCAGCTTGCTTATTCACGTGAAATTTTTGCTCTGATTCGACCAGGTTACTGCCTACTACATGGAGAAGTTTATCGATTTCAGCATAATACTGTTGTTTTAGAGTCCTGCCTCGTTTGTACCAATCCGATTCAAGCTTGGAAACATGGCCTGCTCTTGTTTCTTGGAGGACTTCTAATATAGCTTTATGCTTTTATTCCTGGCCTGTTATGATTTTCAATCCAGTCACAATTAACTCAGCTCGAAACTAGCTAGTTTCAGGTGATTTTTATTTCATTGTAAGTCGTCAGTGTTACATTGACCTATGGATGAAATTTCCATATTAAATATCCAAGCATAACTCAGTATTAGTGGTTCAAGGCTTGACCTACTATAACTCCGTAAAAATGGCAAGAAACTAACACGTGATACTCCAAGAAACAGTATGTGGCACTTAATCGAAGTCTTGTGGTTGATTTTGAGAGAAAGTGTTAGTGTTATGCCCTTGAGGCAATCATTTAGATGATTATAACATGACTATATTTATGAATAATAATATGATTATTGGTCCAATGAATGTATATCATTGTATTGATCAACAAGTATGTGACTTGCTTATGAAGCTCTTTACTTAATGATGTAATTCGATAAATATCTCGATCGGATATCATCGATAGGACAACGATGAATAGATCAAGACATGTAGTGATCGATGATCATGCTTCATAGATCATGGGATATGGAGATATCATCTATACATTGTGGACGCATGTTGAAGAACATGGGTTAGATAGACCCGCAATGGGACACTGCGAGAATGTTTCATTCTTATGTGTCATCGTGTATCTCATACCTAGTAGATGTATGATCCTTAGACTGAGATTGTCATATTCCCTACATGTGTAATAGTTTTCCTTGGGGCTATCAAACACTACTTCCTAACCGGATAGTTATAAAGGTAGCTTTCATGTTTACTATGAAACGTGCAGAGGAAGTGAGCGAATAAGATGGAATTTGCCACCCAATGAAGCGGAGATATATGACAAGGCCACTCGTGTGATATGATTAAGGAAGTGCATGGCCATGCCGTGATTGAGGAGTCAATCACAACTTATTAATATATCACGGATACGAGAGATGGATTGAATCATCAAAGGATGACATGCTTCGCCTTGAGATCAATCTTCATATACTTGGCAAAGGGATTATTACATGAGTACTTTTGATAAGTTCTCGTCGATTTGATCATAGTATGTTTGGGAGTTGGCATACTTTGCAAGAAGCCACTACCAACTATTGGATTGAAAAGGAGTTTTTCGAATCCACGCCCAAACGCACGTGAACCCGCAGGTCACACACTTAATGGGTGGGACGCATTAATTTGGATTGGATCCGTAATTAATGAACCTCGTGGGCTTAACACCGATGGGCCCTAGTTTAGGTTTCATCTCGTGGCTATATAAGGAGGGAGGAGGAGGGCGCAGGTGTGCTTTCCCACGGTTTAGGAGTGATTCACTCGAAACCCTAGCCTACTCCTCTCGCGCCGCCGAGCGACTGTGTGCTTGCACACCGATGCACGCGTTCCATCTCGGACGTGTGGATCATGCGGTGACGCTGCGGCATCGGCGTGGGAGGACGATCCACGGCAAGGCGAGGACGATCCACTACATCGACGCAACGACTGCGGCGAGGACGATCCACTACATCGACGCAACGACTGCGGCGAGGACGATCCACTACATCGACGCACGAAGGATTCCGCAACTGCGCGTCTAGTGGTAATCTTATCTATGATCCCCTTCATGCGAGTAGCTTTCTGGTTTCGCGGTAGATTTTTTTTTGTGCTAGCGTAGCATACCGCGTTCCTCTTCAGTGGTATCAGAGCCATCTCGTATAGTTTTGTGATCTGGATGTTGCACATATGGTGTGTAAGGTTAGTAGATTGGATCTATTACATGTTCAGCCAGTTCATGTGATGAATTGGTGACGACAGCCATCGATGAGATCGATCAGTTTAGGGTTTGAGGAAAGTGCAAACCGACTCAATCTTGATTTGGGTGAGTCCGTTCATGGTACGACGTTACCCTTACCGGTCGGGTTACCGCCATCAGGGTTTCTGAAACGTATCCATATGGGACCAAGCCAATCAGATTGAGTTGGATTGGGTCAATCTGGTTGATCCATGGTAAGCGCAAACAGATTCAATATTGATTTGGGTGAGTCCGTTCATGGTACGACGTTACCTTTACCGGTCGGGTTACCGCCATCAGGGTTTCTGAAACATATCTATATGGGACCAAGCCAATCATGTTAGATCGGATTGGGTCAATCTGGTTGATCCGTGGAAATTTTGAGGGTGTTTTCTAATGTGAAGACATGCCTCTAAAAAATTTCCAAGGCGCCCTCGACCGCCATTGACCGGCCAGTAGGATCCGCCGTGGCTCTTCCTTGGACCCGCGAGGCGCCGCCTCGGACCCCGCCACGACCCGCCGGGGACCGCCGCCAGTAGGCGCCCCTCGGACCCGAGTCGTAGGGTTGCTTTTGTTTAACTCGTTTTGCAGGAATTATGTGAAATGGTATGGCCTATGTGTATGTGATCGTGTAATTTCCACATGGCTGCGTCCGTGTCAAGCCATAAGGCTATTTAAATTGTATAACGACCTGCGTGTCGACTTGTGATGCTTCAAACCCTCATGTAAAATTCATTATCAAAAGTTGTAAGGAGTTGCATCCATAATGATGAAGACGATGGTATCAAGCAAGGTGGCTAGGTGAACAAACAAGCATGATGATGGAGATCTTAATGCTAAGGGCCATGCTATTTCACAGCTTATTTCGATTTTCTGTGGATGTGTGTTTAATCCTTGCTATTTTCTTTATGCTCATTGCATGTGATGTCATGCTCATAGTAATCTTTGTTCATCCCTATAGTTAAAAATTTTAAATCAAATTGTCCATCCAATTGTTGCACCTATCAAGAATTTAGATCGTTATTGATATGACTGCCAAAGTAGTATATCAATGGCTATCTCAATAGATGATAGGGATGTGTTGGACACATCACGCATAACAATGGTAGATTTAATCAAGCTATCAAAACGGTTTTGGGCTTGAGGACATAAGTGGTTGGGATTTGATTTCAGTAATGAAGGAACCTATACAAGACAAGTGGTGTCTAGGAAAACACACATGAGGTAGGTTTCTTAATTGGCATCCGAATACGGGAAGTGCTCCCTCCCTCATGTGAGCCCTTGGGGCAGGTTGACCTGGCCATGAGTCAAGTTGATGGAGGCATTCATTACTTGTTTTCATACTCAACAAACAAGAGTTACATATGATGTAATTAGCAAAGGTGTTGCTTACCTATGTCATTAAATTTCTAGCAGTGATGCCAAAGCTCACTAGTGTTTGATGAATATGGATCTTGAATACTCACTATGTGTCTATAAAAAAGACATAAAATAGAAGTGTCTTTAATTAAAAAGTTTAATAAAAGTTTTACATAAACATAGTGTTTAGAATCTTTGCATGTTTTTGTTGTAGTTCAATGGCACCTTCTCCTACTCCTGCTACACCTGGTTTTGCTTTGAGATCGGTTTTGGAAAGGGAAAACTAAATGGAACTAATTTTGTTGATTGGTATCGCAACCTGAGAATTGTTCTCAAGCATGAAAAGAAGGACTATGTTATAGAGAATCCAATTCCTGATGAACTAGCCGAAAATGCTGCTCGCAATTTGAAGGTTGAATATGAAAAGCATGTTAATGCTTCTGTAGAGGTCAGCTGTCTCATGCTAGTCACCATGGACTCTGAGCTCCAAAAGCAATATGAGGACCAGGATGCTTACAATATGATTGTGGGCTTGAAGGGCATATTTGGGAATCAAGCAAGAGCTGAGAGGTATGGTATCTCAAAGTTTTTATTTGCTTATAAGGTGGTCAAGGCGATCCGGTCCACCCTCATGTGATCAAGATGATTGGTTACATTGGGAGATTGAAAAACTTGAGTTTCCCTTAGCCTCGGTTTGGCCACAGATGTTATTCTCGGTCCGCCTCGAGCTTTGAGCCATTCATTATGAATTTTCATATGAATAGCATGGAGAAGAGCCTAACCGAGCTACATGGGATGCTCAAGGCTGCGAGGAAAGCATTAAGAAAAACCCAATCATGTGATGATGGTTGAAAACAACCGCTTTCAAAAGAGGAAGGCTAAGGCTTGGGGAACGGGAAAGAGCAAGGGCAAGGGCAAGGGCAAGGGCAAGATGAGATCGCAAGCCTCAAAACTAAGCTTGAAGCTTAAAGTTGGCCCTCAACACGATACCCAATGCTTCTATTGCAAGAAATCGGGGCATTGGAAACGGGCTGCGAAAAGTACAGCAGATAAGAAGAATGGAAATGTGGTTTCCACTTCAGGTATTAATGTTATAGAAATTAATCTTGCTACTTCTTCACTCAGCTCATGGGTATATGATACCGGTTCGGTTGCTCACATTTGCAATTCGTTGCAGGGACTGATAAAGAGTAGAGATTTAGCAAAAGGAGAAGTGGATCTTCGCATGGGGAATAAAGCAAGAGTTGCTGGTCTTGCCGTTGGCACATACCCATTGCATTTGCCTTCAGGATTAGTTTTAGAACTTAATAATTGTTATTTTGTTCCATCTTTGAGTAGAAACATTATTTCATCTTCTTGTTTGGAACATGAAGGTTATGATTTCAGAATAAAGAACTTTGTTTGTTCGATATTTTTGAATGATATGTATTATGGTCGTTGTCCCATGGTGGATGGGTTGTACGTCCTTGAACTCGAAGAAAAACCTGTCTATAATATTAATGTAAAAAGGCATCGGCCCATGGTGGATGGGTTGTACGTCCTTGAACTCGAAGAAAAACCTGTCTATAATATTAATGTAAAAAGGCATCGGCCTAATGATTTGAACCCTACCTTTTTGTGGTATTGTCGCTTAGGTCATATAAATGAGAAGCGCATGAAGAAGCTCCATGGTGATGGACTTCTAACCTCATTTGATTTTGAATCATTTGAAACATGTGAATCTTGTTTACTTGGCAAGATGACAAAAGCCCCTTTCACAGGTTTTAGTGAGAGAGCAAGTGAATTATTGGCCCTAGTACATACAGATGTATGGACCAATGAGCTCGACTGCTAGGGGTGGGTTTCAGTACTTTGTAACTTTTACCGATGACTTCAGTAGATATGGATATATCTATTTAACGAGGCATAAATCTGAAACTTTTGAAAGGTTCAAAGAGTTTCAGAACAAAGTACAAAATCAACTTGGCAAAACAATAAAACACTTACGATCCGATCGTGGTGGCGAATACTTGAGCCAAGAGTTTGGTGATCATCTAAAGCAATGTGGAATCGTTCCGCAACTTACTCCGCCAGGAACGCCTCAATGGAATGGAGTGTCCGAACGACGTAACCGAACTTTATTAGATATGGTTCGATCAATGATCAGCTAAACAGATCTGCCATTATCCTTCTGGGGTTTCGCTCTAGAGACAGCTGCGTTCACTTTGAATAGGGTCCCATCAAAATCCGTTGAGAAGACGCCATATGAGATATGGATCGAGAAGACCCATGTTGTCATTTCTCAAGATATGGGGATGTGAGGCTTATGTAAAACGTTTACAATCGATAAACTCGCACCTAAATCGGAAAAATGCTTTTTGTGGGGTATCCTAAAGAAACAAAAGGATATTACTTTTACAAAAGAAACGAGAACAAAGTTTTGTTGCTCGAAATGGTGTCTTTTGGAGAAAGAGTTTCTTTCAAAAGAAATCAGTAGGAGTGATGTGTATCTTGATGAAGTTCGAGAATCACATGAATATGTTCAAGCTAACATGAACCTTCACAAGATGTACAAAGTGTTGTACAACCTGTGAAAGAGACTCCATTACGTAGGTCGGGAGGCCACGTCATGTACCTATAAGATATGGGAGTGACATATTATTGTTGGACAATAATGAGCCCACGACTTATGAAGAAGCAATGATGGACCCAAACTCAAAAATGGCTTGAAGCCATGAGATCCAAATTCAATCCATGCATGACAATCAAGTTTGGAACTTGGTCGACTCTCGATGGTGTAAAACCATTGAGTGCAAATGGATTTTCAAGAAAAGATAGACGTAGATGGAAATGTTCGGATCTATAAGGCACGGTTGGTGGCAAAGGGTTTCAAACAAGTTCAAGGAGTTGACTATGATGAAACTTTCTCACCGTAGCGATGCTCAAGTCTGTCCGAATTATTTTAGCTATTGTTGCATATTTTGATTATGAAATATGGCGGATGGATGTCAAAACAAAGATTCCTTAATGGGAATCTTTCCGAGGATGTATACATGATACAACTGAAGGTTTTGTTGATCCTAAATATGCTAAAAGGGTATGCAAGCTTCAAAGATCCATTTATGGGTTAAAGCAAGCATTTCGAGTTGGAACATTCGTTTTGATGAAGTAGTCAAAGGTTTTGACTTTATCAAAAATGAAGAAGAGCCTTGTGTTTACAAGAAGGCTAGTGGGAGCGCACTTGTATTTACGATTTTGTATGTGGATGACATATTATTGATCGGGAATGACATTCCTATGCTTGAAGATGTTAAGACTTCATTGAAAAGGAGTTTCTCAATGAAGGACTTGGGAGAAGCATGCTATATCTTGGGCATAAAAATATATAGAGATAGATCAAAAGGTTAATTGGATTAAGTCAGAAGCGTACATTGACAAGATATTGAAAAGGTTCAATATGCATGAATCCAAGAGAGGTTTCATGCCAATGTCACATGGCATCGATCTCGCAAGAATCGGTGTCCTTCGACATCCGATGAGCGAGACAGATGAGCAAGATTCCATATGCTTCACTATTGGGTCTATTATGTATGCCATGATCCGTACACGCCCGGATGTCTCATATGCTCTAAGTGTCACGAGCGGATACCAAGTGAATCTGGTGATGGTCATTGGATAGCCGTAAAAATATCTCAAGTACTTGAGAAGAACTAAGGGTATGTTCCTTGTTTTGGAGGTGAGGAAGATCTGGTTGCAAAGGGTTACACCGATGCAAGCTTCCAAACTGACAAAGATGATTTTCGATCGCAATTCGGGTTTGTGTTTACACTTAATTAAGGAGCAGTAAGCTGGAAGAGTTCCAAGCAAAACACGGTGGCCGACTCTACGACAGAAGCGGAGTACATTGCGGCTTCGGAGGCCGCAAACGAAGCTGTGTGGATTAAGAAGTTTATCACAGAGCTTGGTGTGTTCGCTAGTGCCTCTAGTCCAATGGACATCTATTGTGATAATAGTGGTGCCATTGCACAAGCAAAAGAGCCTAGATCACATCAGAAGTCTAAACACATACTCCGTCGCTTTCACCTTATTCGCGAGATTGTGGATAGAGGTGACGTGAGAATATGCAAAGTACATACGGAAGCCAATGTGGCCGATCCGTTGACAAAGCCTTTGCCACGACCTAAGCATGAGGCGCACACAAGGTCTATTGGTATTAGATACTTAATTGATTGACTCAAGTGCAAGTGGGAGATTGTTAGTGTTATGCCCTTGAGGCAATCATTTAGATGATTGTAACATGACTATGTTTATGAATAATAATATGATTATTGGTCCAATGAATGTATATCATTGTATTGATCAACAAGTATGTGACTTGCTTATGAAGCTCTTTACTTAATGATGTAATTCGATAAATATCTCTGATCGGATATCATCGTATAGGACAACGATGAATAGATCAACACATGTAGTGATCGATGATCATGCTTCATAGATCATGGGATATGGAGATATCATCTATACATTGTGGACGCATGTTGAAGAACATGGGTTAGATAGACCCGCAATGGGACACTGCGAGAATGTTTCATTCTTATGTGTCATCAATGTATCTCATACCTAGTAGATGTATGATCCTTAGACCTGAGATTGTCATATTCCCTACATGTGTAATAGTTTTCCTTGGGGCTATCAAACACTACTTCCTAACCGGATAGTTATAAAGGTAGCTTTCATGTTTACTATGAAACGTGCAGAGGGAAGTGAGCAGTCAAGATGGAATTTGCCACTCCAATGAAGCGGAGATATATGACAAGGCCACTCGTGTGATATGATTAAGGAAGTGCATGGCCATGCCGTGATTGAGAGTCAATCACAACTTATTAATATATCACGGATCGAGAGATGGATTGAATCATCAAAGGATGACATGCTTCTCGTCTTGAGATCAATCTTCATATACTTGGCAAAGGGATTATTACATGAGTACTTTTGATAGGTTCGTCGATTTGATCATAGTATGTTTGGGAGTTGGCATACTTTGCAAGAAGCCACTACCAACTATTGGATTGAAAAGGAGTTTTCCGAATCCACGTCCAAGCGCACGTGAACCGCAGGTCACACACTTAATGGTGGGACGCATTAATTTGGATTGGATCCGTAATTAATGAACCTCGTGGGCTTAACACACGATGGGCCCTAGTTTAGGTTTCATCTCGTGGCTATATAAGGAGGGAGGAGGAGGCGCAGGTGTGCTTTCCCACGGTTTAGGAGTGATTCACTCGAAACCTAGCCTACTCCTCTCGCTGCCTCGCCGAGCGACAGTGCTTGCACACGACGCCTGGCGTTCCATCTCTCGGACGTGTGGACTCTGCGGTGACGCTGCTGCGACTGCGGCGTGGGAGGATGATCCACGGCAAGGCGAGGACGATCCACTACATCGACGCAACGACTGCGGCGAGGACGATCCACTACATCGACGCGCGAAGGATTCCGCAACTGCGCGTCTAGTGGTAATCTTATCTATGATCCACTTCTTGCGAGTAGCTTTCTGGTTTCGCGGTAGATTTTTTTTTGTGCTAGCGTAGCATACCGCGTTCCTCTTCAGAAAGAACTGACAGGTACGAGAAAAAAAAATCTAGCAGGTTTCATTGACCTAGTATTGAGATGGGATAGAAACACTTTTTAGTATTATACAATTCACACTACCTCTAGTGATTTAAAGGATCTACAGTTCCTATATGTCATCTGCCGCAATTCACTGTTCAACAACCCAATTCGTAACTTATCAAAAGGATAAATCTAACATGTTAAGAAACAATAAAGATTTGTCCAATCTCTCTTCATACTCCATGCGTTTCAAAATAGGGAATATTGTATTTTCCATCTTATTTTAAAGTATAATTGTGCATGTGAATTGAACAATATTTTATCTCTTTTGCCCTCGTTTTTTTCCCCTCTTTCTAATCTATTTATACTAACTTTTTCTTTCTCTTTTATTATCAAGAAGGTATGGATACAGTGGGTTCCGACCCATTGTCGCGAAAACCCCCTATGGGTATTGTTCCTCAAAATTGCTGCTTATATGGCACAATTGTCAGCCCCTAAGGAAAATTCGTCCAAAAAGGCGAATTACTTGTGCTAAGTCACCACCTCAAGCGAGAAGCTAGCATAAATATGCTCTCCCTTTTAAGCAACGGTGGTTTTTGCAAATTAAAGGTCACCATCACCGAATATTTTATGAGAACATTTTCTGACAAGTGACAACACCTCCTCTTCAAAAGCTCGCTTCTTATGAAAGTGGCACCACCTTCTTCCTTCCCCCACTTTCTTTCTTACTCAAAGGCACTCTCCTTGTGACCTGTGGTATCACCTCCTTCGTCCCCTTTCTTCCTCTAATTCATTCCCTCAAACTCAAAATAGTTTTTGTATTTCAAACTTTCCCCTCAAATTTTTGAAAACAAGTAATTTTTAACCATTTTCAAAATTTCAGTTCGATGAATAGAAACTTTTCGATCCAGAAGTTTTTGAATTGAATGTTTTCGGAGCCGAAACTTTTCGATTTAAAATTTTTTGGAGTTGAAACTTTCTAATTTGAATTTTTTTGATTTAATTTTTTTGTGTTGAAACTTTCAGACATGAAAATTTTTGGTTGAAAATTTTTCGACTTGAATTTTAAATCAAAACTTTTCGAACCAAAAGTTTTTTGAATCAGAACATTAAGAACCGAAAGCTTTTGAATAGAAAGTTTTCTGAGTTGAAATTTTTTTATTTGAAATTTTTTGATTTAAACATTTTGTGTTGAAACCTTCTAAGTTGAAACTTTTTCGATTTGAAACTTTTAAGTTCAAACTTTCCGAGTGAAACTTTCTGATTTAAAATTTTTTGATGTAAATTTTTTTGAGTTTTAAATTTTGAGTTGAATTTTTTCGAGTTAAAACTTTCTATTTAAATTTTCAAAGTTTAAATATTCTAATTTTAATTTTTTGTGTTAGAGAGGGAAGAAAGGGCAGGAGAAGCGAGTAGGGAAAAGGGAAGAGGGAGATGGATACAGAAGATGACACATGGTATCTTAGGAAGATATTTTTAAATTTGTTTGTTTGAGGTTAACTTTAAAATAGTCCATCTCGATATTAATAGGTAATTCCCCGGACAGCATATAGAAGCTTGTGGGGTATACCATCCAAAGAGGTAATCAGTAGTAACCATAGGTCGTTAAACCTTGGCGACTAACCGGATTAGCGCTAACCCCCAGCAGACGTCATGGAAGGGACCACGAGGACCATACTGCCGTTGTCAAATCTGACCCTCAGGAAGCTTTAGGTGGTGTTTGGGACAGCTCCAACTCCACTAAAATCCGTGGAGTTGGTGGAGCAGGATATTCCTATCTCCAGAAATTTATGGAGCTGGAGCTGTGAGTACATTAAGAGTGTTTATGTGGATCATCTTATTTACATTTTAGACTAAAAATATAAACTTAATTCACTTTATTTTAGCCTACAAACTCTAACTCTGAGGTGGAACTGAGATCTAAAGCTCTGCCAAACAGGGCCTAGTGTGTCTTTTCTCCATGAAACATTGACCCTGTAAATACCGTTGTACTGTCTCTTATAAAGGACAAGAAAAAGAGGATAATAAAAAATAAAGTTGAGTACGATAATGGTTATTTGAGTTTTCATTTCCTCCTACCGGGCAAACCCAGAAGTGTGTTGTCTGGTCTTTTATTCCAACGACACCCGGGATGTAGTTATTTTCACCTGCGATTCTTTTGTTCTTATAACGTTCTTAATCTCCATTTTTTTTTTCTGACAAAGGGTGTCTCCACACGAGGTGATCATTTTTCTAGCTCCCGTGACCTATTTTTTTTTTACAAATCTAGCACTCTCTCGAGCAAAATTGCAAATTTAACTCTCTAAACTGTGAAAGTTACCTACCGTGTACGTTGACGTAACAGGTCCTTCCGCGCTCCCCTGCCGCGGGAGGTCGGCTCCCACACCACCCGGACACAGCATATTGCTGCTCCCGCGCTCGTCGAACTTCCTCCCATGTTTGCGCTTGGCAGTTGTGCTGGCCGGCTGCCACATTCCCAGGGTGCGACAGCATAGCTCCCGCGTTTACTATGCGCTGCAGGCGATGCGCATTCCGCGGAGAGGGAGGGGTCTAGATTTGTAATTTCACTTAATAGGTTACTAGATTTTTTTTTAAAAAAATGAGATCACGGAGGCATAAAAAAAGATTATTTCTCTCCACACATGCGTAGGAGGATTGAACCAAGTCTTCATGCTCTACGCTTGGTCAAAATATGTCTTAAAAAACGAAATGAAGAGAAATAGGGGGACTACTCAACATAGTTGCTTATCCGTCTGTCCTATCAAAATTTAAAATTTCCATATATTTCAAAGGAAACTTGAATAATTGCACCCTAAAAACTATGCGGCTAATAGTTTTTCCATCGCGTATCTATACGTAATTACACACTGAGGAAGGGTACTTTCTCCTCTCGTGATCTCGCTGTTCTGTCACATTCGTTATCTTATCCAAGTCAAAACAGATAGTTTCCAGACCAGCACATACACACGGGTAGCCATGACCCTTTTGAATTTTTGTGTCATCTCAGTCACAAAGACAAGCACCGTGAGTATGGTGCCATCTCGCAAGAGTATTCTGGAGTGATCAATATTGTACATGTTGAGTACGATGATTTATATATAGTCTTTTAGAATTTGAAAATATATGTTATAAGGAGTTCTAGATGAATTTTAATAGGACTAGAATTCTTACTTTCTTTTGAAGTAGCATTACTACTTCTCTTTAGAAAATGGCTAAGGAGGCTATATAAACATATGGGGTAGTCATATAGAACCCAAGCAACCAAAAAGCTACAAACAAACTCATCCAAAGCAAGAGGTGTATGGGAGGATTAGAGGCTAAGTTATTCTTTAGCACTAGTGGCGGCGTTTCGAGCACCGGCAAGTAAATTTATAAGTCTAAGGGGTCGCGCGTTCCCTTTCCTTGAATGGTTGGACTAAAAAGCCCAAGATGTATACTGGTTCGGGCTGAATATCCCTACTCCAGTTCGTGTGGTGTTATCGTATTGCCTTAGGTGCAGATGACTGCACAGTGTTTACAAGCGGGAGCTGAGGGCTCGAACGTGAGAGCGTAAACTGCCTATTCGTCGAAGGACCCAGAGAAGAGAGCGAGAGAGACCGTCCCCTCTCCAGAAGACCCTGCCTCCCTTTATATAGTCGGAGGGGGCAGGTTACATGAAAAGTTGGGAGAGAGAAGGATGAACACATCTACGCTAGGAGTTCTGACCCTCGGTCTTGGTGGTTGGTCGAACAACTCTTCTGCCTATACCGGGTCTGTGGGCTCATCGAGTAGATCAGTTCGCTGCTTCATTGGAAAACAGCGCACCTGCCTTCTGCGAGCATGACAGGTGCTGACGCCATATTGTGTCTTTGGTGCTGCCTCGGGAGGGAGCGTATCTCCATCTTGTCGTGGATCGACGATGAGATCGAGTCTTGACTTTAGCAACCTTCGTGCTGTCTTGGGAAGGAGCCACTTACCCCCGCACGGTCACTTCGAGCGGTCGTGTCCGTAGACCATGTGGCCAATGGCCGGCGAAGGCCTGACACTTGGCCCTTGGCGGAGATCGCCTCAGCTTTGTCGGAGCCGGTGAGGAGTTCGACCTGTGGCGGGGGTCGGACGCCCCGTTAGGTCGGGAACGACCTTGGAGCAGCTCGTTAGGTCGGGGTCGAGTGTCCTTTGTGGACCCGTGAGGCCTTTGGTCGGAGCCGGGCTTGGGACAACCCGTTCGTTACTCCGGGCCGCTGGGGTACCCATTGTATGAATACTCGTCAGTAGCCCCCGAACCCCCGAGCGAGTTCGTTAGATACGGTCGGGGGTTGAGCTTGGTCGGTAAAACATGGTCGAAGGCGGCAGCCGGATTTGGTCAACTGGTCCGACTGACTTGGTTGGTTGGCTCCAGCCTGGTGTGCTTCGGGCTCATCCGGCAGCTGCTGAGGGACCTGTCGGGGGTACCCCTGCCGCCGGAAGTTTTTTAATTGCTTGGTTGTGCGTGTCGCGCATGGTTTTGCACGTCTTGACCATTCGTCTTCTCGGTCGCTTCGGGATCTGGCGAAGGGCGCTTCGTTTTCCTGCGTTTAGCATTTATGCGGAGTCGTTTGATCTTCCTTCCTCTAGGTATATAAGGGTACCATCGCTTGCTTGAATGGTTACCCCCAGCCTAGAATCCTCTTTTTCAATCCTCCAATGGCTTCGACGCATCCGCTGGTCTTTAGCTTTGGTGACGATGACGAGGTGGAGCAGGAGGATCCCTTTGCCGAGCTCTGGGCTGAGCATGACCAGGCGATGGCCGAGCTCACGGAGGAGGAGGAGGCCGTGGCCCGTGACACCGCCGCCGTCGACGCGCTGCTCGAGGTTGTTCTGAAGCTCTTCGTGGTGAGGAGCGCCCTCTTGGAGGCAATGGCGCGTGCGCGCCGGTAGCCATCAGTGCGTCTGCACTGACGCAATCGGAAATTCGTGATATAATACTTGGTGCTGAAAAAACTCCACCATATCACGTAACATTGTGTAATGTTTGAGCTTGTCGGCTTATAATAAAATTTCTCTTTCTTTTGCGATTGATGCATCTGTGTGATGACTTCGCTTTCGGCACTTTCTCAGACCACTCGTGCCCCGAGGGTCGCGATCGGCGCGTGCCGTTTTCTTGGCACGGATATTCAAATGCCTTGGTCGGCGCGGACGACCAGATGCCTCTCGGGAGGTTCCGGTGTCCGAGTGCTCATTTAACATCGTAGCTAGACGCGGCCTTGGTCGGCGCGGACGTCCAGATGCCTCTCGGGAGGTTCCGGTGTCCGAGTGCTCGTTTAACGTCGTAGCTAGACGCGGCCTTGGTTGGCGCGGACGTCCAGATGCCTCTCGGGAGGTTCTGGTGCCTGAGTGCTCGTTTAACGTCATAGCTGGACAGTGCCTTGGTCGGTCGGGAAGACCAGATGCCTCTCGGAAGGTTCTGGTGTTCGAGTGCTCGTTTAACGTCGTAGCTAGACTCGACCTTGGTCGGCGCGGACGTCCGGATGCCTCTCGGGAGGTTATGGTGTCCGAGTGCTCGTTTAACGTCATAGTTGGACGCGACCTTAGGTCGGCTGGGACGACCAGATGCCTCTCGAGAGGTTCTGGTGTCCGAGTGCTCGTTTAATGTCGTAGCTAGACGCGGCCTTGGTCGGCGCAGAGTCCAGATACCTCTCGGGAGGTTCTGGTGCCTGAGTGCTCGTTTAACGTTGTAGCTGGACGCGGCCTTAGGTCGGCTGGGACGACCAGATGCCTCTCGGGAGGTTCTGATGCCCGAGTGCTCGTTTAACGTCGTAGCTGGACGTCTGCTCGTTTAACGTCGTAGCTAGACGGTGCTCGTTTTACGTCGTAGCTGGACGTTGGCTCGTTTTACGTTGTAGCTGGACGTGGCCTTTGTCGGCCGGGACGACCAGATACCTCCCGGGAGGTTCTGGTGTCTGAGTGCTCGTTTAACGTCATAGCTGGACACAGCCTTAGGTCGGCTGGGACGACCAAATGCCTCTCGGGAGGTTCTGGTGCCCGAGTGCTCGTTTAACGTCATAGCTGGACGTGGCCTTGGGTCGGCTGGGACGACCAGATGCCTCTCGGGAGGTTCTGGTGCCCGAGTGCTCGTTTAACGTCGTAGCTGGACGTTGGGCATCCATCCCGAGTCCTCGTCTGGCGAGGGTAGCTGCGAGAGGAGTGGCCACTGTCTATCCGACGTAGACGCCCCGTCCGCTGGTGTGGGACCTGGAGGGGGTGAGCGAACGCGCGTTTACCCGCGTTGGTTTGAACGCCGTGCTCGTGGAGCTAATAACGGGTGATCCGAGTGGGTCCTTGGATGTCCCTCCCAAGGGGGACCCTTCTAAGTGAACGGTCCCAGTAGCAGGTGTCCGCCCATCGGGCGGCCCATGAGAAACCTTTCTTTACTCGATCCCGTATCGGACTCTGGGTCGTCCGCCGACCCAGAGCACAGCTGGCTGCCACCCATCGATGGGCTTCACGGGAGAGTGTGAAGTATGGTCTCGGACACGAGTCAAGGCGATTGGGTATCAGCCAACCCAACTGGAGGCCCACTGGGAGCTCGCCTTGTACTCGCCCCTTGCTCAAATTTTTTGCTGGGGCGGCTCTGTGCCCAATTGGTGGGTCTGGCCTTCAGAACCCGCAGCTTTAGGCTGGGCCTCGGGCACGAGCTTTCGGGCTCTTTAACCGCTTTGAGGTCGCAGCGGCCCGGAGGGGCCTTTTAGACTCTTAACGTGCAGCCGATCCGGCCCGGAGGCGGAAACCGAGGGGTTCACGGGGCGCACTGCCCGATACGATGTCTATTCGCCTCCTGCTGTCCTGCCAGACTTAAATGCGTAGAGGGGAATTGGAAATCGTGGGGTTACCGTTTTTCTCAACGTAGCAGCTGGAGGGACGGGACGCGCGACGATTCGCTCGAGACGGTGTCTGTTCGGCTGGTGTCGGTTCGGCTCGCGCCTGCTCGGCCATTATAAATTCGGCGCGGGGACACTAGGGCGATTTCTTGCCTTTGCCTTTCCTCGTTCTCCTGCCTTCGCCTGAGACAGAAAAAGTAGAGAGTAGAAGCCAGAGAGGAGAAAACTCCACCTTCCCCCTTACTCACCTTTTCGCTGCTCTTCTTCGAAAATGTCGTGGCCGGGTGCTCTATCCAGCCCAACCGCGCGCTCGGCCTGGTGAAGAATGGGTTCCTTGCTCCGCAAAACGTCTCAAGCTGGAGGGTGCCGACAGGGGCCGCCGTCCCCTCACCGGCGAACGATGAGATCGTCGTGCCCGCCTCGTTTTACGAGCGCGGGTTCGGTCTTCCTCTGCACCCATTCGTTCAGGGGCTGCTCTCTCACTACAAGGCGGAGGTGCAGCATCTTAACCCCAACGGCGTCCTCCATATTGCGATTTTCATGACACTGTGCCAGGCGTTCTTGGGTATCGAGCCGCACTGGGCGCTGTGGCGGCATCTCTTCCATGCGCGGGCGAGGAAGGATAAGCCATCGGACACCCCGGTGCCCATAGGCGGCTTGGCGCTTCAAATGCGTGGCGACCGGGGGTTGGACTATATCGACGTGAAGTTGCCGTCGTCGAACCGGGGCCGGCACTCCGAGTGGTTCTATGTTCAGAACACCGGGGGCAGCGCCCCGGTCTTCACTGGTCGGTTGCTCGAGGCGGGGCCTGAGTGGATCTGGGGTGCCACCAGGAAGGAGAAGGCCAAGGTGGCCGAGATCATTGATCGGATCAAGGTCCAAAAGGAGCGGGGCCTGACCGACGATGCTGTCGTGCGCACTTTCATGAAGATGCGTGTCCAGCCCCTCATGGGTAGGCTGCTCCCCAAGTTCCGATACGGGGGGACGTATGACCCCATGAGGATGGCGGGGCCAGAGCTCTCTGCCTTGGAGATTGAGGCCCGGGTGTCTGCCATCATGGGCGGAAGCGCCACCGAAGCGGCGGGCGGCCACCCCGAGCCATTCTCAGCAGCTCATCCCCCAGACCTGGTAATCCGAGCAAACTTCTTCTTGTTTCCTCCCCCCTTTTCTTTTTCCTAGCATTTGGTCTTGACCGTTGTTTCTGCATTTCTCAGGGGCTTACCGAGATGGTCTCGGGTGTTCTTTGTGGGAGAAAGCGCCGAGGGCGGCCGCCTGCAGTGGCTCTGGCCACGAATCCGCGCAAGAAGCGCAGGGAGGAGAAGAGGAGGAAGAAGAAGAAGGAGCGCGCGGCGAGGGCCGTGCGTGGTGAGGAGGTGTCCAAAACAACCGCCGTCGAGACGGGCGGTGCGGGGTCAACATCTAGTGACGGCAGCGGGAGCAGCGGCGCCGATCCGTATCGCTGGTCCGATTTCGGGCCGTCGAGCGGCGGAGGTCCGGTGGAGGGCGACCGCGTGGGTGCCGTTGTCGTCACACCCCAGGTGGAGGTGTCCCCGGTGGAGGAGTCCTCGGGGAAACGGAGAGCCGACTCGCCTCCGCGAGGGGGGCCGACGAAGAGAGTGCGGCTGCCGCGCACCCGATCGGCGCAGTAAGTGTCCCCTTCTTTCAACTTTGTCGTAGTAGGGTCGTTCGAGAAACCCCTGATCGTTTTTTGTGCGCAATTCCTACACAGGGGTGGTCGTATCGGCGGCAGCACGCCCGGCGGCGGCCCCGCGAGGGCCGGCGCCGTCCCTGCAGCCGGTGGGGGTCGAGAAAACGTCGGTGGAGCCAGAGGCCGAGCCGGGGCATGAGGGAGATCCGCCGATCCTTGGTGAGTCAGGGCTCCCTTCTGCGGTTGAGGGAGGTCGGGAGGAGCTCCTGCCACCACCGCCGGGGAGCCCACCGGCACACACGGTCCGGCCTCCCGAGGCGATGCTAACGCCGCCGCCCGGGAGCCCGTCGGCGGGAGCGGTCCAGGCGTCGGAGTTGATCCCCTTGGAGCCGCAGGGGGAGGTGCCGAGTGGCCTCCCGTGGACACAAGCTGCTGGCGCCGACCCAAGCGGGTCTGCTCAGTCGCCCTCACCTGCGTTGATCTGGTGGGGAGACGACCAGACCGGCGGACCGTCCCTCATGTTGGACGACCCGGCGGAGCGCAGCGAGTGGGAGGCTTTCTGGGACGGCGTCAGGCGCGCCGCGACCGAGACGAAATAGATCCAAGAGGGTCTGGCTCTCGTACTCGATTATTCCAGCGGAGTGCTGGACGCGATCACTGAGGGGATTCTCCCGGTTGGTGCGGTAAGTCGGCAAAACTTTGCCCTTGTAGCTTTTGACGGATTCGTCACAGGCTAATAAAGTGTTGTGCTTTGCAGCGCTTGCGGGTACGTTCAAGGGAGAATTCTCAGTTCCTCCGGGGTTTGCACGGCCGGAAGTTGGTCATTGAGGAAGAGCGCGATCGGCTACGTCGCGAGCTGCGCGACGCTCAGGAGGCCTTGGTTCACTAGCAGAAGGCGGCGGAGAAGGCCCACCAGGAGCTGGGTCGGGCCGCCCAGGTCCTGCTTGATGAGCGCCGGGCAAACCAGTCCTTGGCGGCACGGGCGTCGGAGCTTGAGTCCCTTTTGGCGGCGACCAGCAGCGCCAAGGACGCTGCCGTCGCCGCCGAAGGGATCGCGCGGTCGGAGGAGGCCCGCCTTCAAGGCGAGCGGGATCGGACCGAGGAGGGCGCTGAGCAGGCGCAATCCGAGCGTGACGCCGCTCGGGAGGAGCTAGCCAAGACCGAGGAGGAGCTTCGCGATTTGACGAGCTCCACGGCCGGTAAGTGGCCGAACTCCTTAATCGACTTCGCAATCGTGACTCGTTGGGCGCACCTTCTGACGATATCCCGATCTACAGAGCTGCAGAAGAACCTCGGCAACGCCGTGGAGGAGCGGAGAGAGACGGTGGAGGCCCGTAACGCAGTAATCAAGGCACGGGACGCGGCCTTGGCGGAGCTGCTGGTGGCCGAGGGGGAACGGTCCGACCTGACCGCAGAGTTGGTGACCCTTCGCAAGGTCGCCAGACATCGCGACCGGTGCTTGAGTCGCGTCGGGCCAGCTCTCTCGCCATGGCCGAGTGCCGAGCACGCCGAGCTCGGTGAGCGAGGGTGTCGTTCGAGCTTTCGCGCCGCCCACACCGTCTCGTCGGCATCCTCGCCATCGCTAGTAGCGGATCGCCTGGATCGACGAGGAGGTCGACAGGCTCGAGATTCAAGTCGAGCCGCACGCCCGGCTGATCACCGACAGGATTCCGCTGGGGAGCATCCTCCACGAAAAATTGGGAGGAATTAGATGTTTTTTCCCTTTTCTTATTGTAAAAGACCTTAGCACTCAATAAACTGAAGGTTTGATGAGTTCCAATCCATCTTTCGCACTCTCCTATTGTGATGAAACGCTCGGCGACCGTAGCTCTAGAAACCACAGGGGTTGGTTAAGCATAGGTCGGAGCGTTACCATTTACGAGGGAGGCGCGAAGGGGACTGGAACTTTGGCTATGAAGCATTTACGCGCACTTGCACGGGATAGGAGTGTTCCCATCCGACCAAGGGCCGTCCCGTTCGGGCACTTCCTTCTTCCGCAAAGAGCCACTTAGTAACCGTAGCCGCTGGGGCGTAGGCCGTAGCACTTGGGTCGAGAGGGTCACCGCCTAGGAGGAACCCTGTGGTTGGTCGGGTCACCAACCTGTGTGAGAGCGTGAACTGGCTGTGCTCGCGCGGGAGCGGGGTGTTCCCGACCGCCCAAGGGTTGCTCCGTTCGGACACTTCCTTCTTCCGCAAAGCGCTACTTCGCAACCGTAGCCTCTGGGGCGTAGGCCGTAGCACTTGGGTCGAGAGGGTTACCGTCTAGGAGGAGCTCTGTGGTTGGTCGGGTCATCAACAAGCAGCCCCTTAGCGCCGCGCGGCGTCCGGGCGCTTGGAAGAAGGGTCAAAAAGGCGCAAGGGGCAAGAAAGAGTTTTAGGGGTAGAAACGCCTTAACTTTTCTATGTTCCATGCGTTGGAGATGACGTTGCCATCCGTTTCCTTGAGTCGGAAGGTGTCGGGTCGGAGAACCTCTACGACGGTGAAGGGGCTTTCCCAGGGCAGTGAGAGCTTGTGCTTGTCTTTGCTGGACTGAACCTGGCGCAGGACCAGGTCGCCAACGTTTAAGGACTGGCTTCGGACCTGATGACTGTGGTAGCATCGCAGCGCCTGCTGGTACTTGGACGATCGTAGAATGGCCACGTCACGTGCCTCGTCGAGCTGGTCGATGGCGTCTTGTTGCGAGACGAGCCCCCGAGCCTCTTCAAAGGCTTGTAGTCTTGGGGCGCCGTATTCCAGGTCGGTTGGCAAGACAGCTTCAGCACCGAACACCATGAAGAATGGTGTAAACCCGGTCACCCGGGTCAGTGCGGTCCGCAGGCTCCAGAGGACGGAAGGTAACTCGGCCACCCATCGTCCCACGAATCTCTTCAGCCGACTGAAGATTCGTGGCTTGAGCCCTTGGAGAATCATGCCGTTTGCTCGCTCGGCCTGGCCGTTCGTCCGCGGATGGGCCACGGCTACCCAATCGACGCGGATGTTGAAGTCGTCGCAGAACTTGAGGAATTCCTTCCCCGTGAACTGCGTGCCGTTATCGATGATGATGGAGTTCGGGACTCCAAAGCGGAAGACGATGTCACGGATGAAGTTGGCCGCCTGCACCGATGTGATGCTGGCGACCGACTTGGCCGCTATCCACTTGGTGAACTTATCCACCGCGACAAAGAGGTGGGTAAAGCCCCCGGCGCCTTTCTGAAGGGCCCGACCAGATCGAGTCCCCAGACCGCGAATGGCCATGTGACGGGGATCGTCTGTAAGGCCTGTGCCGGAAGATGCGTCTGTCGGGCGAAGAAGTGGCATCCCTCACAGGTGCGAACGATTTGCTCGGCATCGGCCATGGCGGTCGGCCAGTAGAAACCTTACCAGAAAGCCTTTCCTACTAGGGACCGTGGTGCGGCATTGTGGCCACAGACGCCACCATGGATATCGAGCAGCAGCCGCCACCCTTGGTCAGCCAGGATGCACTTTTGGAGGACTTCAGAGGGGCTCCTTTTGTAGAGATCTTCTCCGACCAGGACGAAAGATTTCGCCCGGCGAGCGAGGCGCCGTGCTTCGGTCGGGTCGGTGGGGAGCGATCCATCGGTCAGGCGGTCGATGAAGGGCTTCCTCCAGTCGGAGTCGGCCGTCAGTACGTCGCGGCCCGACCCGAGCGACCCTTCACCTGATCGGTCGTCGGTCTGAGTGGTCGCATCGGACAGGTCGGACGGCCGCTCGGTCGACGAGTCCAGTAGGACGGAAGATTTTCGAAGATCACAGACAAAGATCCCAGGCGGGACTGGTCCTCTACTGGAGGCGAGATTGGTTAGGTAATCGGCCTCACTGTTGTAGCGTCTGTAGCTATGGTGAAGCTCGAAACCTTTGAACTTTTCTTCGAGCTTGCGCACTTCCCGACAGTACGCGGCCATGCGGGCGTCTCGGGGCTCCACGGCCTTCATGACTTGGTCGACGACGAGCTTGGAGTCTCCGTGGACGTAGAGTCGGCAAGCGCCGAGGTCGGCAGCGATCCGGAGACCGTTGACGAGAGCCTCATACTCGGCGACGTTGTTGGTCGCATCGAAGAGCAGCCGAATGACGTACTGGAGCTTGTTCCCGAGCGGGTAGACGATGACGACTCCCGCACCCGCGCCGCTCTTGGTGTAGGACCCGTCGAAGTACATTGTCCAGTACTCGTGGTCTTCGAGCGCCGGCGGCGCGTGGGCTTCAGTCCACTCGGCGACGAAGTCGGCCAGGGCCTACGACTTAACTGCCGTTCGACGAACGTACGATATGTCGTGGCTGTTGAGATCGAGTGCCCACTTGGCTATCCTTCTTGAGGCGTCGCGGTTGTGGGCGATTTCGCCGAGTGGCGACGAGGTCACCACGGAGATGGGGTGCCGGTCGAAGTAATGGACCAACTTCCTCTTTGTGATGAGCACTACATAGAACAGTTTTTGCACTTGCGGGTACCGAGCTTTTGACTCGGAGAGCACCTTGCTGACGAAGTAGACCGACCGTTGTACCTTGTGCACATGGCCTTCTTCCGCTCGTTTTACAGCGAGAGCCGCACTAACAACCTGGGTTGTAGCGGCGATGTAGAGCGAAGACGATTCTCCGGTGCCGGGCGACAGATCGGGGTGAGGTCAGGAATACCTTCAGTTGGGTGAGGGCTTCTCGAGCCTCCCGGTCCGGTGAAGTGATTGGACTTCTTGAGCAATTTTGTAAGCAAGATCCGCCGCCAAGGCGAGACACGAACGGCTTAGGGTCGCAAGGCATCCTCGCCGCCTTTTGACTCCTTTAGGTTGCCGATCGGGCCCATCCTCATGATCGCCGAGATCTTTTCTTGGTTGGCTTCGATGCCATGCTCGGAGACGATGAAGCCGAGCAGCTTTCCCTTAGGGACCCCGAAAACACATTTCTCGGGATTGAGCCTTATACGAAACCGTCGGAGGTTTGCAAAGGTTTCTTCCAGGTCAGAGACGAGGTCATCGGCCTTCCTAGTCTTGACGACGATGTCGTCGACGTATGCTTCGATGTTACGGCCTATCTGGTCGTTAAAGCACGTTTGCATACATCACTGGTATGTAGCGCCCGCGTTTTTCAGACCAAACGGCATCGTTACGTAGCAATAGGAGCCGAAAGGGGTGATAAAAGAAGTTCTGGGCTGGTCGGACTCCTTCATCGCTATCTGGTGATAGCCTGAGTAGGCATCCAAAAAGGACAGGGTTTCGCACCCTGCAGTGGAGTCAACGACTTGGTCGATACGGAGCAGAGGGAATGGGTCCTTGGGACACGCCTTGTTTAGACTCGTGTAGTCAATGCACATTCTCCATTGCCCGGTTTTCTTTTTTACAAGGACAGGGTTGGCTAGCCACTCGGGGTGGCACACCTCTTTTACAAACCTGCGGCCAAAGGTTTGGCGATTTCCTCCCCTATGATCCTACGCTTCTCGTCGTCGAAGCGGCGCAGCGTTGGGCGACCAGCCTCGAGCCTGGTCGAACGTTCAAGGAGTGCTCGGCGACTTCCTTTGGGATTCCTGGCATGTCAGAGGGCCTCCATGCGAAGACGTCCTTGTTGGCGCGGAGGAAGTCGACGAGCGCGCTTTCCTATTTGGCAGGGAGCGTGGCTCCAACCCGCACGGTTTTGGTCGGATCCTCAGGATTGACCGCAACCTCCTTCGTATCCTCGGCGGTCTTGAAGGATCCCGGCCCTGACTTGCTAGAGTCGGGGGCAGACTCAGAGGTTTCCCTCTGGAGGTTCGCAAGCTCGGCGGAGGCAATGACTGCCGACGCCAGCTCGCAACTGCTTCGCTCGCAGTAGTAGGCAAGCTAAAAAGAGGAGGCCACGGTGATCACTCCTTGTGGCCTAGGCACCTTCAGCTTGAGGTAGGTGTAGCTGGGGACCGCCATGAACTTGGCGTAGCATGGTCTCCCCAGGATGGCGTGGTAGGAGTCGAAAAATTCGGAACCTCAAACGTGAGGGTTTCGGTGCGGAAGTTTTTCGGTCCTCCAAAGGTAACGGGCAGGTCGACCTGCCCGAGTGGGTGAGCCTGCTGGCCCGGGATGACACCGTGGAAGGGCGCCTTGCTCGGTCAGAGACTCGAGCGGGGGATTCCCATGGCGTCGAGCGTCTCAATATAAAGGATGTTGAGACTGCTGCCACCGTCCATGAGCACCTTCATGAGGCGCTTCTTCCCCACGATGGGGTCGACCACCAGCGGTTATCTCCCCGGCTGCGGGATGTGGTCGGGGTGGTCGGTCCGGTCAAAGGTGATCGGGGACTCCGACCACCGGAGGTAGTGGGGGACGGCTGGAGTTGCGGTGTGGACCTCGCGGAAGGCGAGCTTGAGCCGGTGCTTGTCGGCGTAGCATGCAAGCCCGCTGAAGATCATGAGGGAACCGTCGGGTTCGGGGAACTCGTCATCTGCCCTTTTTTCTTCGGCACACGGTGCCGGGTCACGCTTCTTTCCCTTCCCCTTCGACGGTGTGGGGGTGAGGGATAGGAAGTGCTTCAGGACTTGGCAATCCGGCAGATTTGTGCTCGACGGGAACCCGTGGTTCGGACACGGACTTCCATCGGGCCAAATGGTCGGGTGCGACGACCGGTCGGGCTGTTGCTTGGCAGGTGGTCGGCGGCACACTGTGTGGCCCTCTGACTGTTTCCCTGCGGCTTCCGCTTGTCGGAGCGGCTCGGAAGGAGGCGGCGAGCCTGGTTCTCGTTTGGCCTTCCCCTTCTCGAAGATGGCCCCCACAGCCTCCTCGCCGGAGGCGTGGTTGGTGGCGATGTCAAGGAGCTCCTTGGTGGTTCTGGGTTTGACGCAACCCAGCTTGTGCACCAGGGCCTTGTAAGAGGTGCCGTAGATGAACGCCCCAACGATGTCGGCGTCGGAGATGTCGGGGAGTTCATTGCATTGACAGGAGAAGCGCCGGATGTAATCCCGGAGGGTCTCCCCGCCGCTTGCTTGCGACTTTCAGTCCCAGAGTTCCTGTGGCGCTTGTAGGTGCCCTGGAAGTTACCGACGAAGAGATTCTTCAGGTCCCCCCAGTTCCTGATGGTTCTCGCGGGCAAGTACTCGAGCCAGGCTCGAGCCGAGTTCGCAAGGTAGATGGGGAGGTACTGGATGATGAAGAGATCGTCCGTAGCTCCTCCCGCCCGGCATGCGAGCCGGTAGTCTTCCAGCCAAACGCCGGGGTTCGTGGCCCCAGTGTATTTGGCTATGTTGGTTGGTGCCCTGAACCTGGCAGGGAAATCCGCATGGCGGATCCCCTGACAGAGGGCCCGTGGTCCTGGACCAACGGGGCTTGGGTTGCGGTCGTTGCGGTGTCCGCTGTCTACGACCCGTGACCAGGCTGCTTCGTCCGCCGCCTTTCTCCGTGCCTTGAGGGTGGCGCGGACGTCGTAGTAATTGCCGAGGCGCTGGCGCACCGGGGTGCGCGAGGCCTGGGGCTGTTCGCGCTGTGCCGTCGCCTTTGTCGGACCCAGCCGGCTCCGAGTGGCGGTGCGGCTCCGGCGGTCGGAGGAGGCGCCCGAGTGGTGGGAGCCGGAGCCTTGCATGTGCCGTGACGACGCGCTGCTCCACCGATCCCCTGAGGTTCCGCACGCTGCCTTGGCCTCCGGTCATCCGGCCAGAAGGTCGCGGAGCAAGCATCGCGGCCGCGCCACGCTTTTGCTTGGCGTGAGGGAAAACCGAGGGCCATCGGATTCCTCCGCTACCGGTGGTACCTGACGCGCAAGGCGCGGCGTCGAGCACAAGCGGGCTCGGGTGGCTCGCTCCGTGTCGGCCTCGAGTTTGTCGAGCTCGACCCTCCGGGCCTCTAGTTCCTCGCCGCCGCTGGAGCTCAGCCGCGGGCGCGGCAGGCGAGTTCAGGCCGCCGAGATTCTCTTCCGCGCCTGCGTGCGCGGATGAGAGCTCCCGTAGTCGCGGGGGTCGCGGTCAGGTCGACCATACCCGCCATGTTGCACTCACGAGAGTGCAGTCCATCGGCGACGCGCTCCGTGTCGGAGCTGGAGTCGTGGCTAGAGGAGTCCTCCAGCAAATCGTGGACGGATGCTGGCGCGTAGCCGATCATCGCCATGAATTGTGAGCCCGCAGGAGGAGACGCGGTCACCTGCGTGAGCTCACGGGTGCTACTGCCGGAGACGGCGCAGCACTCGGTGTGCCTCGGCCTCGGGGTCCGCACGGGGCCCTCGAGCCGGAGGTTGGCGAGGTTGTCGGAGATGGAGTCCAGGCTTCCAGTGGACGCCTGGTCTCCAGAGGTGGCGGGGACGAGCGCGAGCTCTCCCGCCGAAGTGGCGGTGAAGTCGAGGGAGCCGAAACGGATTCGGCTCCTTGACGTAGACACGCCGCCGTGGGTGAAGAATGCCATCAAGGAAGCAAACGGGAATCCAGAGATGTCGATGAAGACGCACGGAGGCCCCTACCTGGCGCGCCAAATGTCGGCGTTTCGAGCATCGGCAAGTAAATTTATAAGTCTAAGGGGCCGCGTGTTCCCTTTCCTTGAATGGTTAGACTAAAAAGCCCAAGATGTATACTGATTCAGGCTGAATGTCCCTACTCCAGTTCGTGTGGTGTTATTGTATTGCCTTAGGTGCAGATGACTGCACAGCGTTTACAAGCGGGAGCTGAGGGCTCGAACATGAGAGCGTAAACTACCTATTCGTCGAAGGACCCTGAGAAGAGAGCGAGAGAGACCGTCCCCTCTCCAGAAGACCCTGCCTCCCTTTATATAGTCGGAGGGGGCAGGTTACATGGAAAGTTGGGAGAGGGAAGGATGAAGACATCTACGCTAGGAGTTCTGACCCTCGGTATTGGTGGTTGGTCGACCTCCTCTTCTGCCCATACCGGGTCGGTGGGCTCATCGAGTAGATCAGTTCGCTGCTTCATTGGGAAACAGCGCACCTACTTTCTGCGAGCCTGATGGGTGCTGACGCCATATTGTGTCTTTGGTGCTGCCTCGGGAGGGAGCGTATCTCCATACTATGCGTGACTGGACGATGAGATTGGAGTCTTGACTTTAGCAACCTTCGTGCTGTCTTGGGAAGGAGCCACTTGCCCCCGCACGGTCACTTCGAGCGGTCGTGTCCGTAGACCACGTGGCCGATGGCCGACGGAGGCCTGACACTTGGCCCTTGGCGGAGATCGCCTCTTTTTGTCGAGCGCGGGGAGTCCGACTGTGGCAGGGCCTGACGCCTGTTAGGTCGGGACGACCTTGGAGCAGCTCGTTAGGTCGGGGTCGAGTGTCCTTTGTGGACCCGTGAGGCCTTTGGTCGGAGCCGGGATTGGGACAACCCGTTCGTTACTCCGGGCCGCTGGGGTACCCATTGTATGAATACTCGTCAACTAGATTCCTGTATAGGGCAAGAATCAAAGAGTCCTAAAAGATTCGAGTGGTTGTGAGAGACTAGATTCTTATATAGGGTAAGAATCCAAAAGTCCTAAAAGATGAGATTGTGAGAGAGCAATAATCATTTATACTCCTTTGAGGTTGCTCTTAAAGAATTTACGCTCAGTTTTGCCAGATTTTCTCACTCTCGTCCTGGTTGATTCATCAGCATTACTTTGGTTCTCTACATGATTCAACTTATTACGTCTTAAGACCGTGCTCACTCGTGCCGTATCTCACAAAACTGATCTGGTCCAAGGCTTTGTGTATAAAGAGAGATATCAGAGTGTAACAAGTGGTATCAGAGTTAAGGCCGATTTAATTAGATTTATGAGAAGGTCGGTAAAGTGTTAGGTGGCAAAAAATCAAGATAGATGTCGATGATGTGAAATCAAGTGGAGAAATTCGACAATGGAGAAAATTTCAGTGTGTGACAATGTGTGGTGAAGGATGTCCTTATCTAGTAAGAATTAATCACTATTGTTGAAGGGCATAAACCAAAAAAGTCGTCCACTAAAGACTAGATGGTGATGGAGTAGAAGGCCGTTGATATAATATGTCTGTCTTTTTGATGAGGTAAAGTACTCAGTAATTAAGGAGAATTTACCAAAGAAATTATAGAAGGACTTAGAAGAATTGTATATGGCAAAGTTGCTGACAAACCAGTGGGTGCTGAAGCAACAACTATACATGTTGCACATGAAAGAAGTTACATGGTTCATTGACCATCTCAACGTATTCGACAAGCTTATCACATAGCTAATTAGTATGGGTGAGAAAATTGATGAGAATGATAAAATCTCCATACTGGCATGATCTCTACCACCTTCATAGGAGCAATTTGTTTGGATCCGAATATGCAAATCCAGACTCTCTGTGTATATTACACTAGTCTAGGATCACACTAGTGCACACAGTGGTAATATATATGACATATCAAGCGTACACATATCGAAATAAGAATAAATGACTACAGTTGATAAATAAATAGATAGTCCGATGATTGTGGTTGAGCTTACATTTATTATTCCTCACATGGATTATTCACTAAATAAGTTAAAGTGTAGCAGAAAAAATATATTAGCAAAAAACCCATCAACCTGCCACAAGCAATCGACTAGGACTCATGATATGGGGTGCCCGATCTTCACGACGTAGGATCAATGATAACTTTAGATCCATGAACCCTAACGAACATGATGGTGCCAACCACTCTCAATACAACAACCTGCGACAAATAAATCTGCCCAAGAACATGCTTGTGATCCACGTCTACTCGACCACGCAAGAAGTAGACACACTGTTTCTGCAATCATATGAAGAAATCACAAGAACAATGGAGGTATTCCCAAGAAATCGCCCAATTAACAAATGGCAACACGTAGCATAAACCCGAGAATAAGCAATATTAGTTATCTTGAAAATAACATGGTTTGAGCTTTCAATAGAGAACAACACAAATATATAAAAGACACTAAGGGGACATGCAACTTGGCCTAGGGCCGGCCATGGTGAGTCCGCACCCTTTTTGGACTCCATCTCTAACTTAAATTTCTAATCTAATTTAGCCAATCTGGAAGATGATACTTGTTTGTTAACTTACAGATTGAAAGAGGCCGATTCTGACCGTCTCGTAACGGAGTCAAATAGAAATGACGTTTCAAACTTTTAAACAAGTACAAAAACACCACAATTCTACTCCGTATGTGAGAATTATGGCCTTTTAAGTTCGACTGGTCTGGTATTCCGAATTGGGCTCATTTACTCTCCAAATCCAATACGACCTTATCTCTTTATTTCCTTTCTTCTTTTGTTCGAATTGGGATTGGGCCTTGTCTCCTTGCACCTTAGTAAAGTGGCCTTTCTTCCCACTTGGGTCCATGAGCCTCCCCTCTTGGTTGAGTAGGCTTGGCCCATTGGGTGGCCCATGTTGCCTTGTAGTCCTTCTATGTGGCTCCTATCCTCCCTCGCCTTCTTGCTAGGTTCCACCATGATACAGTGATGAAATTTGACTCTAAATTGACATTTGACCATTATTTGTATCTAACAACAAGCAATGACCCACTATTAAGTAGTATACTATTCTCATATAATAAAGAAAATTGACTAAGGAACAAATTCACTTGTTGATATTTGGTGCGGCTTAATAATTCTTTCCAGTTAATTAAGATATTGAACCGGACAGTACTAGACGTATGCATATCTTTATCAACTCGAATCCTAATAATCGACCTCTTCATAGTACTCTTCCTCCAAAGTTGGCATTGACTCTTCTTCTCCAACTGATTGATTGAGTATTGCAAGGGCGAGCATATAGATTACTTAACAAGTTGTGCACATAATGCAAGTCTAATATAACTACATGCAAGGCTTACTCAAAAGGATAGCTGATATGGTTAATTTTGCATACAACAGACTTTTACAATTGAATACAATAATAGATTGAAAACTTTAAATAAAACAACTAACATCAATAATAAGATATCAAGAGATTTCTCAAATTAAACTGGCAAATAGCCTATACCATTTCCTTTTTTTGGTACACATCATTCATTCCCAATTTTATTTTATAAAATCTAACCCTTGTGTAAAGTTCTCTAGCATTGTCCATAACTGGGGACAAGTCTATTCAAATAGTTTCATATTTTACAAAGGTTATACACTTTACCCACAAGATATAATCAATTTTATAATATCAACCATGCCACATTTTCTTGACTTGTGACTAAGACAATCACAATAAAACCTTTTGGAAACTCTATCCAACACTGACCCTCCCAATAAGCTTGATCTTACTATTCTACCCCTCGCACGGAGTAGAAAAATATGAGGGACTCACTGTTGGACTAGGAACAATAACTATTCAAGATACGGTGCTGTTGCAGCACACACCTTCTCCAACTGCACACATAGCTTGGTTTACCTCTTGTGGTATCATATATGAAGACTTGATAACTTACTGAGTTATGTCTATCCCATTTCAAACATATGGTTATATGTTTAACCTAGTTCAGTGGCTTACAAGGTTAGGTCCTTAATTAGACAAAACTTCCAATCTACTTGTTCACACAAAACCCTATAAATTGATTAACACAGAATCACTAACCCGACCAATAGTTACACAAACCCACCTGACACACAACCTCTTGTCACTCGCCTTAATCTAATTCATTTACCATCCCAGTTGATTATTGTGCAACACATGTTATCAATATCATATTATCGTGTGACAACAAATGACACACACTTTTTATAAACACATTCCATAGACAATTAGTCATAATTGAATTTGCAATTTAAAATGATATTGATAACCCGTTGCATTTCTAAGAACAATATTAATGTCTAAACCAACCACACTAGTGGTATATTAGTGACTAACTATTAATTATATAACCCAGTGTTCAAATTGTCATGGCATAACAAATGACAAGGTAGGTATAATTCAAGTAGATTGCATAACTAATTTTGGAAATATTTACACAGTTGATAATTTTTGAACTAGTATGCAATAATTTAAAACAAAAATAACTTTTATAAAACTGGGTTCAATATGATCAAAGCACAACTTGCCTTGGAATAGATTTTGATCTTAATCTTGAGTAAACTCTTCTCCTTTGAAAGATCTTGGCGCTTCAACATCTACGTGAAATGATTAATAAAAAGTAAATAAATAAAAAATAGAGGTAATACAAAACTCTAAAATCAAAGTAAATATACTGAAGTGTGGGGCTCGATTTTAGATGAATTTAGATACTTGAACGGACTCAATTGGAGTTCATATAAAGAAGCACGGACTCTCAAAAGATTTATCAAATAAATAAATCCTGAAAATTATGAAAGAAGAAATTTCAAGAATATTCCTCTCTAAGAGATTGATACGTGGGTCCGGGAATATTATGAATTTTTTATTTTTCAGAATTTACAAAAATATCTGAGACACTGACATGTGACCCCAATTGCTAATTTCTTTATTTTTTATTTGGATTTAGTTATTTTTTATTTTTTAGGGTTTTTTACTTTGAATGTTTAACTAGTACAGGTACAATAAAAAAGACAGATTCGACTCATGGTCTCCTCTCCTTGTCCTCTTTTCCGTCACTAGGACACGTGCTCCGTTAGAAAACCGCCGAACAAGAAGAGGACACATTTAGAATATGCTTGATATACGCTTCAGAGTTCCATATTCTGTTTTTAGGTACAAGAATGCACACATCATATATACGTGTCTCCTAAATACGTCAAATAAATTCTTCGAAGCTATCCCACTAAACACGCACACATGTATACTCATTTTTATTAGTAGGGAGTATGTGTGTTCGATCAGAGTCAAACACGTGCAGACTTGTTGAGCGGCACTCGGCCAACTAAGCTACCCTCAGTTCTCTACCATATTCTTTTCTAATACAAAATAAGAACACATGCATGCTATTCTATGAGCAAAGTATTAATCATCTCAGCATCCGGGACGTGTCCATGCTCCGCACATATGACAGTCTCATCAAGTGCATCACGGAAGATCAAAGTATTGGAAACACACACCACCACCCCCTCTCCCCCAAAACAAAAAAAAAGAGAGAGAAAAGAGAAAAGAGTGCAGAGAGAAAGAAAAGTCGCATGCATGCACCTCGTCATGCGCCGCGCGTCCTCGTACGTGTCCTACGCACAGACTCTTTTTTCTTCTCACTACCCCACACACACAGCCAGAAGCAGTCACATACATATCGATCTATAAAAGCAACAGCTAGCTACACAAGAAGCTAGCATATCATCTAGGCATCTACACAAAAATTTAGGTCATATCGTCACAAAAGCTAGTAGCTTCAGCCTGTGAAGTTGTGATCGCTTTACCTAACACTTTGTGATCGATCGAGCGACCGATCAGTACCTATCTAGGTTGTGTCACGGGGAACCCACCGCCGGCGCCATTCCTGCAACTTGGCAACTTTCTTTTTCGTCGTGGTATAAAAGAGCTCACGGCCTGAGGGAGGATGGCGAGCGGACAGCAGCAGCAGCAGGAGAGGGCGAGGAGGAACGGCGTGGTGCAGGTGGTGGACGGGTCGGAGATCCGGGAGCTGGTGGAGAACAAGGAGGCGTTCGGGAGGTTCGTGGAGCTGAAGTTCAGGCAGCTCGACGGTGACGGCGACGGGGGGCTGTCGGTGAGGGAGCTCCAGCCGGCCGTCGCGGACATCGGCGCCGCCATTGGGCTACCCGCGCGGGGGTCGTCGGCACAGGCGGATCACATCTACTCAGAGGTATACAATAGTTGCGGAAGTAGAAAATTTTCAATGGATTTGTACACTCTTATAAAATGGTTTTTGTAACATCGTGAATCCAATATATATTAAAAAGTTATTAAAAATACAATACAAATAGTTGTAAAGTATGATAAATCCTCAAACCACCAAAAAAAATAGAATTAATTTAATCAATAAATTTAGTCCATTGAATTGATGATCCCTTGATATTTTTTAAATTTTTAGGGTGCCAGTGCTTATCTGGCACCTCTAGATCCGGCTATGCTATACATGCTGATGACGACTGTGTAGATGATGCTGTTGATGATTTTACTATATATTAATCCTTACAGCTAGTTGCCTTAAGTAATAAGCGTCATTTTTCCGATTAGTTACTGTGTTCAGGAAGACTGTGTTGTATAATTGGTAAAACAAAGCTGTGTGTTTTAATAGATATTTCGCAAGGATTAGCTAGGAGTAAAATTGTTTTGAATGTGTCTCAAATGCACAAGCTTATTCTGCTAGGATATACAAGAACCCTTTGGCAACAAAAGAAAACTTATAAGCCATGAAAATAAAAAATTATATATTAATTTACAAAAATATTTCGACTTTTTTTTTACTAAAATCTTACCTTTTGTGGTCTTTGAGCTACAATTTTGATTTTTAACCAATTGTTTTTAGGAGTATGTCTAGCAAAAGTGTAAAATTAAAATATGATGAAAATACTATGGGTGGCACACTTATTATTATCATTTATTTATATGTAGACAATCTAGATATATACTAGTTGTAGCCAAACGGTTTAGCTATTACTAGTTGTAGCCAAACCGTATGGCGACAATAGCGCTAATGATGCAATTAAGCTGATGTTGCCAAATCGTTGGGCGAAATTACTATCTTCGCCGTACGGTTTGGTGATTACTCGTACTTCGTCATATGGTTTAGCGACGGAGCATTATTTTTGCAAAAAAAAATTCCCGCGTATTAATGTCGCAATTAGTTTTATAAAATGCATTATTTAAAAAAAATCCAGAGTGTGTGATTACTAATGTGGCTTTCAAAAAAAAATGATGCTAGGCTGGTTTGGAAAGTGAAAAGGTTTCACTGTAAAATTATTATGAGTATATTTTAATAAAAGCGGGGTGCTTATCAATGTAGCTCAAGAAAAAAAAAACATACTTAATGTTGGATTCAAAAGGAAAATATGTCTAAGATTTGCCAACAAATACAGTACAGGCAGGCTTTAACTTGCCGTCAGAGAGTGACTGGCATATGTCTCACTTGAACAAAAATATATCGCATTCCCATCGAAGGCTTTGTAGATTGGCAAAACCAGCTAAATCTTTGTGGAAGTGACTAACTCTTGTGTTGCAAACATTATTGTCCTTTTCCGATTTCCTTCCAATATGTCTAGGAAGTTCTGGACGTATACATGCAATATGACATGACCTTATATCCCAGAACCATTCTGACAGTAGTCTATTGCTCTGCTTCTTTTGACACGTTTGATCTCTCTGGAAAGATCCACTGCCGTAGTCTGTAATTGATAACCGGTGACAATACAAAAACAGAGTCCAGAGTGGCACGTGGTTCTAGAGTCGTGCAGAAGCCTGCATTCCTTTGTGGTTGCGAATGAGCCAAACTTCCAGCCACATTGACAAGATGTTTAAATTTTAGCACTTGATAATTGGGAAGGGAAAGCAGTATGGCAAGTATGTGATTCATGAGAACATGGCAAAATTATTGTTGTTGTCCATTGTGTGCTGCAGGTTCTTAACGAGTTCACTCACGGGAAGCAAGAGTCGGTGAGCAAGTCGGAGTTCCATCGTGTCCTGTCTGACATACTTCTCGGTATGGCGGCTGGGCTGAAGAGGGACCCAATTGCGATCCTGAGGATAAACGGCGAAGATCTTAGTGAATTTGTTGACAGCCCCAGATACGAGCCGGAAGTGGTCGCGATATTTTCACAAGTAGAGTCTGGAAATGCGTCGTTGCGACAATGCTTGTTAGCTGCTCTTCGACAACTGACAGTCAATTACGGCATGCCACCGGCTTCTGACTCATTGGTAATTGAATATAAATACTGGATATATTGTTCTGTGCAACAAAAACCCCTATTCCTGAATTAGCTCCTCCATAACAGATAACAGAGAAAACAATTGCTGTGTTAGAAAACAGAGTCAACACCATAATTCAGTTTTCTTTTTCAACACAACTATGCACCGTATTTCAATTTTATAACACGATATATGGACTGTTACTTAGAATTGAGTATTTGTGGTAGGTTGTGGAAAATATCATAGAACCTACATTGCAAGAACTGCCGGCAGATCAGCTCGATCAACCCGTCTCACAAGAGGTTTTCTTCCAAGAATTGAAGAAGTTTTTGGGAATCGTCATTCGGAGGCTCCAAGAGCACCCAGTAATTGTCGCACACACTGAGAAGACCTTTGATGGGAGTGGAATCAGGAGGCTGCTGTCAAAAAAGTTCGAGTTTGACAAGGTATATTAACATTGAGATTCATTTCACGGCAAATCATCAATTGCATGATACTGATCAACATACACCACTTAATTTGTTCTAGCTGTTGGATTCTGTCTGGAGAGATGTACCGAAACAGCACAAAGATAAAACATCAAAGGAGTACCTTCGGGTTGCGCTTGACAGGATGGCCGACTCGGCAAATCTACCACCTTATGGAGCTGTTGATCAGGTAAAAAAGATTGTTTCCTTGTAAATCCGTATGGCCTAATCCGGACCGGTGGATGGCCAAACCTGACAAATGCTAAAATTCATCGCATGCATAAGATATTCTGAATTTGGACAAAATTCTAATGACCTGTAAACAATACACAGGTGGATGCTATGGTGAATGAGACATTCAAGATGGCAAAAGCGGACGACGGGAAGGCGGTGGACGAAGCCGAGTTCAAGAAATTGCTCACTGAGATCCTGGGGGCAGTGATGCTGCAGCTAGACGGCAATGCGATCTCTGTTTCGACCAACACTGTCCTCCATGAGCCAATGTCCACTTCGTCCACCCTGTTGTCGCCGTCGCCGCCGTCTCCAATGGTGTCGTCGCCATGTGAGTAGAAAGAACTTTGACAGCTGATACAACGGTGGACATGAATTTCCACTGACCCCTGGGAGCAGTGACTGTGATGATATGCTGGTTTGCTTGTAACTTGAGAAGGTGCGTGTAAGTTGTCCTGATGTTTGTAACCCTGCCTGGTGTTTTGTGCTGGAATAAGGCTTTCGAGCCAGACGTGGAGCAATGGGAATAATCTTTTCTAACTTTTGTTTGGGAGCTGCGGTTGCTGCAAAATTGTATGTTTTGGAGAATAATGATGTAAGCACATGCTAGTACATTTGGTTAATTTTCTCCAGTTTATGAATCAAAATAGGATTGATGTGTGTAATTCAGTACTGCAACCGTTGACGCTAGGCCACGAAGCAGCAGTCGCCGCTGCTGCTGGTTGCTGCAGGCGAGACAGCAATGGCAGGCCAAGAGGCCAAAGCCAGAGGCGACAACAAAGGCGGCAACCACCGCAACGAAGCAGCCGGCTGCCCCTGCCACGGTGGAGGCGGAAGGTGCCGCCGTCGCCGGGGGCACTGCCGCATGCCAGGGAGAGATACAGCGGCAGTCAGATTGTCGGCAGAGGACGCCTTCGTCGAGCTCCGATGATAATTCCAACAACCTCACAACAGTAAGTACGGAATTCATACGGCTCTTACCTCCGATCCAAACGTCTCATCGAACGGTACAATCTAGTCTTCATCTCTAATCTAACATACGTGCTGCACACCATATAAATATAGAGTACTACTGTCTAATGCTATACGGTTGAAACTGTTTCCAACGGTATAGACATGTTTCACAAGGTTTCAACACATTCCATCCACGCTTGTAGGTTTTCAAATAGGGTTTATAAATGTTTCAGTTTGTCTCAACAAGTTCAATGAGTTTTTAACGTAAAACTATAAGTTTCGCCTAGTTTCAAATCTGAAACTTGATTTAAAACGAGATTCAAAAGAATTTTAACTGAGTTTCAAGGGACTAATTTTAAAAGTTTTAGAGCACGTTCTGCAGGTTTCAAAAAAGTTTCAAACTAGTTTTGCAAGGTTTTAGCGTGTTTAAACAAATTTGATGGGTTCCAAATGATTTGAAGTTTGATTAAAAATATGAGTTTTAGCATAATTTCAACTAAGTTTAAAAAGGGAAACTCTAAAGTTTCAGAGCATGTTTCATAGGTTTCATACGGTTTCGACACATTTCCCAAAAAATTTCAATTGGTTTCAATCTAAAAATATAAGTTATGTGAAGTTTCAAATCTAAAACTTGATTAAAGACGAGTTTAAGAAGAATCTCAATCAAGTTTCAAAAATCCAACTTCAAAAGTTTCAGAGAGATCCAATGAGTTTAAAAACTAAATTAAATCTTTTGAAACTTAGTCGTGAGAGCAATTAAGAGCTGAGGAAACTAAATTATGTTCATGGAACACTATGAAACCTAATGAAACTTATCTGTGAAATATCATGAAACTTATCCGTAAAACGTCATGAAACATATTTGTGAACATCTTGAAACTCAAAAAACCCGATGGAACTTAATCATAAAACCTATCTGATAGCGTCATATAACTTAGCCGTAACTCCTAAAACTCACGAAACCAGGTGAAATTTTATCATGAAATTATCTGTGAAACATCATGAAACTTATCCATGAAACGTCCTGAAACATATATGTGAACCTCCCGAATCTCAAGAAACCTAATGAAATATTCATAAAACCTATCTGAGAACGTCATTTAACTTAGCCATAGCCTCTTGAAACTCATGAAACCCAAGTAAAACTCAAATCATGAAACCTTGTAAAAAAACTGAATGAAATCTATTGAAACTAAGTCATAAAAGCTATTAAGAGTTAAGAAAACTAAATTGTGTTGATAGAATACTATGAAACCTAACGAAACTTAACTACGAAATATCATGAAACTTAGGCGTGAAACGTCATCAAACAAATCTGTGAACCTCCTGAATCTTAAGAAACCAATGAAACTTAATCATGAAAGCTATCTGACCTGAATCTCAAGAAACCGATGAAACTTAATCATGAAAGCTATTTGAAAACATCATGTAACTTAGCCATAACTCTTGAAATATAAATTTCAACAAAATTTTGTTAGGTTCAAATATAAAATTATAAGTTTCGTCCAGTTTCATATCTGAAACTTGGTTAAAAAGAAATGAGTTTCAGAAGAATTTCAACTAAATTTCAAAAAAGACAAACTTCAAAAGTTTTAGAATATGTTTCACAGATTTTAAAAAATTTCAGAATGGGTTTCATAAAGGTTCAAACAAACTTCAATGGGTTTCAAATCTAAAACTGTAAGTTTCGTCTAGTGTCAAATATGAAACTTGATAAAAAAGAGTTTAAGAAAAATTTAACAAAGTTCCAAAAGACAAACTTCAAGCTTTTAGAGAGTTTTAACAAGTTTCACATGACATTTCATAAGTTTCATCCAAGTTTCAAAAGGAAACATCAAAATTTCAAAAAAAAAAGTTAGGAAGCCACCAGGGATCTAGTCGGTGAGTTGCACAGTATCGAACTCCATCACCACCATACCCATATGGCGTGCAGCCGCTTCCAGCCTCTTTCCCCGCTTACGGTCTCCGTCTCTAGCAGCCGCCATTGCGGCATGTGCTCTTCGACACCTCTGCCTCTTCTCACAACCGTCACCCCGGCCGGCCACGGCGATGGTCACGGCGAAGGAGGTGCAGTGCCTAGTCTAGCTCGTGGAGGTCGAGGCACTCAAACGGCATCTGCGGGTGAGGTGGCCGGCTAAGGGGAGCTCCTCGACTCCTGCGTGGAGGCTGACATGGAGCGCACGCACGGTGAGGTAGAGATGCTGGTGTGGACGATGGACGACACTGCTGTCGTGCTGCACTTCCAGGACAAGGCCTAGAAAACTAATGGTTGTGTGATTCGGGTGGATAAAATTCGTTAGCGGTCAAGAATCTTCAAAGAAAAAAGTAGCCTCTTATAATCTGCATGTACTTTAGTTAATTAGGAGAAAAGAAAGAGAAAAAAGGTAAGGAATTTGTGGGAATCTGATTGAGCTAGCAAATTCCACGACAAAAAAAAGAATGTAGAACTGAAATATGCTTGATTTCGTTCGTAAGATCAAACAGTTGTGATGGTCCCAACCAATCACTTGGGCACAAATCGCGTTATCGCTCTACATGGGATTTTGGGGTGAGAGATGCTCGAACTCTCGACCTCAGGTTACCCACTTTTAGCTATGAGACCTACACGCTAGCCAACTGTGAAACCACTTGGTAGTATTAGCAGTCAAGAATCTTCAGAGAAGCTCAATCTAACGGCTGTTAACTATCACATTAGAAAAGTAATGCTATACTATTTGGTAGTGTTTCTAAATTTTTATTCACTTGCCTCTCACACTATCTCACGCCCTCCCCACCCCCACCATGTCCACTCATTTTATGTATAATATCCTATCCTCCTTCCTCCTCTTACACCTTCTTCCCTAAATATCAAACATTCTCAACTACATCTCAACTCACTGCTCTCCCTTCACCCACATCCAGTTGCTCATCGGTTAGAGTCCCGCTCTCTCCCATAGGACTTCCTCCTCCTCTCTCTCCAAGCATTGCTGAGCCTGTCGGATCCAGAGGAGACATGGTTGTAGATGCACATGGAAGATTTCGCCAGTTTGATGGATCCGAGTAAGCCGGTGATGGGGATAGTGGTGTGGGCTAGCCTTGTCCGCATCCTCCTCTATGCTCATCTCGAAATGATCATGCCGGTTAGTCAAGTTGTGACAGCAGTTGTTTTCGAATATTGCAGAACAAAACATCAAATGTTGCAGATGTTCAATGGTTTCTTTGCTATTGCAACAAGTTTTACTTTTGTTGCAAATAGTTACTTGTATTTGTTGACCAAGTAGTTCAAATTTATTGCACAATTTTGTTTATTGATTTTATGTTTGTTACATCTAGAACAAAGATTTTGTTGGAAGCATATGAACTAATTGTTGTACTTCAAGTGTTTTTTTACTGGATTGAATTAGTTGTCTCACAGTTATCTTTGAATGTTGCCACTATTTGTTTTCTTCAAATGTTGCAATATTATAACACCATTAAATTATTTGATTCGAATATCTAAACTAGTTTAAAACCCGACCTCAGTTCTATACTTGTAATTTTTATCCAATTTTTAGTGAGAATTTTTATAGTTTCTCCGTGTTTTTGATAACATTGCACCTTTTTTTTTGTATTTTGTTGCACATGTTGATTACAATTGTTGCACGTATTGTTTAGCGATGTTCCGTCATGTGTCCGACAGAAAGCTTTCTATGGTACATCCAATTCATAGTCGTTCCCATGTATCTTTCTTTATCTTTACTAATTAGAGGTTCGAAGCATATATAAGCTCTCACATTAATTGTAAGGTGTGAAAAGACTAGAAATTATCATCTTAATAAGAGAAATAGAGAAAAAAACTAGAAATTTCAAGATTAATAGCAGGAAAAAGGTCTAACCATGCGTATATAGTTGGACTACTATTTCAATGACTCAGATTTATTAATTGGAGGAATAACAAATATTAGATTCAAGGCATAAAAAAATATTAGATTCAGAAGGAAACAAGAAGCGGCTCGAATTGGATTCATCAGTTTCTAGTACGTACATACGTTGTAGTGTCCTTTTCATTGATCTATGTCTGATAGGAAGGGCTGAAGGCCCATGCATCAGGGTGTTTAAAATAAAATTGCTAAAAATAAGTTTATCAAGTGCCAAATATCTCAAGGTATTTTTGAGAATTTTTAAGAATTATTTTGACCTTATTTTCTATTTTCAAAAAGCCTTCTTATTTCTAGCAATTAAATTAATTTGAAAAATAGAAAATCCTTTCCCTGACACATGGGGCCTAACCCCAAATGTTAGGAGAGTCTTCAGCCTCCAGTCTAAACCAGAGAGTGTGTAGCCCAGAATTTTTTTAAATAATATATGTTTAATGAAAAATTACAGAAATAATATGCCAAAAAATAACAGTTTTACTCACCTATCGCATGCCCAAATTGCGACAAACATTTTATCGCAATTCCGAATTGCGATAATCTCTCTATCGCAATTTGGAATTGCGACAGAGAGCTGTCGCTACGGTTTAGCTTTCTGTTGCAATTCCAAATTGCGACAGAGACTCTGTCGCAAGTGTCTCTGTCGCTGTTTGGTTGCGCCACTGAGTTAAAAACTATTCAAATTTTTTTTGATGGTTACTAGAATTTTACACTTCAAACTAGGGTTCAATAAATTTAAAAAATTGCATATTTGTCGGTGATAATTCATGTAGTATTTGACAAAATTATTTGTCACTTAAAAGTTTTGACAAAAAAAAAATCAAAATTCGTTGTTCGTCATTATCTTTCAGTGTGCGACAAATTTTCAGATTTGACGACAAATCATAGTAAATATATTGAAAATATTGAATAAAACCTGACATTGATATTACAAAATGCAGGACTAACTCACAAACTGGGATAGAACATAGGTACATACCTTGAGGAATTCATAAAACTGGGATACAACATAGGTACATATATGCCTTAGAGAATCCATAAAGCTGAGATACAACATATTCCATAGGTACATGCCTCTGATGAAGGACTAAGTCACAAAACCATACATTCTATTGCCATAGTTGTTGGAATAGGGCATGGCCAAATGGACGATAGTTATCTATTGGTTGCTGACGAGGTACTACATTTAGATACCTGATAGGGCTTAATGTAATATCATCGTCAGGATTCGGCGGACTCTGAGGATGCAAGGTTCGTGGCCTAGGTGGCATGAAATCATCATTGTCATTTGTACGGTTAGAAGGTACCTCTTCTTCAGTACTGGTTGAACGTCCTCTTGCATTATTGCTTGAATGACCTGTTGTAGTAGTGCTTGAACGTCGAGGTCTAGATGGCATGAAATCGTCATCATCATCGTCATCGTCATTTGCATAGTTAGGAGCAATCCCCCCTTCGGTGCTGGTTGAACGTACTCTTGAACTTGCTGCAACAACAGTACTGGGTGAACTTCTACCCCTCCAGTTAGATCCTCTTCTGCATCTTCTCCGCGAACCAGGCATCACACCACCGCCAAAGAGCATATACATTGCCGTGAATTCCAGGATATCTTTGTTCTGCAACTCTTTATCCTCCGGGAATGACTAACATACAAGACGAGCGTACAAATTAGTGAATTTATGGATAATGCTAAAAAGATTAGTAGGGTGAACAAAGAGGAAATAACTAATCTTAATATGCTTTGAATACTGTTCGGGCAGCATCAGTACCCTATAAAGTCTTATAGAGAAACCTGTAGCAGAAGGGTGGTCAGGTAGTTCGCACACCCTGAAATACCTTTGACGTCTCCATCGCTTCAACCAATGATTCAATGTTTTCTCCCTCGTCTGCCACACCCAATGATACCTGAACATCTGGCTTTCGAATATCAGCCACCTCACCTCGCACACCCTCATGATTCAAGTTGACATCCTGCCTCACTAAGCAATCTTCGGTTCAGCTGCTCTCCCCAACTTCCTCCGGTTCATCACCACCAAGCTCCTCCTGCGTCGTATGGCCAGTATTGGTTTTCTAAAATGATTGCGCCAACAACACTAATGGCCAACCATTTTCAGTTGCCAATCTTACGTACGAGCTCTAGGACTTCGGCCCCTTCAGTTCTACTAACTCCTAGTACGTGTAAACCCAACTCCGAGACCCTACTCACCAGCACATGACAGGCCAGCCATGACACTTAAAAAATGACTAAGTTCGACCCCTTGTGTACCCATCTGCAGAACCCCTTATCCATAGTGTATTTTAAATTCTACTCGTTTGTCCATACCTGTCAAACATTTCATGAATTTTTTAATGATCGCACTATATAACGCTAACACCTTTCAGATCTTAATCTACCCATACAACGATATACTCTACACTAATTCAAACAACTGCTGCAGCCCTAAAAAAAATAATTTTTTCTGTATCACATTGTATCTCGTGTAATTCTTGCACACATTATATCTCTGATAATTCTTGTAGTCTTTTATATCCATAGCTATTATAACTCTATACAACTAAATAATTAAAAACCTATATAATCCGATCACTAAATCGTCAATTTAAATAAACTATTGCCAGTCTACACAGCTAATTAATTACAACCCTAATTAATATCGTCCCTATATCGTCTTTCTAAATATTTATTACTCTACAAACCTAATTACTTAACAATCTATTTCATTTGGTCACTAAATTCAAAATTAAAAAATAAAACAATATTTACTTCAACACACGAACGAATATCCCCTCTTCTTCTTCTTCCCCTCCTCCTCCTGCTCTTCTTCTTCCTTCTCTCCTCCTCTCCTTCTTCCTCTCCTCCTCCTCCTGCTCTTCTTCTTCCTCATCTCCTCCCCCTCCTCCTCCTCCTCTCCCTCTCCTTTCTTTTTTCTCCGGCGCGCGTGCGAGCTCTCGACGAAGTGCGGCAAGCTTCGGTGAAAATAAGGCCGAAGGCCGGGCGACAGGGGATTTTACACTCTCTATCGCAATTTCAAATTGCGACAGAGAGCTGAACCGTTAGCGACAGCTCTCTGTTACGACAGCTCTCTGTCGCAATTCCAAATTGCAACAGAGAGATTATTGCAATTCGGAATTGCCACAAAATTTTTGTCGCGATTTGGACGTGCGACAGGTGGGTAAAACTTTTATTTTTTTGGCATATTATTTCTGTAATTTTTCATTAAAAATATTTTTAAAAAAAAACATTTCGTGTAGCCCGTGTCTCTCTCCTCCATGGTTGCAATTTTGGAGTTAAAAAATATTGCGAATCCTTGTCCGTTTCCTTTTCAAATTTTGTTGGTAACCTTATTCTCATCTAACTAACCATTTTCCCATACAAATCCCCTCTTTTTCACGTGGATATTGCATTTTCCCATTCATAAGCGATCATGTTCGCGTTGGATTCTATCTCTCCGAGCGTCCCCGAGGCTATATAAGGTGAGCACCGGGACTGTCTCTACTTGCTTAACCCGTTCCTTCACTCGTTCCTTGCTTTCGTGCTCTCGTTTAGCTGGAACGCCGCTAAGTCCTGAAGACCATCGTTGACATCCCCCGACGTGTCCTCGCAAGCTTCCCATCGCCTCGGACCTCCTCTTTCCAAACCATCTACGTCACGTCGTGTTCTCTATTGTCACGATGGTAACCCCTCAATCAATTTGAAATTTCCCACATTGTGAGCGATGAATTTTGAGTTTCCTCATCGCCGGCCGAATTGTGTTCTTCGCGCAGCCACATTGTCGGCAATGCGCTTCCACTGCCGGCCGTTGGCCGGCGAGCTCGCCAAAATTGCCACAAGTCGGTGCTCCAATCAGTCGAAGCTCACCCGCCTTGCTTCTTGCCTTGTGCGCTGCTCTATTGCCTTGTGGGCTTGCTACTCTCTACGTAGAAGCGTGTCCAGGAGAAGAGTCTCCAGGAGAGAAAGAAGGGAAGAAAAGAAAAGAAAAGAAAAGAAAAGGAAAAAAATAAAAATAAGATGAAAAAATTCTGAAAATTAAAAAAACTAGAGCTGAGTTCATAATATGGGTTTTCTTTATAAAATAATTTTAAATTTTCTAGAAAATCCTTTTTGTATTTATTTGATTTTAATCTTCTAGAAGCTCGTTCTTCTTTATACGAGCTCTGATTCATGTGATTCAAATTTCTAAGTTTTTCTAAAATCAAGCTCTTCATTCAGAAGCCATTTAATCTCAATTTAGAGTTAGTTTAAGTCTCTATTTATTGTTTATTTGTATTTCTTTCTTTCTTTTTCGGTAGACATTAATCCCTAGGGAGTGAATGAAGGACTCAAAAGATCAAGACTCAGCAACAACAGTGTACCAACATGGCAAGTCATAAGATTGGATTGTATTGAACCTATGTTTGCAAAAGTACTTTGTATTATGCAAATTGCATGCTATTTTTGTACTAATGAATATTTGTTGGGAATAGCTAAATACATAATTTTCATTATACTACCTTCATTATTGGAATGACATGTATCCATTGTTACCCTAGGTTGGGACATTATCAATTGGATATAATTGTATTACCAACATTGGGTTATCGTAGCTATGCTTAGACATGCTTAGTTGTACGATGTGTTCATGTCACATGATGAAATATTAATAATCTTGACTTAATGAGATATTGGATTGTGGCGGGTAGTCACTATTGTAAAATTTATTGTGCTATGGTAGGGTATACCACTGGTCTTGGTTAAACAAAATAGTTTTCACTCGGGCAAGTGATCGTACAGTAAACAGGGTGCAATTAATAAATTTGAGATGTGGATGTCTCGTTCAACCACATGTCTGGTATGGGACAGATCTAACTGATTAATTTGCAATGTGTTAACGAGAGAACTGCCAGTTGGTGGTGTGGGCTCTGAGATGAACAGGTAGATTCACACGGCACAAGACGGGAACCTAAGTGTGGTGGATAGAACCCTCAAGAGGTGAAACCGTAGCAGACAATATTGAGTTTATATAGAGTATTGTAAAAGCCTTGTTGTGATCTTAGCCACACTCTATCATGTTGAGTGTGAGCGGGTAGTACAATTTAATAATATCTTGTGGGTAAAGCAGTATGACCTTTGCAAAGTGTAAAACTATTCAAATAGCCGTGTCTACAGTCATGGATATGCCTAGTAATTTTACATGAGATATAGAGTTTTTCATAAAAAATATTGGAAGGTGTAATTGATGGGATGTGGACGAGAGTTCACTGTTGATTTTATGTCTAAAGTTAACACTGATGAGTTTAGTGGTTTGATGATAGTTTTAGATGGTGATGCATAAAGACTCACCAATCTGTTCAAGTTATCTACTATTGATTTACCAGTTATTTATTATCTTTTCATAAATATGCTTTGAATCTATTTATTGTATTTAAATTCATGTTGTTGTTGTCTGCAAAAGAACCATATGACTATTCCTTTGTCAAGCCTTGTATGAATATATTTGCATCATTTCTCTACAGCTTGTTGAGTACTTTTTATACTCATGACTATATGTCTTTGTTGATCAGTTGCTGAGGAAGGACTAGTGAATATATAATTCTATGTGGAGGAATACTATGAAGACTACGTGAACTAGGAAGGAGTTTCCCACATGATGTTCTATGGCATGTCGAATGGCCCAAGCTATCATATTTTTGCAGAAAGAGCTTATCTATTTCTTAAGCCCTTAGGGCAAAGTTGTGTAGACTTTGACCATAAGGTCAATTGTTATTATTCAATAATAATTTGCTACTTCTTAGTTAATTCATTGTATGCAATGGTATTTCATCTATGTTGCCACTATGTGCACTAGCGTGACCATAGACTAGTGCATTATACACAAAGGCTTTTCGATTGGTAATAAGGGTCCTGAAAGCAAGCCACCCATGTCACGAGGATCGCCTTGTCCTTGTCATCCAAAGCCCTAACGCGCCGCCGTGGATTGCACCACCTCCTAGCCGATTGGAGCTCGACAAGCATGCGCTGCCGCCGCCCTTCACCACTAGGTTGTGCCTCGACTGGTGAGTCCCCAACACCAACATCTACCTTTCTAGCTTTGCCGCGTCATGTTCTATGTGGTGCTCACCTCGCTTCCTTGGAGACACCTTTCTCCACTATCGTCGCTGTGAGCCTATCACGCTGCTGCTTTCATCCCGAGTGCCGGTCATCGTGGTTACCATCAGTCGAAACCAAGTGCATCATGATGTGCACCATACTCAGTTTGTCAAAATTCATCTCTTCACTGTGCCATTCTCGTCATTGTTGTCATCGCTAGAGTTCGCCGGAGTCAGCCGCTATCCCCACTGACGTGGCCGACCACGTCGATGCCACCTTGCAGCCATGTCAGCATCTCCCACTGATGTGTCACCTAGTCAGCTGCCTGCATGGTAGATCTAACACATGTCTCAATGACATATGGCCCCCACCTATCACACACACTATTCCCATGAACCCGGTGCACTTTGGACTAGATCTATTCCGTTGACTTGGTCCATATACCATAACCCACATATTAGTCTCTAAGCCTTTTTCCAAATTTTCTTAATTCCAAAAATCCAGAAAATTCTTGGGTCTCACCTATCAACCTCAAATTTCTCTCTCCCTCAATTTTCTCTCCTGTCTAATCTTTGAGAAGCTTATTCTCCTTTATACAAGCTCCGATTGATCTCATTCAAACTTCTAAATTCATCTAAAATTGAGCTCTTCATTCTAGAGCCAACTTTTTTCAATTTTGAGTTTGGTTGAATGTCTCGTGTGAGACTATTTGGGATGTGAATGTCTCGCGTGAGACTATTTAAGGACTTAACCTTGTAAGCCATTGAACTAGGCTAATCATACAAACACATGTCTATTATGGACCAGACCAAACTCAGTAACTTACAGTGCATGGTTAGGGAAGGTGTGTGTTACAGTGTCTCCACATCTTGAATATTGATCAGTTTCTTGCAACAAAAATGCAACGATCCTTCGAAATAAGAGGCAATAGCAAGTAAAAGGAGGGGGGGCAAATCCAAATTGCGTATAAGTAGATTGCAAGAATGAAGTGGAATTTAAATGCTTAAAAGTAAGTTGCTAAATTTAATGCGTAATGTAAATTCAAGCATGATAGAAAGTGTTTTGCATTTCTACAAGGGAGGTTTACAAAGCCTCACAACAAAGTGGGTAAAAAGCTCAAAGGAGCCAAAACCTCTAAAACCTTCAAGAGGTGGAAGGCCACCCCTCCCCTCTATTTATACTACATTCGAGTCACCCTCCACCCTTGGATGAGATCCTTTTGCTCTAAGGACCACCATCAAGGGTTAGGACGACTGCCACATATAGCCTTACATAGGCTAACCCAAAACCCAACAAGCACACTGGGTTTTCAAGGCCTGCTAACTAGACCCGCTACTCTATCACCTAGACCGCGATCCGCCGACCCTCCTTGATCCAAGTAGCTCTCTAGTTAGCATCTCATCCATTCCTTGTCTTCTTGGTTCGCAGCGACTCCGTCTCCGATCATCTTTTGGTGATCCTCGACCGTCTGGACCTCCGACGCACCTCGCCTAGTCCTGATCATCCTTTGTCTCGTCATGACCTAGCACCATCGTCCTGCAACCATCAAAAACAAGGAAACACATCACAGAGCATTGCCCACTTTGCTCAAAATCGATTCTACGAGTCAATATCGAGCATTGAGTAACCCTACTCTATACTTATCGATTCTCACTCTACTCGAGTCACTCGACCACAAGCCGACGGGGCATTAATCGACCTAACCCGCCGCTCGACCTGGCTGCATCCCTATTCTATACTTTTCAATCCTCATTCTACTCGATTCACTCGACCATTGGTCTTTGACCAGCCAAAGTCGAGACCACTGGTCTTCGACCAGGACAGACTCAAATCAAACTCAACCTTGAGCACCAAAAGCTTGAATACAGTCAATTACTCATCACACACTCGGGTAGACCTCCACATGGTCTATCAATCTCCCACTTGATGAGTATATTGACAAACACCACAAAAAGTTATAAATTTGAGTTTGAGGAAAGAAGAGAATGAATCAATTCAGATGAAAAGCCAAACTTGATCCAGAAAGAAGGTAAATAAGGACTTGACCAAGATGACAAAGGTTTTTAGTGCAAAAACCAAGGAAGGACATGTTTCCACAAAAGCTCTAAAAATCCCAATAAAAGCTCAATTATACTTATGATCCTAAAAATTGGCAAGACTTTACAAAGATCATAAGAGACAGAATGCAATGAATTTTTATCTTTTTAATGATGCCTTTTCTACAATTTCTCCCCGTTTTGGCAATATAGGCATCAAGATGGCAAATTCTCCTCCTTTACACATGTATGCATGAAATGCATCCTAAGAGAGCTTTCAAGATTATCCAAATGACCATATAGAAAAATAATGAAACCAAGCTACTCAGGTTCAGATTATACTAAACAAAGACATGTCCAAGTGCAAATATCAATTTTGCTAGCAGGCACAAAGAAGATGATGTTATTTTTGCATGATTTAACAAGTGCAACACTAAGCATAGTTTCTAAACTAGAAGCACAACCATACAATAGATCAAATGGAGAACCTAGAGTTCAGCCTACTCAACACTTTGGGAAATCTAGAAGTGCATACAAGGTCCTTCGAGCTCAAATATCTTTAATGCAAATTTTCGCTTTAGCACTTCAAATAACATAGTGGGGTGCCAATGTGTAACATTATTTGCATTCTTTACCCACTTCTTTTTTTATATTTGCATTTTTAAGTGAGATTAACTCAAGCCATAGTCGACTATCTCAAGAAGAGCTCTTAAGAGGATGGTCTTGGTCATACACAATACATTCCAAGTTCATCCCATTTGCAACGGGAGGCAGTCTTGTGAATGTAAGATGTTGAGATCAATTTGCACAAAAGGAGTCAATTCTTGTTTTCATTTTAGCACACAGATCTATGAGCAAATGAAGGATTTGAGTATGGATCTACCTAGCTTCACCCAAGTTGCTATAGGGACTCTAGTAGAAAACCAAAATTTCACAAATAATGGCATATGCACTTAGAGAGGAAACATAGTAGGTAAAAGCAACATGTTTCATCAAGTTTTCATTTAAAGCATTAATTTTGAAATTTTAACAAGCTTAGCAAGATGAATTAAAATGAACTTGAACATATCTAAGCTAGCATTTTTCTTCATAAAAGTAGCAGGGTGCATAGCATGATTAGAAGTTCATTTGCATAATAGACAAAGCTCATAAAATAGAAAATAAAGTCTATATACAATGCATGAACAGATTCCCAAACTCCCCTTAACACGTGATTCAATTTAAGCACAAATCTGGTTAAAATGAGTTATTAGTAGAATTAGGTGTAAGGAAAACCCAAATGAACTCAATGGAAACTAGAAATACTGAATGAGGAGAAGAAGTTGAGAAACTTGTAGTCTGGGTGGCTATCGAGCAAAGAAAAGATAGAAGTGAAGATAAGCCCAAATTCACCCAGAGAAAGCAAAAGAAAGGAAATGCTGGAAGAAAGCATACAATACAAAATATACAAACCAGCTCCCCCTCACAATAGGTCGTAAGGACACACGACTCCAAGCTCACTCCTCAAGGCAACAAATCTGGAGCTTTCCAAAGGCTTGGTAAAGATATCGGCTAATTGGTGGTCACTCTCTACAAACTGAAGCGCGATATCCCCCTTCTCCACATGGTCTCTAAGGAAGTGATATCTAATATCAATATGCTTGGTCCTGGAGTGCTGCACTGGGTTCTTAGCAATGCAAATAGCAGAACTGTTGTCACACAAAAGTGGAACACTCTCTATCTCTAACCCAAAATCTCGGAAGGTCGATCTCAAACAAAGCACTTGACTACAGCAACTAGCTGCAGCAACATACTCGGTCTCAGCGGTGGACTGTGCAACTCCGGACTGCTTCCTAGATGATCAAAAAACAAGAGAAGTGCCAATGAATTGGCAAGTGCCAGAAGTGCTCTTCCTATCTATCCTACAGCCTACGAAGTCTGCATCGGAAAAGGCTCTAAGAGATAGATAAGAAGAAGAAGAGTACCAAATACCATAATCAATGGTAGCATGAAGGTACCTGAAGATGCGCTTCACCGATTGGTGGTGAGAGGCATGAGCAGATGCCTGAAATCGAGCGCACAGACACATAGCAAAGTGTATGTTTGGCCTCGAAGCGGTGAGGTACAAGAGGGAGTCGATCATGCTCCAAAACTCATTTTGATCGGTAGGCTCACCATCCTCATCAAGCTCGAGGACAACAGTGGTGGCCATAGGAGTCATCACTGGCCTCCTGTCAGACAGGTCGAAGCTCCTCAGGAGGTCTCGAGTGTAGTTGACTTGATGCAAGAAGGTGCCCTCCCGAGTCTGCTTGATCTGGAAGCCAAGAAAGTAGCTCAACTCGCCCATCATACTCATCTCAAACTCTGTGCTCATTACGTCAGAAAACTGAGACACAAGAGAATGAGATGAGCCACCGAAAATGATATCGTCCACATAAATTTGGACAAGAAGAAAATGTGATTCATGGTGTCTGATGAATAGAGTCTTGTCTACTATGCCCATCTTAAAGCCATGGATAAGAAGATAAGACTTGAGCCTCTCGTACCATGATCTAGGAGCCTGCTTGAGCCCACACAAAGTTTTGGAAAGCTTGTATATGTGTTTTTGAGAAAAAACCCTCGACCTGAGAAAAACCCTGCGCAACTAGCCTAGCTTTGTTTCTAATGACAACCCCATCCTCACTCTACTTGTTTTTGAACACCCACTCGGTCCCAATGACATTATGACCAGATGGGAGCTTGACAAGCTGCCAAATTTTGTTCCTTTCAAAGTTTTCAAATTCCTCATGCATAGCATTAATCCAGGACTCATCGGATAATGCATGAGAAACATCCTTCAGCTCAAAGAAGGCAACAAAGGCAGAGTGGAGGCAGAAACTAGACAAACCCAATTTTGAGCTAGTGACCAGCTCAAATAGATCGCCAATGATCTAATTAGGTGCATGATGTCTTCCAAAATATGACTGGGAGGTCCAGAAGCAGAAGTGGCCTCTACCTCATGCACATAAGCGGTAGGATCAGAGCCACTAGCTTCATGAGAGTCAGAAGGCAAGGGCTGGTCTCCCTGAGGTGTAGAAATGGAAATAGTAGGCACCTCAGGTGTAGAGGGGACTAATTAGGTGGAACACCATCATCTCCATCATCCTCATACTTTACAAAAATGGTCTCAGAGGTGGAAGAAAAGCCTGAAATGTTAGGTCTAGCTCCTGGGCTAGCCTTATCAAAGGTCACTTCGCAGGTCTCTATGATCCTATGCGCATCGTAACTCTAGACCCTATAGCTTCGAGTAGAGGTCGAATAACCCAGAAAGAAACTATCAGAAGAAGGATGCTCAAATTTATCCAGGTTACCAGACTTCAAAATGAAACATTTGCAACGAAACACACGAAAATGAGAAACACTGGGCTTTCGCTCATACCTCAACTCGTAAGAAGTGCGGTGCAAATGTGCTCTCAAGAATACTCGATTAGAAACATGGCAAGCAATAGCTATAGACTCAGCCCAAAACTTTCTAGGAGTGTTGTACTCGTCTAGCATCATCTTGGCCATCTCAACCAGGGTTCTATTCTTCCTTTCCACTATGCCATTTTGCTGAGGGACGTATGGAGAGGAGAACTGATGCTCTAAATAAAACTCCACACAAAAACTCTCAAAGTAGGAGTTCTTGAACTTTGTGCCATTGTCACTGCGTATAGCTCATAAGGCACCTGGGAGCTCAAAAGACAACTTATGAACCAAACCCTTGAAATGAGTAAAAGATTCATCCTTCAAGGCCATGAAAAACACCCAAGAATACCTCGAAAAATCATCGACAATGACAAGGATATACCACTTCCCACCCGATGACTGCACTCGAGCTAGACCAACAGTGTCCATATGTAAAAGCTGTCCTGGTGTATCAGTCATCACAACTGTGATAAAGGATGAGAAGTAGAAATCATCTTGCCATGTCGGAAAGGAGAGCAAACTAAGTCTTTGACCATCTTGAGTTTAGGCAAACTACGAATGAGATCATGATTGCTAACTCGAGTCAAATGGTCGAAGCCAATGTGACCTAATCTCCTATGCTAGAAGGAGAGATCACGGGACTCCGAAGCAATCAAACAGCAAAGAGAATCTCCAAGCGAAGCAGAAAAATCAGCACGAAAGACTCTTCCAAATCTAGAAATCACGCAAACTAACCCTCCTGATGAATCGAAGATTCTACAGGCACTACTCTTGAAGCTTACCTCGAAAGAGTCATCGATAAGCTGAGAAACAGAAAGCAAATTATACTACAGCTTACTTACTAAGGCAACATCCTTAAGAATAAAATTCTAAATAATGTAAATGGTACCCTTAGCAATGACTCTAAATGATGAAGCATCCCCGAAAGTGATCAACTCATCACCGGGGGCTCGAACTAGGGAAGAGAACCAACTAGAGTCTCCGGTCATATGACGAGAACAACTGGAGTCAACAATCCAAACCTCACTCTTCCCCATCCGACGATCCTGATCAAGCCAAAAGAGAAAGAGATGACTCAGTACTGGGATAAAGTGAAGACCTGTGAACCCAATACTGAACTACACAATACCTCAGAGCACCAGTAACAGAAGAAGAAGACTGGACTCGAGTGTCTCTCTGACGCTCAACTCTCACAAGATCAGTAGCAATCCTAATAGAAGATCTAGGAGCTGAAACTGGGTTGGCCCACCGTGGAGCAAAGACCGGACCATCCCAGTAAGGCTGCCTGAATCTCCTACCAGAAAACACCTCACGCCGCTGATATCTACCTCGATGGGAAAAACGAGGAATATCAAGAGGACGGCGGGTAAACTGACCACGAGCAGCTCTAGGACCAAAACTCAAATGAACAGCATGAAAATCGAGTCCTGAACGCTGCCCAAAAATAGGCGACTCTCTAACCTCTCTAGCAGCAGTGTGTGCCTTTGAAGCACTCAGAGTCTGGGGACGACCCTGAATACACCTAAGAGCGGCAACACGCTCATGTCTTGTGATCTTGGCGCGCATAAAGCAGAAATTTGCCAAATGTCCATGTTTCTCACAGAAGGTGCAAGTATACTTCACCTTGCTAGAGGCAGAAGTAGTAGGAGGAGCAGTCTTCTTGTCAGAAATGCCATGGATAACCTCAGCAGACCTAAACATAGTGGTACTCACCCTGTGAGCTACCACGATCTCACCACTCTTGGAGCCACGCACAATGGTAGGAGCATGCGCCCGAGCGTGCTCCAAGTAGTCAAATCCTAGACCCTGATTGAATCGGCTAATCTTGGATTGGTCTAGAATGAGATTGAGCTTCTTCTTGCCTCCAAAAAACTTCTTAAGAGTGCTCATGAGATACTCACACTCTCGAAAGAAAGAGGCACATGAAGAACAGGGAAGAGAGGAGGAAGAAGAACCAGAACGAGAACTTCCAGCACGTGCATCTTTCTCCCTCAGCATGACTGCCTCAATCTTGAGGGCCTTAGAAGAAACGCAAGAGGCATTTCTAATCCTAATGGTCTAGGCCTCAAACTTCTTCCTAAGCTCGACTTGGATTTTATCCATGTCCCCCTCAATCTCAGCACATCGCAAGCAACATTCTTGTGACTTAGCTAGTAAGTCCTTAGTAAGATTAGCACACTTGACATTTAAAGATTCATTGTCAAGTTTTAGTTGCCTACAACCCTTACATGAGCTGTCTGAGTCCTTAGAAGCATGCATTTCAAGTCGATAGCTTCATAAAGTGAGTGCTCATGGCATCAATTTCAGTAAGCAATTTAGGGCAATTATCACACGATGCACTAGTGTGAGCATGAAGAAAACTTGCATCGACAGGAATAACATCAACAATACTAGTGCTAGCATTCTTCGACCTAAGACTATCAAACTCGTACAGCACACTATCATGTATAGTCCTTTGATTCTTGAGCTCCACAAGCAAGGCATCACAAAGAACACAGTCAGCAGTGACTCGGGAAGGATTAGATCTAAGAGAAGCTAACTCTCAATTCAAGGTACCTACTTCCTTCTCTAGCTCCATACACCTAGCTCTAGCTCTAGCATAAAATTTTCCTAATTTACAGAAAGCTTCATTGAGCTGGTCATAGAAGGGTACCTCGTTCGAGTCGCTATAGAGCTCGGTGTCGCTGATGCCATTGGCGTCTGCCATGAAGCACATCCCGGTGAAGTCATCGCCGCCTTTCTTCTCTTGTTGTTCATCCTCGCCTTCGTCGCTCCAGGTCTATGTGTTGGAGAGATTGATGTCGTCGAGTGCGGCGAGGACACAGTGGAAGAGCTTCTTGTTCTTTGAGAAGTTGCGGCACTTCATCTCATGCGCCGGGTGTAAGGACCCGAATCCACTGATTCGAACCCACTGTGTTTACTGCACTAGTCCCAGGATCAACGCTAGTGCACACAGCTCAACATTGGTACATATCACATCATACTCAACGATAATAGAATAATACTCCATTTATTGATATAGCTAAGTGTATGATCTTATGACCAACTTACATTATTAAGCCACGCAGGGCAAGACTTGAAATATAAGCTAAGAATTAAGCAACGAAAAGTAGAAAACGTAGATAGCTCATCAATTCACCACAGACAACTGACAAGGCTCGGACCCTAATGACTCGTGTCCTCCTGGAGCTCCTCCTTCAACACAGGTGAAGATTCTTCAACTGTTGATTATTGTTGTTGGCAAGGGTGAATACTTAAAGCACTCAACAAATTGTGCACAGAATGCAATTCTATGTAACTATATGCAAGGCTCATTCCAAAGGATAGGCTATCATGGCTATTTTGCAATAAGCAGCATTTATGAACAAATACAATAAATAGATCGTAAAGATCAGAAACAAATAATAAAGAGTAATTAGATTCAGATTTCTCAAGTAAACCAAGTTTCCAATCCTAAGTCAAATTCCGTCTTCCACATGGCATTCTGCCATCCCAACCAAGTTGTCCATTTAATTAAGCTAACCCTTAACTGTAATTCCCGAGCATTGCTCAATACCGCGAGCACGGCTATCCGAATAGTTTTACACTCTGCAGAGGTTATGCACTTACCCACGCGATACAACCATACACCACAAAGGCTAGTGATTATAACAAAGCCTTTACAATGCGTTGACGTAACCCGGTACCACCCGCTAAGGTTTCAACACTGGTGGGACTGGTTACCACATCCAGGGCCCCCCTCTTTTGCCATTTGAATTACTCCATAACTCGGGAACTCACACCGACCAAGATAGTACTAAAGTTAAGACATTGCAAATTAATCAGCTAGGCTGGCCCATACCAGACATATGGTTGCATGATTGACTCAGGTCAAAGGCTTGCAAGGTTAAGTCCTTAGAGTGATCAAGGCAAGACATCCACATACCCTCTGCCCATCGGGCCCACCTTGGCATACTCGCCCCTTGTTACTTGCCCCAATCTAAGTGATTATCACCCAAGTTGATTACCAAGCACCACGTGCCATCAACAATTCAACATCGTTGCGTGACATGACTCGCCACAAACAACTCAATCTCATCGTGTGATCCCACATGACACACAAGTTCATAACATTGTTCCATATTCCATTAGTCAAGATTAATTATCAATGATTCAAACACATGTGATGACGTGGCATGGCTAAGCAACTAATACGGTCTAACCATCCCATGCATGTTGATTATCATTACTAACCAACTATAATGAACCAATCTATGGTGACAATAGATCATGGCATACAATGACAAGGTAGGGTATAGATCAATTGGTAGCTTAACTAGATCCCAATTTAAGTTGAAACAATTGTATACTTGAAATACCATGCAATAGAGTAAAACAATATTGCATTTGTATAAACATGGGTTCAACATGATCAAAGCACAACTTGCCTTGGAATAGGTCCTGATCTTGATCTAGAGCTTGCTCTTGAGTTGTTGGATCTTCTTCCGAAGCGTCACACAATTCAACGTCTACGCGTATCGAAAAAGAAAAGCAAATAAATACCAAAACATAGAGCAAATGAACTCCAAAAATAAAATAAAATTCACCATTACATAGATCTCAATTTTACAAATTTTTAGAAATTTGAATCACTCAAATCCGAGTTGAAATTCAAAAGTTATAGCCTTTTGAAGTTTGAATAAATACTGAAATTACAGAAATTAGAAAATCAGAATTAACCGAATTATTTTTAAATCGAAAACCGATTAACTGCGCAAGCGTGACGTCAGCCCGACCAACCAATCGAGATCTTGCCACGCGTGCCTCGGTCCATGGACTACGCCCACGAGCTTCATCGGTCCACGTGCACCCGGCCCATGCGGTCGGGCCATCGACACGCGGGTCCCATGCCTCACCGAATCACAAAGACAATACCACTCGGCACCACGCAACGCGCCAATTCAACAAATCCGCCACCGCCACCACGCGTCGGGCGGTTGCCTAGCCACGCCACCACCACCGGCACGGGACCCTATGGTCACCGCCGGCGGCCGGCGAGGGCACCTACTTGAAGCTCTCGATGTTGTCTACCTTCTGACGCGCACGGATCTGAGATTCGGGTACTGGTTCAACAGCGACATCGTCTTCTTCCTCGGTGGCGACGGCTCCTCGACGATCTCCCCCTCTAGCGATGCTCTGGCGAAACGGACGCGCGCACAAGATGCCCCAGATGAAGGCGAAGCAGATGCGATCAGCCTCGGGCCTTGCATCGGTTTAACGGCGGCGAATCGACGATTTCTTTGTTGCGGCGACGCTCGACGAATCTTCGTGATTTCAAGACGAACGGCAGCGCTCTCAAGGGGCTAACTTAGGGCTTCCGTTTGCGGCAGAGAGGCTAACCAGGTGCCCCCTTTTATAGCCCTGCTGATCCTCTCCAGCGGCGACTCGGACACGCAGTTCGCGGCGGCTACAGCTTAGATGCGATCCAGAGTTCGTTGCGAAGACGATGACGCGGCACCGCATGATGACGATCGTACGGCCACGAAACACTCCGAGCACCGCACGATCCTAACCGACCATGCGATTCCGCAACGGCCTAGATCCGGATAAGATCCGAACCGGTACGCCTTGATGCCCATCGCGCGATCTTGATCCAACAGCGACGATTAAACCTTCTAGAAAACGGGCTAAACGGGCCGCTCAACTCTGACCCACTTAAACACAGTATACGGGCCAAGCCCAATACTGTTCACTTAATTCTTAAAAGGATTTTTGATTTAAAATAATCACAAAAATTCATTTATTTTGTTTCAGGCAATAAAATAATCAGGAAAATTCCAAGAAAATTCCCAAAAACACTTTGAGGCCTTTTGAACTTAAAAAAATATTTTTGGCAAAACTTTATTTTAACTTTGCATAATTTTAAATATTTTTAAACAAAGGATCACTATTTTTACTTGAAAGTAATTTCCAATAAATCCAAAAAAATCCAATAAATCCCAGAAAAACATAAAATAGACAAATAACAGTAAAATAATATTTAGGCGAATTTTGGGATGTTACACCGGGTCGCGAACTGGAGGCTTCTTGTTGCGGTTTTTGTCGATTTAGTCATTCTTTGTCGAACTGTCGAAGTCATTCTTGCCCTTCTCCAGCTTGGGGCAGTTCGCTCGAATGTGGTTGGGGTCAGCACACTCGAAACAGGTGATCGTGCCACCTCTCTTCCTCTCTCTCACCCTCTTGTATGCATGAGAGAATTTGTGAGCTAAAAGAGTAAGCTCATTTTTTGGAAATTTTTCCAGTTAGTCATCGCTTAGCTCGCAATGGGTGGAGAGGGAAAAACCAACAGAAGAATAAGAAGAAGAAGACTCAATGGGATTGGTGACCAAAGCCATCGAATGAGATTTTGTCTTCTAAGAGACGACATCGATCTCAGGAGTCTTGTGGCAGGAATAAAGCCCGTCCAGAGTCAGAGTCGACAAGTCGGTGGTGTCCTTGATGGTGGTCACCTTCATCTCCCAAACACAAAGATCGAGTGCGGTCAAGAAATGTCGAGCATTATCTGAGTCAGAGTATAAACAACCAACTGCTCGAAGGTTGCTCAAAATCTTCTTAAAATGACCAAAGTACTCGTCAAGACTCTCACCAGCATGTTGTTCAAACTTGTTGTAATAACGCTTGAATTGGTCCTATCTCACCGTCTTGATTTGGGTAGTGCCCTCATGATAAGCATCGAGAGCCACCCAAATCTGGTAAGCAGAACGGAGGTGAGAAATCCTATCACACTCACTACACCTAAGACCCTGTATGAAGATGTTCCTTTCCTTAGCGTTTGCCTCAACGTCAGCCACATTGCCGGGCGTGACATTTTCATCAGCAGGAACCTCATACGGGAGTTTCACCTTCTGCCAAATCAGGAAGCCCTGGGTAGTGATGTACGACTCCATTCTTGACTTCCTGAAGGGAAAATCAACCTCAAAAAAGATAGGAGGCTTGGTGGAATATTTATCTATCGCCATGGCTCTTGAGACTAGTCAAAATCTATGGAAGAGCAAAACCGGCTCTGATACCAATTGAAGGACCGAAATGGCGATCAGAGGGGGGTGAATCATCCCAAATAAAATTTCCCCTACTCAAAATAATCCAAAAAAGCCCACAGATAATTTAATCAAAATGAGCAAATCAAATGGTGAAAGTTTTCCTGCAAGTCCGGTATGACCGTACGAAGGACGGTATGACTAGGCTCAAGAACAGAGCCAAGAACAACACGAACTCAAAAGCTAATTCGAGGAATCTTTTGATCGGTTGAACAAAAACTCATGAAACTTGGTAGATGTGATCTTAATGATGTCAAGAACTTATTCCAACCTTCAATCGTAAGGATTGACATGAAAGTTCTGACCTTTTTGCCCTGGAAGGGAAAACTCACCAAGTTCAAGCAAAACATAAGAACTTGATCTTGGACTTGCTCGTGGGGTTTTGATAATCAGGACGATCGTGGATAATCTCCCACTTGTCATAGCAAGCAAGAACTCAAGTCAAAGTCTCCGCAAACACGATCTACAAGAATGAATCACTCAAGAACACAAGATGGTTTCTTGCAACAAAAACGCAATGATCCTTCGAAATAAGAGGCAATAGCAAGTAGATGGAGGGAAGGCAAATCCAAATTGCGTATAAGTAGATTGCAAGAATGAAGTGCGGAATTTAAATGCTTGAAAGTAAGTTGCTGAATTTAATGCGTAATGTAAATTCAAGCATGATAGAAAGTGTTTTCCATTTCTGGAAGGGAGGTTTAATAAGCCTCACAACAATGTGGGCAAAAAGCTCAAAGGAGCCAACACCTCTAAAACCTTCAAGAGGTGGAAGGTCACCCCTCCCCCTCTATTTATACTACCTTCGAGTCACCCTCCACCCTTGGATGAGATCCTTCTGCTCTGAGGACCACCATCAAGGGTTAGGATGACTCCCACACACAGCCTTACATGGGCTAACCTGAAACCCAACAAGCACACCGGGTTTTCAAGGCCTACTAATTAGACCCGATACTCTATCACCTAGACCCCGATCCGCCGGCCCTCCTTGATCCGAGTAGCCTCTAGCTAGCATCTCATCCATTCCTTGTCTTCTAGGTTCGCAGCGACTTCATCTCCGATCATCTTATGTCGATCCTCGACCTTTTGGACCTCCGACGCACCTCGCCTAGTCTCGGTCATCCTCCGCCACACCATGACCTAGCACCGTCGTCTTGTAACCATAAAAAAATAAGGAAACACATCACATAGTATTGCCCACTTTGCTCAAAATCGAGTCGATGAGTCGATATCGAGCATTGAGTAACCCTACTCGATACTTATCGATTCTCACTCTACTCGAGTCACTCGACCACAAGCCGATGGGGCATTAATCAACCTAACCGGTTGCTCGACTTGGCAACATCCCTACTCGATACTTCTCAATCCTCACTCTACTCGATTCATTCGACCACTGGTCTTCGACCAGCCAATGTCTAGACCACTCTAGGTTTGACCACTAGTCTTCGATCAAGACAGACTCAAATCAAACTCAACCGTGAGCATCAAAAGCTCGAATACAGTCAATTACACATCACACACTCGGGTAGACCTCCACATGGTCTATCAAATGGTTATGGATTCCTAGGCAAAATCCATTTCTCACCAAAAGCTCATCACGAAAGTTGTCATCTCTGATTTATTTCCACTTCATCCTCACCCCCGAATGAGAATATCATAGGCAACTTATGCTCACTTTGATCCTGCACAAGACCAAAGTGAAAATAGGTTGCCCAGGGTATTCTCATTCGGGAATGACGATGAAGAGAAAGATAAATCAGAGTATGTTAGCTTTCAACATGAACAGTGCAAAGAAATGTATTTTGCGTGCCTTGGAATCCATCATCTCCTTTCTTATTGTATTGTTGATTTACCAACTGGCCTAATCTTTGAATACCTCACACAGTCTAGTTAAAAAGAAGATGACATCCCCTGATTCCTTGTTGCTGAAAGGATGTGATGCACCGACAAAAGGAATACCGACTCGTGGTCTAAGAGGAGCAAATAAAAATCCCATGGACCGATATACCATCACGGTGGTCAATCTGTAGGATGGGGCCCCTATCGAACGAAGGAAGGTAGTGACAACATTCCGAACATTGTGCGGGATAGTTGGATGGAAACGGGTCCCCATCACCAGTCCAGCCTAGAAGTAGCTGATCGATGAGGAGCACAACAACCTGCTTTTAGAAATTTTGCATCGTTCGAGATCCCTGAAGACTCCGTGCACCTAGTGCGATGGTATGCTCTGCTACTGGCAAAAAAGACGTGGTAGAACTTCAAGAGCACGCTCATCACAAAATATGTCAAGAAGGACATGACTTCCATCTGTAAGTATGGGTTCATTGATGAGGATGTATGGCAAATATTTGTTGAGACGAAGAAGGAAGAATTCGTGCATCAAAGTGAAGCGCACAAGGTCCTCTAGGCAAGGAACACCCACCCCCACTGACTCAGCATCGCTGGGTACACGAGTAAGAGCGTGCAATGGAGGAGGGAAGATGAGGAGGCCTCCCCACCATTTGTGTCGATCGTTGACGAGCGCGCTCGAAACTGTCTAAGAGCGAGGTCACATGCCACATCATCCGGCACCGTGTCCTTTACAAACCCCATAGACGAGGAAGTGTGTGAACACCTGATAAGATATTGAACTACCAACTTTGTAATTAGTCCAAACTTCTTAAGTGAAATAACATGTCGGGATCTTGAAGATAGCATTGAGTACGCAATCTTCCAATGGCTCTTTTTTGCTAGATAGGGAGAAAGATGTACTCTCCACGGCCATGGGAAGCAAGGAACACCCTGGTCGTATGCGAGGCAAAAGGGTTTTTAATCCCTAGAAAACTGGATTCCCAAATGACTCCGACAAATACCAGAGCAGGAAGAGAGCCAAAGCCTGTGAGGAATGGCTTGTAGGGAAGATTAAGGAAAGACTGACAGATAAATTTAGTAATCAGATAAGGAGCCTCAAGGAAAGGATCAATAATTATGAGAGATGGCCCACGCAAGCCCCGGACGTATGTACAGAGTTCAGCCCCACTACCCGTAAGAGCAGCTGTGCGTCTGTCGCTCACACAAATAAAGACGATGGTAAATTTCCTGTCTATGACATCAAGGTACTAATATTTATCTCTTGAATGCCCCATAGATATAGCTGTTGGACTTTTAGCTAATTGTGTACCATTATGTAGGACGCTACGCGGTGCAATCTCCAACTTAGGCTTGCCAATGGCTCCATTCCCCTTCAGGCTGCTGGGGGCTAGCGTATCCATCCGATCAAGGGGCACTGGTGCATGGTGCCCAGGTAGCATCGGGTTTCATGAGTTTAATGTGGACGATGTACATGACATTTTCAAGGCCGTCGTACTACAGATGCCCCCAAATAGCAAGATCATGATACTAGGAGATGCCATTGGCACATACATCCAGTGGCCTAGCAGCGACATCTTCCTAGATGCCCAACCTCCAGCATCAGAATTACCCGCACTCCTGGAGTCACCTGCAACTACCGGAGTCGCCTGCTACACCTCAATAGACCACCAAATCGGGTACCATGCCCCGTGCATCATAGCCTTTATTTGGGATCGTGCCCACTTGTCTCCCTTGAAGACTCCCTTTAGTAGAAAGCAAGACAAGGGCAAATCGATGAAGATCATGAAGGCTCTCGACTATCCGATTGCCTCGTTGGCCAGCTATACAAGCTAGGAAGCCTTTGGTAACTGGAGAGCACCTAAAAAACCTTACAATGGCTAGCCTTAGAATGCATGATTGGTACATGGAACAAGCCAATAAGCCAATGCCGCAACTTATGTCGAGTATCTCGATCAGCTTCAAGCACATGCATCTATTCAACCAGTCAGCGAGGGGCTTCTTCACGGTCGACTTCAAGGACTTGTTCAATCTCTTCAACCTAAACACCCTCAACGCCACGTTCATAAGATGTTCGATATTGTAAGTGTGTGCAATCACAGTCTACATTCGTGTAATACTGATACATATACATATATGACTCCTTGCTTTTATATATATAGATACATGATCTATGAAGCGGGAAGGAACAAACAACTGGTGGGTTTCCTTGACCCACACATAGTCTCGAAGCAAACAATGGACAAAAATTTAAAATTCATCGATGAATATGTGGACGAGGAATTGGTGGCTCAAAAAGATAAAGAGCACATACTTTTACCCCACAACCCGGGGTAAGTGCTGCACTACTTGCTATATTTGATTTATACTATATACGCAACTCAAAGTTAGGTTGAATGACCATGGCAACATACCTGTGTAGGTTTCACTGGGTTCTAATTGTAATTCACCCAAGAAAGGACTAGGTTATGTACCTTGATTCCTTACAGAGCGACAGCCACAATTTGAATCCAATCGCGAAGTTACTCACCAGGTAATCACGTTTCCTCTATAGATAACATCATCCTGTATATTGTTCAAGGTGTACGTTGCTCCTAGAATGGCTAAGGCTAACTTTTTGGAATCATGTAGGTCGTGGAGGACCTTTTGGCAAGGATAGGGCGAAGCTGAAGCACGATTTTAAGTTTTTGATACCCATTAGTATACAATAATCCTATATCACATTTCACATGCATCTGGAACTAACCAATTCTATATTTTCAGTTCCACCAGCAGGGAAAGGGAAATAACCTATGTGGATTTTATGTTTGCCACAACATGTAACTTCTCAGTACAAACAAGACTGATCAGGTTACAACTGCGTTGGAATAGCCGATATGATCGGAATTCGAGGACAACTCTATTACTTCTTGTTGAGTCAGGTCATAAATCCAAAAGATGAGTTCCACCCTGCCTAACTTGAGAAGTTGTGTTATTTCTGAATTACCACTTTGGCTACTTTGTGAAACTTGTGTTGTGAATTTCTTAATTGTACTTGTGCATTCAATTGTTAATATATCTGAGTTGATTTCTGAAATTAAAGGATGTAATGTACGTGGTGTAATATGTAATCTGAGTTGATTTCTGAAATGGATGTGCTGTAGGAGGTGTAATAATCTGTAATCTGAGTTGATGTCTGAAATGGATGTGATAATATGGATGTCTGAAATGGATGTAATATGTAATCTGCTTGTTTCAAAGGGCATGGCTAGAATTTCCTAAGGTTAGCCAGTAAATAGAAAAAGTGTATTAATGCAAAATAACATCACAGATGGTTCTGTAGTAAAAACCGTCTTTGATACATATCATATCACAGACGGTTTTAAGTGTAAATCGTTTGTGATAAGTGGTTATCACAGACGGTTCACACTCATAACCGTCTGTGATATCTACTTATCACAGATGGTTCACAATAATAACCGTATATGATATGTTTTTCACAGACGGTTCTAAAGACGTATGTTATGAGTCATCGTTATCACCAACACATGATTACAGACAGTTCATAAAACCGCCTGAGATGAGTTTTTTGAACCATCTATGATAAGGTTTTCTGTACTATTCTTTGGATCGGACTCCCCTTCCAAAATTAAATCTAACATTCACCCCTGTAATTTTGTAACATCAACTAGCTCTAAACTCTAACTTGTTAAGATAGTCGATCTCAACTATGACTTACCCAACATTTACTCGACACAGGATGGCGAACACATCTCCTCAACATCCCGTACTTAACTCAAGATGGCGAATACATCTTCTCAACGTCTTGGTCTTATCTTTGATGGACACGACTCAGGATAGCGAACACCTCTCCTCAACGTCCTGGACACATTTCCCATGAACTGAACTTAGGATTGCGAACACATCTTCTCAACGTCTCAAACTCGACTTACTTATTTGATTCAATATGGCAAAAGAATATCCTCAATGTCTTGAACTCAATTCACGACGAACTAGACTTAGCATTAGAGCAATGCCGGTTTCTCTTCAACATCTGCCTCAATTAAATGCGCCTCCTCTTTCGCCTTCCTCGGATTACAACATTCGGAAGTGTAGCACCCGCAATCCTAACAATCATAGAATTTCACCTTTTCACCACCATATCTTCTCGTCGAATCTTCCCACTCATGATGCAACTTCGACGCCACGGAGACTCGGACAATAGCTTCACACACTTGAGCACTTGGACATACACTTACAAGTACTCACGCATATATGAGATACTAACACAACAACCTGAATACACACAGCACGTACACCGCACATTGTTTACGGTGCATACCTCAATGACGGTTTGCTACCTTGCCGCCTACTCGTCGTGGAGCCGCATGCACCACCACTGCCGAGCTCGATGCACCATTGAATCCCGTATTACACTGCATCGCTCAGTGATAATAGTCTGCCTGAGGCAAACACGATACCAAGATTAGACCCTTGCTCTGATAACAATTATTGGTTTTAGCCCGGATCAACGCACGATACGACAACAAAAAACAAGCATAAGAACTCATGAACACAAATATTTTGGTGGTGTGGCACAACTAGGACCTTTTCTTATTTTCTTGCTCACTTTTTCTATTCCTTACTTCTTGCTTACAAAAAAACTCAGGACTACTGAAGGACCATGTGGAGGTCCATCCATGTTTGTGATGAGTATTTGACTTTATTTGAGCAAGGTGAGCTCAAGTTTGAGTTTGATTTGGATTGATTTTCAAAATGAAGCAATTTGAGTTGTCTTTGCCAGGAGTGGCACTACCAGTCGTATGGACGCGGTAGTGATGAGTTGGATGGTTTATTGCACATCTTTGTGGGCATTGCTATGTGAGGAGTTTCCTTGTCTTTGATGGTTGCAGGGCGACGGTGCTAGGTCATGGTGAGGCGAAGGATGACCGGGACTAGGCGAGGAGCGTCGGAGGTCCAAACGGTTGGGAGATCGCCGGAAGATGATCGGAGATGGAGTCCAAGCAAGTCAAAAGACAAGGAAAGGAGTTTATGCGAGCTAGATGCCGCGTGGATCAATGAGGGCCGTCGGATTGAGGTCTAGTTGATAGGTTAGCGGGTCTAGGTAGTATGCTTTGAAAACCGTGCAAGAAAACCCGGTATGTGTGTGGGTTTTGGGTTAGCCCTTGCATGGCTGTGTATGTGGGTTAATCCTAGCCCTTAGATGAGTGCTCTAGGGTTGAGGGACTCATCCAAGGGTGGTAGGTGGCCCAAGAGTAGTATAAATAGGGGTGGAGGGGTAGCCTCCTTCCCTTGAAGCTGTTGAGGTTTTTGATGCTCATTTGAGCTTTGCCCACATGAATGTGAGGCTTTGTAACCTCCCCTTCCAGAAATGAAAGTTTTATCCATCCACCTCTGAATTTATTTTGCGCATTTACATTATGTCTTTACTTTACGCAATTTAAATTCAGCATTTACTTTCCCGCAATTACATTCCCGCAATTTACTTTCAAGTAATTTGGATTTGCCTCCCCTCCTTCTAAATACTGCTGATCTTGGATGTTTTGAGTGTGTTCATATGGTTTTACATCTCTTTTGCACTCTTGGATTGAGTAGAGAACATCTTTTCTTTCAAGTTCCAACTTTGTTCAGAACTTGTTCTTCGCGCAGCAGTCAGTATTTGATTTTTGTAAAAATATAGAAAAATAATTTTTGAGTGATTCTTGTTGGAGGAGGTGCGGGACTCTGATATACACTTGCAGAAAAATTGTGGAGTTCACTTGTTGCACCATTTGGGCGCCATGATGTGAAAACCGGGCCCCAAACTTTCTGCTCGAAGTTTTTGAGCATACTGTGTTCTTAGATTTTTCCTGTTTTTTATGTAAGGCTTTTTGAGGATAAATTTAGTGGAGTTCTTCCCAACTCTAATGCTCATAGGGAGAAAAATTCTCAGAAGTTTGTGAGCTGCAGAAACCCACCAACCTCCTGTGCAAATTGAGGACAAGTTCTGGAAATTCTGCTTTTGCTTTTCTGAAAGTGACTTTTGTGATTTGAATTGATGTCCTTTCTAAAAGCAAGAGTTTGAATTGATTCCTCTTTATCTTGGACACTAGACAACCAGGATTGTGACTCAAAAATCCCCACATATTTTATGGTACTTATCCATGCAAGCTTGGGGTACACATAGTTGTCTAGTTTTTGAGTTTTCACAATTTCCTTTGAGCGATCTTGTCGAGGTTTTTGTTGGAGTATTTTGGGGAATTTTTATTTGCGACCATTCACCCCCTCTCATTCGCCATCTCGGTCCTTCATTTGGTATCGAGCGGTTCTGCTCTTTCTAGATCTTGACCGGTCTCAAGAGCCATGGCGACGGACAAATATTCCACCAAGCCTCCCATCTTTAATGGAGTTGATTTTCCTTTTGGAAGTCCGGATGGAGTCATACATCACGCCGGGGCTACGATATGGCGAAGGTGAAACTCCCGTATGTGGTTCCTGCTGATGAAAATGTCACGGCCATCAATATAGTTGACGTTGAGGCAAATGCTAAAGCAAGGAACATTCTCATACAGGGTCTTAGCCGCGGTGAGTATGATAAGATTTCTCAACTTCGCTCCACTCACGAGATTTGGGTAACCCTTGATGCTTACCATGAGGGCTCTACTCAAATCAAGACTGTGAGGCAGGACCAGTTCAAGCGCGAGTACAACAAGTTTGATCAACGCGCTGGTGAGAGTCTCGACGAGTGTTTTGGTCGGTTTACAAAGATTTTGAGCGACCTCCGAGCAGTTGGTTGCATATACCCTGACTCGGACAATGCTCGACATTTCTTGACCGCACTCGACCTTCGGGTTTGGGAGATGAAGGTGACCACCATCAAGGACACCACCGACTTATCGAGTCCGACTCTTGACGGGCTTTATTCCCGCCTCAAGACTCATGAGATCGATGTCGTCTCTCGGAAGACGAAATCTCAGTCGATGGCTTTGGTCACCGATCCCATTGGATCTTCTTCTTCTGATCCTTTTATTGGTTTCTCTCTTTTCGCCCTTTGCGAGCTAAGTGATGACCAACTGGAAAAATTTCCAGAAAATGAGCTTGCTCTTCTCGCTTGCAAGTTTTCTCATGCATACAAGAGGGTGAAAGAGAGGAAGAGAGGTGGAATGATCACCTGCTTTGAGTGTGGTGGCCCCAACCACATTCGGGCGAACTGTCCCAAGCTGGAAAAGGGCAAGAACGGCGTTGGCGGTTCGGGCAAGAACGACTACACCGACAAGAACCGCAACAAGAAGCCTCCAGTTCGTGAATCGGCGCACGAGAAGAAGTACCGCAACTTCTCCAAGAACAAGAAGCTCTTCCACCGCGTCCTCGCCGCGCAGACGACATCAACCTCTCCGACACGGAGACATGGAGCGACGAGGCGAGGATGATCCGCAAGAGAAGAAGGGCGGCGATGACTTCTCCGGCATGTGCTTCATGGCCGACACCAACGACATCGGCGACTCAGAGCTCTACAAATGACTTCGGATGAGGTACCCTCCTATGACCAGCTCAACGAAGCTTTATACAAATTAGGAAAATTTCATGCTAGAGCTAGAGCTAGGTGTACGGGGCTTGAGAAGGAAGTAGGTACCTTGACTCGGGAGTTAGCTTCACTTAGATCTTCTCCTCCCGAGTCACCGATGATTGCTCTTTGTGTGATGCTATTCTTGTGGAGTTGGAGAACCTAAGGACCATACATGATAGTGTGCTTGCTTGAACTTGATGGTCTTAGGTTGAAGAATGCTAGCACTAGTTCTATTGATGCTATTCCTGTTGAGGCTAGTTTTCTTCATACTCACTCCACTCCATCATGTGCTAATTGCCCTAAATTGCTTGCCGAAATTGATGCCATGAGCGAACACTTTAGAAAGCTTTCTGCTAGAAATGATGAACTTGAATTGCATGCTTCTAAGGACCCAGTCATCTCATGTGAGGGCTGTATGCAACTAAAACTTGACAATGATGCTTTGAATGTCAAGTGTGATCAACTTGCTAAGGATTTACTAGTTAAGTCACAAACTGGTTGCTTGCTGTGTGTTGGGGTTAAGGATGATGTGGATCAAATCTATGTCGAGCTTAAGAAGAAGTTAAAAGACCAAACCCTTAGGATTAGAGATGCTCCTTGCGTTTCTTGTGAGGCCCTCAAGATTGAGGCAGCCCTGCTAAGGGAACAAAAAGCACGTGCTAAGAGATCTTCTCTTTCTGGTTCTTCTTCTTCCTCTCCTTCCCCTGTTCTTCTTGTGCTTCTTTCTTCCGAGATTGCCAGTATCTTATGAGCACTCTCGAGAAGTTTGTTGGAGGCAAGAAGAAGCTCAATCTTATTCTAGACCAATCCAAGATTAGTAGATTCAATCAAGGTCTAGGATTTGATCCTTGGAGCACGCTGGGCGCATCCTCCCACCATTGTCGCGGCTCCAAGAGTGGTGAGATTGTGGTAGCTCCCAGTGAGCACCACCAAGTTTAGGTCTCACTGGGTTGTCCATAGGACTTGACGAGAAGGGTCTTACTCCTATTATACGCCTCTAGCAAGGCGAAGTACACATGCACCTTCCGTAAGAAGGATAGTCACCTAGTAGATTTCCGCTCAGCGCGCCAAGATCACTCGGCGTGAGCGTGTTGCTGCTCTTAGGGGTATTGAGGTCATCCCGGACTTTGAGTGCTCCTAAGACACACACCGCTTCTAGACAAAGTTAGAGAGTCGCTGTGTTTGGGGGCGTCCGGGACTCGGTTTTCATGCTAGTTCTTTGAGTTTTAGCCCTGGAGCTGTTCGTAGTCAGTCTTTCCGTCGTCTTCTTGATATTCCTCGTTTTTCCCATCGAGGTAGATATCAGCGGCGTGAGGTGTTTTCCGGTAGGAGATCCAGGCAGCCTTACTGGGATGGTCCGGCTTTTGCACCACGGCGTGCCAACCCAGTTTTGACTCCTAGATTATCTACCAGAGTTGCTCCTGATCGTGTGAGAGTTGAGCGTCAGAGAGACACTCGAGTCTAGTCTTCTTCTGTGGCTGGTACTCTGAGGTGTCGTATGGTTCAGTATTGGGTTCCTAAGTCTTTACTCTATCCCAAAGATCGAGTCATCTTTCTCTCTTGTGTCTTGATCGGGTTCGCCGGATGGGAAGGGCGATGTTTGGATTGTTGACTCGGTTGTTCTCGTCATATGATCGGAGATTCTCGTTGGTTCTATTCCCTAGTCCGAGCCCCCGGTGATGAGTTAATCACTTTTGGGGATGCATCTTCAGGTAGAGTCATTGTTAAAGGTACCATCTGCATTAACAAAAATTTCATTCTTAAAGATGTTGCCTTAGTAAGTAAGCTGCAATACAATTTGCTCTCTGTTTCTCAGCTTATCGATGACTCTTTCGAGGTAAGTTTCAAGAGTAATGCCTGTAGAATCCTTGATTCATCAGGAGGGTTAGTTTGCGGGATTTCTAGATTTGGGAGAGTCTTTCGTGCTGATTTTTCTGCTTCTTCTCGAGACTCTCTTCGATATTTGATTGCTTCTGAGTCCCGTGATCTCTCCTTCTGGCATAGGAGACTTGGTCACATTGGTTTTGATCATTTGACCCGAGTTAGCAGCCACGATCTCATTCGGGGTTTGCCCAAACTCAAGATGGTCAAAGACTTAGTTTGCTCTCCTTGCCGACATGGCAAGATAGTTACTGCTTCTCATCCTCCATCCACCGTAGTGATGGTGATGCACCAGACAGCTTTTACATATGGACACTTTGTTGGTCCGGCTAGAGTGCAAATCGGCGGGAGGGAAGTGGTATGTTCTTGTCATCGTTGATGATTTTTCTAGATACTCTTGGGTATTCTTCATGGCCTCGAAGGATGAGACCTTTTCTCACTTGGGGTTTGATCAAGAGGTTATCTATTGAGCTCCCGGTGCATTACGAGCTATCTGCAGTGATAATGGCACGGAGTTCAAGAATTCCTACTTTGAGAGTTTTTGTGTGGAGTCCGGTTTAGAGCATCGCTCTCTTTCTCCTACGCCCCTCGTGAGAATGGCGCAGTGGAAAGGAAGAACAGGACCACAGTTGAGATGGCCGGACGATGCTAGACAGCACTGAAGACTCCTAGGAAGTTTTGGGCTGAGGCTATAGCTACTGCTTGCCATGTTTCTAATCGTGTGTTTTTGAGAGCACATTTGCATCGCACTTCTTATGAGTTGAGTGTCGGGACCCGAATATGCAAATCCGGACCCTCTGTATATTCAGCACTAGTCCAGGATCACGCTAGTGCACACAGTCTCAACATAGATGAAATGTCACAATCATACACAACAGAATAATAAATAAAACTTTAGGTCAAACTTACACTTGCGAGGCCTTGGTGGCTTCAACTAAAATTAAATAAATAGCAGCGGAATGAAGAATGTCGACGAATCCCATCAATATGCCACAGGCAACTGACAAGGTTCAACTCCTAGATATTCGCCTCCTCGTAGAACTTCTCCTCCTTCGAAGTTGTAGTATTCTCCTCAACTGATGATTTTGTGTGTTGCAAGGGGGTGAGTACATAAAGCACTCAACAAGTTGTGCACAGAATGCAATTCTATGTAACTATATGCAAGGCTTATTCCAAAGGAAAAGGCTATTATGGCTATTTTGCGAGAAGCGACATTTATGAACAAATATAATAAATAGATTGTAAAGACTGTAAAACAAATAACATTAATAGATAGATTCAGCATTTCTGAAGTAAACCAAGTTTCCAAACCTAAGTCAATTTCCACTTTCCATGGCATCCTGCCATCCCAATAAGTTTTGTTTAACAAAAGTCTAACCCTTAACTGTAATTCCCGAGCATTGCTCAATACCGCGAGCACGGCTATTCGAATAGATTCACACTCTGCAGAGGTTATGCACTTTACCCACGTGATACAACCAAACAACACCAAGGCGAGTGATTATAACAAAGCCTTTACAATGCGCTGGCTTAACCCGATACTACCCGCTAAGGTTTCAACACTGGTGGGACTGGTTACCACATCCAGGGCCCCCCTCTTGCGCCATGTGAATTACTCCATAACTCGGGAACTCACACCGACCACGATAGTACCAAAATTAAGATATTGCAAATTACTCACCTAAGGTGGCCCATACGGACATGTGGTTGCATGATTGACTCAGGTCAAAGGCTTGCAAGGTTAAGTCCTTAGTGTGATCAAGGCAAGACATCCACATACCCTCTGCCCATCGGGCCCACCTTGGCATCCTCGCCCCTTGTCACTTGCCCCAATCTAAATGATTATCACCCAGTTGATTACCAAGCACCACGTACTATCAACAATTCAACATCGTTGCGTGACATGACTCGCCACAACAACTCAATCTCATCGTGTGATCCCACATGACACACAAGTTCATAACATTGTTCCATATTCCATTAATCAAGATTAATTATCAATGATTCTGACACATGTGATGACGTGGTATGGCTAAGCAACTAATACGGACTAACCCTCCAATGTTGATTATAATTACTAACCAACTATATTGAACCAATGTAGGGTGACAATGGATCATGGCATACAATGACAAGGTAGGGTATAGATCAATCTGTGCATTAGCTAAACCCAATCTAATTTGAAACAATTGTATACTTGAAATATATGCAATAGGGTAAAACAAATATAGCAATTTTATAAACATGGGTTCAACATGATCAAAGCACAACTTGCCTGGCCCTTGCGATTTTTACTGGTCTTTACTCTTTATCTTTGATTCTTGATCTTCGATCTTCAATCTTTACCTTCTTAATCTTCAGCTCCTTAGAACAACTTCCGTACGATACGCCTAACGATTAAAGAAGAAGCAAATACAAACCAACTCAAAAGATAAATCAAATAAAATCCAAATTGAGAACGGATAGTATTGGATCACAAAGGCTTAGATGAATTTAGGAACTTGAATGGATTAGATCGGAGATTAGACAAAGAGAACGAGCTTTGAATACACCAAAAAGGAAAAGACGATAATCGAGAAAGAAATAATAATATTCCAAAGAATATTCCTTCGAAGTTATTATCTTGATTGGATAGACAATGACATATGGGCTCTCGATCTATAAACCGGTCCATAAAGATACGTTAGTTCGCAATGAACTAAGTCGATGCTCAATGATGATTTTGTTGACTAAACGGATATACAATCAAACAAAAGAAAGATAGACTAATAGATTAGATATGGCACAAGGATATGACATATGGCCAATGGTCTATCGACCAAGTCCACGAATGACTTCTAGGTCAATGGCAGATTAGATTTTCAAGAATAGGACATGGACAAGGGGTCGACATTCATGCGATTCGATCTGAGATCAGTCATACGTCGATCAAGAGGCTTGACGATGACAAGGCCGCGAGGAAATGAAGACAAGGCTAAACTCATAGGTGATGGGGTTAGATTACAATAAGGTGATAGAGAGGATGATGTTATTGCACTAGGGCTTTTGCGACCATGCACACATGCAAAGATAGCGAAGCAATGACAGGACACTCATGCAAAGATGAGATGTCGATTATCGGTACAATGATATGGTAGCAAGGATATGATATGGCTCAGGATTGATCTGCAAGTTGCGAGGTTTACAATGACATGAGGCATCGTCAACGCAGATTGGACGCAAGGTTAAGTTAGGGTTTGAGAGGAACGACTCACGGATAGATCCACTTGGCATAGGGATAGGATAGGTAGGGTTGGCTCTGCGATAAAAGATTACCAAGGATGGCTAACCGAAACACGAACCGATAATAAAAGAACTGGATCGAACGACGACGGGTAGATTCTAGAATATGGCATTGATGGCAACCGAAGATCAAATGAACTCTAAAGATGAGCAAACCAGAGAATGATGGCCTACTGGACATGATGACACGACCAAGACAAACTAAGATGGTTGGCGGCAAAAGACGGCGCGCGGCACTGACGGAAGGCGGCGGCTAACGAATATTAAAATTTTCGGTGGATGGAACAACAAAGGGGAAGTGAGCACCACGTAGAACGTGGCGAGACGATCTCAACGGTATAAGCGGATTTGGCGGCAACCCAATGGACAGATCACAAACTACCGATGAACGGCTGCTAAAGCTAATAGATCAAACGGTCATAACTATTAAAATAATGGATGAAACCTAACCAAATTTTTCAGAGAGCTATCTGGGATCATTTGGCACAATATGACGCGAACGGATCTGAGTTTCACCTTCTGGATCAACGGGGAACGCACGACGAAGTTTTCTGCTGTACGTACGCAGTCTGATCGGGAAAGATTGAATTTTCTGCAGCAATCCCGAGAACAAAACCTTGAGTTAGGGTGAGCACCAGGTAGAGGACATCAAGTTGAGTCTACAGAATAAATTTCACGGTCAAACTCGCAAAAACTAAGGAGAACGGGCGACGGCAAGATTCGAGATTGGAACGGCCGTAACTTTTGATTTCCTAGATGAAACTGCACCAAATTTGGTGGAGAGCTAGACTGGACCATATGGCATGAGATGACGCGAGCGGATTTCAGAAAAACTCACCGAGATAACAGGGAACGCGATGCCAAAATCGGCCGACGATGGCGGCGCACCGGAAGACAATGGCTGCAGTTTTTAGGGTTTGGGAGGAGCTCTGGGGATTAGGGGTGCGTGGGAGGGGTCTTAGGACACTTATATAGGCTAGGGAGTCGTGCCCTACAAGGAGACACAAAGAAAAACCGAATTTGGATTGAAAACGGATCGGATCGAACCCCTGGCGCGCAATAAACAGTAAAGGGATGACGTGGCGCATTCTGGTGCGTCGGATGGAGATCTGAGGGCTGAGACTGGGCGATGATGTGGCCGCCTCTGGAGCTGCCACGTCGATTTAGAACAATTTCCGAATTAAAATAATTCGTTTAGTGCAATAAAAATACCAGAAAAATTCTAAAAAAATTCTAGAAAATATTTTAAGACATTGGGAGCTTAAATAAATTATTTTTAACCAAAATTTATTTAAATTTTTACAGTATTTAATTAAATTTAACAAAAGGCTTAATTTAAATTAATTCCAAATAAATAGCAAACTAACTCCGAAAAATCTCAAAAAATTATAGAAAATTTCTTGAAGCACAATGAACTCAAATAAAACTAAATTTTTTTAATTGAAGTTTATATTAGTCAAATTAAATTATTTTAGCATTAGAAAATTTCAGATTAAGCTTTATTAAAGAGAGAAAATCCGCGGGGACTTTTGGAAAGATGAACTAAACAAAAGATTTTTGAAAACCCAAATTTTGGGATGTTACAAACCTCCCTCCCTTAACAGAATCTCGACCCCGAGATTAAGGTTGTCTATAGAAATAGGTTTAGGGGGACTCAACTCTTGGGACTTTCTTGAACTTTCAAGCAACTGTACACTGGGCAAGGTTGCTTTCGAACAAACGCTTGACAACATCCAAAATTTGTAGGCTACGCGATGCGGATGAGATCCTTTTGCAATTCCACTGACTTCCACGGTTGCGCTTTTACGCACAAGAAGGCACTCCTTCTGTTGGGACTCTTGAAACACATCACGCACTCAGACTGACGTTCTGGCATCTCCTTTGATAGGCTCCCTTGCTTTCCGTCCTTTAACACACGGTTTTCTGCTTCTTCTAGAAATTGGACAAGCGGCATTTGACAGTGAAACTTGCTTGCAACTCTGCGGTCTTACACAACATTCTTGTTGGTCTATTTCTAGCTCTATCAGCTTGATTCTTGAGTACTGCCTTAAACTCTAGATCAACTGAATATTCCTTCACATTGAACTCAAGCTCCAACTATTACAGAGGTAATGGCATGGTTCTGTTGGCATACACTACGGTAGCTGAAGTAATTCGTCAGGAAAACAATTATCCTTTGTAGTTATTAAGCATAAGCAACTACTCCTTTTCTTCTGATGTGATGGCACATCCACCTTCTTGGCTCAACCATAATGGAACAACCGGTCCTTAGCTGTCTCCGATATGCTGAAGTTAAACTGATCACAAATCTTTCTCAAAAAACACTCTCGCTCCTCTTAACTAATCAAATCTTTGACCATAAACCAAAATTGCCTTACACATAGGTAACCAGCTAATTCCAGGGATAAACATCTCAAGCATGGGTTTCCAATATGATACGATTTATTAGGAACTCACTCTCAACAATAAACAAGTTAACTCTCAACATCCTGGATTACATATGATTTTGAATCAGTACAACATCTGATGCCTTCTAAGCTCCAGTAGTCATAATGTGGTTGACATGATCTTTTGCTGAAACTGGCGGTATGGCTTTAGCTTGAACTGCTCCACAATTCACTATCTGGTGCAAGTGTCTCGGTAGGTGTAGGACTAAGATTGAAGCGAACAGGTATAACAACTTTTCTCTTAAAACAACTGTTGGTAAAGTGTCCCGATTCATTGCATCTGAAGCAACGCTTGACCGACATCTATTGACTTCCTTCTAACAAAGCACTAATCTTGATAGGGGCAGAGCTGAGATTGATACGACCCGCGGTGATCACTTTCTTTTGAGGGCAGTGTTTAGCAAAATGTCCTGGCTGGCGACAGGCAAAGCAACCTCTAGGCAGTAAGCTTCCTCCTTGAGAACTTTCAACCAGGGTGGTGTTATGAAAATTCTGACTATCAGGGCGAGGCACAGGTGAAGGTGTCTCGAACAAAGTCTGAGCAGTATGGCAACTGAGTTGTTGAGGGGCACTCCTCATTTGCTGTTGCGGTGGTCCTTCTTGACAAGCTTTCTGACGCTTGTGGTTATACTCTAATTCCTTGCGCTCATCTCCTAGAATAAGGGTCTTGTTAACCAACTCCTCTTGCTTCAACTGACTCTTTGAGCAAGTTACTCGTGAGTTTTACCACTCACTCTTGGGGTTATAAACTTTACTGAAGTAATTTCTAGAATGATCGTGGCTTCCAAAATTGCTTAACCTTTCTGTGGGCATTCCTTAATAAAATGACCTAACTTACCACAGTTGTAGCACGAATGCCTGGGTCGTCGTGTCTGGTTAGGTGTAGTCATATGCACAATATCATCTTTCTCAGGCATCACCACTTGTTGGTTCGTAGGGCATTCCTTGGCCCAATGACCTTGTTTATCGCCTAAGAAACAGTTCCATGGTGACCAAGTATCACTGGTTCTTTGAGGCAAACAGACAGAGTTGACATGTTTCTTCTTCATTTCACACGCTAAGACAAAGAAATGCGGATGACAATCCTTCTCTTTTTGCTAACTCTTGAGCAATGACGGCTCGAAACTTCATTCACTGATGCCGAGTCACGGCGGTCACTATTGAATCCAATGGACATTGAGCTAGACAATGAACATGTCCTTCACAAAGATAACATGTGATGTTGCTCATAGAACATTCTCCATGTAAATGGCTTCCTTCTCAGCTGGAACAATTGATTGCATGCTTATTAGCGGTGTGTCCTATTCCTCCACAACGGACGCATGCATGGTCTTCCGATTTGTTTGGTTGACAACACTTCAAGGAACAACATCCTGGTATGACATAGGGAAAAGGGGTTGTACACTTCTCTGAACTTGCAGTAGTCATACTAACATTTGACAAAGCAACGAACTGTTGAAAAGTAGCGACAAACTCTAACCAAGTGATTTCTTTTGGTGTCTTGTGGGTACCACGATAGTTCTTCCACCACTCCAAGGCATCTCCTTCCAATCGACATGTGGCGTAGGGAACCTTCTCTTCATCTTCACATTGCACCAAAGCCAGCTTCTCTTCTATGGCGCGAAGCTAGATTTCTGTATCTTTGAGAGTGGCTGATCCACCAAATGTAGGTGGTTTGGTCCTCTTGAACAAGGCAAACTTTGACTGTGAATAGGTGGCTGTGACTTTGGTTGTAGGGGCATTGATTTTGGCACTGATAACATTCATCTGTTGTATCATTGTCTGCATGAGCTGGGTTTGAGCGGTGAATAACTGATCCAAATTCTGAATTGTCACTATGATACGGTGGACGGCTGTTGGTCACAATCTACTTTATTACTAACACTAGTAGTAGCAACTATACTGACTTGAACTGCCTCGAAATCACTGTTGTTGTCTGTCCTTTCCATCTGATGACCACCTGTGGTTTAGTTAAGAGGAGAAAAGCAAAGATAAGGTTCAAGAATCCTAGTGCAGGGAGCAGTTTAACCCAATAACTTATACAAATATTATTAATAACATGGTATGGTTGCTTACAAAAGCCTAAAAGCTATGCAACGACATCGCACACCCAAACAACCAAGAAAAAAACCAAATTAACCTAAACACACAACAATCTATCGTCTAAAAGGGTAACACTTCTATCTTAGATCGACGCATCTCTTCACACATGAGTCTCAACCGCCACCAAAGTACTAGTTCTTCTATCATCTGGAACACTTCATCGATCCACTTCTTTTTCCTTCAGCTCGATGATTCCTATCTTCACGATCTTTAGGATCAGCAGCAAGACACCCAATACTTTCTCCTTAAGTGTGAAGCATCGTTAACTACTTAGAACAACTTAGGTAAGATTTATATTTAAACCAGTGGGGAAAGATGAATAATTTAAGCAAAAGGGGAAAGAATGGAAGAATAAGATAAGTCAAGAACTTATTATTCTTTCAAGTTAAATTTTCTCTTTTAGAAAATACTTTTGAAGCTCCTAAGAAATGGCCAAACTATCTAGGGTCAAGACCTATAGTCAGTATGGCTCTGATACCACCTCTGTCGGGACCCGAATATGCAAATCCGGACCCTCTGTGTATTCAGCACTAGTCCAAGATCACGCTAGTGCACACAGTCTCAACATAGATGAAATATCACAATCATACACAACAGAATAATAAATAAAGACTTCATCTATTAATATAGAACTATTAAACGACCTTTAGGTCAAACTTACACTTGCGAGGCCTTGGTGGCTTCAACTAAAATTAAATAAATAGCAGAGGAATGAAGAATGTCGATTGAATCCCATCAATATGCCACAGCAACCGACAAGGTTCAACTCCTAGAAATTCGCCTCCTCGTAGAACTTCTCCTCCTTGAAGTTGTAGTCTTCTCCTCAACCGATGATTTTGTGTGTTGCAAGGGGTGAGTACATAAAGCACTCAACAAGTTGTGCATGAATGCAATTCTATGTAACTATATGCAAGGCTTATTCCAAAGGAAAAGGCTATTATGGCTATTTTGCGAAGAAGAACATTTATGAACAAATATAATAAATAGATTGTAAAGACTGTAAAACAAATAACATTAATAGATAGATTCAGCATTTCTGAAGTAAACCAAGTTTCCAAACCTAAGTCAATTTCCACTTTTCATGGCATCCAGCCATCCCAATAAGTTTTGTTTAACAAAAGTCTAACCCTTAACTGTAATTCCCGAGCATTGCTCAATACCGCGAGCACGGCTATTCGAATAGATTCACACTCTGCAGAGGTTATGCACTTTACCCACGTGATACAACCAAACAACACCAAGGCGAGTGATTATAACAAAGCCTTTACAATGCGCTGGCTTAACCCGATACTACCCGCTAAGGTTTCAACATGGTGGGATGGTTACCACATCCAGGGCCCCCCTCTTGCGCCATGTGAATTACTCCATAACTCGGGAACTCACACCGACCACGATAGTACCAAAATTAAGATATTGCAAATTACTCAGCTAGGCTGGCCCATACCAGACATGTGGTTGCATGATTGACTCAGGTCAAAGGCTTGCAAGGTTAAGTCCTTAGTGTGATCAAGGCAAGACATCCACATACCCTCTGCCCATCGGGCCCACCTTGGCATCCTCGCCCCTTGTCACTTGCCCCAATCTAAATGATTATCACCCAGTTGATTACCAAGCACCACGTACTATCAACAATTCAACATCGTTGCGTGACATGACTCGCCACAACAACTCAATCTCATCGTGTGATCCCACATGACACACAAGTTCATAACATTGTTCCATATTCCATTAATCAAGATTAATTATCAATGATTCTGACACATGTGATGACGTGGCATGGCTAAGCAACTAATACGGACTAACCCTCCAATGTTGATTATAATTACTAACCAACTATATTGAACCAATGTAGGGTGACAATGGATCATGGCATACAATGACAAGGTAGGGTATAGATCAATCTGTACATTAGCTAAACCCAATCTAATTTGAAACAATTGTATACTTGAAATATATGCAATAGGGTAAAACAAATATAGCAATTTTATAAACATGGGTTCAACATGATCAAAGCACAACTTGCCTGGCCCTTGCGATTTTTACTGGTCTTTACTCTTTATCTTTGATTCTTGATCTTCGATCTTCAATCTTTACCTTCTTAATCTTCAGCTCCTTAGAACAACTTCCGTACGATACGTCTAACGATTAAAGAAGAAGCAAATACAAACCAACTCAAAAGATAAATCAAATAAAATCCAAATTGAGAACGGATAGTATTGGATCACAAAGGCTTAGATGAATTTAGGAACTTGAATGGATTAGATCAGAGATTAGACAAAAGAGAACGAGCTTTCGGAATACACCGAAAAAGGAAAAGACTGATAACTGAGAAAGAAATAATAATATTCCAAAGAATATTCCTTCTGAAGTTATTATCTTGATTGGATAGACAATGACATATGGGCTCTCGATCTATAAACCGGGTCCATAAAGATACGTTAGTTCGCAATGAACTAAGCTGATGCTCAATGATGATTTTTGTTGACTAAAGCAGATATCTGATCAAACAAAAGAAAGATAGACTAATAGATTAGATATGGCACAAGGATATGACATATGGCCAATGGTCTATCGACCAAGTCCACGAATGACTTCTAGGTCAATGGCAGATTAGATTTTCAAGAATAGGACATGGACAAGGGGTCGACATTCATGCGATTCGATCTGAGATCAGTCATACGTCGATCAAGAGGCTTGACGATGACAAGGCCGCGAGGAAATGAAGACAAGGCTAAACTCATAGGTGATGGGGTTAGATTACAATAAGGCGATAGAGAGGATGATGTTATTGCACTAGGGCTTTTGCGACCATGCACACATGCAAAGATAGCGAAGCAATGACAGGACACTCATGCAAAGATGAGATGTCGATTATCGGTACAATGATATGGTAGCAAGGATATGATATGGCTCAGGATTGATCTGCGAGTTGCGAGGTTTACATGACATGATACATCGTCAACAACAGATTGGACGCAAGGTTAAGTTAGGGTTTGAGAGGAACGACTCACGGATAGATCCACTTGGCATAGGGATAGGATAGGTAGGGTTGGCTCTGCGATAAAAGATTACCAAGGATGGCTAACCGAAACACGAACCGATAATAAAAGAACTGGATCGAACGACGACGGGTAGATTCTAGAATATGGCATTGATGGCAACCGAAGATCAAATGAACTCTAAAGATGAGCAAACCAGAGAATGATGGCCTCATCGGACATGATGACACGACCAAGGCGAACTAAGATGGTTGGCGGAAAAAAGACAGCGGCACAGCGGAAGCGGCGGCTAACGAATATTAAAATTTTCGGTGGATGGAACAGCAAAGGGGAAGTGAGCACCACGTAGAACGTGGCGAGACGATCTCAACGGTATAAGCATATTTGGCGGCAACCCAATGGACAGATCACAAACTACCGATGAACGGCTGCTAAAGCTAATAGATCAAACGGTCATAACTATTAAAATAATGGACGAAACCTAACCAAATTTTGCAGAGAGCTATCTGGGATCATTTGGCACAATATGACTTGAACGGATCTGAGTTTTACCTTCTGGATCAACGGGGAACGCACGACGAAGTTTTACAACATGACGACGCGATCGATCGGGAAAGATTGAATTTTCTGCAGCAATCCCGAGAACAAAACCTTGAGTTAGGGTGAGCACCAGGTAGAGGACATCAAGTTGAGTCTACAGAATAAATTTCACGGTCAAACTCGCAAAAACTAAGGAGAACGGGCGACGGCAAGATTCGAGATTGGAACGGCCGTAACTTTTGATTTCCTAGATGAAACTGCACCAAATTTGGTGGAGAGCTAGACTGGACCATATGGCACGAGATGACGTGAGCGGATTTCAGAAAAACTCAGCGAGATGATAGGGAACGCGATGCCAAAATCAGTAAGCGATGGCGGCGGCGCACCTAAGACAATGGCTGCAGCTTTTAGGGTTTGGGAGGAGCTCTGGGGATTAGGGGTGCGTGGGAGGGGTCTTAGGACACTTATATAGGCTAGGGAGTCGTGCCCTACAAGGAGACACGAAGAAAAACCGAATTTGGATTGAAAATAGTAAAGGGATGACGTGGCGCATTCTGGTGCGTCGGATGGAGATCTGAGGGCTGAGGCTGGGCGATGACGTGGCCGCCTCTGGAGCTGCCACGTCGATTTAGAACAATTTCCGAATTAAAATAATTCCAGAAATTAAAATAATTCGTTTAGAGCAATAAAAATTCCATAAAAATTCTAAAAATATTCCAGAAAATATTTTAAGACATTTGGAGCTTAAATAAATTATTTTTAACCAAACTTTAGTTAAATTTTTACAGTATTTAATTAAATTTAACAAAAGGCTTAATTTAAATTAATTCCAAATAAATAGCAAACTAACTCCGAAAAATCTCAAAAAATTATAGAAAATTCCTTGAAGCACAATGAACTCAAATAAAACTAAATTTTTTTAATTGAAGTTTATATTAGTCAAATTAAATTATTTTAGCATTAGAAAATTTCAGATTAAGCTTTATTAAAGAGAGAAAATCCGCGGGGATTTTTGGAAAGATGAACTAAACAAAAGATTTTTGAAAACCCAAATTTTTGGATGTTACATTGAGGTATGGGCGAAAGCCCAGTGTGTCTCATTTTCGCGTTTTCGGTTGCAAGTGTTTTATCTTGAAGTCTGGTAACCTAGATATGTTTGAGTCTCGCTCTTCTGATGGTATATTTCTAGGTTACTCGACTTCTTCTCGTAGCTATAGGGTCTGGAGCGTTGATGCGCATAGGATCATAGAGACCTGTGATGTGACCTTTGATGAGGCTAGCCCAGGAGCTAGACCTGATGTTTCAGGCTCTTCTTATCCCTCCGAGACCATCTTTGTAGAAGATGGGGATGATGGAGATGATGGTGTTCCACCGGATCCAGTCCCCTCTACACCTGAGGTGCCTCCTGTTTCCATTTCTGCACCTCAGCGAGACCAGCCCTTGCCTTCCGACTCTCCTTGGTGAGTGGCTCTGCTCCTACCTCTTCTATGCATGAGGTAGAGTCCACTTCTGCTTCTGGTCCTCCCCGTCATATACAGAAAGCTCATCCACCTGATCAGATCATTGGTGATCTGTTTGAGCGGGTCACTCGCTCAAAATCAGGTTTGTCCAATTTCTGCCACCACTCTGCCTTTGTTGCTTCCTTTGAGCCAAAAGATGTTTCTCATGCATTATCCGAGAGGAACAAGGTATGGCAGCTTGTCGAGCCCCCATCTGATCATAATGTCATTGGGACCAAGTGGGTGTTCAAAAACAAGCAGAGTGAGGATGGGGTTGTCATTCGCAACAAGGCTAGGCTAGTTGCACAGGGGCTTTCTCAGGTTGAGGGTCTTGACTTTGAGGAGACCTTTGCCCCTGTAGGTAGACTAGAGGCTATTAGGATCCTGCTTGCATTCTTTGCATCCCAGGGTTTCAAGCTCTATCAAATGGATGTCAAGAGTGCATTCCTCAATGGCTATATTGAGGAAGAGGTTTATGTCAAACAACCTCCAGGATTCGAGAACCCCAAGTTTCCGAGTCATGTATACAAGCTCTCCAAAGCTTTGTATGGACTCAAGCAGGCCCCAGAGCATGGTATGAGAGGCTCAAGTCTTATCTTCTCACCATGACTTCAAAATGGGTATAGTAGACAAAACTCATTCATCGACACCATGAGTCTCATTTTCTTCTTGTCGGTTATGTGGGCGATATCATTTTGGTGGCTCGTCTCATTCGCTTGAGTCTCGGTTTTACGAGGTGATGAGCCTGAGTTTGAGATGAGTATGAGTGGCGAGTTGAGCTACTTTCTTGGCTTCCAAATCGAGCGGACCGGAGGTACTTTCTTGCATCAAGGCAAATATACGGTGACCTCTGAGGCGCTCGACATGTCGATGGGAAGCCGGTGATGACTCCTATGGCCACCACTTACGTCCTCGAGTCCGATGAGGATGGTGAGCCTGCTGATCAAAAGGAGTTTCGGAGCATGATCGGCTCCCTCTTGTACCTCACTTCTTCGAGGCCGGACATACATTTTGCTGTGTGTCTGTGCGTTCGATTTCAAGCTTCTCCTCGCGCCTCTCATCGCCAGGCGGTCAAGCGCATCTTCAGGTACCTTCGTGCTACCACTGATTATGGTATTTGGTACTCTTCGTCTTCTTGTCTATCTCTTAGAGCCTTTTCCGATGCCGACTTTCTTTGGTCAGTAGGATAGATAGGAAGAGCACTTCGGCACTTGCCAATTCATTGGCACTTCTCTTGTTTCTTGGTCATCTAGGAAGCGATGCAGGGTTGCCTGATTCACCACCGAGGCCGAGTATGTTCTTTGCTGACCGATTCTTTGTAGCTAGGTGCTCTGGATGAGATCGACCTTACGGGACTATGGGTTAGAGATAGAGAGTGTGCCACTTTTCTGTGACAACACTTCAGCTATTTCCATTGCTAAAAACCCAGTGCAACATTCCCGGACCAAGCACATTGATATTAGATATCACTTCCTTAGAGACCATGTGGAGAAGGGAGATATCGTGCTTCGATTCAGAGAGAGTGACCTTGATTAGCGATATCTTCACCAAGCCTTTGGATAGCTCATTTGTTGCCTTGAGGAGTGAGCTTGGAGTCGTGAGCCCTTACGGCCTTTCGTGAGGGGGAGCTGGTTTGTATATTATTTATTATATGTTTTCTTCCAACTTAGGTTTTCTTTTCTTTGTGTTTCTTTTGGTTGACTTTGGGCTTGTTTTCTTGAGTTTAGTTCACTCACTTAGACTTCTGGCATGCCTTCCATGGACCTCTTATCTTGTGCTTTAGGTTTCTATCATGCGTGATTAGCTGTTCTCTCTTCTCTCTAGGTTGAGTTCCCTCACGTCTTATAAGTCTAGCGGTATTGGGCCTCCTAGGTAGCAGGTGCTGTGTGCACTCCTTAGTTGGGATCTAGAGTCGACTTCCCTATGTCATCCTTTGGGGAAGATAAGAGCGAGTCTAAGCCGTAGTGAGTCTCTTGTATCTTATCTATACTCAATAGCCATCCAGGTTTTGCAGTTTTCGGCTTCTTCTCCTCATTCATTTTTTAAGTTGTTATTGAGTTCATTCGGTTTTCTTTATGCCTAATCTTGATAATAACTCAACTTTAACCAGATTTGAGCTTAAAATTGATTCATTTGTTGAGGGGAGTTTGGGAATCTGTTCATGCATTGTATTTAGACTGCATTTTCATTTTATGAGCTTTGTCTATTATGCAATTGATTTCTTCTTCATGCTATACACCATGCTACATCATTTGAAGAAAATCACTAGCTTAGGTATGTCCAAGTTCATTTAACTTGCTAAGCTTAAAAATGAAATAAGCCTTAAATGAAAAACTTGATGAAACTTGTTGCTTTTACTTGCTAGGTTTCTTCTCTAGAGGTTTGTGCCATAATTTGAGAAATTTAGGAGTTCTCTAGAGTCCCTATAGCAACTTGGGTGAAACTAGTTTGATCCATGCTAGAGTCCTTCAATTGCTCATGAATCATTGTGCAAAAAAAATGAAAATTAAACAAAATTAACTCTTCTTGTGCACATATGACTCAACACCTTGCATTCACAAGACCGCTTCCCATTGCACTTGGGATGAACTTGGAATACATCGTGTTTGACCTAGACCATCCTCTTAAGAGTTCATCTTGAGATGGTCGCATACGGCTTGAGTCAATTGGTTGTCAAAAGAAAATGCAAATAAATTAAAAACAAAGACATATGTGGGTAAAGAATGCAAATAATGTCAAACATTTGCACCCCGCTATGTCTTGTATAATGATAAATCAAAATTTGCATTAAGTGATAAATGAGCCCGAAGGACCTTGTATGCTCTTCCAGATTCCCCAAAGTGTTGAGTAGGTTGAACTCTAGGTTTTCCTTTTGATCCTTAGAGTAGCTATTCTTCTATTTTTGAAATTAAAGCTAAGTGTTGCACTTGTCAAATCTTGTTAAAAATGAAATATTCAAAACTAAGCTCGTATTTGCACTTGGACATGTCTTAGTTTAGTCATCTTCTGAAATTGACAAGCTTGGTGTAATACCCTTCCATTTTGATCAATTGGATAATCTTCAAAGCTCTTTCGAGCATTTCATGCATACATAAAAAAATTTGATGCCTATATTGCCAAAAGGGGGAGAAAACGTAGAAAAGGCATCACTAAAAAGATAAAAATGTGAAGGCTTATTTGGTTATTATGATCTTTGTAAAACTATGCTACTACTTCTGTTGGATCATAATCTCATAATCACATTTGACATGTTTAGTTGGATTTTAGAGTTTTTGTTGAAAACTTGCTCTTTCTTAAATTTAACTCTAAAATCTGAATTCCTCTTCGTCAACTTGGTCATGGTTCTAATTTCTATCTTTGGACCAAGTTTGACTTTGCAACTAAAAATTGCTTTCTTCTTCATTTTCTTCAAACTCAAATTTATGCCTTTTGTGTGGTTTGTCAATATACTCATCAAGGGGGAGATTGAAGGACCATGTGGAGGTCCATCCATGTTTGTGATGAGTATTTGACTTTATTTGAGCAAGGTGTGCTCAAGTTTGAGTTTGATTTGGATTGATTTTCAAAATGAAGCAATTTGAGTTGTCTTTGCCAGGAGTGGCACTACCGGTCGTATGGACGCGGTAGTGATGAGTTGGATGGTTTATTGCACATCTTTGTGGGCATTGCGATGTGAGGAGTTTCCTTGTCTTTGATGGTTGCAGGGTGACGGTGCTAGGTCATGGTGAGGCGAAGGATGACCGGGACTAGGCGAGGAGCGTCGGAGGTCCAGACGGTAGGGAGATCGCCGGAAGATGATCGGAGATGGAGTCCAAGCAAGTAAAGAAGACAAGGAAAGGAGTTTATGCGAGCTAGATGCCGCGTGGATCAATGAGGGCCGTCGGATTGAGGTCTAGTTGATAGGTTAGCGGGTCTAGGTAGTATGCTTTGAAAACCGTGCAAGAAAACCCGGTATGTGTGTGGGTTTTGGGTTAGCCCTTGCATGGCTGTGTGTGTGGGTTAATCCTAGCCCGTATATGAGTGCTCTAGGGTTGAGGGACTCATCCAAGGGTGGTAGGTGGCCCAAGAGTAGTATAAATAGGGGTGGAGGGGTAGCCTCCTTCCCTTGAAGGTGTTGAGATTTTTGATGCTCATTTGAGCTTTGCCCACATGAATGTGAGGCTTTGTAACCTCCCCTTCCAGAAATGAAAGTTTTATCCATCCACCTCTGAATTTATTTTATGCATTTACATTATGTCTTTACTTTACATAATTTAAATTCAGCATTTACTTTCCGCAATTACATTCCGCAATTTACTTTCAAGTAATTTGGATTTGCCTCCCCTCCTTCTAAATGCTGCTGATCTTGGATGTCTTGAGTGTGTTCATATGGTTTTACATCTCTTTTGCACTCTTGGATTGAGTAGAGAACATCTTTTCTTTCAAGTTCTAACTTTGTTCAGAACTTGTTCTTCGCGCAGCAGTCAGTGTTTGTTTTTTGTAAAAATATAGAAAAATCCTTTTTGAGTGATTCTTGTTGGACGAGGTGAGGGACTCTGATATACACCTGCAGAAATATTGTGGAGTTCACTTGTTGCACCGTTTGGGCGCCATGATGTGAAAACCGATCCCCAAACTTTCTGCTCAAAGTTTTTGAGCATATTGTGTTCTTAGATTTTTCCTGTTTTTTCTGTAATGCTTTTTGAGGAAAAATTTGGTGGAGTTCTTCACGACTCTGATGCTCATAGGGAGAAAAATTCTCAGAAGTTTGTGAGCTGCAGAAACCCACCAACCTCCTGTGCAAATTGAGGACAAGTTCTGGAAATTCTGCTTTTGCTTTTCTGAAAGTGACTTTTGTGATTTGAATTGATGTCCTTTCTAAAAGCAAGAGTTTGAATTGATTCCTCTTTATCTTGGACACTAGACAACCAGGATTGTGACTCAAAAATCCCCACATATTTTATGGTACTTATCCATGCAAGCTTGGGGTACACATATTTGTCTAGTTTTTTGAGTTTTTCACAATTTCCTTTGAGCGATCTTGTCGATGTTTTTGTTGGAGTATTTTGGGGGAATTTTTATTTGCGACCATTCACCCCCTCATTCGCCATCTCGGTCCTTCAATTGGTATCGAGCGGTTCGCTCTTTCTAGATCTTGACCGGTCTCAAGAGCCATGGCGACGGACAAATATTCCACCAAGCCTCTCATCTTTAATGGAGTTGATTTTCCTTTATGGAAGTCCGGATGGAGTCATACATCACGCCTGGGGCTACGATATGGCGTAAGGTGAAACTCCGTATGAGGTTCCTGGCGATGAAAATGTCACGGCCATCAATATGGTTGACGTTGAGGCGAATGCTAAGGCAAGAAACATTCTCATCTGAGGTCTTAGCCATGTGAGTATGATAGGATTTCTCACCTTCGCTCCGCTCACGAGATTTGGGTAACCTCGATGCTTACCATGAGGGCTCTACTCAAATCAAGGCGTGAGGCAGACAGTTCAAGCGCGAGTACAACAAGTTTGATCAACGACTTGGTGAGAGTCTCGATGAGTGTTTTGGTCGGTTTACAAAGATTTTGAGCGACCTCCGAGCAGTTGGTTTCATATACCCTGACTCAGACAATGCTCGGCATTTCTTGACCGCACTCGACCTTCGGGTTTGGGAGATGAAGGAGACCACCATCAAGGACACCACCGACTTATCGACTCGACTCTTGACGGGCTTTATTCCGCCTCAAGACTCATGAGATTGATGTCGTCTCTCGGAAGACGAAATCTCGATCGATGGCTTTGGTCACCGATCCCATTGGATCTTCTTCTTGATCCTTCTATTGGTTTCTCTCTTCCGCCCTTTGCGAGCTAGCGATGACCAAGCTGGAAAAATTTCCAGAAAATGAGCTTGCTCTTCTCGCTCGCAAGTTTTCTCATGCATACAAGAGGGTGAGAGAGAGGAAGAGAGGTGGCATGATCACCTGCTTCGAGTGTGGTGGCTCCAACCACATTCGGGCGAACTGTCCCAAGCTGGAGAAGGGCAAGAACGACGTTGGCGGTTCGGGCAAGAACGACTACACCGACAAGAACCGCAACAAGAAGCCTCCAGTTCGTGAACCGGCGCACGAGAAGAAGTACCGCAACTTCTCCAAGAACAAGAAGCTTTTCCACCGCGTCCTCGCCACGCTTTCCGACATCAACCTCTCCGACACGGAGACATGGAGCGACGAGGGCGAGGATGATCCGCAAGAGGAGAACGGCAGCGATGACTTCTCCGGCATGTGCTTCATGGCCGACACCAACGACATCAGCGACTCCGAGCTCTACAGCGACTCGGATGAGGTACCCTCCTATGACCAGCTCAACGAAGCTTTCTGCAATTTAGGAAAATTTCATGCTAGAGCTAGAGCTAGGTGTACGGAGCTTGAGAAGGAAGTAGGTACCTTGACTCGGGAGTTAGCTTCACTTAGATCTTCTCCCTCCCGAGTCACTGATGATTGATCTTTGTGTGATGCTATTCTTGTGGAGTTGGAGAACCTAAGGACCATACATGATAGTGTGCTTGCTGAACTTGATGGTCTTAGGTTGAAGAATGCTAGCACTAGTTCTATTGATGCTATTCTTGTTGAGGCTAGTTTTCTTCATGCTCACTCCACTCCATCATGTGCTAATTGCCCTAAATTGCTTGCCGAAATTGATGCCATGAGCGAACACCTTAGAAAGCTTTCGCTAGAAATGATGAACTTGAATTGCATGCTTCTAAGGACCCGGTCCACTCATGTGAGGGTCAGTAAGCAACTAAAACTTGACAATGATGCTTTGAATGTCAAGTGTGATCAACTTACTAAGGATTTACTAGTTAAGTCACAAACTAGTTGCTTGCTGTGTGTTGGGGTTAAGGATGATGTGGATCAAATCTATGTCGAGCTTAAGAAGAAGTTAAAAGACCAAACCCTTAGGATTAGAGATGCTCCTTGCGTTTCTTGTGAGGCCCTCAAGATTGAGGCAGCCGTGCTAAGGGAACAAAAAGCACGTGCTGAGAGATCTTCTCTTTCTGGTTCTTCTTCTTCCTCTCCATCCCCCTGTTCTTCTTGTGTTTCTTTCTTCCGAGATTGCCAGTATCTTATGAGCACTCTCGAGAAGTTTGTTGGAGGCAAGAAGAAGCTCAATCTTATTCTAGACCAATCCAAGATTAGTAGATTCAATCAAGGTCTAGGAATTGATCCCTTGGAGCATGCTCGGGCGCATCCTCCCACCATTGTGCGCGGCTCCAAGAGTGGTGAGATTGTGGTAGCTCCCAGAGTGAGCACCACCAAGTTTAGATCTGCTGGGGTTGTCCATAGGACTTCTGACCAGAAGGGTGTTACTTCTATTGCTTCTGCCTCTAGCAAGGCGAAGTACACATGCACCTTCTGTAAGAAGGATGGTCACCTAGTAGATTTCTGCTTCAGGCGCGCCAAGATCACTCGGCGTGAGCGTGTTGCTGCTCTTAGGGGTATTCAGGGTCATCCCCAGACTTTGAGTGCTCCTAAGACACACACCGCTTCTAGACAGTTAGAGAGTCGCTTTGTGTTTGGGCGGCATCCAGACTCGGTTTTCATGCTAGTTCTTTGAGTTTTAGCCCCGAGCTGTTCGTAGTCGATCTTTCCGTCGTCTTCTTGATATTCCTCGCTTTTCCCATCGAGGTCGATATCGTGGCGTGAGGTGTTTTCCGGTAGGAGATCCAGCAGACCTTCTTGGGATGGTCGGCTTTTGCACCACGGCGTGCCAACCCGCTTTGACTCCTAGATTATCTACGAGTTGCTCCCGATCGTGTGAGAGTTGAGCGTCGAGAGACACTCGAGTCTTGTCTTCTTCGTGGTGGTCGGTACTGAGGTGTCGTATGGTTCAAGATTGGGTTCCTAAGTCTTTACTCTATCCCAAGATCGAGTCATCTTTCTCTCTTGTGTCTTGATCAGTTAAATCGGATGGGGAAGGGCGATGTTTGATTGTTGACTCGGTTGTTCTCGTCATATGACCGGAGATTCTCGTTGGTTCTATTCCCTAGTCCGAGCCCCGGTGATGAGTTAATCACTTTTGGGGATGCATCTTGAGTAGAGTCATTGCTAAAGGTACCATCTGCATTAACAAAAATTTCATTCTTAAAGATGTTGCCTTAGTAAGTAAGTCGCAATACAATTTGCTCTCTGTTTCTCACTTATCGATGACTCTTTCGAGGTAAGTTTCAAGAGTAATGCTGTAGAATCCTTGATTCATCGGGAGGGTTAGTTTATGGATTTCTAGATTTGGGAGAGTCTTTCGTGCTCATTTTTCTCGCTTCTTCCGAGACTCTCTTCGATGTTTGATTGCTTCGAGTCCCGTGATCTCTCCTTCGGCATAGGAGACTTGGTCACATTGGTTTTGATCATTTGACCGAGTTAGCGCCACGATCTCATTCGGGTTTGCCCAAACTCAAGATGGTGAAAGACTTAGTTTGCTCTCCTTGCCGACATGGCAAGATGGTTATCGCTTCTCATCCTCCGATCCACCGTAGTGATGGTGATGCACCAGACAGCTTTTACATATGGACAATGTTGGTCGGCTAGAGTGCGATCGGCGGGAGGGAAGTGGTATGTTCTTGTCATCGTTGATGATTTTTCTAGATACTCTTGGGTATTCTTCATGGCCTCGAAGGATGAGACCTATTCTCACTTCAGGGTTTGATCAAGAGGTTGTCTATTGAGCTCCCGTGTGCATTACGAGCTATCTGCAGTGATAATGGCACGGAGTTCAAGAATTCCTACTTTGAGAGTTTTTGTGTGGAGTCCTGGTTTAGAGCATCGTTCTCTTCTCCCTACGCCTCAGAATGGCGTAGTGGAAAGGAAGAACAGGACCCTAGTTGAGATGGCCAGGACGATGCTAGACGAGTACAGTACTCCTACGAAGTATTGGGCTGAGGCTATAGCTACTGCTTGCCATGTTTCTAATCGCGTGTTTTTGAGAGCACATTTGCATCGCACTTCTTATGAGTTGAGGTATGGGCGAAAGCTCAGTGTGTCTCATTTTCGCGTTTTCGGTTGCAAGTGTTTTATCTTGAAGTCTGGTAACCTAGATAAGTTTGAGTCTCGCTCTTCTGATGGTATCTTTCTAGGTTACTCGACTTCTTTTCGTAGCTATAGGGTTTGGAGCGTTGATGCGCATAGGATCATAGAGACCTGTGATGTGACCTTTGATGAGGCTAGCCCAGGAGCTAGACTTGATGTTTCAGGCTCTTCTTATCCCTCCGAGACCATCTTTGTAGAAGATGAGGATGATTGAGATGATGGTGTTCCACCGGATCCAGTCCTCTCTACACCTGAGGTGCCTCCTGTTTCCATTTCTGCACCTCAGCGAGACCAGCCCTTGCCTTCCGACTCTCCTTCAGCGAGTGGCTCTGCTCCTACCTCTTCTGTGCATGAGGTAGAGGCCATACGCTTCGGTCCTCCCTGTCATATCCAGAAAGCTCATCCACCTGATCAGATCATTGGTGATCTGTTTGAGCGGGTCACTCGCTCAAAATCAGGTTTGTCCAGTTTCTGCCTCCACTCTGCCTTTGTTGCTTCCTTTGAGCCGAAGGATGTTTCTCATGCATTATCCGATGAATCGTGGATTAATGCTATGCATGAGGAACTTGAGAACTTTGAGAGGAACAAGGTATGGCAGCTTGTCGAGCCCCATCCGGTCATAATGCCATTGGGACCAAGTGGGTGTTCAAAACAAGCAGAGTGAGGATGGGGTTGTCATTCGCAACAAGGCTAGGCTAGTTGCAGGGGCTTTTCTCGGGTTGAGGGTCTTGACTTTGAGGAGACCTTTGCCCTCGTAGCTAGACTAGAGGCTATTAGGATCCCGCTTGCATTCTCTGCATCCCGTGGTTTCAAGCTCTATCAAATGGATGTCAAGAGTGCATTCCTCAATGGCTATATTGAGGAAGAGGTTTATGTCAAACAACCTCCGTGATTCGAGAACCCCAAGTTTCCGAGTCATGTATACAAGCTCTCCAAAGCTTTGTATGGACTCAAGCAGCCCTGAGCATGGTATGAGAGGCTCAAGTCTTATCTTCTCACCATGACTTCAAAATGGGTATAGTAGACAAAACTCGCTCATCGACACCATGAGTCTCATTTTCTTCTTGTCGGATATATGTGGACGATATCATTTTTGGTGGCTCGTCTCATTCGCTTGCGTCTCAGTTTTCTGAGGTGATGAGCACAGAGTTTGAGATGAGTATGATATGCGAGTTGAGCTAATTTATTGGCTTCCAAATCAAGCAGACTCGGGAGGTTACTTTCTTGCATCAAGGCAAATATACCCGTGACCTCCTGAGGCGCTTCGACATGTCTGATGGGAAGCCGGTGATGTCTCCTATGGCCACCACTTCGTCCTCGAGTCCGATGAGGATGGTGAGCCCTTGATCAAAAGGAGTTTGAGCATGATCGGCTCCTCTTGTACCTCACCGCTTGAGCCGGACATACATTTTTTGTGTGTTTGTGCGCTCGATTTCAAGCTTCTCCTCGCGCCTCTCACCGCCAGGCGGTCAAGCGCATCTTCAAGTACCTTCGTGCTACCACTTATTATGGTATTTGGTACTCTTCGTCTTCTTGTCTATCTCTTAGAGCCTTTTCCGATGCCGACTTTGCTAGTCAGAGGATAGATAGGAAGAGCACTTCCGCACTTGCCAATTCATTGGCACTTCTCTTGTTTCTTGGTCATCTAGGAAGCGATGCAGGGTTGCACTGATCCACCGAGGCCGAGTATTTTGTCAGCGATTCTTTGAGCAGTGCTCTCGATGAGATCGACCTTACGGGACTATGGGTTAGAGATAGAGAGTGTGCCACTTTTACGTGACAACACTTCAGCTATTTGCATTGCTAAAAACCAAGGCAACATTCCGGACCAAGCACATTGATATTAGATATCGCTTCCTTAGAGACCATGTGGAGAAGGTAGATATCGCGCTTCATTCAGAGAGTGACCTTCGCTAGCCGATATCTTCACCAAGCCTTTGGATAGCTCAGCATTTGTTGCCTTGAGGAGTGAGCTTGGAGTCGTGAGCCTTACGGCCTTTCGTGAGGGGAGCTGGTTTGTATATTATGTATTATATGTTTTCTTCCAACTTAGCTTTTCTTTTCTTTGTGTTTCTTTTGGGTGACTTTGGGCTTGTTTTCTTGAGTTGAGTTCACTCACTTAGACTTCTGCATGCCTTCCATGGACCTCTTATCTTGTGCTTTAGGTTGCTATCATGCGTGATTAGTGTTCTCTCTTCTCTCTAGGTTGAGTTCCCTCACGCCTTATAAGTCTAGCGTGTATTAGGCCTCCTAGGTAGACGAGGTCATGTGCACTCCTTAGTTGGGATCTAGAGTCACTTCCCTATGTCACCATTGGGAAGATAAGAGCGAGTCTAAGCCGTAGTGAGTCTCTTCTATCTTATCTATACTCAATAGCCATCCAGTTTTGCGGTTTCTCGGCTTCTTCTCCTCATTCTATTTTTCCGGTTGTTATTGAGTTCATTCGGGTTTTCTTTATGCCTAATCTTGATAATAACTCAACTTTAACCAGATTTGAGCTTAAAATTGATTCATTTGTTGAGGGGAGTTTGGGAATCTGTTCATGCATTGCATTTAGACTGCATTTTCTGCTTTATGAGCTTTGTCTATTATGCAATTGATTTCTTCTTCATGCTATACACCATGCTACATCATTTGAAGAAAATCACTAGCTTAGGTATGTCCAAGTTCATTTAACTTGCTAAGCTTAAAATGAAATAAGCCTTAAATGAAAAACTTGATGAAACTTGTTGCTTTTACTTGCTAGGTTTCTTCTCTAGAGGTTTGTGCCATAATTTGAGAAATTTAGGAGTTCTCTAGAGTCCCTATAGCAACTTGGGTGAAACTAGTTTGATCCATGCTAGAGTCCTTCAATTGCTCATGAATCATTGTGCAAAAAAATGAAAATTAAACAAAATTGACTCTTCTTGTGCACATATGACTCAACACCTTGCATTCACAAGACCGCTTCCCATTGCACTTGGGATGAACTTGGAATACATCGTGTTTGACCTAGACCATCCTCTTAAGAGTTCATCTTGAGATGGTCGATACGGCTTGAGTCAATTGGTTGTCAAAAGAAAATGCAAATAAATTAAAAACAAAGACATATGTGGGTAAAGAATGCAAATAATGTCAAACATTTGCACCCCGCTATGTCTTGTATGATGATAAATCAAAATTTGCATTAAGTGATAAATGAGCCCAAGGACCTTGTATGCTCTTCTAGATTCCCAAAGTGTTGAGTAGGTTGAACTCTAGGTTTTCCTTTTGATCCTTAGAGTGGCTATTCTTCTATTTTTGAAATTAAAGCTAAGTGTTGCACTTGTCAAATCTTGCTAAAATGAAATATTCAAAACTAAGCTCGTATTTGCACTTGGACATGTCTTAGTTTAGTCATCTTCAAATTGACAAGCTTGGTGTAATATCCTTCCATTTTGATCAATTAGATAATCTTCAAAGCTCTTTCGATTGCATTTCATGCATACATAAAAAATTTGATGCCTATATTGCCAAAAGGGGAGAAAACGTAGAAAAGGCATCACTAAAAGATAAAATGTGAAGGCTTATTTGGTTATTATGATCTTTGTAAAACTATGCTACTACTTACGTTGGATCATAATCTCATAATCACATTTGACATGTTTAGTTGGATTTTAGAGTTTTGTTGAAAACTTGCTCTTTCTTAAATTTAACTCTAAAATCTGAATTCCTCTTCGTCAACTTGATCATGGTTCTAATTTCTATCTTTGGACCAAGTTTGACTTTGCAACTAAAAATTGCTTTCTTCTTCATTTTCTTCAAACTCAAATTTATGCCTTTTGTGTGGTTTGTCAATATACTCATCAAGGGGGAGATTGAAGGACCATGTGGAGGTCCATCCATGTTTGTGATGAGTATTTGACTTTATTTGAGCAAGGTGTGCTCAAGTTTGAGTTTGATTTGGATTGATTTTCAAAATGAAGCAATTTGAGTTGTCTTTACCAGGAGTGGCACTACCGGTCGTATGGATGCGGTAGTGATGAGTTGGATGGTTTATTGCACATCTTTGTGGGCATTGCTATGTGAGGAGTTTCCTTGTCTTTGATGGTTGCAGGGCGACGGTGCTAGGTCATGGTGAGGCGAAGGATGACCGGACTAGGCGAGGAGCGTCGGAGGTCCAGACGGTTGGGAGATCGCCGGAAGATGATCGGAGATGAAGTCCAGGCAAGTCAAGAAGACAAAGAAAGGAGTTTATGCGAGCTAGATGCCGCGTGGATCAATGAGGGCCGTCGGATTGAGGTCTAGTTGATAGGTTAGCGGGTCTAGGTAGTATGCTTTGAAAACCGTGCAAGAAAACCCGGTATGTGTGTGGGTTTTGGGTTAGCCCTTGCATGGCTGTGTGTGTGGGTTAATCCTAGCCCTTAGATGAGTACTCTAGGGTTGAGGGACTCATCCAAGGGTGGTAGGTGGCCCAAGAGTAGTATAAATAGGGGTGGAGGGGTAGCCTCCTTCCCTTGAAGGTGTTGAGGTTTTTTATGCTCATTTGAGCTTTGCCCACATGAATGTGAGGCTTTGTAACCTCCCCTTCCAGAAATGAAAGTTTTATCCATCCACCTCTGAATTTATTTTGCGCATTTACATTATGTCTTTACTTTACGCAATTTAAATTCAGCATTTACTTTCCCGCAATTACATTCCCGCAATTTACTTTCAAGTAATTTGGATTTGCCTCTCTCCTTCTAAATGCTGCTGATCTTGGATGTTTTGAGTGTGTTCATATGGTTTTACATCTCTTTTGCACTCTTGGATTGAGTAGAGAACATCTTTTCTTTCAAGTTCCAACTTTGTTCAGAACTTGTTCTTCGCGCAGCAGTCAGTGTTTGATTTTTGTAAAAATATAGAAAAATCCTTTTTGAGTGATTATTATTGGAGGAGGTTCGGGACTCTGATATACATCTGCAGAAAAATTTTGGAGTTCACTTGTTGCACCGTTTGGGCGCCATGAGGTGAAAACCGAGCCCCAAACTTTCTGCTCGAAGTTCTTGAGCATACTGTGTTCTTAGAATGTTCCTGTTTTTTCTGTAAGGATTTTTGTGGTGAAATTTGGTGGAGTTCTTCACGACTCTGCTGTTCATTGGGAGAAAAATTCTCAGAATTTTGTGAGCTGCAGAAACCCACCAACCTCCTGTGCAAATTGAGGACAAGTTCTGGAAATTCTTCTTTTGCTTTTCTGAAAGTGACTTTTGTGATTTGAATTGATGTCCTTTGTAAAAGCAAGAGTTTGAATTGATTCCTCTTTATCTTGGACACTAGACAACCAGGATTGTGACTCAAAAATCCCCACATATTTTATGGTACTTATCCATGCAAGCTTAGGGTACACATAGTTGTCTAGTTTTTCGAGTTTTTCACATTTTTCTTTGAGCGATCTTGTCGAGGTTTTTGTTGGAGTATTTGGGGGAATTTTTATTTGCGACCATTCACCCCCCCTCTGTTCACCATCTCGGTCCTTCAACTACCTAGGAATTTATATCCAAACCTACAGCTCTAAGAATCAGAGTAGGATTCAACAAACCGAATTAGAAAATGATTCTTTTCCCTGTTTGATTCGAATTGGACTCCTCTTCCAAAATTAAATCTAACACTTGGATCAGTGGAGGACAAGAACAACACGATGATAGTTTTGGACATATGGTCTATGGATAGAATCAAAAGCCGGCTGCTGAAAAACTGGTGATGCGGTAATGGTGTAATCGACTGCGATACGCTTACTTCACAATGCCCTTGTGATGATTTATACTTAAGCGCAGACAAAATGCAGATTAATTGGATACTTGGTGGTATCGGAAATGAGGGTTGTGGTAATTGCATATTTTTTTTGTACTAGCTCGTAATATCTCCATTTTCTGCTTGTATGATTATATGGATATTGTGTGACACTAGTTTCTAAAGGTATCAATTTGCCTTCTATTAGTAGTTAGCTACCTAAACATATACTAGTGCCTTCTATTAGCAGTTAGCTACCTAAACATATACTAGTAGTATGCTTTGTAAAATAACTGGCTCAACTGTCCTTTATGACGAAGGAACATTCTTTAGAGTGTGCCGTTTGATTAGGCCAACTTTACCATTATTTTACACACCTCGTGATGCATGTGACATTGTTAAATTTGTCAATGAATTATAAAGTGGATTCTTCACTGATTTGAAGCTCTTCGGCTCATATAATGCATTAAAGCATTTACGTATTAAAGCCTCTTATGGACAATAATATCCATCCATTGTCCTACTACGAGATCTTTTCAGCATGAGAAGACCCTCTGCTACATCTGTTTTCGCTGGTGATTGATCCACATTAGGTTAAGACATTCCACAGTGATATCTGCAACACAGTAAAAAAGCTCCATATGTTTTGTTGTGCTAGTCGGAGGTGGTAAAGGAATCAACCCAACACGTACGTGGGGTCACTACTACAAAAGGACTTATATTAGACCTCTCATCCCTGACGGTTTTTTATGTAAACTGTCTGTGACATGTTTCAGGCACATCGCAGACGGTTTCAGCGATTTTGGATTATCACAGACGGTTTCATCCACAAACCGTCTATGAAGTTGTTGCTGTCATCACAGACAGATTGTGGATGAAACCGTTTCTGATAATGGTGATCATCATAGACGGTGCCAGCTACAAACCATCTGTGATGAAAGCAAGAACTTCACAGATAGTTTGTAGATGAAACCGTCTGTGATGATCACCATATCATAAACATTTTTATCCACAAAACGTCTGTGAATCGCTCAGAGGAAACATTAATTCAAACATCATATTATGAGGATAAGCATCGGTACAATATATATATATATATAAAAGTTTCCCACCAAAAACCTACTGGGAAATACTACTTAGTTGATCTACTGATCGTTGTCATCGCCGGTGTCATCAGAGTCAGAGTTGGAGTGCGACCGTCGAGGTCCTCGCTCTAACCGGCTCTGTCTGGGTCATCCTCCAACTCCCAGCCGTCACGATAGCCCTCCGACGAGTCATAGCTATCGTCATCGTCGTCGGAGGAGGAGGATGTTGGCGGCGGAATCTTCTGGCCAATGTCGACGCTTGAGGCGGAGGGAGCGGAAGTGCCCGCTTGCCGTGGAGGGAGCGGACGATTCGTTGATATGCCGCCGGCGTGGCGCCGCAGCGATTCCCGCAGGGGTCTTAGAGGCTGGGACGGTGGCGGTGGCGGAGGGTTAGTCGGTGGTACTGGAGGTGAAGGCGGTGGCGGTGGCGGAGCCTTCATCGGAGGCCGGCGGCGGAGCCGGCAGAGGAGGTGCTGTCTTTTTTGTTGCTCATGGCGGCATCGGAGGCAATTGCAGCGAGGGATGTGGAATGCTATCGATCGATCAGTATATATCGTCGCCGAAGTGCAATTAACGATTTGCATTGGGGAATGAAACGCCTGGAACACAATCTTTGAAGTGGAATTTCAACAGATGGTTTAATTATTCGAAATACGAAGCGATCAACAGATGGAATTTCAACACAATCTTTGAAGTGGAATTTCAACAGATGGTTTCATTGGGGAAATATGAAACGCCTGGAACACAATCTTGGGAAGACGAAAGCATTGGGAACATCACAGACGGTTGGTGGATAAAACCATCTGTGATGAAGTAATCGCAGACGGTTTTATCCAAAAATCGTGTGTGATGTAAAATCCATCACAGACGGTTTTATCCACAAACTATCTTGGATTTTACCATCATAAACAGTTTGTGGATAAAACCGTCCGTGATGGGGGAAATAACACAGACGGTTTTATCTACAAACAGTCTGTGATGATCTACCTTCATTAACACGAACAGAGAGCCTCGACCTCGATCCTTTGTATATTTAGGGTTTTGTAGATATTTTTGTAGTGGCCGCAATTGAGAGGCGATCTGGTGAAAGAGACCCTAGATTTGGAGGTGTAATTGTAGATCCTTGCTCTCTAGGTCATCTAAGGTTAGTAATTGCTTCAAAATAGCATTATATTTTAGATCTACGTACCTTTGTTCTGTGTTCTACATGGAAATTCTAAGATGGAAATGACGCTGCAGGGTTCTACATGTAGGTGTAGATCCATTTGTTCTGTGTTATGTAAAGTAGTAAATGGTTGAAATTTGCAAAATATGTAAGATCTACCTTGGTAAAGAGGAAAATGAAGCTGGTTAATTACTGGATCTTGCTTGGTTGTAGAGCTATATATCCATTCGTTATTTTTGGATGTTAGGAGCTATATAAGTTAATCGGCAAGTTGAAATGTAGCCTACATGTAGCATATGTGCGCATGTGCACTCCTAGCGTACTTAATTCATCCTTTAACACCTATTGTTACATATGTAGCGTAGATGAACCGAAGCTGGATGTACACTGAGAACCGTGCGAGTGCCGAGTACATAATGGTGTCTCCGCTTTTAGAAGAGCTGCAGAGGAAGATATATTGAACAAGAGGGTGGAATTTATGCCTTGTCCATGCATTGATTACGAGAATCTTAGGATGTTTCCAAACTCAGCGCAGATCGAAGCACACTTGATTCTACGAGGTTTCAAAAGGGGGTATACCTGTTGGATCAGTCACGGTGAAGAGCAGATTATGTAGGGACCAAGTAGTACTACCATCATCGATGAAGACAACGATACTTTGGATATCGTCAACGACGTGAACGATACTCCAGATGATATGGATTGTGCTTTCGATGAGGATAGGTTCCACGATGACAATCTGGATCAGATGCTACGGGATGCCGAAGGGAGCCGTGATGAGAGGGAGTACGTAAAATTCCGAGGCTTGATGGACAACTCAGAGAAACCTTTGTTCCCGGGTTGCAAGTCCAAATACACAAGGTTGTCATCTGTTCTGGAACTGCTAAAATTAAAGGCAACCAACGGTTGGCCCGACAAGAGTTTCACAGCGTTGTTAGGTCTGTTAGTGGATATGCTTCCGGAGGGAAACGAGTTGCCGACAACCTCCTACAAAGCCAAAAAGGTTATTTGTCCCTTGGGAATGGAAGTAGAAAGAATACATGCCTGTCTGAACGACTGTATCCTCTACCGCAAAGAGTACTCAAGCTTGCATGTATGTCCGGTATGCAACGCATCCCGGTATAAGCGTAAAGATAGATCGGATGATGATGACGAGTGCATGGAGTTGAACAAAGGACCTTCTGCTAAGGTGGCGTGGTACCTGCCTATAATTCCCCGCTAGAAGCGTTTGTTCGTGAACCCAAAAGAGGTAAAATTGCTTCGGTGGCAGTCGGATGAGCATAAGAACGATGGAATGATTAGGCACCCTGCTGATTCCACACAGTGGAGAAACATCGATAGGAGGTTTGAAGAATTCGCAGAGGATCCGAGGAACATCATCAGGTTTGGATTGAGCATGGATGGAATGAATCCTTTCAGCAACATGAGCAGCCGTCATAGCACTTGGTCAGTAAATCTTTGTATACAACCTTCCTCCTTGGTTATGTATGAAGCGAAAGTATATATTGATGTCTATACTCATCCAAGGCCCGAAGCAACCTGGAAACGATATTGATGTGTACCTAGCACCATTGGTGGAAGATATGAACACGTTGTGGGCTCCTGGGGTGCAGGTATGGGATGCTCACAAACGAGAGTACTTCACTTTGCGCTGTATGTTGTTCTGCACCATAAATGATTATCGTGCCTTTGCTAACCTATCGGGGCAGAGTACAAAAGGAGCCAAATCATGTACTCACTTCTTGGATGATACCGAGTGTGTGGCTGAATCACTCGCGCAAAATCGTGTACATGCGTCACCGTAGGTTCCTTCAGAAAAATCACCCATACCGCAAGATGAAGAAACAATTCGACGGTACGACCGAAGACGGTTTAGCTCCAACGTCTTTAAGCGGGACATACATTCAAGATATAGTTAAGAACTTGGATGTTGCGCTTGGAAAGGGACGTAAATCGAGGACCCATGATAAAAGTATGTGGAAGAAGCGATCAATTTTTTGGGACCTACCTTATTGAGAGCACCTAGAAGTTCGGCACTACATCGACGTGATGCACGTAGAGAAGAATGTCTGCAATAGCTTGATTGGTCTCTTACTGAATATTAAGGGCAAAACAAAGCACGATATGAACGCACGGCTTGACATGGTCGATATGGGCATCAGACCTGAGTTAGTACCGAAGGAGACCGATAAAGGGCGAACATACTGTGAACCTGCTTGTTACACTCAGTGACCATGACGACATACCTGTGTAGGTATCACTGGGTTCTACTCGTAATTATACCAAGACAGAACCGGGTGATTTACCTTGATTCCAAAAAGGACGGCACCCACAACTTGAAGCCTATCATAGAATTATTTGACACGTCGTTCGGTGTCTACAAATATCGTGGTGGGCCACACAAGAAGAACCCAACCATTCTAAAGCATACTTTTAACTTTCTGGTATCTGATAGTATGCATTAATCCTTCACACTCCATAATAATACCTTCGGAACTAATTAACCTATTATGTTCTGGCAGTGCCACCAGCAGCCAAAGGCCACTGACTAATGTGGATTCTATGTTTGCCACAACATAGCAGTCATCGTTGGTTCACAGAAGACCAATGACATACAGGTCTGTCGATCTTGCAACAATTGTCTCCACTTATGAATTTAAATTTAGATACATGCAAGACTTTAGTCATCTCATCGATAGGCTTAGCAATGCGCTGAATCTGCGTTGGAACAAGCTAACCTCCTGAGTATTCGAGGAAACCTCTGTACCTTCTTCATGCGTGAGGTGTTAGATCCAAAAGGCAGATGCCCCTCAGGGCTGAACCAATGAGTTGTGAATTTGTTATTTACCATGCATTCAGAATTAATTAATTTCTGAACCTTATGCTGTGAATTTGTCATTTGTAGATCTGAATCAAAATAGTTAGTATATATGTGAGTTGATTTCTGAAATGGATGCGCTGTACATATGTTATAACGTGCGATCTGAGTTGATTTATGAAATGGATGTGCTGTATGTGGTGTAACATGTGGTTGGAGTTCATTTTTTAAATGTATGTCGTTAGAATATGCTATTGATGTTGTGTACTGCCTTTTGTTTCAGAGGGCATGGCTAGCATTCCCTGAGGCTAGCCAATAAATTAAAATTTAGAAAAAAATACAAAATTAATATCACAAACGGTTCAAAGAAAGAACCATCTGTGAAGCTTAACACAGACGGTTCCAAATTTGGAACCGTTTGTCATGTAGTATCATCACAAACTGTTCCATTTTGGAACCATCCGTGATGTTACTAAATCATAGACGGTCCATGTTGTAACCATTTGTGATGATGGGATCTTCATAGACGGTTATTACTTAGAACCGTTTGGGATAATAATATCATCACAGACGGTTACAAAACTGTTCCATTTTGAAACCGTCAGTGATGTTACTAAATCATAGACGGTTCCATGTTGTAACTGTTTGTGATGATGGGATCTTCACAGACAGTTATTACTTAGAACCGTCTGGGATAATAACATCATCACAGACGGTTCCAAATGGATGTAGCATTATCTCAGACGGTTCCAACATGGAACCGTTTGTGATGATGGGATCTTCACAGACGGTTATTCCTTAGAACCATCTGTGATAATGCTACATCATAGATGGTTTCAAATTGGAACCGTCTGTGATGAGTTTTTGCACTGACAGTTGCAAAACCGTCTGTGATGACTCTTTGTGATCACTAACACTTCGATACAGACGGCTCACAAAACCGTCTGTGATGTGGTTTGCGAACCGTTTGTGATGGCGTTTTCTGTAGTAGTGGGTGGGCATACATGTTGCTGCAGTTAAATAATGTGTTCCCACATCCCCATCCATTTTTATAATTTTTTGTAATCTATCATAGAGAGTTATTGGAAAGATATTATGATCTGAAAATTACACCCACTGATTACTAATTGATTAACTACAATCTCTTTAATCAATCTTGAGGGTGTACGAAGTAGCATTTACTTTGTTAGCAGAAGAGACCTGAAACAACTGGCATATAAGCATGTACAAAGTACTTAATATGAAGTACGAGTAAATTGTCCGTGATATGCTTCACATTCATATATAGGTGCTATCACTACTACAGATGGGTATATCCGTGACGCCTCATCAGTGCCGGGTGAGTCCCACCCGGCAGTGATTGTATTATCACTGTCGGTTCCAAGTAAAACCGGCACAATATTTATTTCCGCTGGTGAAGCAATATCACTGCCGGTTTATTTTATCGGTAAGATAATATATCACCGCCGTTTGTAAATAAAACCGCGGTGATAAGTTTACCTAAATTCTCCCGCGCGATCAGAGAGCGAGATCACCGCCATTCATATTATAAAACCGGCAGTGATATATTACTGCCGGTTTATAAATAATAACCGGCAGTGATAAGGCTTACCCTAAATTTTCATGCGGGAATGGCAGAGAGTATCACTGCCGAATTATATTATTCAACTGGCACTGATATTTTACTGCCGGTTCTTGAAAAAGAACCGGCAGTGATAATTCGATACTATAAGTACCCTTCGTACTTGCCCCACCTCCAGAACAGAGAGGAGCTCTGTTCTTGCTCGGTTGGGGAAGAGAGGGGGCGAATTTTTGCTCTCAAATTTGGTGGAATTCACTTCTAATTCGTGATCTACGGTTCGTATCTTGATGTACATTTTATTTGTAGTTGGTTTTTGTTGGATATTACGTTCTATATGGTTGTTGGCTGTGAGAATTATCGATTGCATAATGAGCACAATTAGAGCTCTAATTTAGAGACTAGATTTGAGTTCACCACCTTTTTATGTGTACAGTGATTAGTGAGATTAAGATGTAGCTTGAATTTAAGTTTTTACGAGGATCAAATTAGTGATTGTGTTTAATATGTTAATTAAGTACGACAGCACTACATTATTAATTGTCGTTGTATGTAACTATTTAGATGTCATGTGTGTAGAAAAAGTATTTATATTGTTTGTTGAATTATGTTTTAAGTAATAAATTATGTATTTATGAGTTTTTATGTTTTTAGCTAATTTTTAAAAATATTTTCCTATTAAGAGGAAGTTTTGAATTTTTGAGAAAATTTAAAATGTGATAAAACCTTGAAAATAAATTTTTAAATGTTATATTATTTGTGGAACTTTATGAAAAAAAAATCTCAAAAAAATTTCATAATTTTTGAAGTTGGTCTGCTAATTTTAATAATTGGAACTTGCTTTATGGATTAATTAAATTAAAAAACAATTCTAAAATTAAGAAACCTTTTTGGGCCAAAATTGTAGTTTTGGCCCAGCCCACACGTATTGTTTCTTTACTTGGTGTATATTAATTTAATACTTTTGTAAGTAATACAAATTTCTTGATGCACCATTATAAGTAATAGCAATTATTTAATTGATTTTAATAGTGAGATTTGGAAATAGATTTCTTGTTTAATTAGCAGTATGTAACAAATGAAATGAATAAAATAATTTGCGACCACTTATTGATTTACTGAGATTTTATTTGTTATAAATATTTGCAGATGGACCGAAGATGGATGTATGAAGCTGACCGTCGCGATAGAGAGTACTTTAACGGTGTGACTAGTTTTCTAAGCGTGGCTGCGGCGTACAAGTCAACTAAGCTGACGGACTACATTTGTTGCTCGTGCGTCGATTGCAAGAATGAGAAGCAGTTTTCTAATCTTGAGGCGATCCGTGCACACTTGCTTCGAAGGGGTTTCAAACCTGCCTATACCTGTTGGACTGAGCACGGTGAAAATGAGATTTTACGTGAAGATCATCCGATTGATGATGATGACGAAGACAACGACTCCACGGCGATCGAGGATACGTTCGTGGACACCCAAGATGATACATTCGTCGATAACCATGAAGATGATCTGGAACAGATGTTGCATGATGGGGAGGAGGACCACACGAGTGAAAGGGATTTTCAGAAGTTCCAGCGTATGGTAGAGGACTCTACAACACCTTTGTGCCCGGCCGCAAGGAGGACCTCGTAAAGTCGCATGTTGTGCTAACGCCCGCTGCTTGAAGGCAAGCAATGGTTGGTCCGATAAGAGCTTCACAGAGTTGTTAGTTTTTCTGCGAGACGTTCTCCCAGAGGGAAACGTGTTGCCAGCAACCATGTACCAGGCCAAGCAGATTGTTTGCCCATTGGGACTGGAAGTACAGAAAATACACGCATGTCCGAACGATTGCATATTGTATCGCAATGAGTTTGTAAAATTGGTTGCGTGTCGCGTTTGCAAGGCATCTCGTTATAAGCGCGGTGATGCCGACATCGAAGTGCATAGTAAGAAAAAAAGACCCCCAACCAAGGTGTTGTGGTATTTCCCTATAATCCCACGTCTGAAGCGTCTGTTTGCGAACAAAAGGCATGCTCAATTGCTACGATGGCACGCTGAGGAGCGTAAGAAGTATGGAATGCTCAGACACCCTACTGACTCTGCGCAGTGGAAGAACATTGATACAAAATACAAGAAACACTTTGCATGTGATGTGAGGAATGTAAGGTTCGGGCTCAGTACGGATGGGATGAATCCTTTGCAACATGAGCAGTCGTCATAGCACTTGGCCGGTGACTTTATGTATCTACAACCTTCCTCCTTGCTTTGTATGAAGCGAAAATACATTATGATGCGGTCACGATCCAAGGGCCAAGGCAACCGCAACGATATCGATGTGTACACGAAACCACTGGTTGAAGATCTTCTGTTATTGTGGAACGACGGTGTGTGGCTATGGGATGAGTATAAAAGAGAGTACTTCATGCTACACGCGTTGTTGTTCGTAACCATCAATGATTATCCTGCTCTCGGTAATCTTTCAGGCCAGACTATCAAAGGATTCAACGGATGCGTCCATTGCTTGGGTGATACAGGTAGTCGGTGGCTGAAATACTGCAGAAAAATGTGTTACATGCGACATCGTAGGTTCCTTCGTAAGGACCATCCGTATCGCAACAACAAGAGAGGTTTCGATGGTACAAAGGAGACAACTTCATGCTCCAAAACATCGCAACGGCAAAGAGATATTTGCGGCCGTAAAGGATATTAAAATTATCTATGGAAAGGGAGCCGACAGTACATCAGTCCCGTGTTCCCGTGATACAGCTCCTTTGTGGAAAAAGAGATCAGTATTTATGGACCTACCTTATTGGTCGCACCTGGATGTTCAACATGCAATCGACGTTATGCACATAGAGAAGAATGTGTGTGACAGCTTGCTCGGTATTTTACTAGACATACCTGGCAAAACAAAAGATACACTCAAAGCACGGATGGACCTGGAAGATATGAACCTCAGGAAGGGGATGCAAGGGAAGAAGAGCTAATTCTTAGTGGAGTTGTTCCTGCGACGTCCGAGATGGCCCCAAGATCAAAGTACTCGATGCTTGTGAGGGGAGCTAGTCTGTCGGATGATGGCAGCTTAAGCTTCAGAAGCGAGAAAGAAGAGGAAATTTCGAAGAAGATCGCAGATGCCCATGCCCAAGCTACCCAGGGCTACTTCCAACCAAGAAGAGAGAATGATGAGCTAACACGCGCCCTGGGTAACAAAGAGCACCCTAGTCGTACTAGAGGGTTAGGCTTGGTGCCCTGGAAAGCAGCGTTCCCAGAGGACGCTTCTATCTATAAGCGTCCAAAGCTAACTAGACAAGAACAGTTGGATGCACGTGTACGAGTAATAGAAGAAATGATGCAGGTAAAGGAAATTCAATTTCAAGAACAGATACAAAAGATGCAAGAAATGCTAGCGAGCGTCCTCGGTGAACGTCAGGCACATGACCTCCAGAGTCCCGCCATTGCTCATAAAGCGACCAATCGTCATGGCGCCCCAAGAGGACTCGGCCTGTAGTTTTCCTTGGGACAAAATCGTAGAGCCGACACGTTGCGATGCACCGCCCCTAGCGAACATAACCATTAAGGTGGTGAAGGATGGCTTGGCCATGCGGCGAGGCGCGATGTTGCATAACCGCCAAATTCGAGGATATGCGAGTATCGATGAGCGATGTGGTTGACAATTACCGTGAAGTTGAGGTACAGATCCCCAGTGAGGAAGGCAGAAATACTCTTGGACAAAGCCTGGGCACATTCATCGCGTGGCGCAAGCGCTACATAATGTTTTATCCGATGACTACAATGGCGATGATGATAATAATGATGACGACACGGCCTATCCGGTAGTAAAAGTCCTCCCGTCACGAAAAAAGTCCGCCTCGTGCTCGGCGCCAAGGAAAAATAATGATAGAGCACCGCGATCTCAAAATTCATCACGGTCGTGGGAAAAGTGCCACATCCGTGAAGCCAAGACACGGTAAGAAACGAGCATATGACATGACCGAAGAAGAAACTAGAACGAAGTAGACGCCAAATGCGTGATAAACTCACTTCAAAAAGACGCCAAAGACTGATAAAGTTGAAATCGAAGTCGCCAAAAGAGATTTCTTCCTTGACATAGCGACAGTTAAACAGATCGACGGCAACAGCAATCTCCTCAACCTAGCCAACGATCAGACTACGAGCGCATCTCTAGGCAGAAATCTAAAGGACAGGTTGGTAAAAGAGCTACTGCTGCAGACCAGAAGGGTGCTAAAGGGCAGGGGCCTCCTCTAAGGTGGAAGTTCGTTAACGGGGAAGCATTGGTGGATCCAAACGAGGAGCAGAGACTGACGACACAATTACGGCGTCTACATCAATGGTATCGACAGTCTGTCCAAGAGACAAAAAACAACGCGTTCCCCGTCAAATACAAAGAAACGGATTTTCACAATATGGACGGAGTTTTCTGGGTAGAAACCTCCGACTTATACCGATTGTACCAACGAGATGCTCGGACGTATGCGTAATAAGAATGTGGACTCGTAAGTCTCTTGTATAATTAAATCTTTGTACATTCACGTACACTTAAACTTAGTGTCTAACTTCTTTCTTATGTCGAATGGAGACAATGACACTCAGAGCGGACTTAAATGAAAGGGTAGGATTCCTCGATCCCGGCCTTGTCAACTGCAAACTTATTAAAGATCCATCGACGGAGAGAGAGATCGAGGAGTACGTACTAAAGGCGCTGCTAAAGTTACAAGATAAGACCTACGTACTTTTACCCTATAACTTTTAGTACGTGTTTCCCTGCCTACTAGTCAGTTTTATCTCATGTGCAACACCTTGTCATGACTAATGGGCTTCTGCAGCTTTCACTGGATCCTTCTCGTCATTACCTTAGACGATAGCACGATCACTGTGTTAGACTTAATGAGGAAACCGACAAACGATTACAAAGAAGTAATAGAATTGCTAGACAGGTAAACTCGGTCATTGCGTTATTGCTCCCGTAATCTTTCATTCCATTGCACTTAATTACACCTAATTAAGTTTAACGAGTATTCATAACCATACACAGGGCGTACACAAAATACCGCAAGAAGAGCACACGGTACCGTCCATTCACGAAGAAGTTCAGAATAAGAACCGATTTTTCATGCCTAAGACAGCCGCAAGAGAACAATTTATGTGCATACTACTTAATGACACACATACACACGTTCGTCACTGACAGTACCGACTACAACGGCGAGATGGTATATCATTACATGTTGACGCCTACTTTTCTTTATAAAAACTACGACACTAATTAATGCATCATTTTCTTTAATGACGGAGCGTGAAGCTCGGCACCAATGACCTACTTGCGGTGAAGTTGAAGCCCTTCGAGAGCAGATGGCTGGGTTCATCGTTCGAGAAGTGATCAACCCGAAGGGCGAGTTTTACGAGCCACACGCTACAATTAACTGAAATGTGAACGATTGTCAATGAACAATGTAATAATTAAATATTACGATGATTTACTGTATTTCAATTATGCTTTACAAATACTTCATTAATATTGTCATGATTAAATGAGTATTCGGTATTCAATGTTAAATATTATGATGATTTAATATATTTGAATTATTCTATTCCAATACTTCGTTAATATTGCGCATAACATATACCGTACAGAATAAATGTACTGTACAAATATATATATATATTACATCATACATATAATACAAAAAAAAATTATGTAACCGGTTTTGGAGGAGAATATGGCACTGTACTTATCATTGCCGGTTTTAGAGAAATAACTGGCAGTGATACCACCTTATCACTGCCGGTTGGAAAATATTAATTGGCAGTGATATGGATTATCACTGCCAGTTGAAAAAAAACAACCGGCAGTGAAAATGTGTTATCACTGCCGGTTGAAAATTAAAAACCGGCAGTGATAAGTTGATATCACTGCCGGTTATCGATAAAAATCCGGCAGTGATAATCCTTATCATTGCCGGTTGTATAATATAAACCGGCAATGATATTATTATCACTGTCGGTTGAAGAACCGGCAGTGATAGTCCCGACTATCACTGCCAGTTAGGGAATGCCGGGTCAAAATCCGGCAGTGATGCTGATGTTGATCCGGCAGTGATGTCCTTTTCTGTAATGGTGTATGTTCTTAGTGGTTCTGTGATCGCCAGTATTCATCAAGTATACAGTTGTAATGTCCTAATATTACGTTCTAACGCGATGGGTATTTATCACGAGTTCACTGATAAGGAGCTAGCAGGGCTACGCTACGAACATAGACATGCGCTAATGGAGGTTGGCCCGATCTAAACGATCATGAGAACCAAGGATAACTAGCTGAGAATACCTAATATAACTAGAGGTTTGTGACACAACAAAGAGGAGGCCAACCATAGCCAGCTATCCGAGGGATTCGCAAATCCACGTACCGGAAGAAATAACCCACAGAACTGACACCTGATGGCATTGAGGACAGGTTATATGCACGTTCCAATCCAGGAACACCCACGAATGATGGTAGATAACGTTCTGTCCAAGTACTAGACTAACATTGACATTCTTCCCAGAAGTGTCTCCATGATCTAATTTTAAAGTTGTTATAATGGATGGACTACATGGTATTTATAATGAGCTCCTTTACAGTGGATTAAAATCAATATAAGCCGTCCATTCCTTTGAATCTAATGGTTGAGATCAATTTAGATCTAGTTATACTACCATCTGTAGTATTGGTAGTAAAATTGAAAAAGGGGTAAAAGGGTAAAAAATTCCGTCATACTATCTGTCCTCTACGGTAAAACACGTCCTGTGATCCTGATGAATGACGGATGAATGGATAAGAAGTCTTTGAAGATCAACAGGTATTCGGTGAATCCAAAAATGTAAACGAATTAGGAAAAATCTAAAATACCCCTGATAAACGGATAGAAAAAGTCTAAAATACCCTTGAGAATGGATGGTCAGATTTGATTCCTACTACCACTACTTACTACCTATGTAATCCACTGTAAAATTTCTCATTTATAATAGGAACAAACATGCTAGCTTGGTGCAAACGCAAAGATAAGATCAAAAATCTCTAAAAACTAGTTGTGAAATCGTAAGACCAGTTGAAGAAGCATCGAGACGACATGTAGAATCACTAAGACCGACTAAATAGTCACCAAGAACAGAGTTAAAGTCACTGAGACTAGTGAACATCCACCGAGACCAGCTGAAAGGCCACTAAGCCCAAATCTCCGGGGACAATCTTGTTGGAGTTCCAGCAGCACTTAATTTCCTCGACAACATGGATTAAAATAAAATGCATAATTCTTGACACAAATCTCCATATGATGCTTTGTTTGTTGCGTATGAAAGTACACGATATGATTTGCATAAATTTAGCCCACGCATGATGAAAATGTCCATATTGGTGCGGATTTAACTAAGAATTAGATGGACAGATCACGTAACTTTCCTCTTAGTGTCATCTTCATGTTCACTTTGGGCTTGTGCAAGTGATCATTAATTAGAGGAAATTCTTTATTTGCCATTGGAATTTGGAATTTGGTCACTTCCCTAATATGTCGTCGCAAAAATGTTGTTCCTATTATCACCATTTTATCTCAACTTTTATCCTTTATTTATCACTCCCGTCAGCCAATTGCATGATTCCTCCCAGCGCCCCGTCAACCAATTGCATGATTCCTCCCAGCGCCATCATCTTCTCCATCTCTGATCAAAACTTGCCGCCACCAACATCATTTCTTCTCTGGTGAGTTTGGCATCAGTTTCTCCCACCTACATGATCCCTACACCTTCGGCTTCCTTCCCCAAATAATAATTTGAGCTCCTTCCGACTCCAGCTTCACTACCACGTCGGGCTATATACCCGCGTCGCCCCAGGTTGCCGTCGCTAGCCCATCATCAAATACTACTTCTCCCCTTCGCCTCCTCCTATGACCAATCTGACGCAGTCACCATGCATCTCCCTTACTACTACAAAAAAGGTTATATTAGACCCCCTCATCACTGACGGTTTTATCCGTGCATGCATCTCATCTTAGATGGTTTTATCCAAAAAAACGTCAGTAATGAGGTTCACATCACTGATGGCTTTTGGCTAAAATCATTTGTGATGAGATACATGCACATTACTGACGGTTTTTGGCTAAAGCCATAAGTGATATTAAGTATCACCACTAATAGTTTTTGGCTAAAACCGTTAGTGATGACATGCATGCACATCACTGACGGTTTTATCTAAAAACCGTCAGTGATGATACTTAATACCACTGATGATTTTTGGATACATAAAACCGTTTGTGATGTTTCCTAGGAATATATATATGTAATACAGAGCCCAACCTACTTAGTGTTTTTAGGGTTTCGGGAGAACTTTTGAGGTGACTACGGCTGTGAGGCAATCTGGTGTGAAAGGAGACCATTGATTTGGAATGTAGATCCATTTGTTCTTAGTGATCTAATGTTAGTAATTAGTTCTAATTGTATTATATTCAATATCTATCTTAGTAAACATATAATTGATGATGGTTGAGATCTAGTTTGTAGATCTAGTTGTTTTTTGTGACTAAGGTAGTAATTGGTTATAATTGCATTATAATCAAGATGTAGATAGCTTGGTAAAGGGCAATTGAAGATGCTTGGTTTAGATCTAGCTAGCTTGGTGGGTCTGTTTGGATTGATAACAAATTTGCCTTACCGAACCTTACCAATATTTGGTATTACGAAATTAAATTTGGTCACCAAAATGGCTACCAATGTTTTGACCAAAGATTGGCAAGAAAATGAACTAGAAAACCAAGGGAGAAGGGAATCTTACGAAAATTTGGTAGCAAACCAAATACTTGCTAAATTTGGTCAACGCTACTAAAATTTGCTAAGACAAGCATTGGTAACCATTATAAGCAAACCAAACAAGCCTAGCATGACTATGATTTAAGATAGGGTTAAGGTAGTTAATTTGTGCTCCAATTAAAAAATGTACATATGTGCACCTCAAATGTATTCTAATATTTAACACTAATATTTATATATGTGTATCGTAGATAGACCGAAGTTGAATGTATGCTGCGAACCGTGCAGGTGTCGACTACATTAATGGCGTCTCTACTTTTAGAAGAGCTGCAAAGGAGGATATGTTGAATAAGGGTGCGCAATTTATGTCTTATCCGTGCATTGAGTGCTAGAATCTGAAGATGTTTGGAAACTCAACGCAGTCAAGCACACTTGATTCTAAGGGGTTTCAAAAGGGGGTATACATGTTGGACTAGTCACGGTGAAGAGTAGATTATATAGGAAGCAGACAGTACTAACATCGCCAAAGAAGTCAACGATATGTTAGATGATATCGATTGTGCTTCCGATGAGGACAAGTTGCACGATGACAATCTGCATCAGATGCTGTGCGAAGTAGAAGGGAACCATGATGAGAGAGAGATAGTATTGTAAATTCCAGGGCTTGATCAACAACTCAGATAAACCTTTATTCTCCGACTGCAAGTCGAAATACATAAGGTTGTCGTCCGTGCTTGAACTGCTAAAATTGACGGCAGTAACGGTTGATCCGACAAGAGTTTCATGGCGCTGTTAGGTCTATTAGCGAACAAGCTTCCGAAGGGAATGTCGGCAACTACTTACAAAGACATGAAGGTTCTTTGTCCTTTGGGAATGGAATTAGAAAGAATACATGCATGTTCGAACGATTATATTCTCTACCGTAAAGAGAATGCATACTTGCATGTATGTCGGGTGTGCAACGCATGCTGGTACAAGCGTAAGAATCAACTAGATGATGATAGTGAGGGTATTGAGGTAAAGAAAGGACCTCCTTCTAAGGTGGCATGGTATCTGATTGTAATTCCCCGTTTGAAGCATTTATTTGACAACCCAAGGGTGGCAAAACTGCTGCGTTAGCACTCAGAGGAGGGAAAGAATGATGGAATGCTAAGACACCCGGCTAATTCTTCCTAGTTGAGAAATATCGATAGGACGTTTGCAGAATTTGGTGCATAATCAAGGAATATAGGGTTTGGATTGAGTACAGATGGAATGAATCCTTTAGGTAACATAAGCAGTTGACATAGCACTTAGCCTGTGAATCTTTGTATCCACAACCTTCCTGCTTGGTTGTCTATTAAGCACAAATATATTTTGCTGTCTGTACTTATCCAAGGGTCGAGGCAATCTGGGAATAACATTGTTGTGTAACTAGCATCATTGGTGGAAGATCTAAAAACACTGTGGGTTCGTGGGGTACATGTATGAGATGCGTACAAATGAAAGAACTTTAATTTACACTGCTTGTTGTTCTGCACCATAAAATGATTGTCCTGCCCTTACTAACCTATTGGGCCACTATACAAAAGGAGCAAAAGTATGTATTCACTGTTTAGATGATACCGAGAGTGTGTGGCTGAATCACTCATGCAAAACCGTGTACTTGCGTCACCGTAGATTCCCTCAGAGGAATCACCTATATCGTAAGATGAAGAAACAATTCGACAGAAGGAACGAAGATAGTTCAGCTCCAAGGCCTTTAAGCGGGAGGGTTGTTTATGATATGATTAAGGATTTATATGTTGCACTTGAAAAGTGATGTAAATCGAGGACCTTTGAGAGGTGCATATAGAAGAAGAGATCAATATTTTAGGACCTATCTTATTGAGAGTACCTAGAAGTTCACCACTGTATCGACATCATGCACGTAGAGAAGAATGTATGTGATAGCTTGATTGGTCTCTTACTGAATATTAAGGGAAAAACAAAGAACGATATCAACGTATAGCTTGACTTGATTGATATGGCTATCAGACCTGAGTTAGCACCGAAAGAGACAGATAAAGGCCAGACGTACTGTGAACTTGCTTGTTACCCTCTATCTAAGGCTGAGAGAACTGAATTGTGCTAGTGCTTACATGGTGTGAAAGTTCTGTCTAGTTACCCCAACATGAAGAGACTTGTTTTGATGCAAGATTTGAAATTAACTAGCATAAAGATTCATGATTGCTATGTGCTGATGACACAGATGCTCCCTGACGCAATTAGAATTTTTTTGTTGATCAAGGTTCAGCAGACAATCATGAGGTTATGTTATTTCTTTAATACAATCTCTCAGACGGTCATCAATCCCAAAGGACTAGATGCTCTGCAAGGCGAGTTGGTCATGGCTTTGTGTAATCTTGAGATGTATTCCCCTCGTCATTTTTGATATCATGGTCCATCTCATTGTTCACTTTATGAGAGAGACAAAGGTGTGTGGGCCCGTGTTCCTACATAGTATGTACCCGTTCGAGTGGTACATGGGAATTCTCAAGTCCTACGTATAGAATTAACCTCGGCCGAAGGGTAGCATTATTGAAGGTTATACAATCGAAGAGGTCGTCAAGTTCTGTATCGATTACATAGCTCAGGTCAAACCGATAGGTGTACGTTGATCTTGCCTTGAGGGGAGGCTTGAGGGTATCAGGACCATTAGAAGGAAAGCAATCACGTCTGATCCGGTTGCCTATGCTCAAACCCATTTCACAGTTTTGCAACACATGGCTATAGTGTCCCCGTATATCAAAGAGTACAAGCACTGGCTACAGTAAGAGAATATGGTGCGGCAAGAGTCTTGGATCATGAGACAGCGCAACCTTTAGTATGGTAGAAGGAGTGACCTATCACTAGAAGCTCATTAGGTGATCATGATACGTTGACATGGTTGGTAAAAGGGCCAACATTTACAGTTCTCAAATAAACAGGATACGACTTAAATGGGTACACATTTTACACTAGAGATCAGGATATGAAGAGCACAAACCAGAATAGCGGTGTCCGTGTTGATGAGTTTCAATACTGCTGGATCGACGAGGAGATCCTACTATGGGTTCATAGAGGAGATTTAGGAGCTCGACTACATACTATTCAAGATCCCCTTATTTTGGTGTCGTTGGGTCCACCTCTAGGAGGTGAGGGTTGACAAGTACGGTATCACTACTGTACACCTCAAACGTGTTAGATATCAAGATGAACTGTTCATACTCGCTAACCAAGTTATTCAAGTCTTCTATGTAATCAACCCGTCCAACAAAAAGCGCCACAAAGTTCTTTAGGGAAAAAGGATGATAGGAAGAGTACAATCAATTCGATGAGTTGCCTCCTATCGAAAATGCTATCACAGTCCAGGAAGAACAACCTGAGAAAGCTAGCTACACACATGTCGGTCATCATGAAGAGCTAATTTTTATACAAAAGAATAAGCAAGTGGAGTTATGAGGAGGTGTCATCATATTTATTTGAATTATGTAAAATGATTAATTTATAAGCAAGTGGATGATTGTGATGAACTTTGGAAAACCTATAGTTATCTATATATTGATTGTGATCAATTGCTAACATACCAACCTTTATGATTTTGGCATAAAATCAACTTGAAATTTTATTGAAAATATAAAGGGAAAATTGTCAGTGTGATCCAGAACGATACATTTTGAGTTTGTGATCAGAGACATCACACACACTTCTATTCTAGAACCGTCTATGATGCATTGTCATAGACGGTTCTATAATAGAAATGTCTGTGATAGCACCAATATAAATATAACTGTGTGCACCATCTCCCCAAATCCTAGCCTCCCGCACACGCCGTCTCTCCCAAACACTAGCGACCTCCCCCTCAGCAACCTCCTCCTCCCCTGCGGTAACTTCCTCTCCCCCCTGCGGCCCCCTCCCCCGCTGTGGCCCCGGAGACTACGTCCTCCCCTCGAGTACAAGGTAATCACTTTTGTCACTTTTTGTCATTAAACAATACTGAATCTAGTTTATCACTAAGTAGAAATTTTACCATCGATTTTTACAAATTACCGTTGGCAAGTACAATAGACGAGGCTTTATACATCTTTGATAAAGACAAAAACACAAATTTAGTAAACAGTTGATAAAATGAAAAAATATTGGGCATTTAGTTAGTAAGCACCAAGAGTTTTTTAGAATATCGGCCATTTGTTTCTACCCGTTGGGAAAAGTTGCATATCTTGTAGGTCTTGAAAGTCAAACTTTGTAACTCAAATAATTGAAATAAATAAACAAAGCTCAAATAAATAGTAAAAATACCAGGAAAAATCCAAACAAATTCCACAAAATACTTTGAGATATTTGGAACTCAAATAAAATATTTCCAATAAAAGATCATTAATACTTTTATTTGAATAATCAAAAGATAGCAAAAGGTTCCATTCAATAAATACAAAATGAATTAATTAAAATTCCAAAAAAATCAAATAAAAGAGAAAAGCACAATAGAATCAAGAAAACCAAAATTTGGGATGTTACAAATAACTTGCAAATGCAGTATTGAGATTGATGTCGAAAATTTATAGAGATATAAAACATATGCTATCCAACATCTGATAATATTTTTAAATTTTTTTGATAGATCCACAGAGGGGGGGGGGTGAATGGCCGCAAATAAATTTTCCCCTAAAATACTCCAACAAAAACCTCGACAAGATCACTTAAAGGAAATCGTGAAAAACCCAAAAACTAGACAACTATGTGTACCCCTAGCTTGCATGGATAAATACCACAAAATATGTGGGGATTTTTGAGTCACAATCCTGGTTTTCTAGTGTCCAAGATAAAGAGGAATCAATCCAACTCTTGCTTTTAGAAAGGACATCAATTCAAATCACAAAAGTCACTTTCAGAAAAGCAAAAGCAGAATTTCCAGAAATTGTCCTCAATTTGAACAGGAGGTTGGTGGGTTTCTACAGCTCACAAAATTTTGAGAATTTTTCTCCCTATGAGCAAAAGAGTCGTGAAGAACTCCACCAAATTTATCCTCAAAAAGCCTTACAGAAAAAACAGGAAACATCAAAGAACACAGTCAGTCGAGAACTTCGAGCAGAAAGTTTAGGGCTCAGTTTTCACCTCATGGCGCCCAAACGGTGCAACAAGTGAACCCAAAATTTTTTCTGCAGGTGGATATCAGAGTCCCGCACCTCCTTCATCAAGAATCACTTAAAAAGGATTTTTCTAGATTTTTATAAAGATCAAATACTAAATGCTGCGCAAAAAACAAGTTCTGAACAAAGTTGGAACTTGAAAGAAAAGATGTTCTCTACTCAATCCAAGAGTGCAAAAGAGGTGTAAAACCATATGAACACACTCAAAACATCCAAGATCAACAGCATTTAGAAGGAGGGGAGGCAAATCCAAATTGCTTGAAAGTAAATTGCGAGAATGTAATTGCGGGAAAGTAAATGCTGAATTTAAATTGCGTAAAGTAAAGACACAATGTAAATGCGCAAAATAAATTCAGAGTTGGATGGATAAAACTTTCATTTTTAGAAGGAGAGGTTACAAAGCCTGACTTTCATGTGGGCAAAGCTCAAAGGAGCATTCAAAAACTTCAAAAACCTTCTAAGGGAGGAGACTACCCCTATTTATACTACTCTTGGGCCACCTACCACCCTTGGATGAGTCCCTCAACCCTAGAGCACTCATATAAGGGCTAGGATTAACCCACACACACAGCCTTGGAAGGGCTAACCCAAAACCCACACACATACCGGGTTTTCTTGCACGGTTTTCAAAGCATACTACCTAGACCCGCTAACCTATCAACTAGACCTCAATCCGACGGCCCTCATTGATCCACGCGGCATCTAACTAGCATCATCTCCTTTCCTTGTCTTCTTGACATGCCCGGACTCCGTCTCCGATCATCTTCCGGTGATCTCCCAACCGTCTGGACCTCCGACGCTCCTCGCCTAGTCCCGGTCATCCTCCGCCTCACCATGACCTAGCACCGTCGCCCTGCAACCATCAAAGATAAGGAAACACCTTTCACATTGCAATGCCCACAAAGATATTCAATGATTATCCCAAAATCATTAATCGATCATAATTGCTCTCAATGGTCCGGTGCTACTACCCTTAGGCCGGTAGCACTAAGAATAGCACCCAACCCTCAAATTGCTTCAAATCCAATTCAATTCAAATCAAACCAAGCTCAAAACTCGTCAATTACTCATCACACACAAGGATAGACCTCCACATGATCTTTCAATCTCCCCTTGATGAGTATATTGACAAGCACATGAAAATGCATAAGTTTTGAGTTTGAATAAGAGAGAAGAAAGCAATTTGAATGCAAATCCAAACTTGATCCAGAATAAGGAAATAAGATCATGACCCAAGTTGGCAGAAAAGGGATTTTAGAGCTAAACTTTAGAGAGAGCAAGTCTTCAACAAAAGCTCTAAAAGATCCAATAAAACTCACAAGGAACACTCGAATATGCTTATGATCATAAAAAATTGTAATTGTCACAAAGATCATAAGAACCAAAGTGGATTAACATTTTTCCTTTGAAGATGCCTTTTCTACATTTTCTCCCCCTTTTGGCAATATAGGCAAATTTTTTTTTTATTTTCTCCCCCTTTATATATGTATGCATGAAATGCATCCTAAGTGAGCTTTGAGAATTATCCAAGTGATCATAAATGCAAGATATGACACCAAACTATTCAATTTAGAAAATGACTGAACTAGGATGTCTCCAAGAACAAATTCATTTTGCTCACAAGCTTTGTTTACAAGATTTTATTTTAGGAAGATTTGAACAAGTGCAAAACTTAGCAAAAGTTTCAAAGCTAGAAGCAAACACCACTCATAGGATCAAATGGAAAACCTAGAGTTCAACCTACTCAACACTTTGGGGAATCTTGAAGTGCATATAGAGTCCTTCGAGCTCATTTTTCAATTCATGCAAATTCTTTTTCTTTGATATTTTGAAAGACATAGTGGGGTGCAAATGTTTGACATTATTTGCATTTTTTACCCACTTATGTTTTTGTTATTTGCATTTCTTAATGATTGACTCAAGCCATGTTCGATCACCCCAAGAGTAACTCTTAAGAGAATGATCTTGGTCATACACGATATATTCCAAGTTCATCCCAAGTGCAATGGGAGGCAGTCTTGAGAATATATAGTGTTGAGTTCAATTTTGCACAAAAGAGAGTCAATTTTTTCTTAATTTAGCACATATGAGCAATTTTGAAGGACTAAAATATGGATCAAGCAAGTTTCACCCAAGTTGCTATAGGAACTCTAGAAAACTCCATAAATTCACAATTCATGGTAAAAACCTCTAGAGAAGAAACTTAACAAGAAAAAGCAACATGTTTTTCATTTAAGATTTTCAATTTATAGATTTTAACAAGCTTAGTATGATAGATGAACTTGGATAGACCTAAGCTAGTGATTTTCTTCAAAGATGTAGAAAGGTGCATTACATGAAGATTGAATCAATTGCATAAAAGACAAAGCTCATAAAACAAAAGAAAATGCAGCCTATATGCAATGCATGAACAGATTTTCAAACTCCCCCTCAACATGTGAGTCAATTTTAAGCACAAATTGAGTTATTAGCAGAGTTAGGCATAGAAAAAATCAAATGAACTCAATTGAAGCCAAAAACTCAAAAAAGAGGAGAGAAAGATTGAAAAACTGCAAACTGAATGGCTATAGAGTTTAGAAAAGATAGCAGAGAACAATAGGCTCAAACTCGCTCTCATCTTCCCCAATGACTGACAAAGGACAGCTAACTCTTGAACTCCAACACAGAGCAAACATGCACTGTCTACCAGGAGGCCCAACACCGCTAGACCTATAAGTCTGTGAGTGAGCTCAACCAAGAAGAAGAAAAGAATAGCATCCTGAAGCATAAAATGAGAGGTCCATGCCAAAGCATGCCAGAAGTCTAGGTGAAGTGAACTCAGAACTCTAAAGAGAAAAAACCATTGCACCCAAAACAAAAGAAAAAAAAGAAGAACCGGAAGAAAAATAATATAATACATAATATACAAGCCAGCTCCCCCTCACAGAAGGCCGTAAAGGCACACGACTCCAAGCTCACTCCTCAGGGCAACAAACCTGGAGCTATCCAAAGGCTTGGTGAAGATATCGTCTAACTGAAGGTCACTCTCTACAAACTGAAGCACGATATCCCCCTTCTCTACATGGTCTCTAAGGAAGTGATATCTAATATCAATGTGTTTGGTCCGGGAATGCTGCATTGGGTTTTTAGCAATGCAAATAGCAGAAGTGTTGTCACAGAAAAGTGGCACACTCTGTATATCTAATCCAAAGTCCCGCAAGGTCGATCTCATCCAGAGAACTCGTTACAAGAATCGGTCATAAAGAACATACTCGGCCTCGCCGGTGGGTCATGCAACCCTGCATCGCTTCCTAGATGACCAAGAAATAAGAGAAGTACCAATAAATTGGCAAGTGCCAGAAGTGCTCTTCCTATCTATCCTACAACCAGCAAAGTCAACATCAGAAAAGGCTCTAAAAGATAGACAAGAGGAGGAAGAGTACCAAATACCATAATCAATGGTAGCGCGAAGGTACCGGAAAATGCGCTTCACTGCCTGACAGTGAGAGGCACGAGGAGAAGCCTGAAATTGGGCGCACATACACACAACAAAGTGTATGTCCGGCCTCGACGCAGTGAGATACAAGAGGGAGCCAATCATGCTACGAAACTCCTTTTGATCAGTAGGCTCACCATCCTCATCAGGCTCGAGGACTGCATTGGTGGCCATAGGAGTTAACACCGGCTTCCCGTCAGACATGTCGAAGCGCCTCAGGAGGTCCCGGGTGTACTTGCCTTGATGCAAGAAAGTGCCCTCTCGAGTCTGCTTGATCTGGAAGCCAAGGAAAACTGAGAGACAAGAGAATGAGAGGAGCCACCAAAAATGATATCGTCCACATAAATCTGGACAAGAAGAAAATGAGACTCATGGTGTCTGATGAACAGAGTTTTGTCTACTATGCCCATTTTAAAGTCATGGCTGAGAAGATAAGACTTGAGCCTCTCATACCATACTCTGGGGGCCTGCTTGAGTCCATACAGAGCTTTGAAAAGCTTGTATACATGACTCGGAAACTTGGGGTTCTCGAATTCTGGAGGTTGCTTGACATAAACCTCTTCCTCAATATAGCCATTGAGGAATGCACTCTTGACATCCATTTGATAAAGCTTGAAGCCTTTGGATGCAGAAAATGCAAGCAGGATTCGGATAACCTCTAGCCTAGCTACAGGGGCAAAGGTCTCCTCAAAGTCAAGACCCTCAACCTGAGAAAAGCCGTGTGCAACTAGTCTAGCCTTGTTTCTAACTACAACCCTATCCTCACTCTGCTTGTTTTTGAACACCCACTTGGTCCCAATGACATTATGACCAGATGGGGACTCGACAAGCTGCCATACCTTGTTCCTCTTAAAATTCTCAAGTTCCTCATGCATAGCATTAATCCACGACTCATCGGATAATGCATGAGAAACATCCTTCGGCTCAAAGGAGGCAACGAAGGCAGAGTGGAGGCAGAAACTGGACAAACCTGATTTTGAGTGAGTGACCCACTCAAACAGATCACCAATGATCTGATCAGGTGGATGAGCTTTCTGGATATGTCCGGGAGGACCAGAAGCAGAAGTGGCCTCTACCTCTTGAACAGAAGAGGTAGGAACAGAGCCACTCGCCGAAGGAGAGTTGAAAGGCAAGGGCTGGTCTCCCTGAGGTGCAGAAATTGAAACAGGAGGCACCTCAGGTGTAGAGGGGACTGGATCCGGTGGAACACCATCATCTCCATCATCCTCATCTTCTACAAAGATGGTCTCGGAGGGATAAGAAGAGCCTAAAACATCAGATCTAGCTCCTGGGCTAGCCTCATCAAAGGTCACATCATTGGTCTCTATGATCCTATGCGCATCAACACTCTAGACCCTATAGCTACGAGAAGAAGTCGAGTAACCTAGAAAGATACCATCAGAAGAACGAGACTCAAACTTATCTAGGTTACCAGACTTCAAGATAAAACACTTGCAATCGAAAACGCGAAAATGAGACACACTGGGCTTTCGCCCATACCTCAACTCATAAGAAGTGCGATGCAAATGTGCTCTCAAAACACGCGATTAGAAACATGGCAAGCAAGAGCTATAGCCTCACCCAAAACATCCTAGAGTATCAGACTCATCTAGCATCGTCCTGGCTATCTCAACCGTGGTCCTGTTTCGCCTTTCCACTACGCCATTCTCACGAGGGCGAGGGAGAAAAGAACGATGCTCTAAACCGGACTCCACACAAAAACTCTCAAAGTAGGAATTCTTGAACTCCGTGCCATTATCACTGCAGATAGCTCAGAATGCACCGGGAGCTCAATAGACAACCCATTGACCAAACCCGTGAAGTGAGAAAAGTCTCATCCTTCGAGGCCATGAAGAATACCCAAGAGTATCTAGAAAAATCATCAACGATGACAAGAACATACCACTTCCCTCCTGCTGAACGCACTCTAGCTGACCAACAGTGTCCATATGTAAAAGCTGTCTTGGTGCATCAGTCATCACTACGGTGACTGGAGGATGAAAAGCAGTAACCATCTTGCCATGTCGGTAAGGAGAGCAAAGTAAGTCTTTGACCATCTTGAGTTTGGGCAAACCCCGAATGAGATCGTGGCTGCTAACTCGGGTCAAATGATCAAAACCAATGTGACCAAGTCTCCTATGCCAGAAGGAAAGATCACGGGACTCAGAAGCAATCAAACATCGAAGAGAGTCTCCAGAAGAAGCAGAAAAATCAGCACGAAAGACTCCCAAATCTAGAAATCCCGCAAACTAACCCTCCTGATGAATCAAGTATTCTACAGGCATTACTCTTGAAGCTTACCTCGAAAGAGTAATCGATAAGCTGAGAAACAGAGAGCAGATTGTATTGCAGCTTACTTACTAAGGCAACTTCTTTAAGAATGAAATTTTGGTTAATGTAGATGGTACCTTTAGCAATGACTCTACCTGAAGATTCATCCCCGAAAGTGATCAACTCATCACCGAGGGCTCAGACTAGGGAAGAGAACCATCGAGAATCTCCGGTCATATGACGAGAACAACCGGAGTCGACAATCCAAACATCTCCCTTCCCCATCCGACGAACCTGATCAAGACACAAGAGAGAAAGATGACTCAGTACTGGGATAGAGTGAAGACTTGGGAACCCAATACTGAACCACACGACGCCTCAGAGTACTAGCAACAAAAGAAGACTGGACTCGAGTGTCTCTCTGCCGTTTAACCTTAACATGATCAGTAGCAACTCTAGTAGATGATCTAGGAGCTGGAACTAGGTTAGCCCGCCGTGGTGCAAAAGCCAGACCATCCCAGTGAGGCTTCCTAAATCTCCTACCAGAAAACACCTCACGCCGCTGATATCTACCTCGATGGGAAAAACAAGGAATATCAAAATGACGGCAAAAAGACTAACTACGAACAGCTCCAAGACTAAAACTCGAAGAACCAGCATGAAAACCGAGTCCTGGACGCTGCCCAAAAACAGGAGACTCTCTAACCTGTCTAGAAGCAGTGTGTAGCTTAGGAGCACTCAAAGTCTGGGGATGACCCTGAATACCCCTAAGAGCTGCAACACGCTCACGCCGAGTGATCTTGGCGCGTCTGAAGCAGAAATCTACTAGGTGACCATCCTTTTTACAGAAGGTGCATGTGTACTTCGCCTTACTAGAGACAGAAGCAACAGGAGTAACACCTTCTGGTCAGAAGTCCTATGGAAAACCCCAGCAGACCTAAACACGGTGGTGCTCATCTGGGAGCTACCACAATCTCACCACTCTTGGAGCCGCGCACAATGGTGGGAGGATGCGCCCGAGCGTGCTCCAAGGGATCAAATCCTAGACCTTGATTGAATCTACTAATCTTGGATTGGTCTTGAATAAGATTGAGCTCCTTCTTGTCTCCTACAAACTTCTCGAGAGTGCTCATAAGATACTGGCAATCTCGAAAGAAAGAGGCACAAGAAGAACAGGGGGAAGAAGAAGAAGAACCAGAAAGATGAGCTCTCTCAAAGACGTGCATTTTCTCCTCAAAGACGGCTGCCTCGATCTTGAGGGCCTCACAAGAAACGCAAGACGCATTTATAATTCTATGGGCTTGGTCATCTAATTTCTTCCTAAGCTCGACATGGATTTTATCCAAGTCCCCCTCAATCATAGAACATCGCAAGCAACTTTCTTGTGACTTATCTAGTAAGTCCTTAGCAAGTTGATCACACTTGACATTCAAAGCATCATTGTCAAGTTTTAGTTGCTTACAGCCCTCACATGAGCTGACTGGGTCCTTAGAAGCATGCAATTCAAGTTCATCATTTCTAAAAGAAAGCTTCTTAAGGTGAGTGCTCATGGCATCAATTTCAGCAAGCAATTTAGGGCAATTAGCACAAGAGGGAGTAGAGTGAGCATGAAGAAAACTAGCATCTACAGAAGGAGTATCAACAGATTCATTGCTAGCATTCTTCAACCTAAGACTATCTAGTTCAGACAACACACTATCATGCATAGTCCTTAGGTTCTCTAACTCCACAAGCAAAGCATCACACAAAGTACAGTCATCAGTGACTCGGGAGGGAGAAGATCTAAGTGAAGCAAACTCCCGAGTCAAGGTACCTACTTCCTTCTCAAGCTCCGTACACCTAGCTCTAGCTCTAGCATGAAATTTTCCTAATTTGCGAAGCTTCATTGTTTGGTCATAGGAGGGTACTCGTCCGTGTCAGACAAACTCAAAGTCGCTGATACCGTTGACGCCGGCCATGAAGCACATGCCGGAGAAGTCGTCGCCGCCTTTCTTCTCTTGCGGATCATCCTCGCCCTCGTCGCTCCATGTCTCCGAGTCAGAGATGTTGATGTCGTCAAGCGCGGCGAGGACGCGGTGGAAGAGTTTCTTGTTCTTGGAGAAGTTGCGGTACTTTTTCTCGTGCGCCAGTTCACGAACTGGAGGCTTCTTGTTGCGGTTCTTATCGGTGTAGTCGTTCTTGCTTGAACCGCCAACGTCGTTCTTGCCCTTCTCCAGCTTGGGACAGTTCGCCCGAATGTGGTTGGGGCCACCACACTCAAAGCAGGTGATCATACCACCTCTATTCCTCTCTCTCACCCTCTTGTATGCATGAGAGAATTTGCGAGCAAGAAGATCAAGCTCATTTTCTGGAAATTTTTCCAGTTGGTCATCGCTAGCTCGCAAAGGGTGGAGAGGAGAGACCGGCTGTAAGAATCAAGAAGATCCATTGGGATCGGTGACCAAAGCTATCGACTGAGATTTCGTCTTCCGAGAGACGACATCGATCTCATGAGTCTTGAGGCGGGAATAAAGCCCGTCAAGAGTCAGAGTCGATAAGTCGGTGGTATCCTTGATGGTGGTCAACTTCATCTCCCAAACCCGAAGGTCGAGTGTGATCAAGAAATGCCGAGCATTGTCCGAGTCAGGGTATATGCAACCAACTTCTCGGAGGTCGCTCAAGATCTTTGTAAACCGACCAAAACACTCGTCGAGACTCTCACCAGCGTGTTGATCAAACTTGTTGTACTCGCGCTTGAACTGGTCCTGCCTCACAGTCTTGATTTGAGTAGAGCCCTCATGGTAAGCATCAAGTGTTACCCAAATCTCGTGAGCGGAGCGAAGGTGAGAAATCTTATCATACTCACCGCGGCTAAGACCCTGTATGAGAATGTTCCTTGCCTTAGCATTCGCCTCAACGTCAGCCATATTGATGGCCGCGACATTTTCATCAGCAGGAACCTCATACGGGAGTTTCACCTTCTGCCATATCAGGTAGCCCTGGGCAGTGATGTATGACTCCATCCGGGACTTCCAAAAAGGAAAATCAACTCCATTAAAGATGGGAAGCTTGGTGGAATATTTGTCCGTCGCCTTAGCTCTTGAGACCGGTAAAGATCTAGAAAGAGCGAAACCGGCTCTGATACCAATTGAAGGATCGAGATGGCGAGCAGAGGGGGGGGTGAATGGTCGCAAATAAATTTTCCCCCAAAATACTGCAACAAAAACCTCGACAAGATCGCTTAAAGGAAATCGTGAAAAAACACAAAAAACTGGACAACTATGTGTACCCCTAGCTTGCATGGATAAGTACCATAAAATATGTGGGGATTTTTGAGTCACAATTCTGGTTGTCTAGTGTCCAAGATAAAGAGGAATCAATCCAACTCTTGCTTTTAGATAGGACATCAATTCAAATCACAAAAGTCACTTTCAGAAAAGCAAAAGCAGAATTTCCAGAAATTGTCCTCAATTTGAACAGGAGGTTGGTGGGGTTTCTGTAGCTCACAAAATTTTGATAATTTTTCTCCCTATGAAAATCAAAGGTATGAAGAACTCCACCAAAGTTATCCTCAAAAAGCCTTACAAAAAAAACAGGAAAAATCGAAGAACACAGTCAGTCAAGAACTTCGAGCAGAAAGTTTGGGGTTCGGTTCTCACCTCATGGCGCCCAAACGGTGCAACAAGTGAACACCAAAATTTTTATGCAGGTGGATATCAGAGTCCCGCACCTCATCAAATAAGAATAACTTAAAATGGATTTTTCTACATTTTTATAAAAATCAAATACTAAATGCTGTGCAAAGAACAAGTTCTGAACAAAGTTGGAACTTGAAAGAAAAGATGTTCTCTACTCAATCCAAGAGTGCAAAAGAGATGTAAAACCATATGAACACACTCAAAACATCCAAGACCAACAGCATTTAGAAGGAGGGGAGGCAAATCCAAATTGCGTGAAAGTAAATTGCAAGAATGTAATTGCGGGAAAGTAAATGCTGAATTTAAATTGCGTAAAGTAAAGACATAATGTAAATGTGCAAAATAAATTCAGAGTTGAATGGATAAAACTTTCATTTCTGGAAGGAGAGGTTACAAAGCCTCACTTTCATGTGGGCAAAGCTCAAAGGAGCATTCAAAAACCTCAAAAACCTTCTAATTAAGGGAGGAGGCTACCCCTCCACCCCTATTTATACTACTCTTGGGCCACCTACCACCCTTGGATGAGTCCCTTAACCCTAGAGCACTCATCTAAGGGCTAGGATTAACCTACACACAGCCATGCAAGGGCTAACCCAAAACCCACGCACATTCCGGGTTTTCTTGCACGGTTTTCAAAGCATACTACCTAGACCCGCTAACCTATCAATTAGACCTCAATCCGACAGCCCTCATTGATCCACGCGGCATCTAGCTAGCATCATCTCCTTTCCTTGTCTTCTTGACTTGCCCGGACTCCGTCTCCGATCATCTTCCGACGATCTCTCAACCGTCTGGACCTCCGACGCTCCTCGCCTAGTCTTGGTCATCCTTCGCCTCACTATGACCTAGCACCGTCGTCCTGCAACCATCAAAGACAAGGAAAAAACCTTTCACATAGCAATACTTAATCTAGTTTATCACTAAGTAGAAATTTTACCATCGATTTTTACAAATTACCGTTGGCAAGTACAATTGACGAGGCTTTATACATCTTTGATAAAGACAAAAACACAAATTTAGTAGAACAGTTGATAAAATGAAAAGATATCGGGCATTTAGTTAGTAAGCACCAAGAGTTTTTTTAGAAATTCGGCCATTTGTTTCTACCCGTTGGGAAAAGTTGCATATCTTGTAGGTCTTGAAAGTCAAACTTTGTAACTCAAATAATTGAAATAAATAAACAAAGCTCAAATAAATAGCAAAAATACCAGGAAAAATCCAAACAAATTCCAAAAAATACTTTGAGATATTTGGAACTCAAATAAAATATTTCCAATAAAAGATCATTAATACTTTTATTTGAATAATAAAAAGATAGCAAAAGATTCCATTCAATAAATACAAAATGAATTAATTAAAATTCCAAAAAAATCAAATAAAAGAGAAAAGCACAATAGAATCAAGAAAACCAAAATTTTGGATGTTACAAATAACATGCAAATGCAGTATTGAGATTGATGTCGAAAATTTATAGAGATATAAAACATATGCTATCCAACATCTGATAATAGTTTTAAAGTTTTTTGATAGATCCACAGAGGGGGGGTGAATGGTCGCAAATAAATTTTCCCCCAAAATACTCCAACAAAAACCTCGACAAGATCACTCAAAGGAAATCGTGAAAAACCCAAAAAACTTGACAACTATGTGTACCCCTAGCTTGCATGGATAAATACCACAAAATATGTGAGGATTTTTTAGTCACAATCCTGGTTGTCTAGTGTCCAAGATAAAGAGGAATCAATCCAACTCTTGCTTTTAGAAAGGACATCAATTCAAATCACAAAAGTCACTTTCAGAAAAGCAAAAGCAGAATTTCCAGAAATTGTCCTCAATTTGAACAGGAGGTTGGTGGGTTTCTGCAGCTCACAAAATTTTAAGAATTTTTCTCCCAATGAGCAAAAGAGTCGTGAAGAACTCCACCAAATTTATCCTCAAAAAGCCTTACAGAAAAAACAGGATACATCAAAGAACACAGTCAGTCGAGAACTTCGAGCAGAGAGTTTAGGGCTCTGTTTTCACCTCATGGCGCCCAAACGGTGCAACAAGTGAACTCAAAATTTTTTCTGCAGGTGGATATCAGAGTCCCGCACCTCCTTCATCAAGAATCACTTAAAAAGTAATTTTCTAGATTTTTAGAAAGATCAAATACTAAATGCTGCGCAAAAAACAAGTTCTGAACAAAGTTGGAACTTGAAAGAAAAGATGTTCTCTACTCAATCCAAGAGTGCAAAAGAGGTGTAAAACCATATGAACACACTCAAAACATCCAAGATCAACAGCATTTAGAAGGAGGGGAGGCAAATCCAAATTGCGTGAAAGTAAATTGCGAGAATGTAATTGCGGGAAAGTAAATGCTGAATTTAAATTGCGTAAAGTAATGACACAATGTAAATGCGCAAAATAAATTCAGAGTTGGATGGATAAAACTTTCATTTCTGGAAGGAGAGGTTACAAAGCCTGACTTTCATGTGGGCAAAGCTCAAAGGAGCATTCAAAAATCCCAAAAACCTTCTAAGGGAGGAGACTACCCCTATTTATACTACTCTTGGGCCACCTACCACCCTTGGATGAGTCCCTCAACCCTAGAGCACTCATCTAAGGGCTAGGATTAACCCACACACACAGCCTTGCAAGGGCTAACCCAAAACCCACACACATACCGGGTTTTCTTGCACGGTTTTCAAAGCATACTACCTAGACCCGCTAACCTATCAACTAGACCTCAATCCGACGGCCCTCATTGATCCACGCGGCATCTAGCTAGCATCATCTCCTTTCCTTGTCTTCTTGACATGCCCGGACTCCGTCTCCGATCATCTTCTGGCGATCTCCCGACCGTCTGGACCTCCGACGCTCCTCGCCCTAGTCCCAGTCATCCTCCGCCTCACCATGACCTAGCACCGTCGCCCTGCAACCATCAAAGACAAGGAAAAACCTTTCACATAGCAATGCCCACAAAGATATTCAATGATTATCCCAAAATCATTAATCGATCATAATTGTTCTCAATGGTCCGGTGCTACTACCCCTAGGCCGGTAGTACTAAGAAGAGCACCCAACACTCAAATTGCTTCAAATCTAATTCAATTCAAATCAAACCAAGCTCAAAACTCGTCAATTACTCATCACACACAAGGATAGACCTCCACATGGTCTTTGAGTTTAGTTATAAACAGTGCCATTTTTATACGTCGAAACACAAAAATGAAGATAAAGTCACATAAAGGATATTTCATAGGCGCATGCATTTACAAATAGATATATTGGATGCCCACATTAATAAGGACGAGATAATTAAGCGCAGAAGAGGATATTTTCATCCTCCTGCTAATTTCGTAGAATTGATTCTAACAATTTATTAAGAAACTTAGATGCTTGAAAGATAGGTTTATATTTGTTAGGAATATTAGGATCTTTGGGATTGAGTCTGATTTTTTCAGAATTTGAATTTCCTTTCTTGTTTTTTCCAAGATTTTAATATGCTTGCCTCTTTGAATTTTGAAGAGAAGACACTGAAAAGTTGCAGCAGTTGAGCAACACAAAATTTCTCTTATCACGTGTGTGTGTTCTCGTGGTTCTGCCGTATGAGAATACTAGTGTTTTTCCAATAATTGGTATCAAAGGCTCGCTACTCTCAACCTATGAAGGAAGCATGGCAGGATCCAACAATGAGAAACCTCTGTTGTGTATCCGATGCTTACACAGACGAACTAAAGTGACTGGGCTCTCTCGATTAGAGTCAACATGCAAGCGCAAGGCTTGTGGGATACAATAGAGACGGGCAGTGCCAACATCAACTTTCGGGAAGATCAGATGGCATTGGCGGCCATCCTATGATCCATTCTATGATAGATGCTCTCGATGCTTGCCACGAAGAATACGGCAAAAGACTTGTAGGAAGCAATAAAGACCATGGGCATGTGCGTTGACCTCGTGCTCAAGGCGAAGGTGCATGTGCTTTGGAAGGAGTTTGAAGGCATCACTTTCAAGGATGGGGAGTTAGTGGATGACTTCATCATGCACCTCACCGGCCTCGTCAATAGCCTCGTGACTCTCGGCAACAACAATGATGAGCAGAAAATCGTGGAGATATTCTTGCGCACGGTGCCACAAACATACTCCCAGATTGCAATCTCAATTGAAACCCTAGTTGATTTGAGCACGCTATCTATGGAGGAGTTGAACGGATGACTCAAAGTCACTACGGACCAGTTCCAAGCCGACGCTAGTGGCACCAGTGGCTGCCTACTTCTCACAGAGGAAGAGTGGACTGCAAGCATGATGCAACGTGGGCAGCACTCAGCCTGCGGAAGTCGCAACAATGGCAGTGGTCACGGTAGTGGCAACCGCAGCATTGGCTATAGCACCAGTAGCAGTGGTGGTGGGTAGAGCCGCAACGGACGTGGTTGTGGCAGTGGTTGGCACCATAACAACAAGGCCGGTAGAGGCGGCAAGAATGCCGAGGCCGGCAACAGCTCTGGGTCACCTTTAGGCCACGGTCGGGACATCTCCCATAACGAGTGTCGCTACTACAGCAAGCTCTATCATTAGGCCAAAGATTGTCATAAGGAAAAGCGCGACAAACAAGCCAACCTCGTGCAAACCGATGATGATCAATCGGCATTGCTCATGGCACACATCGGATTAGTCACCGATGCCAACATGGAGAAGAACGAAGAGTTCATTCTCAACAAGGAGCGAGCGCAGGTGCATCTCGGTCAGGCCGACGACAAGCACAACGATACTCGACTCCGAGCCTAGCAACCATATGATGGGTTGCAAGGAGGTCTTCGCCGAGCTAAGCACAGGAGTCAATGGATTCGTAATGTTCAATGATGCATTGGTGGTTGACATTCGAGGATGAGGTACTGTGCTGTTCACTTGTCGGAATGGTGAGCATTGTGTCCTCACTGACATCTACTACATCTCGCAGCTCCAAAAGAACATCATTAGCCTCGGTCAACTTGATGAGAAAGGATAACGGATCTTGATCGATGAGGGCATACTTTGGCTCCATGATCAATACCAATGACACCTCACCAAGGTTGAGCACGCTCAAAACCGATTGTATGACCTTTCCTTGGACATCGCACAACCCGTGTGTCTATCAGCATGGCTCGACAATGAAGCATGGCAGTTGCACGCGTGGTTCGGTCACCACAACTTCAATGCACTACAGGTATTAGCACATCGCAATATGGCACGTGGATTGCCATAGATTGACCAGCTGAATCAAATCTGTGATAGTTGTTTGGCCAGAAAGAAATGCCACAACTCTTTCCCGTAGAAGGTGAAGTACCACACCAAGGAGCTTCTGGAGCTAGTGCTTGGGGGATATTTGCCGTAGAATGTGAAGTACCACACCAACATCAGGAGGGAAGCACTACTTCCTCCTCAATGTCGATGACTAGAGCCGGTACATGTGGGTGAAGCTTCTTGCATCAAAGAATGAAGCGCCGAAAGCCATAATTCGGTTCCAATCTGAAACCAAGCTTGAAGCTCGACGCAAGATTTGCACCCTTTGCACCGACTGAGGAGGCAAATTCACATCATGGCACCCGTCGATAATTGCACAGATCATGACATCAAGTGGCACCTCTCGCCACCCTATTCCTCCCAACAAAACAACATTGTTAAATGTTGGAATGAAACAATCATTGGGATGACACGAAGCATGCTCAACGCAAAGGAGATGCCTACAGAATTTTGGGGCGAAGCGGTCACGATAGCCATCTACATCCTCAACCATTCACCAACAAAGAGCATCGACGGCAAGGCACTGTACGAGGTATGGCACGGACTCAAGCTGAACATGCATTTTCTTCAAAATTTTTGGTTGCATCGTGCATGTTAAGATGGTCAAGACAAACATGAAGAAGCTTGATGACTAAAGCAACTCGATGGTCTTCATCGGCTATGTGCAAGGCTCTAAGGCATACCACACGTACGATCCCATTGGCAAACGCATGCATGTGACATTCGACACTGTCTTTGATGAAGGTGCCAAGTGAAGTTGGAGTGAGGATGATCATGGCTACACACCGAGCACTGGTGAGCAATTTATCATCAGCTCCATCTCAGACGATGACTCGATTTGGACTCAGGGAGTGCAAGCTTACCATCGGCTTCACCCATTTCCGCATCCAACTTGACGCATGTGGCAGGAGGCCGCGGCTAACCTGGTTCAGCATCTAGCTTGGACATGCACGGGTCTTCACGCCCATAGATGCACAATGCACGCACTATGGCACTGGACACTAGTGATTCCACGCCCAACGTTGGGGCATGCGTCAAGTTCTCCTCACCTCTATCCAATGCCTCAGCGTTGCTCGACACTGACACCGACGGTTCGCGGACGTTTCGGACTATGGCAAACATCTATGACATGACCGTCGTGCAAGAACTTGGTGTCGACAAGTTATCTCTGTCTAGAGAAGAGCCAGCCACTTTCATGGAGGCTAAGGAAGATAAGGATTGGAGGAGCGTGGCAATGCTCGAAGAAATAAGCTCAATCATTGAGAACCAGACATGGTTTCTTGTTGATCTTCCATCTAGTCATCGATCCATCAGGTTGAAATGGGTGTTCAAGATAAAAAAAAGACGCTCTCGGCGCCATCCTCAAGCACAAGGTGTGGCTCATGGCAAAAGGGTATGTCCAACGTGAGGGAGTGGATTTCGAGGAAGTGTTCGCACCGGTTGCACTCCTCGAATCCGTTTACCTCCTAATCGCTCTCGCCGTGCATGATGGGTGGATCGTGCACCACATGGATGTAAAATCTACCTTCCTCAACGGTGATCTCAAGGAGGGGGTGTACGTCGAGCAACCTCCTGGCTTCATCACCAAAGGGCAAGAGAAGAAATTGTACAAGTTATCAAAGGCACAATATGTGCTGCGGCAAGCCCTAGAGCATGGTACTCAAAGTTGGACACTTGCTTGGCGTCCCTTGGGTTTGGCTGGAGCACGTCGGAGCACGCCGTGTATGCATGCGGTAGCGGCACATCGTGATTGCTTGTGGGTATCTACGTCGATGACCTCATCATCACCAGTTTAGATCCACAAGAAATTGCCAGGTTCAAAGAGGAGATGAAGTCTCTCTTTAAGATGAGTGACCTCGGTTTTCTTAGCTTCTACCTCGGCATCGAAGTGCATCAAGGCGAAGGATTTATCACCCTCAACCAAGTAGCATATGTGCAACAGTATTGGAAAAGAGTGGCATGGTGGACGACAATCCATGCTAAGTCCCCATGCAATCAAGGTTCAAGTTAAGCAAGGCAAGCACGGTTCCGTCAACCGATGCAACAACATTTCGAAGCATTGTCGGAAGTCTGATGTACTTGGTGTACACGTGTCCGAACATCACATACTCAGTGGGGTATATGAGTCGGTTCATGGAGAACCCGACTATCGAGCACCTTGCGGCGGCCAAGTACATAATGTGCTACTTCGTCGGGACATGACGGTTTGGGTTCCGCTACACTCGACGGATGGGCGAGCCCGGGCTGATCGGCTACAGCGACGCTGACATGACCGACGACATCGACACATGCAAAATCACTACAGGTGTGTTGTTTTCCCTTGGGCAAAGCCTCGTCAGTTTGCAATCGCAGAAATAGAAGGATGTGGCCTTATCTTCATGCGAAGTTGAGTACATCGCTGCAACAACGGCGGCATGCCAAGGCATATGGCTTGGATGACTTCTTGCTGAAGTGAAAAAAGAGGTGGTCAGTCCAATAATGCTCAAGGTAGACAATAAATTAGCAATCTTCCCTCAGCAAGAACCCTATCTTTCATGAGCGAGGCAAGCACATTGATACGAGATATCACTTCATTTGAGAGTGCATCGAAGAAGGGAAGGTTGAGGTCGAGTACATAAGCACTGATGGGCAACTCGCAAACATCCTGATGAAGTCACTTGGGCGTGTCAAATTCCAGGAGTTGCACGCGAAGATTGACTTAGTTGAAGTCAAGAAGCACTAAGTTTAGGGAGTGATTTGTTAGGAAACTAATTAGGTGTTTATAGATAGAAAGGTTATTTGTTACAAAACTTAGATGTTTGTAGATAGAAAGGTCTATATTTTTTTTAAGGAAAATTAGGATTTTTGAGATAGATTCTGATTTTTTTTTCAAAATTTGAGTTTTCTTTCTTGTTTTTTTTCCAAGTTTGTAATTAATACGCTTGCCCTTTAAATAGAGAAGAGAAGACCTAAAACAGTTGCAGCAGTTCAGCAACACAAAATTTCTCTTGTCACATGCATGTGTTCTTGTGGTTCTGCCGTATGCGAATACTGGTGTTTTTCCAACACAGCCTACATAAATTTATGGATTTTATCTGACAATTTCACAATAAATTAGTGGCCAAAATGAATTGATAAGCATGCATAAAGTTGAAAAGTATGTCTTACCTAATTAATTTGTATCCACTCCTTTTGTGCTCCAGGGAATGATTGTCTCCGTGTATATGAAATTAAGGCAATGCCAAGCGCCAACCATTAAAAACGTAAGATTGTGCACGATTGCTTTCATAGGGATTACTCACTAGCTAGAGCGATAGAGCCTCATGGACAACACCGCCATGACCAGCTCCTCGCAAACGCATCTGCTGCTATTGCTACTCCTGGCAGCAACAATTGCTGCCATGGCGGCCACCGCCGATCAGCAGCAGCCTAGTACGCCGGCGCAGACCACACTTCCGGGCTGCCCTGACAAGTGCGGCAACGTCAGCATCCCCTACCCCTTCGGCATGAAGGATGGCTGCTTCCTCCCAGGCTTCGAAGTCACCTGTAATGACACCTTCAATCCGCCTCGTGCCTTCCTTGCTGCTAACCTTACTTTCGGTGATCATGACAAACCGCATATCTTGACCGAACACTTCTTCTACTACTCAACCGACGAAAAGAGCATGCCGTACAGGCTGATCAACAGATCCTTGTTGCCGGTCGAGCTCGCCGACGTGCAGGTCTCGGAGGGGAAAGCTTGGGTGCACGCCGCGTTCAGCTTCGACTGCGAGTTGGACAAGGGGTACCACGTGGTGAGACAGCAGGAGATAGATTTCCAGTTCCGTTCGCCGTTCCTCCTGTCGGAGACTAGCAACGTGCTGATGGGCATTGGGGCCGTTGTCGAGGCCGAGCAGACCACCGGGCCCAGTTGCCAATCATTTCTCAACCCGCTGGCTGTACCGTCCGTCGAGCCCATCAACGGGTCCTGCTCGGGGCAGGGCTGCTGCCAGGCCAGCGTACCGCCGGCACACTCCGGCAGCACAGTGACCATCAAGCCGCAGCAGTTCGACGACTCCATCTCCTCCTGCACGTACGCCATGCTTGTGGACAAGTCCTGGTACAACTTCTCGTCGCCGGACCTCGACGGCGATGTTTTCTTGCGGAGGAACGCCGCGAGGGGCGTCCCTGTCGTGGTAGACTTCCACATCACAAAAGGTTCGTGTCCTCGGGCTGGCGAACCGGCGCCCGAGGGCTACGCCTGCACCAGTGGCAACAGCACGTGCGTCGAACTCCCAGCAACCTACGACGTCTTAGGATACTTCTGCAGGTGCTGGGACGGGTATGAAGGCAATCCATACATACCAGCTGGATGCCAAGGTATGTCGGTACATACCTTACTCGTTGCAGCGATTTTGGGTCGTGAATTGTGAGCTTACATCCATAGATCATGTGTGCATCTGTTCAATGGTTGTTTTGTAGATATTGATGAGTGTGATCGACCAGATTTGTATCCTTGCCACGGGAAATGCCAGAACAGGCAAGGAAGCTACGAATGCACTTGCCCAGTCGGAACAAAAGGAAACGCCAAGGAAGGGCGGTGCACGGACTTATTTCCTCTGCCTGCTAAGGTGTCTCTAGGTAAGACACTAGCACCATACCAGAATTTTTTTTAATAATACATTTTTTAAAAAAAATTACAACATTAATACGTGAAACAGAAAAATTGCAAAAATAATACCCCGTCGCCAAACAGTACGGCAAAATAGGAGTAGTCGCCAGCGGGCTGGAAGAAGTCCCTATTGTCGCTATACCGTATGGCGACAACTCCTTAATCCCGCGGTTAGCGTTGCACCTACAGAGCCGAGGTAGTAGCGCGTGACACATGGCATTGTCGCCGTACGGTATGGCGAAAATAGATTGTCGTCCAACGGTTCGGCGACAACCAGTCGCGGTGGGCCGGCTTCACCATGGACCCCTTCGCTTGCGGGTGCCGACCGAGAGAAGAGAATTTTTTTTGAAATAATACATTTTTTATTCAAATTGCAAAAATATACCTTGATCTAAAAAAAATTACAAAACTATACCTCTGTCGCCATATGGTTGGGCGACAATAGCGCAAAACGCAGAAAGAGCTGAGTCAGCGCTGATGTGGCCTATCTGTCGCCAAATAGAAGGGTGACAGGTCTCTGTCGCCATTCCATTTGGCGACAGAGAGTTCTGTGGCCAATTCATTTAGTGACAGAGAGCTGTCGCCAAATGGTTTGGCTACAGAGCCCCCAAACCAAATAAATTCTCAAAATTATGAAATTTTTTTTGGAGGAAATTAAATTTATGAGGAACATTTTTGCACTGATTTCATTCAAAAATTCGCTGTAACTTGTGAGCATTAATGATTAAAATTCAGTGTTATTTTGATAGTTGCTAGAATTTTAGAGTTCAAACAAGGGTTCAATAAATTCAGAAAAATTCATATTTGTCAATGATAATTCATGTAATATTTTACAAAATTATTTTTAGTTACTTTTTGTTTGACAAAAAATTCAAATTTTGTTGTTCCTCATTCTCTTTCGGTGTATGACAAATTTGACGATAAATCATAGTAAAACATTGAATAAAACCCAATATTGATATTACAAAGTTCAGTAAGTACAACAACTACAATAGCATGGCATGTGAACTACACATAAGATACATTCTATGGCCATAGTTGTCGGAATAGATCATTAGAATAAAAATAATAATAGTTATCTATTGGTTCCTGACAGGGTACATCCTCAGGATACCTGATAAGGCTTAATCTAATATCATCGTTAGGATTCGGAGGACTCCGAGGTCGCAAGGTTCGTGGCCTAGGTGGCATGAAATCGTCATCATCATTTGTATGGTTAGGAGCAAGCCCTCCTTCAATGCTAGTTGAACGTCCTCTTGCATTATTGCTTGAACGGCTTGTTGTAGTAGTGCTTGAATGGCCTGTTGTGATAGTGCTTGAACATCGAGGTCTAGGTGTGAAAGACCAAGATGGCGATCAGAGGTGGGTGAATGATCCTAAATTAAAGTATGTTCTATAAGGAGGATCACAAATGACAATTTTCACCCAAAAAAATCAAGCCAAAGTTCACTCATTAAGATTCATTTTACTCGTTCTGGCTGGTGCTACTGGCCTCAGGCCGGTAGCACTGCCTATAGTGGACCGGTGCTACAACACCCTGGCCAGTAGCAACGCTCTGCGCAAAACCAGAAAACACCCCTCTCTGGAATTTTTACACCGCTCCTCAGGCCGGTAGCACCGCTGTCCCGGTAGCACCGAGCTACCATGGCCGGCAGCACCGGGCTACTATGGCTGGTAGCACCGCTCGGTAAAAACCCCGAAAAATGCCCTCTCTGGATTTTCCACACCGCACTGGGGTCCGGTGCTACCGCTCGCTCGGTAGCACCGGGCTGCCATGGCCGGTACTACTAGGAAAACAGAGAAGACCTCAAATTGCTTCCAATTGAAAATCCATTTCAAATCAAACTCAAACAAAAGCAACCCAAGCTCAAATTTAGTCAAATACTCATCACAAATCTGGATAGACCTCCGCATGGTCCATCAATCTCCCCCTTGATGAGTATATTGACAAACACAACAAAAGGCATATGTTTTGAGTTTGAGAAAGATGAAGAAGAAAGCAATTTTTAGTTGCAAAGTCAAAATTGGTCCAAAGATAAGAATTGAGATCATGACCAAGTTGACACAAGGGATTTTGGAGCTAAAATTAAATCTTCTTGAGTTTAATTTAAGAAAGAGCAAGTTTTCAACAAAAAGAAAACTCTTAAATCCAATAATACATGTCAAATGTGATTCTCAGATTATGATCCAAAACAAATAGTAGCATAGTTTTACAAAGATCATAATAACCAAATAAGCATTCACATTTTTATCCTTTAGTGATGACTTTTCTACGTTTTCTCCCCCTTTTGACAATATAGGCATCAAATTTCTTTTATGTATTTATGAAATGCAATCTAAAGAGCTTTGAAGATTATCCAATTGATCAAAATGGAAAGATATTACACCAAGCTTCTCAATTTCAGAATATGACTAAACTAAGACATGTCCAAGACCAATACATTTTATGAAAAAGCTTAGTTTACAATATTTCATTTTAGGATGATTTGACAAGTGCTAAACTTAGCAAAGTTTCAAGAAGCAAAACCACTCAAGGATCAAATGGAAAACCTAGAGTTCAATCTACTAAACACTTTGGGAAATTTTGAAGTGCATATAAGGTCCTTCAAGCTCATTTTTCAATTTATGCAAATTTTCTTTAAGACTTTCAAAAACATAGCGGGGTGCAAATGTTTGACATTATTTGCATTCTTTACCCACTTATGTGTTTGATATTTGCATTTTTATTTTATTTCATTGATTCACTCAAGCCATTTTCGATCATCTCAAGAGTAACTCTTCAGAGAATAATCTTGGTCATACACAATATATTCCAAGTTCATCCCAAATGCAATGGGAAGCAGTCTCGTGAATATAAAGTGTTGAGATCAATTTTGCACAAAAGAGTCAAATATTTTTTTTATTTTCAATTTAGCACATATGAGCAATTCTGAAGGACTCAAATATAGATCAAACAAATTTACCCAAGTTGCTATCGGGACTCTAGAGAAATCCAAAATTTCACAATTCATGTTAAAAACCCCTAGAGAAGAAACTTAGTAAGTAAAAGCAACATGTTTCATCAAGTTTTCATTTAAGGCTTTCAAGTTTTTCAGATTTTAATAAGCTTAGCATGATAAATGGACTTGGACATATCTAAACTAGTGATTTTTTTCAAAAGATATAGCATGATGTATTTCATGAAGATTGAGTCAATTGCATAATAGACAAAGCACATAAAACAGAAAATGCAGTCTAAATGCAATGCATGAACAGATTCCCAAACTCCCCCTCAACAAATGAATCAATTTTAAGCTCAAGTCTGGTTAAAATTGAGTTATTATCAAGATTAGGCATAAGGAAAACCCAAATGAACTCAAGAACAACCAGAAAGATAGAATGAGGAGAAGAAGTCAAGAAACTGCAAACTGGATGGGTATAGAGCATAGATAAGATAGAAGAGACTCACTACGGCTCAGGCTCACTCTTATCTTTCGCAGTGACTGACATAGGGAAGCTGACTCTAGATCCCAACTAAGAAGTGCACACAGACCCTGTCTACTCAGGAGGCCCAACACCTACTAGACTTATAAGACTGTGAGGGAACTTAACCTAGAGAGAAGAGAGAACAGCTAATCACGCATGATAGCAACCTAAAACACAAGATAAGAGGTCCATACAAAGTATGCCGGAAGTCTAAGTGAGTGAACTCAACTCAAGAAAAAATAAAACCAAAGTCACCCAGAAGAAAACACAAAGAGAAAAGAAAAGCTGAAAGGGAACAATATTTTACATAATATACAAACCAGCTCCTCCTCATGAAAGGCTGTAAGAGCTCACGACTCCTCCAAGCTCACTCCTCAAGGCAACAAATTTGGAGCTATCCAAAAGCTTGGTGAAAATATCGGCTAACTGGAGGTCACTCTCTACAAACTGAAACGCGATATCCCTCTTCTCCACATGGTCACTAAGGAAGTGATATCTAATATCAATGTGCTTGGTCCGGGAATGTTGCACTGGGTTTTTAGCAATGCAAATAGCAGAAGTGTTGTCATAAAAAAGTGGCACACTCTCTATCTCTAACCCAAAGTCCTGCAAGGTCGATCTAATCCAGAGAACCTGGCTACAACAACATACTCGGCTTCGGCGGTGGACTGTGCAACTCCGGACTGCTTCCTAGATGAACGAGAAACAAGAAAAGTGCCAATGAATTGGCAAGTGCCAGAAGTACTCTTTCTATCTATCCTACAGCCAGCAAAGTCGGCATCAGAAAAGGCTCTAAGAGATAGACAAGAAGAAGAAGAGTACCAAATACCATAATCAGTGGTAGCATGAAGGTACCTGAAAATGCACTTGACCGCTTGGTAGTGAGAGGCGCGAGGAGAAGCCTAAAATCGAGCGCACAGACACACAGCGAAATGTATATCCGGCCTCGAAGTAGAGAGGTACAAGAGGGAGTCGCTCATGCTCCGAAACTCCTTTTGATCAGCAGGCTCACCATCCTCATCGTGCTCGAGGACAGCAGTGGTGGCCATAGGAGTCATCACCGGCTTCCCATCAGATATATAGAAGCGCCTCGGGAGGTCACGAGTATACTTGCCTTGATGCAAGAAAGTACCCTCTCGAGTCTGCTTGATTTGGAAGCCAAGAAAGTAGCTCAACTCACCTATCATACCCATCTCAAACTCTGTGCTCATTACCTTAGAAAACTGAGACACAAACGAATGAGATGAGCCACCAAAAATGATAACGTCCACATAAATCTGGACGAGAAGAAAATGCGTCTCATGGTGTCTGATGAATAGAGTCTTGTCTACTACGCCCATTTTGAAGTTATGGCTGAGAAGATAAGACTTGAGCCTGTCGTACCATGCTCTGGGTGCTTGCTTGAGTCCATACAGAGCTTTGGAAAGCTTGTATACATGACTCGGAAACTTGGGGTTCTCAAATCCTGGAGGTTGTTTCACATAAACCTCTTCGTCAATATAGCCATTGTGGAATGAACTCTTGGTATCCATTTGATAGAGCTTGACGCCCCGGGATGCAGAGAATGCAAGCAGGATCCTAATAGCCTCTAGTCTAGCTATAGGGGCAAAGGTCTCCTCAAAGTTAAGACCCTCAATCTGAGAAAAGCCCTGTGCAACTAGCCTAGCCTTGTTGCGAATGACAACCCCATCCTCACTCTGCTTGCTTTTGAACACCCACTTGGTCCCAATGACATTATGACCAGATGGTCGTTCTACAAGCTGCCAGACTTCGTTCCTCTCGAAGTTTTCAAGTTCCTCATGCATTGCATTAGTCCAAGACTCATCAGATAATGCATGAGTCACATACTTCGGCTCAAACATGGCAACAAAGGCAGAATGAAGGCACAAACTAGACAAACCTGATTTTGAGCGAGTGACTCACTCAAACAGATCGCCGATGATCTGATCAGGTGGATAAGAATGTTGAATATGATGAGGAGGTCCAGAAGAAAAAGTGGCATCTACCTCATGCACAGAAGAGTTAGGAGCAGAGCCACTAGCTGCATGAGAGTTAGAAGGCAAGGAATGGCCTTCCTGAGGTGCAGAAATAGAAACAGGAGGCACCTCAGGTGTAGAGGGGACTGGATCAGGTGGAACACCATCATCTCCATCATCCTCATCCTCTACAAAGATGGTTTCGGAGGAAGAAGAAGAGCCTAAAATGTCAGGTCTAGCTCCTGGGCTAGCCTCATCAAAGGTCACTTCACAAGTCTCTATGATCCTATGCGCATCGCAACTCCAGACCCTATAGCTACGAGAAAAAGTCGAATAACCCAGAAAGATACCATTAGAATAACGAGACTCAAACTTATCTAGGTTACTAGACTTCAAAATAAAACACTTGCAACCAAACACACGAAAATTAGAAGTGCGGAATTGATGAATCTTTTGATCCATTGTTCCAAACTCAATGAAACTTGATAGATAAGGTCCTCGGGATGTCAGGAACTTATTCCAACCTTCAATCCAAGGGATTGACATCAAAGTTTCGACCTTTTTGCCCAGGAAGGAAGAATGCACGAAGTTTTGACAAAAATCGAAAGAACTTCGATCAAAGCTTGCTCGTGGGGTTCTGATGATCAAAGTGATCTTGAATGACTTCCCACATGTCCCAGCAAGCAAGGTAACACAAAGAAACTCAAGGATACGCAATCTACAAGATCAAGTATTCAAGAACGCAAAAGATCAACTTCTTCCAACAAGAACGCATTGATAGCCTAGATGATTGAAACATGATTTCAAGATAGAATCAATCATAAACCTCAGCAAAAGATTCGTAAGCAATTAGAAGGAGGGGAGGCAAATCCAAATTACATAAATGTAAATTGCAAGAAAGTAAATGCGGAATTTAAATTGTGAAATTTAAATGCGTAATGTAAATGCGTAAAGGAAATGAAATATGAACATAAATGAAGAACATTTAATTTCTAGAAGGAGAGGTTACAAAGCCTCACATTCATGTGGATTAAGCTCAAAGGAGCATCAAAAATCTCAAAACCTTCAAGGGGGGAAGGCTACCCCTCCACCCCTATTTATACAACTCTTGGGCTACCTACCACCCTTGGATGAGCCTCTAAACCCTAGAGCACTCCATCAAAGGCTAGGATTAACCCAATCATCCAGCCTTGCAAGGGCTAACCCAAAACCCACCACAACATGGGTTTTCTTGCACGGATCTTAAAGCACACTAACTAGACCCGCTAACCTATCAACTAGACCAACATCCAATGGCCCTCATTGATCCATGCAGCGCCTAGATAGCATCTCATCCGTTCCTTGTCTTCACGAATTGCCACGACTCCGTCTCTGATCATCTTCTGGCGATCACCAATCGTCTGGACCTCCGACACTCCTCGCCTAGTCCCGGTCATCCTTCGCCTCACCATGATCTACCATCGTCGACCTGCAACCATAAAAAATAAGGAAACTCCTCACATAGCAATGTCCACAAAGATGTGCAATAAATCCATCAAAGTCCACTCATTAAAATTCATTTTTACTCGTTCTGACCGGTGCTACCACCCTCAGGCCGGTAGCACCGCCCATGGTGGACCAGTGCTACCGCTCCCAGGCCGATAGCACCGCTCTCCTAGTAGCATCGGGCTACCATGGCCGATAGCACGCCCGATAAAAAACCCCGAAAAATGCCCTCTTTGGATTTTCCACACCGCACTCGGGTCCGGTGCTACCACTCGCCCAGGTATCACCAGGCTACCATGGCCGGTACTACCGGAAAAACAGAGAAGACCTCAAATTGCTTCCAATTGAAAATCCATTTCAAATCAAACTCAAACAAGAGCAACCCAAGCTCAAATTTAGTCAAATACTCATCACAAATCTGGGTAGACCTCCACATGGTCCTTCAAGGTGACATGAAATGGTCATCATCATCGTCATTTTCATTTGTATAGTTAGGGGTAAGCCCTCCATCGATGGTCGTTGAACTTCCTCTTGAACTTTCTACTGCAACAGTACTGGGTGGAACTCTACCCCTCCAGTTAGATCCTCTTCTGCGTCTTCTGCGCGAACTAGGCATCACACCTCCGCAGAAGAGTATATACATCATTGCAAATTCGGGGATATCTTTGTTCAGCAACTCTTTATCCTTTGGAAATGACTAACACACAAGACGAGCATACTTATGGATAATGCTAAAAAGATTAGTAGGGTGAACAAATAGGAAATAACTAACCTTAATATGCTCCGCATATTGTTCGGGTAGCATCAGTACCTTATGAAATCTCATAGAGAAAACTGTAGCAGAAGGGTGGTCGGCTAGTTCGCACACCCTAAAATACTTTTGATGCCACCCTTGCAAGTGCGCCTTGAGGTCGTTAGAGGTCACAAGGTTCAGGCCAGAAGTTTTGATCTTATGCCTCAATAATGTCGGATGTCACTCTTGCAATTTAGACACCACTTTACTTAGGTTCTCCCGCTTGAACGGATCATCCTTCCCATTACGCGTAACCTTCAATGTGTAATGAAGGGCTACGCTGCTCATATCATGTGTCCACAAGAATGCTATGCTAGAGGATCCAGCCATGATGAAGCGTGAGTTAGAGCTGTGTATATGTGCCTGCGGTTTGGCCTTTTATAGTCTCGAAGGGGTGGTGTATGGACTAAATATTGGAAGGTAAGATTCAAACATGCAGACAGACAGCAAAACGCTGGAGTGTGTAGTCAAGTCAAGCTAAAAATGTAGTCATGCATGCAAGGTGTCAGTACTTACAAATATGTTGTGCAATAAGTGGTCACTTCAGAGTTAAAAGTTAATAATTGAAATTTTATTTGTGGATTAATTAAATTAGAAAATAATTTTGAAATTTAGAAACCTTTTTAGGCCAAAAGAGTTTCCTTGGCCTAGCCCACGTGCATATCTAGATATCTAGCCCATAAATATGTAGATTATCAGATCCATATCCGTATTCGATGGATAGTGAGCTACCAAATCCATATCCAAATCCATATCCATATCCGTCAGAAAAAATCCTTAACCATTTTTGATTCGATACTATCCAACTAATATCTGATCCAACAGAATCCGTATCCAAAAATTGTCTGGATTGGTTAGAAACTATCTGATCCATTTTCATCCCCATGCGCAGGCTAGCTTATTAGATAAAGTATTCAATCTCTATATCAAAACATAAAATTCTTAAATAACAAATTAGATTACGACAATAGCCACTACCACATAAACGGTCATCTCTGATGCCTCATCTGAAAAGATTTTGACGTTTGCGTGAAAATCCTTTCGTGAAGGCCTAGGGAAAATTACACTGAAACAATCATATATGGTTAGTTATAAGCAGCCATCTGTGATAGTCGAGTTGATATCATTTTCGTATACAGTTTATACATTTTAACTGTATCCAATGAAACACAGATGGTTTTTTTAGGTAGCCATCTCTAACAAGTCAACTTATCATGGACGACTGTGTTCTAGAGCCGACTGTGATGCCACACTAATAGTTTGTTCTCACAACCATATTTGTAAGTAAACTTGTCATCGTTAGGTGTATTTGGGAACTGTCTTTAGTGTTGTATGTAACCTTCAGCTTCTACCGTGACGGTTCATATAATTATTCTCTGACTTCTTCTACTTTCTTCACTCATCATTAGTATTCTAATATATCTTCTTCATTGCTACTGTTCTCTGTATGTCTTCACTGGTGATGGAATCCCAGGTGATCTCATATTCACTTTCTGAATGTTCTTTTGTTGTATCTAATTAATATAAACTAATTGAATGGATCTTCTACCCAAACATCGGAGCAACTGACCTAGCAGCAGCTATCCCAGCTCCATGAGGAAATCGATGGCAAGAACTATGGCGAGGTCATCGTGCAATGATAATGCCAAGGGCCTTAGTGGGCAACTCCACTTGAATTGTGGCTAGGGAGGACTTTTAGAGCCAATGCGGCAAATAGTGAAACTACTTTGGCACATCCTAGACAACGGTGAGAAGTATATGTCTACCTTTTTCGATAGAAAGATTAAATTTTTCATTTGGCCTTAAAGATCACCTTCAGTGATCCAATGAAGCGACAAGAAAAGATGACATAGAGATCCAGTCATTTGCTGCATCCCAAGTGGAGACCAAATCGACGATACACCATGGAAAGACGAAGGTGGCTAATCTGAGGGTCCAATGCTTGGCCAGCCAAGCACATCTCGACAATAAAAGTGTCATCAGCCTAGCTAGGCTTGCTCGTAACAAGAGGCAACTTCATCGAGCAAAGAAGTTTCATAGGACCATTACCACCCAAAAATTGATGATGAAATAGTCCACTCATAATTGATGATTGTATGGCCAAAATTTTAGACTTCCTATGCTTTTAGACATCCTCTCCAAGATCGCCTTGTAAATAAGAAAGCTTTTACTTTTTAAAAGACTTCTTTTATCAGCCATATGATGTGGCCTGTCAACAACATTGTAGCCTTCCACTATCATTACAAGGTCACTCAGAGCTAGAAGACCTGAGAAACCTTCTGCTCAACTTCACCTGTGAGAGTACTCTAAATGATCAATGGTCCTACATGTAGGGACAAACTTCATTTTCACCAAAAAGATACTACAATTATCAGTTTAAGATGCCTGACCCCCCTCACCGACCACTAACATGGATATGGCAAAACAGATGCAGCCCCAAACTAATATTTTTCAGCTGTCTTTTGTTGCAATAGCCGGTAAATACAAACACAATGCTGACGCAAAGAAAATGGATTACCGACAATGATAATACATGTGTTTTGTGCCAAGCAGCATAGGTAGAAACAATTACACACTTGTTCTTCACTTGCACTTTTAGTTAGACCTGTTGGCAATAGAACAGAGTCCACTAGTACCTTGCAGTCGACATTATGGATATGGTCCAATAGGCTCTGCAGAGTTTTGGTAATCTCTTCAAGGAAATCTTCCTCATCACTTCTTGGCAGATCTAGAACAACAAAACAAAAAGATTTTTGATCAAGTTCAACCCTCAGTTCAGATATGGAAACAAAATTTTTTTGATGATGTATTACTTCACTCATATAGATTTAAGAACTTGGACAAATAATCTGTAATTCGGTGGGTTAACTCTCTATAAATCCTCTCCTATGAGAGGCTTCAAACTATTTATATTTATAAAAGTTATACTACAATAGGAGCCTCTCCTAGTGTTTTCTCTGTCAAAAAAATAGTAATGTAGTAATTATTTAGGAACTCAAGGCAATCTAACAATGCTTTTAAATTCAAATGCCTATGATGTTTTCATTTCATTTTATGTCTACGGTGGTAGCCTATGATCTTTTTTGCCTACCTTAGACATGAGCAAATAGCATCATGTAAGCTCTGTACTCTTTCTATAAGCTCCATAGCTTATAAATGCATAATACAGACGATTTGGATAGGACAACCATTTTCGATGATGAAAAATATCACAGACGCTTCACATCTTTTAACTTTCTATAATGATAAGTCAACGACTATGTCTATTTAACTTCCTAGGTGGCTGTTGGGACCCGAATATGCAAATTCAGACCCTTTGTGTATATCGCAACAGTTCAGGATCACGCTAGTGGACACAATGGCAACACAGTTGAATATCATAATTATACATAGTGGAAACAAAATAAAAGACCTCATTTATTAAATATAAGACAATTTATTAAACATGTGAAAAGGGGGAGAAAATGCTCTCTTAATGACTATATTGCCAAAAGGGGGCCATTTGAAACCGTAATGGATTATGACCGTTGATCTCAAGTGTGGCCTGGATTTGATCGTGCCCAAATGAATCTCGTCCATTCATCGTGATGCTTGTACGGTCCCAAGTTGTCATTCTCGCCGAGTCTGTTTTGGATTGCGTCGTCGCTTTGCCATCATGTCTAAGTTGCTTGCTGCCTCTTGCATGCTTCCCTAGGCCTTTAAAAGCCCCCGTGACCCATCCGGAGATTGCCCGTGTTTCATCTTATAGTTTTCCCTAGCTAAAGTCGCCCAACGATGTGCAAAACACTCGTCCAAAGACTCCCTAGCATGCTGTTCGAATTGTAGTCACGCTTGTATTGATCTTGCCTCATAGTCTCGAATTGGGTGGTACCCTAATGGTAAGCATCAAGATTCACCCAAATCTGGTGAGCAGACCCCATGTGGGGGATCCAGACATACTCACTATGTCTTAGCCCTTGTACGTGGATGTTCCTTATCTTTGCATTCACTTCAACGTAAGCCATATTTGTGACATTGACATTCTCAATGGCTAGAACATCATACGGGAGCTTCACCTTCTGCCAAATCATGAAACCTTGGACAATGATATATGACTCCATCATGGACTTCCCAAAAGGATAATAACTCCAGAAAAGATGAGGGGATTGGTGGAATACTTATCCGTCGCCATGGCTCTAGAGACAAGTCAAGATCTAGAAAGAGCAAAACCATCCTCTGATACCAATTGAAAGACCAAAATGGCGATCAGAAGGGGGTGAATGATCTCAAATAATTTTTCCCACCTACTGTACGACAAGAGGTAACAAAAATCATGAAATTCATACTATGCTTGCTCGTGGGTTTTTGATGATAAAGATGATCTTAGATGGCCTCCCATATGTCACAGTAAGCATGAATAAGAGAAAAATAAGCGTAGAATACGATCTACTAAATTTTTTTCTCAAGCAAAAAGAACGGTTTCTTGCAAAGATTGAAGCAAAGTCTGGCTAGATGATTGGGATATGATCGAGCAAAGATTTATGCATCAATTGTTCATCTTCGGTAAAAGATCCAAAAGCAATTAGAAGGAGAGGAGGCAAAACAAACTTACAAGAACTTAAAGTGTGGAAAGTAAATGCTGAATATAAAAGTCAGAATAGTAGAGAAAAAGAAATTTGCAATGCATAGATAGGAAAGCTTATAAAGCCACACTACCAGGTGGGCAAAGCTCTCAAATGAGCACACAAGGAAACCCTAAAAGCTCGCTAGAAACCTTGAGAAGAGGCATCCCTCTACCCCTCTATCTATAGCCTAAAAGCATACTAACTTGACTGCTACTCAATCCACGAACATTAATCCAACGATCCTTTTTCACTTGAGTAGGGCTCAAGTTAGCATCCCATCTGTCTACTATCCCTAATGGGTTTTATCCATTTATACTAACTTGGCTGCTACTCCATCCGTGAAACATGATCCAACGATCCTCCTTCGCTTGAGTAGGACTCAAGTTGGCATCCCAGCCATCCACTTGTCGTCCCGGTTCACAGCAACTCCTAGCCTCGGTCATCCTCAGCGCCGCCTGACCGTTTGGACCTCAATTCTCCTAGCCTAGTCCTAGTCTCCTCCACCTCACCATGACCTAGTTCTAAGTCGTATAGCCATGATAAACAAGGGAAACCCATAACATAGCACTGTTCATAAGATATGCAATTTATAATTAACACAATATATATTCCTAATTAAATGCATCACTCAAGCTCATTGGGAAGTCCGACCGCAACTCAAAATTGCAAATTCAGTTTTCTAAACTAAAAAAAACTCATACAAATTGTCACAAACCTAATAAATGTCAAAAACTCATCACACAAACATAGGTTGATCTCCACATGGTCTCACAACCACGCGTGCGTGGAGGTGCAACTGTATACAATTTTTTGGCCGGCCATGCACCAGTTAAACAAGTTCTGTGATCTATTTGAGCAACTCTCAAGTTCTGTGACTTGGTTGCACCTACCTCACAAGTTGCTGTACCCATGGAGCAATTTACTAAGAAAGAATAAGATAAACATGAAAAACCACCAGCTGCGGGGGTGGTGTAGCTAGGGTGGATACTCCCCGGTAGGATCCAAAACCTGGCACCCTTCTTTACGCACACATGACTATTCCTCAATGTGAATTTTCTGAGATTGTGTATTTATCCATGGCCTGCCTAATTTCTAGATGTGTGTAAGGTGCGTATTCAGGTGTGTCTACGTGGTGTGGGCGAATGTTTGTCTACCAAAAGAAACTAGTATAGTGAGCACGTAATACATAGAACGTTTGTTTCCTTTTTCTTAATTCAGGATATTTGTTTCCTTTTCCCAGGATGAGTTAGACACATTAAACAATAGCCATCGGATGTGGGTGATAAAGGCGAGGAAAGATCGAGAGGTTAATTTTGATGGAGGCAAATTTAGGGGATGTTTATTTGGGTGCATGAAAGTTGGACCATCTCTAGTAGGGTGCATTATTTGGGGTGGACGTAGAAAAGAATGATTAGGTGCATTATAAAGGAGTATAGATGTGTGATTCTCCCTTTTAAAACACAAACATGACCAAAAATATCAAGTGTGACTTTTTTGTTTGGTTCAAACGTGTCCCATATGATCGCGAAATTTTAAAGGCATACATGATATAACATGTTTCATTATAACTTTTAAATTTGATTGATTACATTGTTTCTGTTTTAACTCTGCAATTACCTAGAACTAGTAATCAATCCGTGCATCGCACGGACTGCATATTTTCTGTATGTTTTAGCAAATTTAGTACTAAGTTTATAGAAATTTTGGTAGCATAATTTTAGTTACGAATGCTGGTATTTCCAAATATTGAAATTTATAATTTTACATTATACGTTTTAAGGCACACATTTTAGTAACAATTGTTTATGTTCAAAATTTATATTTAAAGCTAACTTAATTTTGGTGTCAGTATTATTTTATTCCTCTATTTAATTTCAATCCCATTTAACTTGGATTTTGAATTATGACATTGCTAATTCTTTCCTGCTCAATTTCAATTAGATTGCAACTTTTGTGTCTATGTTTAGATACAAAATGGTCATCTAGCCGTTGATTAACTAACTTAATTTTGGTATCAATATTATTTTAATCATGGATTTAATTTCATTTCCATTTAACATGGATTTTGAATTATGACATGCGTTAATTCTTTCATGTCTGATTTCGATTAGATTGCAAGTTTTGTGTTTATGTTAGGGTAAAACATGGTTATCTAACCATTGGTTTTAGGGTCAAGATTTTATCTTTTTTCTGATTAATGTTGGAATTTCTAGATTTTTTTTTTCTTCTTCTGAAATTAATGTGGAAATTTCTAGCTTTTTCACCCTCCTAGGATTAACATGGGGCTTCTAGGAGAGCCTCAAATTAGTATGGATATAGATGTCTGATTTCAATTAGATTGCAAGTTTTGTGTTTATGTTTAGGTACAATATGGTCTTCTAGTAGTTGATTACATAGTCAAGATTTTTTTATTTTTTCGATTAATATGGAAATTTCTATTTTTTTCTGTTATTAATGTGGTAATTTCTAGCTTTTTCACCCTCCTAGGATTATCATGGGGGCTTCTAGGATAGCCCCCAATTAGTATAGACATAGACAGATAGATTGCGCATCGTTAAGTGCAAATGGAGTTTCTTGTCTCATACATGCTGTATATAAATTAACATGGTAATTCTTATGTATGAGTACTTGGTACTTCTCTGACGAATTACTTATTAGAAATTTTTTACATGGTGATATATGATGTCCTTGTCCATCCAGGTGCTATTGGTGGCATTTTAATCATGACTGTCCTTATATTTGTTGTGCTTCTTCGGAAAGAGAAAAGGAAGGCAAGAGAGTTTTTTGAAAAGAACGGTGGTCCTATATTAGAAAAAGCCAAAACTATAAAGATTTTCAGAAAGGAAGAGCTCAAGCCATTTTTAAAAAGCAACAATCTTGTTGGAAAAGGTTGTTTTGGTGAAGTTTACAGGGGTCATCTCGGTGAAAATCAGTTAGTTGCAATAAAGAAGCCCATTAATGTCAGTGTGGCACAAAATGAGCAATTTGCAAACGAAGTCATCATCCAATCTCAAGTTATCCACAAGAACATTGTCAAGCTCATAGGTTGTTGTCTAGAAGTTGATATCCCAATGCTGGTATATGAATTTGTGTCCAAAGGTAGCCTCGATGACATTCTCCACGGCAGTACCAGGGCCCCTCTGAATCTGGATGTGCGTTTAAATATTGCTGCAGAATCAGCAGAAGGTCTAGCTTATATGCATTCAGGAACGACTACCACAGTCCTGCATGGTGATGTTAAACCTGCAAACATACTCTTGAATGACAGCTATGTGCCTAAGATATCAGATTTTGGCATATCCAAATTGATTAACAAGGACACAGCACAACACACCAATTCTGTCATTGGTGACATGACTTACATGGATCCAGTATATCTACAAACAGGCCTATTAACTGACAAAAGCGATGTCTACAGTTTTGGAGTTGTCCTCCTGGAACTCATTAGCAGGAAGAAGGCCACATATTTGGATAACAATAGCTTGGTTAGGAATTTTGTTGATGCTTACACAAAGGAGAACAGAGCAACTAAGCTGTTTGACATGGAAATTGCAGTGGCTAGTGATATGGAGCTTCTTGACTCTATTGCAGGGATAGCTGTGGAATGTCTTAGCCTTGATGTGGATCAAAGACCAGAGATGACAAACATCGCAGAGCGTCTTCTCGTGTTGAAGAGATCTCTTAACAAACAGTGACAAGTTGTTGGCTGTAAGTTGATGCATGTTCCAGTGTGAAAAACGTGTACGTTGAATAAGAAAGGTCACTATCAGTGTGGTTATGTTTTATTTTCTTGTCCATAAAATCATAACAAATTTCCTGCAAGTAAAGCAGGAGAAGTCTCCCTTGGTTCGAAGTCGCTGTGTAATTCTGTGTTATTAGTGACGAAAAGAAAATTCCTCTGTTCTTTGTACTGAGTCCACTTATTCTTGAAGATGTAACGGTTAGCATAATCTGAGAATAATTCCTTGTATACTTTGGACACATTTTTTACCATGCGGGTTCCATGAAGAATCCTATGAAGACTAGCTCTGGGCACACATAGTCGAACGTTGTGATATCGTCTCTGCTAAATAATTAGGGTTAAAACTACAATTTTGTAATATTGTTTGCACCAAAATTTGACAGGGTATGACCAATTTATCAGACTAAGGATAAAAGAGATATTTTTGGCCGATATCGGTTAAGAAAGGATAAGTTAAAATTGTAGATAGGGTTATGACCGATATTGGTTCAAGTATGGCAATCTTTTCCATATAAATGCCGATACAGATCATGGTTGACAGTATCGGAGAAGGATACGATCGGTCGATGCACTATAAAAGATTGATAAGGGCAAGCAGAAACAACAACACAAACAACCAAACAAATTCGCATTTACTATTTTATTTTCCTGTCAACTAGGAGTAGCTTAGTAATTTAGAACCTTTCTTGTAATCCGATCCCAATCAATAAAGTTGTGTATTGCCGATTATTGATCTTCATCAATCATGCCAGGTTTGATTTTCTCCGATCTTGTTGTGCATCGCCATTTTCGGAAAAATCTACCTTTTGTCATCTAACCAGCCCTAACCGGCTGTTTAGACTTTATCGTTGTCGTTGATTTGATCGGTTTTTTCTTAGTCATTTAGATCTTGCTGATTGACACACTAGATCGGCTTTAAATAAATTTTTCCATCTATCTTACCGATTGCAAGATCAAATTAGTAGGTACGCCTTGAGTCCTACTGAACCCGACTTTCTTTGCGTGTTGAGACCGATAGATCCTTTGCCGCATCTTGTGGGATGGAGTATTAACCGGATGCCCGCACTCAGGCAAAATACGAGCTACCCGGTTGCACCGTACAGACTTACACAACCAAGAGAGTTCCGATTCTTTTTCGAATAACCATACTAGGATTGAAACCAACCATTCTTGGCATAACACAGGCTGGCCGTCTTAGAACCTTAGTATCGCCCACACCCACTAAGGGGTGTGCGTCGTAATAGACTAGGGATGATAGTCGCACGTGTCCACTCGTCAGATGGTTGAGAGCAATTCCGGGTATCTGGATATGTGGCTGACGCTAGTTCCCAATATCAACGCCTAGCGGCCACATATCCTGCATTCAAAATGTACCATTACACATACACATATGTCTAAACATTTGACATATCATAAACATAGACTGGAAAGCTATTACAACTACTTAATATTACATATAAAAGTAGATTGCAGCGGAAATTAAGTATAAAGCAAAAGTAGGTCAGCGGTATGCCCATCCATAACCCAAAGGTAACCGACTAGAAACAACCCTAGTTCATCCATTCAAGGAGTCGTCGGACCCTAGTGTGAAGTACGAACATCGGGGATTTATTCTGTACCTTCGTCTATATATTGTGAGTTAAGCAACGGTGAGTACACATATGTACTCGCAAGTCTTTAGTGTATGGAAATAAAATATATGCAAAGTTAGTCCAAGGATATCAAGCCACTACACTAAGTTTCGTTTTCAGCATAAAGCAGATTTTATTTGCAAGAGAGTAGTTCATTAAATGGTATCGAAATTGAAAAGAGCACTTGATAAGAAATTATTAATAGTAAGTAAAGTTCAATACTATCATTTCAAAGCCCTCCATGGCCATGAACAGGGAGTAAATCAAAGTCAACCTTGGCTTACAAATATATCAACCCGTCATAACACGATTTCCAAAACCTTTGCAAAAACAAAACTGTACTTGACATTACTTCCCAAAGTTGCTCATGACTGTGAGCACGGCTAATTAATTAGATTTAAATCTCTACAAAGAGTGTACACTTTACACACTTGACGTATTCTAGAAATCATGTCAACCATGCCTCGTGATACCTACAATACTCGATTTGCTATATTATAACGAAGCCGTTCAACTAGCAATAGTCTAGCCTTGCACCAGCCCGGTGATGTCAAACTCTTGCTATGGGGCTGGAAATTCAGACCCGTACACACAGTACTAGCGATGATTTATGCCCCATCGCGTCCTTCCCCCAATAGCAAGGCATACACTGTTATATTGGAATGCTTTAACCCCAACATGTTGGTGAAGGGAGCACCTACGAGTGACACCGTACTGTAACATCCCAAAAATTTGACCTATAATTTCGCTCACGTGCATTTTTGTGATTTTCTGAATTTATTGGATTTTTCCAGAAATTATTTGAATTCATTTTAATTAAGTATATTGAACCTTTTGTGAAAACTAATTATATATAGATAAGAATAATATGAAGTTTTGTCAAAAATATTTTATTTAAGTTCAGAATGTTTCAAGGTATTTATGAGAATTTTCTTGGATTTTTCCTGATATTTTTATTGCCTTAAATGAATTAATCTAATTTTGGGAATTATTTTAATTCAAAAAGCTTTTGAAAAATCTTGGAAGCGATCTTGGGCCAAGCCCAACACTATCGTCGCGTGAGCCAGTCGTCGCGGCCCGCTCACCGTAAATCGCCGCCCGCGCGCCGGTACCGTTAGATCAAGATCGTGCGGTTAAGATCATGCGGTGTTGGTTTGGAAAGATTTGATCGCATCCGTTGATTTTGGAAGGTGCGGATTGGATTGGATCGCCGAGATCTAATCGTGGCCTCGTTGCGATCGGACGGCTCTCGGTCGTCGTCTCCGATTCGGTTTCGAATCCGTCGCCGCTTTGCCGCCGCCGCGTGATTTAGGGTTTCCTTCATCGCGCGCATGCCGAGGCTATAAAAGCCGCACCGCACTCCAATGTTCCTCGTTCCTTGCGCAGCCGATGAGCTCTAGCCTCTTCGCTGTTTACCGCCGCCGCCGCTCGAGAGCTCGCCGTAGTTCTTTGTAGCGCCGCCGCGAGTTTTTGCGCCGTTTCGCCGCCGTTGAGCCTCCTCCCGCCGAATCGGTTCCAGATCTGGGGTCGTCGTTCCAAGACGCGTCGAGGCCGCCACTTATTCTCGTCGGAGTCGCGCTGAAACGCCGTTTGGGTAGTCGTCTTCCTCCGCTCCGGTGTAAGCCCGCCGCCGTGTCTCGGAGCTTCGCGCAACCGTTGGATCTTCGCCGAACCATCCGGATCAAGCTACGTCGCTTCTTCAGCAGTGTTCTGCTCGGGTATATTTCTAACCGTTAGATTCGAATAGACGTTCGGGATTGAGACGCGTGTGCGTAGTGTGTCAGCCGTTGGATCGTCTCGCAAATGTGCGACGCGCGTGTCGGTCGCGGTACCAAGCATCGTCGCGCGGGTGCACCGTGGACGGCGTGTGCCATGGACTTGGTCCATAGACCGAGCGACGTGGCGCAATTTGATTGGCCCACGATCGCGATGACGTCATCGCGATATCACCGGTCCACAAGACAAGATCTCGAGTCCACGGTGGACGGCGTGTTTTCGTGGACTAAGTCCATGCGCCGAGGCCACGTGTCCGTCTCTGATTGGTCCACGTGTCTCTTGCGCATTAATCGGTAATTTCCAGTAGAAAAATAATTCGGGAAAATCGGTTTTTCTAATTTCTGTATTTTCAGTATTTATTCAAACTTTAAAAGGATATATCTTTTGCATTTTTACTCGGATTTGAGTGATTCAAATTTCTAAAAATTTGTAAAATCAAGATCTATTTATTGGTGAATTTTATTTTATTTTTGGAGTTTGTTTGCTCTCGGGTTTGGTGTTTATTTGCTATTTTGGCATCGTTTCACGTAGACGTTGAACTACTCGGTGATCCGGAGGAAGATTCGTCGCTCCAAGACCCAAGCTCAGATCAAGACCAGCACCTACTCCAAGGCAAGTTGTGCTTTGATCATGTTGCACCTAATTTTCACTAAAATTGCTATTTTATCTCTTAAACTTTATGCATGATATTTTATATGTATAAATGATTTCAATTATTCTGGGAATTAGATAATATGCCTATTTGAATTAAATCATACCTTGTCAATTTTATGCCATGATCTATTTGTCACCCTAGGATGTGGAATTATAGTTGGTTAATATTGATAATCAACACCGGGCTAGTTAGACCGTCATAGATTGCTTAGCCATGCCACGTCATCACATGTGTCCGAATGTTGATACTTAATCTTGACTAATGGAATATGGAACAATGTTTATGAATTGGTGTGTCATGTGTCGTCACACGTGATATCAAGTTGTCGTGGCGAGGAGGTCACACATCTAGATTGAAATGTTGATGGCATGTGGTGCTTGGTAATCAAGCGGGTGGTAATGATTTTAGATTGGGGCAAGTGGCAAGGGCAATGTGCCAAGGTGGGCTGGGTTGGCAGGGTATGTGGAAGTCTTGCCTTAATCACCTTAAGGACTTAACCTTGCAAGCCTTTGACTGAGTCCTTCTTGCAACCACATGTGCGGAATAGGACAGCCTAGTGAATAATTTGTGAAACCTAGATTTGATCTTGTCGTGGTAAATAGTGAGTCCCGGGTTACGGTTTAACTCACATGGCGCAAGAGGGGGCCTGTTGTGGTGGTTTAACCCTTGATGTTGAAACCTTAGCGGCGATCTTGGGTCTAGGTGTAGCATTGTAAAGGCTTTGTTACGATCACTCGCCTTGGTGGTGTTTGGTTGTATCGTGTGGGTAAAGTGCATAACCTCTGCAGAGTGTACAATCTATTCGAATAGCCGTGCTCACGGTATTGGGCAATGCTCGGGAATTACAGTTAAGGGTTAGACTTTTGTTAAACAAAACCTATTGGGATGGCAAGGTGCCATGGAAGGTGGAAATTGATTTAGGATTAGGAACTTGGTGTATTTCAGAAATACCGAATTTATTAATTACTGTATTTGTTTTACTGCTTTCCAATCTATTTATTATATTCTTGTTAAATGCTGCTTTATTGCAAAATAGCCATATTAGCCATTCCTTTGGATTAAGCCAAGCATATAGAATATTAGACTTGCATTGCTGTGCACAACTTGTTGAGTGCTTTATGTACTCACCCCAACAACAACAACTTCAGAAGAGGAAGAATCTACACCCTTCGTGGAGGAGGATTATATGGATGCGAATGCTTAGGGTCCGAGCCTCATCAGTTGCCTGCGGTGAACTGGGGAGCTGCTACGCTTATTTATTTTTCTGCTGCTGCTTATTTGCTATTTCTTTTATAAGCCCTGTGTGACAATAATCATGTAAGACCACAGTTACTATTAATTATTAAAGTTATGCTATATTCCGCTGTGTATGACTATGATAGCATCTATGTTGAGCCTGTGTGCACTAGCGTGATCCTGGACTAGTGCGGTATACACAGAGGGTCCAGATTTGCAAATTCGGGTCCCGACAGAGGTGGTATCAGAGCCATACTGACTATAGGTCGTGGCCCTAGGTAGTTGGTATCTCTTAGGAGTGTCCAAAATTATTTTCTAAAAGAAAAAGGTGAAATTGACTAATAAGAAACTCTTGGCTTATCTCATCCTTCTACTCCCATCCTTGCTAAATTACCTTATTTTCGTTGTCGTTTCGAGTGGAGATCTTATTCAAAATTTTGTTTTGAATAGATGCCGATCTTCCAGTCTTTCAAGTTGAGGCAGGGTGGCTACGCCATGGAGCTGTGGAGAGTTCTTCAAGTGATTGGAGGCTTTGATCGTCCGCTCTACCGAGGAAGCAACTGGAACGTCAATGGTGTGCATCGGGGATTCTTTTGCAAGCTGATCATCTTCGCTCGAGAGTGCGACGAGACCACCAGACCGATTCACATCACCGCTCGGAGGTTCACTTACGAGGCTGGAGTTCAGGAGGCTGCTAGACTTGCTCTACGACGGATCTGCCACGACTACACCTACGAGCTTCGCGACACCGTGTTTCGACTTCACCCGACAGTGCGAGCGTGCCAGCGTCAACGGATCGTGGAGGGGGAGTGTGCTACTGCAGTACACCTTGTTGAGTTCGCCACCGCTCAGGAGGATCACCGAGGACATCGCGAGAGCTGGAGACAGCATGTGAGGCGCTGAGAGTGGCGGAGCGAGAGCTTCAAAAGACCCGTGACGCCGCAGCCAGAGTCATCGGTGAGTTGGAGGAGGCCTTGCAGGTAGCCGAGGAGATAGCAGATCAGGTTGTCCAGGAGCCGGATGAGGTCGCCGAAGTAGAAGAAGAGGAAGAAGAAGACCAGGAAGAGCGTGAGTGGGAGCCTAAGGAGCCAGCAGAGGGTCACCAGGATAGGTTCGCACCCATGCCAGCCCACCCACCGGTGTATGCACCGGATCAGTCTCAGCCAGGGTGGCTGGATGAGTGAGAGTCGGTCTTAGAGTTGTGTTGAGACTCGAGTGTTGAGTCGCGTCTTTAAGTTAGCCTTTACCTTTTAGTAGACGTTAAGGTTGCATGTTTAGTTTGGTTCTTAATTGTTTGCTGAGTGTGCAGTATGTGTTGCAAATCCCTTAGGCATTGTAAGCAACCATACCAAGTATTAATAAAGATTATTTAAGTTGGGTTTAACCTGTTTCCCCGCCTTAGAAATTCTTGCATCTTATCTATGCTACATCTACCTTTCCTAACCCAAGAAGCAATCAAGCGGATGGTGAACACCCAAAGAACAACGGAGCTTGAGAAGTGGTGCGCGCCAGCAACAATTCCAACGAAGGAGCACCACCGCATCGTACCGCCGGTGGATATGCGAGAACTTGGGAGGTTTTTCGCGCGCAGACTCGCTTGATGCGCATAATGATGCAAAGAGATGACCAATATGGCTGCGATCAACAACCCGCTACTAAGATTAATAACGGCGGACCTCGTCCTTATTCCAAATTGTCGACTTTATGAGGACCCGACCGCCAACATTCTCGCAACGCCAACCCTTGGAAGCGGATGATTGGCCGAGAACCATTGAGAGGAAGTTGTACATCACGCAATGTGAAGGGCATGAGAAGGTTCTTTATGCATCCGATCAGCTTGAGGGAACAACTGCAGAATGGTGGGAGAACTACTGTGCTACTCACGAGGCACCCATGGAAATCACGTGGGAAGAATTCGCAACGGCCTTTCGCCAATACCACGTGCGGAAGGAATGATGGACTGAAAAGGAAGAATTGTGGCGCTTAAGCAAGGAGGCCAACCGGTGGCTGATTACTTGAACAAATTCATGCAGTTAGCTCGCTATGCTCCTGAAGATGTGGCGACGGACAAGGCTAGGCAGTCCCGATTCATGAAGGGATTAAACTCAGGACTGCAAGTGGGGCTGATTACCCACACTTTTCCAGATTTTCAAGAATTGGTAAACAAGGCTTTGATTACGGAGGATAAGCGCAGGAGCTTGGGAAAATCGCAAGCGCTTGATGACTAACACAGGTGGACGCCCTAACCACCTGCGAATGAGGATGACCCCGCAACAGTTTGCTAAGTTCCAACCGCAAGCTGTTAACAAATCAGCAACACCTGCACCGCGACCACCAGGACAGAGTTATCAGACACCGGCCCAAGGTAACAATGCTCAAGGGGGAGTGCAGCAGTTAGCCGCCAGAAGGTGCTATAGTTGCAATGAGCTGGGGCATTATGCCAACAGATGTCCCCAGAAAGGAGGTATCACGCCAGTGCGCTTCAACCTTGGGACGACACCTGCTAAGGTGCCGATGACGGGAGCAAATCGAGGAGCTGGACATGCAGGAGCAACGCCTCAAGCTACTATTCGAGGCAGAGTCAACCACATCACCGCCGATGGAGCCCAGGAAGCATCAGACGTCGTACTGGGTAAGTTTTTGGTAAACTCAGTACCTACAACAGTATTATTTGATTCAGGAGCTTCGCATTCATTTGTCTCTCGAGCTTTTGCATCTGAAAATGGTTTGAGCATGAAAAATCTTAAGTGTGTGATGCTAGTCCAAGCCCCAGGATCTGAGTTAAGATCTAACCTTGGATGTTTGGGGGTAATGCTAAAAATTAATGGGGTAGAGTTCCTAGCGAACTTGATTATTCTAGATGCCCAAGTTTTAGATGTTATCCTCGGTATGGATTGGTTAACCAAGCATAAGACAGTATTGGATTGCGGTCAAAGGATTGTATCCATTGAGAGCCCTAGAGGAGAAAAGGTGGAATTCCGAGCGACATCAGTTCGTAAGGGTCAATTAATTGTTAATAGCATGAAAGCCGTCATAGAGGACGTGCCAGTGGTCAGGGAATATCCAGATGTATTTCCAGAGGATCTACCGGGAATGCCGCCAGACCGTGACATCGAGTTTGTCATTGAGTTAGTACCTGGTACATCACCAATAGCAAAAAGACCTTATCGGATGCCTACCGATGAGTTGGTGGAAATGAAGAAGCAGATCGACGAGTTATTAGAGAAGGGTTTTATAAGACCAAGTTCGCCGCCATGGGGAGCGCGATTTTGTTTGTCGGGAAAAAGATGGAAGCCTTAGAATGTGTATTGATTACCGTGCACTTAATGAAGTGACGATTAAGAATAAGTATCCGTTGCCAAGGATTGATGATCTGTTCGACCAGTTGAGAGGAGCTGGAGTTTTCTCCAAGATAGACCTTCGTTCCGGATATCATCAACTAAAGATTTGGGCGGAAGATGTTCCAAAGACCGCATTTTCTTCAAGATACGGACATTATGAGTTCACGGTCATGTCTTTTGGATTGACCAATGCGCCAGCATATTTCATGAACTTGATGAATAAGATTTTCATGGAATACTTGGACAAGTTTGTTGTTGTGTTCATAGATGATATTTTGGTATATTCAAAGACCGAAGCAGAGCACGCAAATCATCTGAGGCTAGTGTTGGAAAAGCTGCATGAGCAACAGCTGTATGCTAAATTCAGTAAATGCGACTTTTGGAAGGAAAAGGTGGAATTTCTCGGTCATGTTATGATTGCAGAAGGAGTTGCCGTCGACCCAAGCAAAGTGGAGGCAGTGTTGCATTGGGAACAACCAAAGTCTGTCACTCAAGTCCGAAGTTTTCTGGGAATGGCAGGATATTATCGCCGATTCATAGAACGATTTTCGACGATTGCGAGACCTCTTACGCAGTTGTTGAAAAAGGAAAAGAAATTTTCATGGACGCCAGAGTGTGATAAGGGTTTTGAGGAATTAAAGAAGCGTTTGACAACAGCCCCAGTGTTGGTTTTGCCTAATGTTCGTAATACTTCGATATATCTTGTGATGCGTCAAGACAGGTCTTGGATGCGTATTGATGCAAGAGGGTAAAGTGGTCGATATGCGTCAAGGCGCTTAAGACCGCATGAAGGGAATTATCTTACGCATGACTTGGAATTGGTTGCCGTGGTGCATGCCTTGAAATTGTGGCGTCATTATCTCATGGGAAATAGATGTGAGATATATACGGACCACAAGAGTTTGAAATATATCTTCACGATCAATGATCTTAACATGAGGCAAAGGAGATGGTTGAACCGATCAAGGATTATAATATGGGAATCCACTACCATCCAGAAAGGCTAATGTAGTGGCGATGCCTTGAGTCGTAAAAACCATGTTGCAAACATGATGGTACAGAAGATCAATCGGAGTTGTGTAAGGAGTTTGAAGTTAAAATTGGTAATGGTTCGGAAGGATTTATAGCTGCTTTGGAAGTAAGGCCGACGCTTAAAGATCAGATTTGGGAAGGGCAAAGGATGATGAGAAAATCAACCGAATCAAAGCTAAAAGGATGAAGGATTAGCGCAGATTTTACTATGGATGGCCGGGTACCATGTGGTTCAAGGGTCGATTTGTGTGCCAAATGCAGACGAGCTTAAGCGATTGATTTTAGAAGAGGCTCACGATTCCAAGTATTCAATCCATCCAGAAGCGCCAAGATGTACCAGGACTTAAGGGAAAGGTTTTGGTGGCCGAATATGAAGCGTGAAGTCGCTGAGCATGTTGCCTTATGTGATATATGCCAGAGAGTTAAGGCAATACACGAGACCTGCAGGATTACTACAACCGTTAAAAGTTCCGAATGGAAATGGGAAGAAATCGGTATGGATTTCATCACGGGTTGCCAAGAACCCAAAGTGGGTATGATTCTATATGGGTTATCGTGGATCGATCGACCAAAGTTGCTCACTTCATTCCAGTCAAGACAACTTACTCGGAGACCGGTTAGCGTAACTATACATAGCGTAATTGTGTGTTTGCATGGGGTACCAAAGAAAATAGTGTCGAACAGGTACCCAGTTCACCTCGAGATTTTGGGATAAATTGCATGAAGCCATGGGAACGCTGCGTTTGAACTTCAAAGACGGCATATCACCCGCAGATCGATGGTCAAGCAGAAAGAGTAAATCAGATTTTGGAACATATGTTAAGAGCTTGCGCATTAGCCTATACTACATCATGGGATAAATGCTTACCAGTATGCGAGTTCGGCTATAACAACGATTACAAAGCTAGTTTGCGATGTCGCCATTTGAGGCTTTATATGGTCGTGCTCGCTGTACTTAATCGAATTGGAATGAGACAGGAGAGCGTATGATATTTGGCCCTGATATTCTCAATGAAGCTGAAGAGCAAGTTGCCATGATAAGAGACAGGTTGAAAATCGCGCAGTCAAGACAAAAAAGTTATGCAGATAATCGACGCCGTGATTTGAGTTTCGAACCCGATGATTTCGTGTATCTTAGGGTTACCCCTCTAAAAGGAGTTAAAAGGTTCCACGCTAAAGGAAAGCTTGCTCCAAGATATGTTGGACCATTCAAAATTTTGAGCCGTCGAAGGGAGGTTGCTTATCAGTTGGAATTGCCGCAGTCACTAGCAGGCGTGCATGATGTGTTCCATGTGTCTCAGCTCAAGAAGTGTCTTCGGGTGCCAGCGGAGTAGACGCCTTTGGGAGAGATTGAATTGCAGAAAGATCTGACCTACAAGGAGCAACCAATCAGAATCCTGAGTGTTATGGACCGCAAGACCAGGACCAAGTCAGTTCGCTTTTGCAGGGTTCAGTGGAGCAACCATTCCGAGAATGAGGCAACCTGGGAGCGTGAAGAGGATCTGAAGTCAGAATTTCCAAACCTATTCCCTAGTCAGCCTTGAATCTCGGGGTCGAGATTCTGTTAAGGGGGGATGTTTGTAACATCCCAAAAATTTGACCTATAATTTCGCTCACGTGCATTTTTGTGATTTTCTGAATTTATTGGATTTTTCCAGAAATTATTTGAATTCATTTTAATTAAGTATATTGAACCTTTGGTGAAAACTAATTATATATAGATAAGAATAATATGAAGTTTGTTCAAAAATATTTCATTTAAGTTCAGAATGTTTCAAGGTATTTATGAGAATTTTCTTGGATTTTTCCTGATATTTTTATTGCCTTAAATGAATTAATCTAATTTCGGGAATTATTTTAATTCAAAAAGCTTTTGAAAAATCTTGGAACAGTACTGGGCCAAGCCCAGCACTGTGCGTGCGTGAGCCCAGTGCGTGCGGCCCGTTCAGCCTGCTTCGTCGCCGCCCCGCGCGCCAGCCGTTAGATCAAGATCGTGCGGTTAAGATCATGCGGTGTTGGTTTGGAAAGATTTGATCGCATCCGTTGATTTTGGAAGGTGCGGATTGGATTGGATCGGCCGAGATCTAATCGTGGCCTCTCGTTGCAGATCGGACGGCTCTCGGTCGTCGTCTCCGATTCGGTTTCCGAATCCGCCGCCGCTTGCCGTCGCCGCCGCGTGATTTAGGGTTTCCTTCCCTGCGCGCATGCCGAGGCTATAAAAGCCGCAGCCTGCACTCCAATGTTCCTCGTTCCCTTGCGCAGCCAGTAGCTCTAGCCTCTTCGCTGTTTTTTGTCGTCGCCGCCGCCAGAGCTCATTGTAGTTCTTTGCGCCGCCATGAAGTTTTTGCGTCGTTCCGCCGCCGTCGAGCCTCCTCCCGCCGAATCGGTTCTAGATCTAGGGTCGTCGTTCCAAGACGCATCGAGGCCGCCACTTATTCTCGCCGGAGTCGCGCCGAAACACCGTTCGGGTAGTCGTCTTCCTCCGCTCCGGTGCAAGCCCGCCGCCGTGTCTCGGAGCTTCGCGCAGCCGTTGGATCTTCGCCGAACCGTCCGGATCAAGCCACGTCGCTTCTTCAGCAGTGTTCTGCTCGGGTATATTTCTAACCGTTAGATTCGAATAGACGTTCGGGATTGAGACGCGTGTGCGTAGTGTGTCAGCCGCTGGATCGTCTCGCAGATGTGCGACGCGTGTCGGTGTGGGTACCGAAGCATCGTGCGCCGGGTGCACCGTGGACAGGCGTGTGCCGTGGACTTGGTCCATAGACCGAGCGATGTGGTGCAATTTGATTGGCCCACGTATCGCGATGACGTCATGCTGATATCAGCCGGTCCACAGCACAGTATCTCGAGTCCACGGTGGACCAGCGTGTTTTCGTGAACTAAGTCCATGCGCCGAGGCCACGTGTCCGTCTCTAATTGGTCCACATGTCTCTTGCGCATTAATCGGTAATTTCCAGTAGAAAAATAATTCGGGAAAATCGGTTTTTCTAATTTCTGTATTTTCAGTATTTATTCAAACTTTAAAAGGCTATATCTTTTGCATTTTTACTCGGATTTGAGTGATTCAAATTTCTAAAAATTTGTAAAATCAAGATCTATTTATTGGTGAATTTTATTTTATTTTTGGAGTTTTTTTGCTCTCGGGTTTGGTGTTTATTTGCTATTTTGGCATCGTTTCACGTAGACGTTGAACTGCTCGGAGATCCGGAGGAAGATTCGTCGCTCCAAGACCCAAGCTCAGATCAAGACCAGCACCTACTCCAAGGCAAGTTGTGCTTTGATCATGTTGCACCTAATTTTCACTAAAATTGCTATTTTATCTCTTAAACTTTATGCATGATATTTTATATGTATAAATGATTTCAATTAATCTGGGAATTAGATAATATGCCTATTTGAATTAAATCATACCTTGTCAATTTTATGCCATGATCTATTTGTCACCCTAGGATGTGGAATTATAGTTGGTTAATATTGATAATCAACCTGGGCTAGTTAGACCGTCATAGATTGCTTAGCCATGCCACGTCATCACATGTGTCCGAATGTTGATACTTAATCTTGACTAATGGAATATGGAACAATGTTTATGAATTGGTGTGTCATGTGTCGTCACACGTGATATCAAGTTGTCGTGGCGAGGAGGTCACACATCTAGATTGAAATGTTGATGGCATGTGGTGCTTGGTAATCAAGCTGGGGTGGTAATGATTTTAGATTGGGGCAAGTGGCAAGGGCAATGTGCCAAGGTGGGCAGGGTTGGCGGGGTATGTGGAAGTCTTGCCTTAATCACCTTAAGGACTTAACCTTGCAAGCCTTTGACGAGTCCTTCTTGCAACCACATGTGCGGAATAGGACAGCCTAGTGAATAATTTGTGAAACCTAGATTTGATCTTGTCGTGGTAAATAGTGAGTCCCGGTTACGGTTTAACTCACATGGCGCAAGAGGGGGCCTGTTGTGGTGGTTTAACCCTTGATGTTGAAACCTTAGCGAGCGATCTTGGGTCTAGGTGTAGCATTGTAAAGGCTTTATTACGATCACTCGCCTTGGTGGTGTTTGGTTGTATCGTGTGGGTAAAGTGCATAACCTCTGCAGAGTGTACAATCTATTGAATAGCCGTGCTCACGGTATTGGGCAATGCTAAGGAATTACAGTTAAGGGTTAGACTTTTGTTAAACAAAAACCTATTGGGATGGCAAGGTGCCATGGAAGGTGGAAATTGATTTAGGATTAGGAACTTGGTGTATTTTAGAAATACCGAATTTATTAATTACTGTATTTGTTTTACTGCTTTCCAATCTATTTATTATATTCTTGTTAAATGCTGCTTTATTGCAAAATAGCCATATTAGCCATTCCTTTGGATTAAGCCAAGCATATAGAATATTAGACTTGCATTGCTGTGCACAACTTGTTGAGTGCTTTATGTACTCACCCCAACAACAACAACTTCAGAAGAGGAAGAATCTACGCCCTTCGTGGAGGAGGATTATATGGATGTGAATGCTTAGGGTCCGAGCCTCATCAGTTGCCTGCGGTGAACTGGGGAGCTGCTACGCTTATTTATTTTTCCGTTGCTGCTTATTTGCTATTTCTTTTATGAGCCCTGTGTGGCAATAATCATGTAAGACCACAGTTACTATTAATTATTAAAGTTCTGCTATATTCCGCTGTGTATGACTATGATGGCATCTATGTTGAGCCTGTGTGCACTAGCGTGATCCTGTACTAGTGCGATATACACAGAGGGTCCGGATTTGCAAATTCGGGTCCCAACACGTACCCCGGTATGCCATTACTACTTTGGCCTACCAAAATGCAAGGCTAAACTGTATCTAATCTATTAAGCTAAGGCTATCCTATACTAGCACATGTGGTTGCACTATTTCACTTAGGTGATAGCATCAAGTTCGGTCCTTAATCGACCTAGGCGAGAATCTCTCCCTAACTACGCATGAGGTCCGTCCTCATGCCTCAAGTTTAAATAGTATCTCGCACACATCTAAACCATAAGTTTTTGGGTTGGACTTTTATCAAAATACATGGAAACCATAAGTCGGCTCCATTCCTAAAAATAACTCAAGTCTGAATAGAAGTGTATCTCAACATTTAAAAGATGTTCTAAGTAAGTATGACTAAGCTTTTACTTGAGGTATCTCACTAGCGACACCCATAGTGACATTACTATTGCCTAAGCCATAAACTAAGGTTACAATAGCAGTAAACCAGTGTCAAGGTAAGGGTAATGCATACAAATAGGAAATATCTACTAGTCCCCACAACATAGCAAGTTTAATATAACATACACGCATGCACATATCATTTGATAATACAACATAAACTCCGTAAAATAGTGGGGTCAACATGATCAAAGGAGGGTGCCTGCCTTGCTGATTATCGTTCGGTATGTAGTCTGGGTCATAGGTGTTGTCGTCAACGAGAGCTGAACCATCGGTGTCTACTCGTTATGTAACAAGGAGCACGGCAAATAGCAAACAACAAATTGTCAATAAGGGCAAAAAGAAATCAAATGTAAATCCAAATTGAAACCTATTAAAAAGGGTTGAGGGTGTCTTTATGGTTATGTAGTTATGTTTTCATGCATAACGGTCGCTTTAGTTCTTTGCTCGCTATTTGGTTCATGTATAGCATTTGGTCGTAAGGCTACTTTAGGTTCATTCTAAGGCACGACTCCTTAATTCTTATAGATATACTTTTCTTAACTTACGAATTCAAGAGGCTAAAATTATGTTTATGTGTGTGAATATTCGCGAATTCAAGAGGCTAAAATTATTTGGACTCATTAAAATGTAATATCGAGTTAACATGAAGTAGGGTGTATGTGTGTGCAAATTGTTTCTCATGGCGTTAAGCATAAGGGACCTATTAAGAAATTTCAAACCTAGGACTCAGCTTATTTTTATAGAACCACATACCATGATTTTACAATGTTTTGGGTTCCATTACCAATGTTTTAGAAACTACTTGCACTATTTTCTTTCTTTTAAATTTTCTAACAACACTAGTCCTTACCTAAGTCATATATATGAATAAACAGAGCATGAAGTCAAAATATTTTTATATAATAAGGTTGAATATCATTTTTAGAGGTAGTAGGAGTTGGTTTCACAGGATTTTAACTTCATTTGCACATGTTACAAACATTTGAATTTTCCATTCATTGAAATTTGCCCATTTATACATTTAATGCAAACTAAGTAAAAATATAAATATTTTTATATATTTGGAGAGCTTGTGATCTCAGGAATATGGTAAAAAAATTTCACCATTTTTAAACTTTATTTGTGGAGATTTTTTATTAAGCACATTTTAGGCCTAAAGCATATATTTGAGTTCATTTACTTCACAGTGACCAAATCAAAAATATTTTAACATAATTAGATTCTACATGAATTTAAAAATTTTTAAAATTTGTTTCACTAAAATTGAAGTTCCCTAGCAATAGTTATAAGTATTTGAACATTCAAGGGTTTACAAAATCACTGTAAAATTGAAAATTTCCGAAACGGAAACTACGCTTTCCTTCTCGGAAAGCGGCTTTCCCGTTTTGGCAAGCCTTCAAAACTTCTTTGTCACCGAACAACTAGGGCATGTTGTCAACGGCTACGTGAGGGTGATGCGTGTGTGGTTGACAGCTCGAGCCAGCGTACCAGCGGCAGAGAGAGAAAGCACGAGGGTTGAAACCCAGGTCCTGCGCATCAGCGGCAAATAGCAGGGGAGGTTACTGGTGGTAGAGCTTGGCCAATGACTCGGTGAGCAAGATGGGGAGGGTTTATGGAGAGGAACGCGGTATTCTTCGCTAGCACAAAAAAAATCTACCGCATAACCAGAAAGCTACTCGCAAGAAGGGGATCATAGATTAGATTACCACTAGACGCGCAATTGCAGAATCCTTCGTGCGTTGATGTAGTGGATCGTCCTCGCCGCAGTCATTGCGAAGATGGAGTGGATCGTCCTCACCTCGCCGTGGATCGTCCTCCCACGCCGCAGTCGTAGTAGCGTCACCGCAGTAGTCCACTCGTCCAGGGATGGAACGCTGTGCGTCGGTGTGCAAGCACCTGGTCGCTTGGCAGGGGCAGCGAGAGGAAGAGGCTAGGGTTTTGGGTGAAACACTTCTAAATGTAGGAAAGCACATCCTGCGTCCACCCTCCTCCCCCTTATACAGCCACGAGATGAAACCCTAAACCAGGGCCCAAGAGCGTGCTAAGCCCACGAGGTCCATTAATTACGGATCCAATCCAAATTAATGCATCCCAGCCCATTAAGTGTGTGACCCTACAGGTTCACATACGTTTGGACATGGATTCGGAAAACTCCTTTTCAATCCAATAGTTGGTAGCGGCTCCTTGCAAAGTATGACAACTCCCAAGCATACTATGATCAAATCGGACAGAACCTATCAAAAGTACTCATGTAATAATCCCTTTGCCAAGTATATGAAGATTGAACTCAAGGCGAGAAGCATGTCATCCTTTGATGATTCAATCCATCTCTCGTATTCGTGATATATTAATAAGTTCTGATTGACTCCTCAGTCACGGCATGGCCATGCACTTCCCTAATTATATCACACGAGTGGCCTTATCATATATCTCCGTTTCATTGCAGTGGCAAATTCCATCTTGACTGCTCACTTCCCTCTGCACGTTTTATAGTAACATGAAAGTTACCTTTAGAACTATCCAGTTAGAAAGTAGTGTTTGATAGCCCCAAGGAAAACTATTACACATGTAGGGAATATGACAATCTCAGGTCTAAGGATCATACATCTACTATGTATGAGATACACTGATGACACATAAGAATGTAACATTCTCGCAGTGTCCCATTGCGGGTCTATCTAACCCATGTTCTTCAACATGCGTCTACAATGTATAGATGATATCTCCATATCCCATGATCTATGAAGCATGATCATCGATTACTACATTTGCTGATCTATTCATCGTTGTCTTATACAATGATATCCGATCAGAGATATTTATCGAATTACATCAATAAGTAAAGAGCTTCATAAGCAAATCACATACTTTTTGATCAATACAATGATATACATTCATTGGACCAATAATCATATTATTATTCATAAACATAGTCATGGTACAATCATCTAAATGATTGCCTCAAGGGCATAACACTAACAGTGTAAACCTAAGGACTAGTCAGAGGCAGCGGGGTAGGGCCATGGCAGGCTGGCGGTGGAGAGGGGCGAAGCACGGTGGAGATGGCTACTGGAGAGGAAAAAGAAGTGCTTGAGATCGACCGAGTGGTGGAGAAGCTTGAGCGGGAGAAAATGAACCGGTCCTGCTACCCAGGTGTGGTAGAGAGAAGCTGAGGCACCTTGCCAATTTCTAACCGGATGTGGAGAAGAAAGCTGGTTGCAGTGGTGGTGTGGTTGGTTCAAGCTGAAATCAAAGCTAGGCAAGAGGTCAGGGGACCAAATGGCATCTTGCAATGCAACGAATTGGACTACGACCTAACTGGTGAAGAAACACACATGGGCATGCTCATCGGTCCTATCCCTAGGCTTCGCGTGCTCACGGGCGATGGGGGCGAGGTGCAGGGCGAGCTAGGTAACAGGGTCACCCAGAGGTGGCTGTCGGGACCGGATTTTCAAATCCGAACCCTCTGTGTATAACCTATACTAGTCCAGGAAAAGCTAGCACACATAGTGGAAACAGTGATGACAACACATCCATATCACGAAGCATATAACATTAATTAAGCAAAAAGGTATAAGCCTTATGGCCAATTATTACAAATAAGTAGCATCATGGCTTGAGTTCAATAAGAAACAACGGAAACGAAATAACAGTAGCAGGATAAGCCCATCCATTTGCCCAACAGGCAATCGACTGGGGTACGCTTCCTAGCAATCCGGATCACCTTCATCATAACCACAAGCATAGAACTCATAGTCACCTTCAGCTTTTGCGCACTCTTCTGTGGAAAGTTGGGGATGTTGCAAGGGTGAGCACAAAATGTACTCCGCAAGTCTTGGAAAACATAATACATGATAACTATATGCAAGGCTAAACAATTGAAGGCATAATATGACTCTTTTAGCATAAAGAAAAGTTTAACTTTAAATACCAATAGTAATTTCACAAAGTATCATTTGACCAAAATGTAATTGAATAGTAATTGAATTTTGATATACCAACTAAATAGGTTCCAGCCACCTGACTGGCTCCAATCGCCAAATCATAATCCGAGAGTTCCACCCACTCACGGATTCCCAAACCACCATTTTCATTTAAACCAAAACCATAAGATCTACAATGTGCAAGCGTACCTTGCTTGCCCTTGACCGTGGGCACGGCTACTTAAGTAGTTTTAACTCTATAGAGTGTGTACACTTTACCCACAAGACATGGTCAACTCTTGTTGCCAAGCTATCAACACATTTCCTTTTGTGTGTCGGCAGAGAGATCATGACAATGCCTTTACAATGCATAACCCCGCTATTAACCTCGCCCGCTAAGGTTTCACCACTGTTAGGGTTCTAGCTACCTCGTACAGAAGCCCCCTCTTGTGCCATGTGGGGAAAAACTGCCTCTATTTGACACCCACATTCCATCGAATAGCGAAGCCAATAACGAGATGCACAAATTAATTAGCTAGGTCGTACCCATATAGACATGTGGTTGTACGGTAGTGGTCGGTCCATGATAACACATGCTTCGGTCCTTAATTGACTAGGGCGGAACATTCACTTTCAAGATCTCGTGCATACATCACCAACCAAACATCCATCCACCCCGATCTAAACCATTTCCACTTTATTTCATTTAAATGACAGCAACAATACACTTGCCGCAACTTCACGAATAAGTTTAAACAAAGCTGAAAAGTTCCCATAATGGCATAAGACCGAAACATTTAAGCTGGACTAAGCATTCTACTGTCCCATACTACACTATTGGTTATCACCAAATAAAATAGCTACTATCATTTGAGGTGACAAAGGTTCGTCATGATTAATGTCAATGAGGGTATAATAAACTGGAATTTAACTAAACTCTAAAACTATATTTAAAGTACATTGTATAAAAGAAAGCATGCATAATTTAAAACAACATAAGCTTTTCATAAAATTTAGGATCAATATGTTCAAGGAAGACTTGCCTTGCTGATCTAATGCTGAGTCTTAGTCTTCGAAGTCTTCGTTCGATCTCTTCTGATCCGCGTCTACCGGAAAAGAAAGCAATGAAACCAATAAATACCAAACAAAGACTCAAACAAGATCAAAACTGAAAATAAATGGCTCTGGAAGATAGATCTTGATTTTAAAAAATTTAGAAATTTGAATCGCCTCAATCAGAGTTCGTATGAGAGAGAACGAGCATCCAAAAGATTAAATCCAGAGAAAGGCTGAAAAAGAGAAAATCTGAATTTTTTGATTTATTTTTATATTGGAAAATTGATTTATTGTGCAACACTAACATCGGCAATCATTTTCCCAAAATAAAAATAAATTCAAAAACCTTATTTCACTGACATGCAGGACCCACGGTCTATAGACTGAGTCCATTGGCTTGCACTGGTCCACGGTGGACCAGGTCTGTGGAATAGTGGCTTGGGCTGACACGGCGGCAGCGCACACGTGGCTGTTGACCGGGCACTGACACGGACTAGACGTGTGTCGTGCATCCAACAACACGACCAGATCGAACGGCGGAGAGGCTAGGCTACGGCGATGCGACGTGGCTAGATCCGAGGCGCTGGTGGGCAATCGGAAGGCCACGATCGAACGAAGAAGGTTGACGGCGAGGCGGCGACGCAAACTTATTGGATGCGGGGAAGAAGACACGGCACATGGCGGAGACGCGATGGATCGGGCTCGTGTTTTGGCGGATTGGGGAGAGGGCATCGTAGGCAACGCGAAGAAACAAACGACAACAAAGGAGACGCACTAGCGGTGGAGATCCACCTGGAGGAAGAGCTCGATGAGGGCGGCGGACTCCGGCGAGCTCGCGAGAGAAGACGGCGGCATCTCGGGCAGCAAGGGCTAGGGCAAAAGAGGCGGCACAACGAGGTGAACCTCGGGGCTTTAAATAGGCTCGGGAGGCGTGCATGGCACGGACACCGAAATTGGCGCGGACGCGGCAGCGAGCCGAGCGAAGGGAAGAGGGAGCTGGCCGCACGGGAGAGGAAATGGGCAGCAGAAGGAATTCAGCCCGAGAGAAGATTTCGAAATAAAATCATTTTCTGAATTAATATAATTCAAAAAATTCAAATAAAAGCAAATAAATTCAAATAAATAGCAAATAAATTCATAAAAATCTCCAAAAATACAGAAAAATTCCTTGAGGCATAATGAACCCAACTAAACCTTTTGTTTGATGAGTAGATTAGTCAAATTGAATCCTTGCATTCTTAGGTAAAATCAACTTAAGCTTTGATTAGTTCAAAGAAAATGCAAATGGTTCATTTTCAAATTCAAACATTCCAAAACTCAAATTTTTGGGATGTTACAAACCTCCCCACTAAAAGAAATCTCAACCCCGAGGTTTGGATGGCTAAGGAAAAAGGTTGGGATACTCTGCTCTAAGATCTTCTTCACTTTCCCATGTTGCTTCCTTTTTTGAATGGTTACTTCACTGAACCTTGCAAAACTTGATCGTCTTGTTTCTTGTTCTGCGCTCTGTTTTATCCAGAGTTCTAATCGGATACTCTGGGTAGGTAAGATCATCCTGTAACTCAACATCCTCAATCTGCATATGCTCTTCTAGTATCCTGAGACACTTTTGTCGGATATCTAAAGATGGTATATATGCACATACATAACAGAACATGGTATGTCCTAGTAACATATGGAAGTTTCGGATATCTCGGGCCCAAAATCATGGGATAAGATGTATGCAGGGATTGGATAACCCTATATTGGGCAAGACTCTATTGGCTTTCCCCGCAAGGAAACCAACTCGTGTATGCCTAAACACCAACAACAGTTCAGATATGTTACGCGTATCACACGGCGGAAGACTCTTCATCGGCTATGATTCGTCTAGAGGCGAGATCAGGGCGACTCTATAAGGCCCGAAGGAAGGAGAAGAAAGGGGAGGTCAGAACCTTCTAGCAAGGATTAGCCATACAGAGTTCTGAAACCTAAGCTTGGTGCATAGAGAGCTTAGGATTCGGTGAGTTGCATCTCGTCAACCTCTAGCCATAGCCATCCATAGGATAGACACTTTCAACATTGTAATCAGGGAATCTCTTCCCTATTGGATAGATCATTAGGAATATACAGAAAATCCTCTACACAGGACATAGGGTATTACTCCCCTAGGAGGCCCGAACCTATCTATATTGTGTGCCTCTGTTTTCTATTTGCTTAACTTTGCTAACTCGAAGGTACCCTAAGTATAAGTTTATTGTCGATTCATAACATTCGACAGTTGGCGCACCAGGTAGGGGCCTTCAGCTGTTTTCTTGCAGATCAAGCATGCTCTATCGGTGGGAAGCAAATGGAGACCTCTTGCACATTGGCTTTATCGAATCCCCCACATGGGATCCACGCTGAGAGGTAGGCGTCATCGACTTTGACACAGCAGAGCCCAACATCTTGAGATGTTTTGATACGAAGAGCGAAGACGAAAGCGACACCAGCAATAGTCAGGGTAGCAGTCGAATAGATCAGTACGTGTTCGCAACAGGGGGTGATAACGGTGCTCCCACTGAGGGATCCCATAGTAAAAGCCCAGGTACAGACACTTTGGGAGGTCAGGGACCCAATATCCCTTTGCGCACGTGATATGGACATCACATGGCTCAATGACCAATGTGACACAAACTCAAGTGTGATAAAACAAGATGATCGCTCCAAAGATCAAGATGGTCACATACTGACAACAATGTTTCAAGGACCAATAACTCGAGCACGAGCTAAACAAATTCATGATCAGGTGAATGCTAACTTAATTCTCATTCCAAATTTTAACAACTTAATGGTGCTTCCAACTTCGACTTCTTTTGTTGAACTTAGGTGCATTACAAGGGACGATGAAGATTGGTCGCATGAACAAGCAACGCGTATAGCACACGCTGACCGCCTACATGGAAGCAATACTGGAGATAATCTGAGCGTGTAACATGGCCATGGTCCACATGGATGGAAAGCCTATCAATTCTACTTTCACCTCCAACAAACGGCTCATCATTTGCACTTCCAAGGAGGGAGAAATGGCCATTTTAGTGAAGATTGTGCAGGCTGATAATTGCTACGCGAGAAGCTGAAGAGTCCCTCTATTTTACAGCTCGTGTTAGCCTTGGAACCTCCAATTAGACTCTTTGAAATCTTGATTGTTTTCACACCTAAACCAGGGGGGTTGTCCCTAGTATAAATACTCTAGTACTCCATCTATTTTAGGACTTTTGGGATCAAAAACCATTTCAGCTATATGCTAGAATATTGCAGCAAGTCTGCTTGAGTGTTCTCCTCAACCTTTGCTCTTGTGAGTTCACTTGGATTCGCGAGAAGGATCCTCACGGGTTCCCCTAGTTCGTGCTCTATGGTCTCGGCTGTTTTGTGTGGATTAGTTCCAGATTGTGGTTCTGCGATTTACGGACAGCGGGTTGAAGTTCTTGTGGCTTCGAATTGCCTTCCCCATCGTACGGGTTACACCCAACCTTGGCAGGTATAAGGCTATTT